>OX465199.1:4855000-6056750 GCA_949987655.1 Polymixis flavicincta
GCTGTTCCTTACATTTAGGATCGTATAACTCATCATCATCATCATCAGCCTATAATGTTCCCACTACTGGGACACAGGCCTCCTCTCGGTGATTGGGCCGTAATCCACCACGCGGGCCCAGTGCGGGTTGGTAGATGTCACATGTCTTCGAATTTTTTGGTTCTGAGAGCAGTGGTGATGAAATAATTTACACAAAGTAAAACGCCTGTCTGGGTTCGAACTCACGACCTACAACTCGTAAGTCGCGGCCGTTACCACTTGGCCACCACTGCTCTATCGTATCGTTTTTCTAACTCATCAAAATGTAGGAAACAGCTGATTTTTTTTTCGCGATTTCAGGTTTGGTCCCATAGTAAAAGTTGTTCATAATGATGAGTACAGTGACCTCTTAAGAGGTTGTTAGTGTTTTTCCAATTACCCTGTACAATTTTGCATCATTTGCTTTCCAGTTGGCAAAAGGCAAGATATGGCCGTTGATATCATTGCTGTGCGTGATCACTGCTGTAGTGTCGCTACTGCTCGATAACGTCACGACGGTGCTGCTCATGACTCCAGTCACTATACGGTAAGTTGACTGTGTGACAGTCACCAAAAAGAAATAAGTAATGAAAATGATAATAATCTTTATTGACACAAATTTTACATTCATTTTATGAATTCACTAGCTCCTGCGCTAGTGTACACTGTATTACAGGAGCTAGCTCCTGTAACTGACACTAGTGTCTTCCCCTAATTACAATGTTACTTGTGCATCCAAAGATTACATTGCGAATCAAAAGTACTAGAAATAATAAAATTAAAATTAAACGTAATCCAACATGCATAATTGAAATATATATCTAAAAAAAGAGAAAAGTGTTAGTTGAAGTAAGTAAGTGTCTGTATGTGTAGGATCAATGGAAGTGGTGCATGTGTGTGTGGGGGAGGAGTTGGGGAGTACGAGTGTGTGTATTGAGTGAGGGTGTGTGTGTGTTGGGGAGTGAGAGTGTGACTCTTCATAAAATCTTAATCAGTAAGTAACCACAGTCGTCGTATTTTGAAGTCTAGTAAGAAATGGATGGATGTTTTCGAATGCAATTCAATTTAATAAATGAACTGTTTGTTTTCTATTAATTTTATTTAAAAACTAGCTTCCGCCGGCGGCTTCGCCTACGTGGAAGTCGGATATTATCCCGCGGGAACGTACTTCCAGGATTAGCTGACGTAATTATGTTAAGTGTCCTCCTACCGATTTATGACAGCCTGGTACTTCGTGCAGAATACCAATTTACAAAAGATCTACTTATTTAAATAAATATTTCTTATTTAATTCTATATTTCAAACTATTATCCCCCGGGAACTTACTGCCGGGATAAAAAGTATCCTATGTGATAATATAGGTAATAATCTGTGTGCCAAATTTCATCAAAATCCGTTTGGTAGGTTTTGCGTGAAAAAGTAACAAACATCCATCATCAGCCGAAAGACGTCCACTGCTGGACATAGGCCTCCCCCAGGCTCCTCCACTTCGACCGGTCTTGTGCTTCCCACATCCAGCGGATACCCGCGGTCTTCGCAAGGTCATCGGTCCACCTTTTGGGAGGCCTTCCCACTCTACGTCTTCCGGTACGCGGTCGCCACTCCAGAACCTTTCGGCCCCATCGGCCATCTGTTCTGCGAGCAATGTGCCCTGCCCACTGCCACTTAAGTTTGGCAATTCTTCGGGCTATGTCGGTTACCTTGGTTCTCCTGCGGATCTCTTCATTTCTGATTCGATCGCGTAGGGAAACTCCGAGCATAGCCCTCTCCATTGCCCTTTGGGTGACTTTAAGCCTTCTGATAAGGCCCATTGTGAGTGACCACGTCTCTGTACCATAGGTCATTACTGGCAACACACACTGGTCAGACTTTCGTCTTGAGACACTGTGGTAACAAACATCCATACATACATCTATACATCCATACATACAAACTGTCGTGTTTATAACATTAGGTACATTTAATATTCATCGGTTTCTTACTGAACTTCAACCATATTCGACGACCCTGGTTACTGATCTCTTTTGGTGAAGGTATAAGCGAAGTGTATTTTGTTAGACAGTTCAATCCTGTTTATTAGTTCTATAGTACCTAATAATTATTTTAGTATCTATCTATCACTTGATAAACAGGGTTCTTTTTAAAAAAAAAAAATAAGGGTGGGAAATCATCAAATAACTTCTCCCGCTTAGGGCGGAGCGAGAGGGCGTGTCAGAATTTACTGACTAAAACCCACCCGTGTTCCTTCAGTTGCCTGTGTGCCAGGGGCCACAGAAACTCTTCCGAACAACCCGCCCCCATGGCAGGCATCGGCCTTTGCGGACCCCACCACTTGGTGCTGACATCGCTTTGAGGCGCGCGTGGAACACAACGCGCTGTCGACCCGGGCTTGGTCCTTACCGGACAGCGAGCTACCCATTACTCGCCGTCTGCAGCCCGCGCCAACGTAGGCTGGAAATCGGCGTGGGATTCCCGATGCCCAGGGCGTCTCCTGCGGCGACTAGGGCCGTGAGGGCGCATATACTGCCTCTCCCTCACGTGCGCCGCCTCCCTGTTCGCGAGCATTACTGCCTCGCAGAAGGCGATGACGGCTTCCCATTCACTCTCACACACTTGCTCCGTACCATGGCCTGGAACCAGGGCCGGTCGTGGCATCGACGTGCAACCATAAATTCAGTACATGATTCTAAACAAAAATAGAAATTGCTATTCCATACAATTTGACCGTGTAGGTGTTGAACTTTTCTATGAAGCAGGTGATTTTTTTCTATTGCTTCTGGGTGTGATGAATGAATTGCTGAAAAAATGAAGTTTTTTAAAATTCTGGCCTCTCACGCTTACAGTTGGTCGCACTAACCAAGCTAGGGTAGGTATCCCACTAAAAATACGAAGGTTAGGGTAAAACTGTAATCAACCGCGCGCGAACTGAAAGAAGTGTGAAAGTAAAAAAAAACTGTAGTGAAGAATGGAGTACTAAACTCATTGAGAAGCGTGTCTTAAGGTGAAACAAGTTCACATTTTTTCCATACAAACTTCGGGGGGGTTTTACTCCACTGTTTGACGGTATAAATCAAAACTTAGACATGGTATGGTTTTGTCTCATTATTAATATTGTCGGTACGGAAACAGACTAATAAAATAAAAAGCCATTAAAAAGTTATGAGCCAACAAATATTCGTTTTTCTTGCTAATTTAACCTAACTTTGGGCGTGTTTAAGTAATAAAAGAAGTGTAAAATCTCCAAAACCAAGTCGGTATCGACAAAGTTCAATTATCGATAAGTTCAGTAAACTTTATTGGTCATGGATTTATGCAGTGGTTTTTCATGAAACCCGATCTTCCGAAGGACTTCTCTTAATTTTTTACGCGCCTGTTTTACTATAACTGATCCTGCAGCTCACTCAATAATGTTGTGCGTGTTGACTAGCGTCTAACTGCTCATCACTAATTCTACCTCTGTCGGACACGAAGCCTGGTGAGACAGCGTGATTTTTAGCCAGGCTCACCAGTGAGTTCGAGCCCGCGAAAAGTGTCCCCTTAAGTGTGAGTTTAGGTCACACAGTGCTGCAAAATAGGAAATATGCGAAGTTCGCTAAAAGACAAGCCTTTTATTTCATCCCCAGACTATGTGAGGTGATGGAACTGGATCCCATACCAGTCCTGCTGTCGACGGTTTTGTTCTGCAACCTCGGAGGCACAGCGACCCCTGTCGGTGACCCTCCGAATGTCATCATAGCTTCCAACAAGCAAGTCGTGCAAGCTGTAAGTGGAGATCTAAGGCTGTGCATTCTGAAAAGAAGGAGACAACGTTACAAGTAGTTAAAAAAAAAAAACATGCAAAGAAAATTATGCAATACGGCCCTGTGTCGCACTAAGATATTGATTTTAGAATTGCAATCGAACGCAACACACAAGAACCAGCGCGGCAGCGTGATGAGCAATAAGTACACAGCCCTTATAAACACATCAAACACAACGCAAAAAGAACACACAACAACGCTCAACGAACACTACTCCTTGGTAAGACTGGTTGCAGTCGGAAAAATATATGACACACACACTACATGCGAACTACGCATCACATAGATTTCACGCAAGATCTTGCATCGTAGAAACAGTGTTTACCGCGGAAAACTTAATATACAACGTCCCGACATCATCATCTTCGGGCATTTGCCCACCAGACTACACCCGTCTGGCCTGAGGTCTTCCTTTTTCCATAGAGTATAAGTGACCTTTACACCCAGTTCCTCATTCCTCTAAAATTTTACTAGGCACTACGTTGGGGCATTTCAGCGTTGCCTCTGTTGCAAGGTTTCTCCAGTGCTTCTGGTTTTGCATGTGCCCCGGAAGTAGCGGTGACCACTTACCATGAACCGCCTGTTTTATAGTTACCCAATAATACCTAAAACTGTTCTTTATCAGGGTATCAACTTCCCGATCTTTACACTCCACATGACCTTCGGCATCCTGCTGGTCGCTGTCCAGACATACTTCCAGCTGAGGTTCATTTTCAGAGATATTAACAAGCTCAAGTTACACGAGTCCAAGGACGTTCAAGGTATGTTTTCAAAAGCCCATTTCTTGGAGAATCATGTCATCATCATTATCATTTGCCTAACGTTTTCCCTACAGTGTTGGGGCCGGCTTTCTGTCTGACTGGAGGCAGCCTATTACGAGCATTTTATACAGGATAAAATTTTAACCAGTGCGCAAACTTTAACCATGAATTCAGCATATCATTCTAGAGTAGAAAGCCCCCCCCCCCCCCCTAGCGTATAAATGTTTCGTAGGTTATACAAAAAAAAAGTCAGCTGTTTCATTGAAAAGTGGAATACCTACGGGGTTAAAATGTATGGAACAGCTGATTTATGTCCTGTATGTAGCGACTGCCTATGTGATTTCCACAACCTAGTTGCATGGTAAAACGATAGCCCTTGGTAAGACTAGTTGCATGCATGGCTGAATAAAGCGTCCTATAGTCTTGGTGTCCTCAGGAAACTTCCTGTTTTACATGTTACACATCACACCTGTACTTCTGTGACTGATACTTAGTGACCGATATTTGATTCCTGACTTGATTCTGATTGTTTGGTTTTGAGTGGGTCCCTGGATGGTTTAGATTTACAATGGGATCCGATAGGTGGCGGTGTTCGTACGAAACAACGTCTAGTAAGTCCCCTAGCATAATATAATGTTCATTTATATGAAAACCATATCTTATCAAGTTATCATTACATAAAAAGCGACCACGTACACTTGAATGTAGGCCTTATACAGCTAGTCGTTGCAAAAGGTTTAAAAATAATATAGCTCATAGAATTACACCATCCATAGCACAACACGAGAATCCGAATGACATTTATGAAGCCCTTTTTGATGTTGTGCAAAAAGAGTATCAATCTGCTTTCAAGACCAAAACCATTAACATTAATGACACCTCCGCTGGCTTTAATCAATGGGCTACTCCGGGTATTTACAAAAGTAGAGCGAGACTATACGAATTATATGTATTGAAAAAATACAGGTTTGATACTCCTTTCCTAGAGTATGTCAAAAACTATTCAAAATTATTTAAAAAGATTAGTGCTTTTGCAAAATCGAAATTTTTAAGTGACACAATTAAAAATTCTAACAATAAAGTTAAAACCACTTGGAAAATAATTAATAATGAAACGGGCAAGTCTGTTAAACAAGACAATCAACTTGAGATTATGGTCGACGACAAATTAATTATTACAGAAGCTGAAGTAGCGGAGGCATTTAATGAGTTTTTTGCCAACATACAACACGATGAACAACTACGACTCGCTCCTTAGATTCATCCCCGTCTAAAGCAGAATACCTTTTGCATAGTAGTGTGCCTAAATGTAGTGACCTATTCAGTTTCGAACATGTAACGCCTCGTGACGTAGTTAATGTTTTTAACACACTGAAGTCTAAAAACACTGGTGATTTCTGGGGCATTTCCATTAAACTTTTAAGTAATATTATAGAAATTCTAGCCCCCTATCTAGCTGTCACTTTTAATAAATGTGTTGATTCAGGAACTTTTCCTGACCTCATGAAGAGTAGTAAAGTAATACCATTATTTAAATCAGGTAATAAAAATGACATTCGTAATTTCAGGCCTATTTCTATCTTACCTGCATTTAGCAAAATATTTGAAAAGTTAATACTCAAGCAGTTGCTAAAACATTTTAATTTAAATAGCCTCCTTCATAATGAGCAATATGGCTTTACAAAAGGGCGTTCGACTACTGATGCGGGTGTTGCTCTGTTTTTTTTTTTTTTTTTTTTTTTGGGTGGGAAATCATCAAATAACTTCTCCCGCTCTGGGTGGAGCAGGAGGGCGTGTCAGACTTTTACTGACTAAAACCCACCCGTGTTCCTTCAGTAGCCCGTATGCCAGGGGCTGTGGTATCTCTTTCAAACGAACCCGCACCCCTGACAGGCATCGGCCCTTGCGGGCCCCATCATTTTTGTGCTGACATCTCTTTGAGGCGCGCGTGGAACTCAACGCGCCGTCGACTTGGGCTTGGTCCTTACCGGACAGCGAGCTACCCATTACTCGCCGTCCGCAAGCCCATGCCTACGGTGGCCGGAAATCGGCCTGGGATTCCCGACGCCCAGGGCGTCTCCGTATCCTGCGGCGGCTGGGGTCGCGAGGGCGCATATGCTGCCTCTCCCTCACGTGCGCCGCCTCCCTCTTCGCGAGCATTACTGCTTCGCTGAAGGAGGTGACGGCTCCCCATGCCCTCTCGCTCCGTACCATGGCCTGGACCAGGGCCGGACGCGAGAGATCGCCGCCGCCGATCGCCTCCACGAGGACACGGCGGTGCTCCGCCCAAGCCGGGCAGACCGCCACCGTGTGCTCCACCGTGTCCTCAGGGCGATCTTCGCAGTGGAAACACCCGGGCGTTTCCTCCCGCCCTATCCGAAACAGGACCCTCCCGAAACAACCGTGTCCGGTGAGGATCTGCGTCAGGCGGAAGGTGAGGACGCCATGCCGTCTCTCAAACCACTCCTCAAAGAGGGGACTTACCGCCGCAATCGTGGCGTGCCCAGCACTGGGTTGCGACAATCGCTCTCTCCATGTCACCATGAGATCCCGCCGGAGCTCTGTCCGCTGTGCCGCGATTTCCTGCGGCAGCGGACTTACGCCCCGGCGTTTGGCCTCCTCGCGCCACTCCCATATTTGCGCGAGGACCTTTGCCTCCAGATCCCATGGCGGTAATCCGGCAAGGAGGCCCGCCGCCTCGCCGGAGATCGTGCGATATCCCCGGATCATCCTGATCGCCATGACCCTATGGGACGCCCTCAGCTTGCGAGCTGGTTGGCGCCTCAATGTAGGCGCCCACACCGGCGCCCCGTATAGGGCCATGGACCGCACGATCCCCGCGTAGAGCCTCCGGCAGGAGGCGTTTGGCCCCCCTAGATTGGGCAAGAGCCGCTTCAACGCAGCCCCGGCCCGCTCCAGTCTGGGAGCCAACCGGCGGAAATGTTCCGCGAAGTTCCACCGGCTGTCGAGGACGAGTCCTAGGTACTTCATCGTCGACTCGACGCCGATGTGAACCCCTCCCACCGTTATCTGGGAACCCGTCGGTGGCGCATTCCGAGGACCATGAAACCACATGGCCTCGGACTTGTGCAAGGCCACCTCGAGTCCCAGTTGCCGGATCCTATCCACGATTGTCGCAACCCCGTGTGTCGCTAAGTCGGCCGCCGCCTGGTACGACCTCCCCTGCGCCAGGACCAGCGTGTCGTCAGCGTAGCAAACTACACTGACGCCGCTAGGGAGGTCGGCGCGCAGCACCCAGTCGTATCCGATGTCCCACAGATGCGGCCCCAGGACCGATCCCTGTGGGACACCGCACGACATCTCTCGCCGGTTCCACTCTCCGAGGTGACCGGGGTAGATGACGGCCCTGTCCGTCAAATAGGCCTCGACCACACGACAGAGGTAGGTCGGCATCCGGTGATACCGGAGTGCCTCCCTTATGCAACTCCAGGGCAGGGTGTTGAAGGCATTGGCGATGTCTAATGACACCGCCAAGACGACCCCACCCCGGGCCACAGCATCCCCCGTCGTGAGGGCTCGCACGCGCATGATGGCATCCACCGTGGAGCGCCCCTTGCGGAAACCAAACTGGCTCTCCGCCAAATCCGGCCCCACCCGCACCAGCCGCCCGACGAGGCGGTCTGCAATTACTCTCTCAAAGAGCTTGCCCACCTCGTCGAGCAGCACAATGGGCCGGTAAGCGGACGGAGAGTCCGCTAGGCGCCCCGGCTTCTTAATGAGGACCAGTTTCCCCGTCTTCCAGCGAAGTGGGAACTGGCCCTCCTCCAAGCATGCGCTTAGGAGCCCTCTTAGTCGAGGCCCGAGAGCCTGCAAGGCCAGGACCCAGGCTTTGCCGGGCAAGCCGTCGGGTCCTGGGGCGGTATTTTTGGCATTTAGCCTACGTACCGCCACTCTCAGGTCTACCTCGGTCACCTCTGGAGAGTCGTCGTCGTCGTCGGTGTGGTCCGCATCGGGCACCGCAGGAGGCGGAGCCATAGGCGGGGGAGCGTGCTCCCCTCGTGAGGGGAACAGAGCGCTCACCACGTCCTGCACGAGATGAGGCCGGAGACTCTGCGTCAGCGGGGGAGCCCACGGGCGGATTTTATCCCGCACCGTTTTGTAGGGGCGTCCCCACGGGTCTCTGTTCAGAGTCTCCAGCGACTCCTCGCGGGCCACTACTCTGGCCCGCAGGATCTCATCTCGGAGGGCGGTCTTCGCCACTCTGTACCCCTCGTACAGCTCCGCCTCAATGGCTACCGTATCCGGAGGGCGGATACGGAGCCTGCGGTGCCTGGAGTAAAGGTGTCGCGCAGCAACACACGCCTCGCGCAGTGTTGTCAACTGCGGCGACCACCAGTACACCTGGCGTGAAGCACGACCTGGCTGGACCCGGGGCATTGCCACGTCACATACCTCGGACATGGTCTCCCGGAACCACTCGGCCTCGTCGTTTATGTCGGCAGGCCTGTCCGGTGATGACACCCAGGCCTGCACGATCGAGGCTTCCAGGAGAAGCTCCCGGTCCAGCTGCTTCAACGCCCACCGCGGACCACACGGGGCCTGTCGGACCGGCGCGCTCGAGGCCTGGGCGGAGACGTCAAACCGGATGTACCGGTGGTCGGAATACGTCTCCACCCCCTCCATGACGCGCCAGTCGTTGACACGCGGCGACAGAGCGGGGCTGGCGAACGAAATGTCCACCACTGACTCACCCCGCATCCGCACACACGTGGCGACAGAACCCCGGTTCAGGACGACCAGGTCTGCTTCCAGAGCCCAGTCCTCCACCATCCTGCCCCGCACGTTCGTCAACCGGGAACCCCAAGCCAAGTTCTTGGCATTGAAGTCCCCAAGAACGAGCACGGGGAGGGAACGAAACCCGACGACGACGTCTCTCAACTCCGCAAGGGAGTTGTGGAACTCGGCGAGAGTTCGGCTCGGGGAGAAGTACACCCCTACCACGACTATCTCCCCGAACCGTGCTGCAACGCAACCCCGTCCCCTCTTGACACTCTCGAGGGTCGGGGTACCGGCGGCGGCCGACGAAATGAGGGTCACTGAGCCGCTCAGGTCCTCCACCCAGTCATCCCTGGGCGGGACAAAGTACGGCTCAGCGACCACGGCGATGTTAATCGACCACTGCGCCATGCTCTGGATCAACAGATCCTGAGCGGCGGCGCAGTGGTTGATGTTCGCCTGGAGGAGGCGTAATGGAGCCGTTACTGACACTCCATGTTAGCCTCCTCCTGGGCCCCCTGTGAAGGCCCTGCCGCGGTGCCAACGGCAGCGACGACGGCGGTGGAGGCGGCAGCAGCGGCGGCAGTGGCGGCGGTTGCGGCGGTGACGGCGGTGGCGGAGGGCTTGGCCCTGCCTCGGCCCCTGGCTTCAGCGGGTGGAGCGCAGGCTTTGCTCCCAGCCCGGTGTTCGGCCGGCTTGCCAGCTGCCGCACATAGGTAACAGTGCGGCTTGGCGATGCACGAGCCGGCCTTGTGACCGGGCTGACCGCAGCGGAAGCAGTGGGTGCTGCGGTCCACCTCCGAGGTGCATTGCACTCCCACGTGGTGGCCCACCTGGCAGCGGAAGCACCTCAGAGGTCTGGGTTCCAGCAGCTTCACCTGCGCTGAAACCCAGCCCACCAGGAGCCTTCGACCCTCCTCCGTTATCTTTCTGGCCGCCGACACGGGGCAGCTCACCGTTATGGTTCGCATCCCCGTGTTGTCAGGACGGATGGTGCCTGCCTTCACCTGCTCGGCAGAGCATTCCCCAGTCCTGACTACGGCGGCCACAACCTCGCCCTCCGTCACGGAGTCGTCCAGGCCCAAGATGCGCATGTCAGCGCACTTGGTGGGCCTGGACACTCGAACCTCGTCCGCGTCTAAGGACGCCCTGAGCCTTTCGGCCAAGGCGTCAGCGGTCGGGCCACTGGCCGCACCAGGGATCTCCAACATGCGGGCTCCGGTCGCAGTGACCCTCATCCGCATGCCGTTGGAGACACCCAGCTCCGCGAGGTTAACCGCCGCCCTTGCTTTCGAAAGCACGTCGCGGTAGGACACGCCCTTCTTCTCCGCTTCCGGCTGTAGTGTTATCACTACAGCTGCGGACTTCGGGGCGCGTAACCTAGCCGCGGCGCTACGCTTTTTGCGCCGCTGCCGCCTCTCCTTCCTTTTGGCCGCCCTCGCTGCCTTGCCCGCCTTCTTTTTCGCCCCGGCCACTTCCCATTCGGCGTCAGCCGCGGGAGATGGGGGAGGCGGGGCCGACCGTCCTGGCACCACGGCTGGGGGCGTAGCCGCCTGAGCAGCCACCCCGCCCTTGGGCTTGGTCTTGGTCGGCACCGGTTTCGCCGGGGGCCGACCCGACTGCGGTGCCGACTTGGCCGTGGCAGTAGTGGCGACGGCATACGTGGACCTTTGCTGGCCCGATGCTGACCTTTGCTGGCCCGATGCTGACCGGCTCGCCGCTAGGGGGGGGCGAAGGACTATGGCCTCCAGGGCGGAGAACCGACTCTGGAAGGCAGCCAGCTCCTGCCGAACCAGAGTCAGCACCCGGTCCTCCTCAGGCACGGGTCCACGCTGCCCATGCCCCGCCCCCTTCTGAGGCACCACCCTCGGGCCAGCTCCTCGGAGCACGGCCAGGTCCGCTCGGAGCTCTTCATTCTCCTTACGGAGAAGCTCCGTGGCGGCTGCCAAGCGGGCGACCTCCGCCCGCAGTTCGGACATGATGTCCGACGGAGGTCCGGTGTGCAGGTCCTCCGCTGCCGCCATAATGGAGGCTATGGCTGCGGCTATGGCCTTGTCTTTAGAGGCCTGAAGCCTCTTCAAGGCCACACCCTTGACTGCCGCAGCCACAACCTCCGCGAGCCTGGCCATTCGCTCCTCGTTGGAGCCGCCAGCAGCATCCGGCTCGTCGTCAGACGTCTCCGAGAGGGCCCTGCTGCTGGTCCTCCCCGAGAGCTGCTCCTCCATGGCCAACGCCTCGGATCGCTGGTCCGCCTCGACACTCGGCTCGGCGGGATCCTTTGTGGTTAGGCCTCTGCCTAACCGGACCCCACCGCTCCGACAGACCTTCCCGAGCTTTCGGGTCGAGGCCATCCCGCCATCCGAGGACGACCCCTGGCCGTCCTTTGGTTTAGGGCGCTTCTTGAGGAACTCTGCCCTCCTCGAAGCGCCCACTGCCACATGCTCCGGGCCCTTCACAGAACCCTTCGCGCTTGATGCGGTGTCGGACTCCGACCCCACATCACTCCCTTCCTCTACGTTTTTTTGTTTTGATATAAATTTTTCCATTTTTGTTCCAACGAGTAAAAACATTTTCATTGACTCAAAAAATTGTGGTCCGCACTAGAGACTAATTAAGCTACCCATTAGTCAAGCTTGCAACCTCCCTCACGGTGCGCCGCCGCTTGGAGGTTTGGGGTAATTTTTTATAGAGGATTTCTTCCTCGCGGCCCGGGCGGTTAAGCCAAGGCCCTCGACCCCCGTCAAAAGTCAGAGACATGACCGTGACAATCTTCGGGGCTACGAGATTAACGGTGGCAGAAGGAGAGCACTCCTTCTTGCCTGCCCGGTGGCAGGGTGAGTGCACACCGAGCCCGCTCTTACTCCGCCGCTGTGCGTCTCTGCATGAGCGCAGAGATACACGCGTTGGAGCGTCCCGCCGACAGGATATTGGCATACGGGCAACGACACCCATTAGGCACACAGTACCCAATGGGGGATATTGCCCGCATCCCAGGGTGCACCGTCCCGGAGACTGGCCTTTCCCCCAGACGTATCCAAGGGAAACTCCAGCCCACGGGCACACGGGGAGGTTTCCTGTCCAAGCACCCCGGTGTTGCTCTGTTGAAACACATATTTAACGCATGGGAGAAATCGCAAAATGCTATTGGAGTTTTTTGTGATCTCTCAAAAGCCTTTGATTGCGTGCACCATGAGACGCTTTTATGTAAACTTCGTTATTACGGTGTCCATAACGATGCTCTAAACGTAATAAATTCTTATTTGCAAAATAGGGTTCAATGTGTAGAAATTAATGGTAAAAAATCTTCCGGGCTGCCAGTTCAGTTAGGTGTGCCTCAAGGCTCAATACTCGGCCCATTCTTGTTTTTAGTATATATTAATGACTTACCGTTCTATTTAAAGGGTATTTGTGATGTTGTACTGTTTGCAGATGATACTTCTCTTATTTTTAAAGTAGATAGGAATAGACAAGACTTTGACGACGTAAACAGTGCACTCTCAATGGTTACGGATTGGTTTACGGCAAATAACCTTGTTCTCAATACCAAAAAAACGAAATGTGTAAAGTTCGCCTTACCGAATGTTAGAAATCTAGGTCCCAATATCGTCTTAGATAAAGAGGTGCTTGAAACCATTGTAGACACTGCAGTATTTCTGGGCATAACAGTAGATGCCAAACTTCAGTGGGGATCACACATATCAACACTAGCAGGGAGGCTCAGTTCAGCCGCCTACGCCGTCAGAAAAGTAAGACAATACACTGACGTCGATACAGCTCGATTAGTATACTTTAGTTATTTTCACAGCGTTATGTCCTACGGTATTCTGCTGTGGGGCAAAGCCGCTGATATTCAAAATATTTTTGTCCTTCAAAAACTTGCTGTTCGTGCAATTTACCAGTTAGGTGGCAGATTTTCCTTGAGGGACTTTTTTAAAGATATTGGTATTCTCACAGTGGCATCACAATTCATATTAGCTAACATCTTATTTATTAGGCAACATATACACTTGTACACTAAAAACAGTGATATTCATACCGTTAACACTAGAAACAAGGACAAACTACGTGCTCCCTTTCACCGGCTTCATAAGGTTCATAACTCATTTGTTGGGCTTGGTATAACTTTTTATAACAAGCTTCCCACTTCTTTGCTAGATTTGCCTTTTGATGCGTTTAAAGTTCAAGTAAAATCCATCCTTTGTTTAAAGGCTTACTATTCCATTAACGACTATTTAAATGACAAGAATAGTTGGTCGCTGTGATTAACACAAGACAATGTTTATGTTCTTTCTCCAGAATTAGCGTACCTAGTGACAGGTTATATGGGTTCATATATTTATTTAGTTAAATACTTTTTTTTTTTTTAATTTTATTGACCAAGTGTTTTCTTATTATCTATCTAATAAGTCATTAGTTATTGACATATAGAGCCCTTTATACCAGGAAACTTTTATTTTTGGTAATATGCGTTATTGTTTATTACTTTGCCTATGTATGTATAGAATCAAGTCCATCCGACTAAACAGACAGCTGTGCTGCTGGGGAGTTTGTTGCGCCACTTCTTCTTCCCAGCTAAAGCACTAGGAAGTGTCGAAGGCTGGGCGTTTTTGGGGGACTGTCTTATGTATTTTGACGTTCGAAAAGTGCTGATTCTCAGCCTAATTTGAATAAATGACTTTTGATTTTGATTTTGATTTTTGATTTTATCATTAATGTATTTGTTCGGTGTTTCTTAGCTCATTTGTGACGTGAGACACTGCTCTTTGTTTTAAGTTATGTTTCAACCGTAATCAGTTGATTTACTTGTAAAAACACAATTTATCTAAATATGTTTATGGTTTAGTTTTTCCTATGTATGTTTGTACCTATATGCATATTTTCGTATTATATGTGTATATTTAAATTAGAGTACAATTTTTGATTTCATGTTTTCCCTTCTACTATTAAACACGTTGTCTACATCTCTTTTATCTTCTCTCCTATCGCAGGTATGCTGGAAGAGATTTCTGTAGCAATAAGCATTGCCTTTGTAAATATTTTTCTGTTCCTTTCTTCTTGTCTGTTTATATGTGTGTGCATAAATGGTTCATCATCATCATCATTTCAACCGAAAGACGTCCACTGCTGGACATAGGCCTCCCCCAAGCTCCTGCACTTCGACCGGTTCTGTTCTTCCCGCATCCAGCCGATTCTAAAATTCACGAAACGGTTTAAAAAAAAAAACAGCCGTCACGATTTTTTTTTTTAATATGTATTTATAGATCTCCGACGTCAGATTTCAATATGGCGCCGCGCAGTAGACTCCCTCCCTCCCGTGAGTGGCGACCAGCTGCGCGTCAGGCAACGGCTCGAGAGGGAGCTCAGCAAGCTGACGGGCAGGCTGGCTGGGTTGCTCAAGGAGGCGAGGGTCCAGACTTGCTCTAAAGAAAGCTTCGAAGCGACATTGGCTGATATGAGAGAGAAGGTAATTGCATCATCAGGATCATTTCAGCCGAAAGACGTCCATTGCTGGACATAGGCCCGCTGTTTCGACTGGTTCTGTGCTACCCGCATCCAGCGGATTCCTGCGGCCTTTCACCAGGGCATCGGTCCATCTTGTGGGAGGCCTTCCAACGCTACGTCTTTCAGTACGCGGTCATATCTGCCTAATATTATAAACAGTCTTTTACCCGCGTCTTCACACTTATATCACTGGTTTGACATTATCCCTGCGATATATGTAGGTACCTTTATTCTACAGTTGGATAATGGTATATGTAAATATAATATCGTCATCATTTCAGCCGAAAGACGTCCACTGCTGGACATAGGCCTCCCCCAGGCTCCTCCACTTCGACCGGGCTATGCTTGGAATTTCCCTACGCGATCGAATCAGAAATGAATAGATCCGCAGGAGAACCAAGGCAACCGACATAGCCCGAAGAATTGCCAAACTTAAGTGGCAGTGGGCAGGGCACATTGCTCGCAGAACAGATGGCCGATGGGGCCGAAAGGTTCTGGAGTGGCGACCGCGTCCCGGAAGACGTACAGTAGGAAGGCCTCCCACAAGGTGGACCGATGACCTTGTGAAGGCCGCGGGTATCCGCTGGATGTGGGAAGCACAAATATAATATAGCTATAGGTAAATAGATAGCCAAGCAAATTAAGCAAAGGCTACGTGTCTTATGAAGATGGAATGGTTATGTCGTACTAGGAGCAGACGTTGGTCTTGGAAACGTAGAGACGTTGGTCTTGGGTATTATGTAAAAGATGAATTATCACCTTTTTACTTTGTAACTAAGACTACACTCGTGAACAATCAATCCGGGTCACATACAGAAGA
Source organism: Polymixis flavicincta (assembly GCA_949987655.1). Classification (NCBI taxonomy): domain Eukaryota; kingdom Metazoa; phylum Arthropoda; class Insecta; order Lepidoptera; family Noctuidae; genus Polymixis; species Polymixis flavicincta. The sequence continues at coordinate 4,870,640 of OX465199.1, forward strand.
TAACTGAAAGTCTCGGAAACTAAGAATGTTAGCTGAGTGAAATAAATTTTCGAAGCATTGTGATAACGAAGTATTGATATTCACACGCTGTGGTATACCTACTTTCGCGGTAAAAAAAAATATGATAGAACTTTAAAGGGATTTTTTATTATTAATTTGTTGTTCACAGTACAAGATAAGAGACGAGGTGTTACTGATCAAATGCACTGTCGCCATCTTCTTTGTGGTCATCGTGTTCTTTCTACACTCCATTCCCCAGTTCAGTAAGTGATTTTTAAAGTGCCTAAAGAAATTTCAAAAGATATTAAATATTTTTCTTTCTTTTTGGAAGTCAAATTTTATGAATTTCTCAAAAAAGGATCGGAACTATAGTTTTGTATAATTTAGAAGGATTTTGTCAAAATTTTGTAAATGTGAGTACCATGCATCCTTATTTACGAGCTAGGGGTTCGTGACAATTAAAAACTGCCGATATGAATTACCAAAATAACGCTTTAATTAAACTCACTAATAACACAACACAATAGCACTACGGATCACTCTTAAGTCGCACTTGAAGATCGCTTTAGATGTTCTCGCATGTATCGCTTCCAATGAACTACCCCGAGACGCGCTCCGTTCCCGCTTATATAGGGCCCTCGGATAGTTCCAGAACCTTCTACCGTAGAAGCATCTAGAATGTTCGAGTACATATCGGCCCTGACCGAACACATGTCGATAGTTCCAGAAAGTTCTAGCATCGAACTTTCTGGAAAGATATTGACCATTAATTCCGCTATTCGATAAGAGATGGCGCCAGTGTTAACCAAACATCAATCGTGCGGCTCAACACTGCCCCCACCTAAGAAATGCTCGTCCCGAGCATTATCGGCCCCATAATAACGCGCCAGTCGATCCACGTGGACTATCTTAGGAGTACCCCTTGCACCTTTCTGAATCCGGTAGGTAACGTCATTGATCTTTGTCACAATCCGGTACGGTCCGTCCCAGTTAGCTTGAAGCTTATGAGATTTCCCTTTGCTGCGGACTGGATTGTGCAACCACACTAGTGAACCTTCGTCAAAACCCTTATTGTTCATTTTGCGGTCATAACGGGTTTTCATCTTTTCAGACATTTGCTGGCCTGATTGTCTGACGTGCTCATAAATGTCATTCATCTTGTTCCGCAAGTCATTCGCATAATCGGTTATACTGCGTGGGGCATCAGGTGGTATTCCGGTGATCAGGTCTGCAGGTAGCCGTAATTCCCTTCCAAAGTTTGCGAAAGCTGGTGTCACCGATGTGCTTTCGTGAACAGCGCTTCGATATGACAACAAAAACGGTTGTATGTGCTTGTCCCAATCTCGTTCCCGATTTTCCACAACTTTTGCTAGGTACCTCTCTAATGTGTGATTGAATCGTTCCACCATTCCATCCGATTGTGGGTGGTAAGAAGTTGTTCTTGTTTTATGAGTACCCATAACTCGACAAGTTTCCTGGAATATTTGGGACTCAAAATTCCTTCCTTGATCGCTGTGAATCTCCAAAGGTACTCCAAAACGACAGAAGACTTCATGAACTAATTTATCTGCAACTGTCGAAGCTTCTTGATTTGGAATGGCGAAGACTTCCGGCCACTTAGTGAAGTAATCCATCACAACCATGAAATACTTGTTACCACTTTCACTTTCTGGAAATGGCCCCGCAACGTCAAGGGCTATCCTCTCCCATGGTGCACCAACATTGTACAATTTTAATGCACCTCTGCTACGCGTCTGAGGTCCCTTTACAGCTGCACAACTTGTACATTTGCGACACCAGTCCTCGACATCGTCCCGACAGTGGACCCAGTAAAACCGTTCTCGTATCTTCAGTAGAGTCCGTTTTACTCCCAGATGACCTCCTGAACAACCATTATGGTACAGCTGCAGAACATCCGGTACTTGAGATTTAGGGACTACCATTTGCAAATGACAGCTGTTTCCCCGAGCATTTTCCGATTTACGGCACAGGACTCCATCCTGAATCACCAAGCTGTCCCATTGGGCCCAATAGCTCTTTGTGATGGAACTCATTGCTGAGACGTCGCTCCACCTGGGCTTAGGAGCTCTGGCCTTCATCCACTCCAGAATCGGCTTGATGTCCGAATCTTCCTGTTGTGCACGTTGTAGGCTTTCCCTCCACTCGTTGCTGAGGTCTGTCCTGAGCATCCTCACAGGTACCATTTCCTTACTCTCTTGCCTAGTACAATGCTTGCAGTCTTCAGGACAAGGTCTTCTTGACAATGCATCTGCGTTGCCATGAGATTTCCCGCTGCGATGTTCCACCACAAAGTCGTATTCCTGTAGTAGCTCAATCCATCTCGCAACTTGTCCATCTGGATTTTTGAACTGCAATAGCCATTTCAGTGCAGCATGGTCGGTACGTAAATGGAATTTCCGCCCCAGAAGATATTTGCTAAAATGCTGCAATGACTTTACCACAGCAAGCAATTCCCGTCTCGTGACGCAATAGTTCCTCTCCGGCTTTGACAACGACTTGCTGAAGTACGCTATCACAACCTCTTGATCACCATTCCGTTGAGACAACACACCACCAAGTCCTATGTCACTTGCGTCTGTGTCAACTATAAATTCCTTGCCTGCATCAGGGTACCCCAAAATAGGTGTTTTGCATAGTCGGTCCTTTAACTCCTGGAATGCGATATCACAACTTTCATCCCAGCAGAAATGTCGCTTCTCCTCGGTTAGCTTATGCAGGGGTTTGGCTATATCTGCAAAGTTCTTAACAAATCGCCGATAGTAAGAGCACAACCCCAAAAACGCTCTGACCTGCGTCTTGTCTTTTGGAACTGGCCAATCCTTGACAGCGGCGATTTTTTCTGGATCCGTGCGGATTCCTTCTTCCGACACTACATATCCCAAAAAGCTAACTTGCCGTTTGAATATTGAACATTTCTTCGGACTCAACTTGAGGTTGGCACTCTGGATCTTCATGAGCACGCGTTCCAGGTTTTGAAGATGTTCTTCAAACGTACGGCCTACGATGATGATGTCATCCAAGTAGACCAGACAGGCATCGCCAATCAACTTAGTTAGTACAAGTTCCATCAACCTTTCAAACGTTGCCGGAGCGTTGCACAATCCAAACGGCATAACTTTAAATTGCCACAGACCCTTTCCTGTCGAGAATGCTGTTTTCTCCTTGTCCTTGGGGTCAATTTCAACTTGCCAGTAGCCACTTTTCAGGTCCAGCGTGCTAAACCACTTTACTCCAGCAAGCAGGTCCAAGGTGTCATCAATTCTTGGCAAAGGGTAGCTGTCCTTCTTCGTAACGTCATTCAGACGACGATAGTCAACACAAAACCGCATGCTGCCGTCCTTCTTCCTTACCAGCACTACCGGTGAACACCATGGACTAGATGAAGGTTCAATAACACCATCCTTCACCATTCCCTCAATCATGGTTTCTACTTCCTTTTCACGCGCTACCGGCAATCTCCTTGGCCGCTGACGGATAGGCAACTCTTCTCCTGTATTTATTTTGTGTTGAACTAAGCCAGTCTTTCCAATGTCACTATCGTTTAGGGAGAAAACTTCGGCGTACTTCAGTAACATCTTTTTCGCCTTGGCCATTTCATTATGAGACAGAGCGCTGCGACACTCTTCTAAAAGTGTGGTCACTCTCGTTTGTGCATCCTTGCTGGGGGTCCTAGTCGATAGATGTTTGCATTGACGCAGCCAATCCACTTCCTCGCAAGTTCCAATCAGTGTGCCTTTATCAATAGTCTGTTGTTGATCACAAAGATTCAGCACACGTATCCCTGAGATGTCGGTGGCTCTGACCAAAGTTCGTGCCACTTTCCATGGAAGGTCATTGTCTACCCTTTCCACGAGTACACAACGATGAGTTTGCCCAGGATTCCGAGGAAGACTAACCGGCACAATCGTTTCTGATCTCGGAGGAAGAACAATTTCCTTAAGGCTGTACACATTCCCTGATAACGCCCCTTCCATAAAAAGTTCCTCTCGTCCACATTTCATAACTCCTTGCTTGACGTCAATCTCGCAAAAATTCTTCCTCATAAAGTCAAGACCCAGGATGCAATCGTCCATTATATCAGCCACGATGACATTATGCAGGTAGGTCCTGTTGCCTAGCTTCAACTCCATCTTCTTCTCTCCACGGACGGGTATGCGCTGACCGGTGGCTGTCACCAAATTAATGCGTTCCCGGTTGTATGCGGAGTCCCCAAGGAGCCGACTCATAACTTTGGAACTGACGACCGTACGAGAGGCTCCCGTGTCTATGGTCAGCTTACAAGGCATTCCGTTGACCTCGCCCTTGATGATTAAGGTGTTCCCGTCATGGGTTTGTGTGATCGAAATCCTTGGGGCTCTTTGAACATCAGCCAGCACCCGCCCCGCAGTCCTGGCTATTACTCGTTTCCCTGCTGCTGCTGGGTAGTGCTGTTAGCCGCGTTACCCTCTGGAGACCGGCCATCTTCCCTTTCTGCAGTTAGCTTAGGGCAACTGGATCGAAGGTGGCCCCTTTCCCCACAGCCGTAGCACCTAGGGCTGTATCCTTTACGATCGCGAACTGTAGCTGCTACAACCTCCCTGACGCGATGGGAACGATGATCCTGCCGCACAGCTTCCACCTCCAGTGCATGGGCCAAGGCGTCCTTAAGCGTCCCGTGGTGACCGAGTCTCACAGCAGCTCTAACTTCAAGGTCCCGGATGCCGTCGATGAATGCCTGCACCAGGTTCCCATCAATAAGCGCAGGTACGGACTGGTACGCTTTTCGAACCAGCTTCTCCACTTCAAGGGCCCACTGCTGCAGGTTTTCGTTACTGCGTTGCACACGATCCTTGAGCTGCGCACGAAACACGTGTTCCAGGTGAGCGTCGCCATATCTTGCCTCCAATGCCTCGAGGAGCTGCTCGTAAGTCACTTCCTTACCGAGAGCTTCCAGCACATTTAAAGCCTGGTCGCGCAGGCCTAGGGTGAGGGCAGTCATGGCCTGACTTTTATTCCACCCGTTCGCCTTCATGACAGCCGAAAACTGAATTTTGTAGGCCGACCAGGAAGAAGTTCCATCGTACGGCGGCACTTTGAATCCACGTAGTGAAGGTGTTGTCGCTACGGGAGCTGCGATTCCATCCCCAAGTTTGAGGTTACCCAACTCTTGCTTCACATCAGCAATGACGTCACTAAACTTGCTGATCTGAGTTTCAGCTTCTGACAAGCGGTTGTCATGCTGGGCAACCTTCTCCTTCACCTCCTTCATGTCTTTCCCGAAGGTTGCGTGAAGGTCCTTTATGAGGAGCATCTGCTCTTCCTGGCGGTGCACCTGCTCCTCCTTATCCCGTTTGAGCTGTTCTTCCAATTGACGGGCCTGCTCCTCCTGTCGGCGAGCCTGCTCCTCCTGTCGGCGAGCCTGCTCCTCCTGTCGGCGAGCCTGCTCCTCCTGTCGGCGGGCCTGCTCCTCTTTATCCCGTTTGAGCTGTTCTTCCAAACGGCGAGCCTGTTCCTCCTGTCGGCGAGCCTGTTCCTCCTGTCGGCGGGCCTGCTCCTCTTTATCCCGTTTGAGCTGTTCTTCCAATCGGCGGGCCTGTTCCTCCTGTCGGCGGGCCTGCTCCTGCAACATCATCATCAGAGCAGCAAAATCTGGTGCTGGTGATGCTGGAGCAGCTGTGGACGGGCCGGCCTCTGTGGTTGGTAGCTGGCCCTCCGAGGTCTGTGGCATTGCTCCACCAAATCGCCTCTGGTCCGTCTCCTGCTGGCGTTGACTCCGGGTACGGATACCCTCCGTGTCGTCTTTAGGTAAAATCGGCATGATTTTAATCCCACTTCTGACACCAATTGTTACGAGCTAGGGGTTCGTGACAATTAAAAACTGCCGATATGAATTACCAAAATAACGCTTTAATTAAACTCACTAATAACACAACACAATAGCACTACGGATCACTCTTAAGTCGCACTTGAAGATCGCTTTAGATGTTCTCGCATGTATCGCTTCCAATGAACTACCCCGAGACGCGCTCCGTTCCCGCTTATATAGGGCCCTCGGATAGTTCCAGAACCTTCTACCGTAGAAGCATCTAGAATGTTCGAGTACATATCGGCCCTGACCGAACACATGTCGATAATTCCAGAAAGTTCTAGCATCGAACTTTCTGGAAAGATATTGACCATTAATTCCACTATTCGATAAGAGATGGCGCTAGTGTTAACCAAACATCAATCGTGCGGCTCAACAATATGTTGTTTTGATGTACGTCGACTTGAAAAAACGTGGTAGTTGAGAGTATGTCATACTCACTTAAATGTCTCACTGATGGTGGCGCCTGCGTTGGATCATTCGGTTCCCTAGAAAATAGTTGAGCTGGATGGTGCTGATCCATGCGTCAAGTTCGTGAACGGGCGCCGTCGGTTGAGACTGGTCATCTCCTAACTGCCATGGCTTATTTTGAATCTTATATTTTGTATTAATTTTTTACATTGTTCTCACATAGAGAAGCACCAAGAATAATGTTCCTAAAATTTTGTAATACCCATGATTTAAAAGAGTGTCCTTGGAGTTTCTTGCCCGTTCTTCTCCATAGAGATCTACGTTTTGGAATGGGCACCTAGCTTCAACTTCGATTTTTGTTTGACAATTCAAAAGTGCCTGTAAAAGGTTTAATTGAAATAAATGCTTTGAGTTTGAGTTTGAAGCTCCTTATCCCTATTAATCTATGTATATAAAAGGAAAAACTGACTGACTGATCAATCAACGCACAGCCGAAACTACTAAGATTAGGAACGTGAAATTTTGCACACGGCTTCCTTCTATAATGTAGGGGAGCACTACGAACGGTTTTTTGGAAATTCGACCTTTAAGGGGGTGAAAAGGGGGATTTTGTTTTAATGAAAAATCTCATTCCCTGTATTAATAAACTGAAACTTGGTACAAATACTTATCTAAGTAAATTATAAAGTTGGTCATTTATTGTTTTTAAACTACACCCTATTTGAATAATTTCGGACATACACCCCGTATGTCCGAAATTATTCAAAATTATTTAAAAGAATCTGTGTCTTTGCTAAATCAAAATTTTTAAGCGATACAATTAAAAATTCCAATAATAAAGTAAAAACCACTTGGAAAATTATTAATAATGAAACGGGTAAGTCGGTTAAACAGGAAAAGCAACTAGAGATTATAGTCAACAATAAATTAGTTAATGAAGCTGCTGACGTAGCTGAGGCATTTAATGAGTTTTTTGCCAACATACCTTTAACTACGACTCGCACCTTAAATTCGTCCCCGTCTGAAGCGGAAAACCTTTTGCATAGTAGTGTGCCCAAATGTAGTCTCTTATTTAGTTTCGAACATGTAACACCTCGTGATGTAGTTAATATTTTTAACACACTTAAGTCTAAAAACACTGGTGATTACTGGGGCATCTCTATTAAACTTTTAAGTAACATAATCGACATCGTAGCCCCCTATCTAGCTATTACTTTTAATAAATGTGTTGATTTAGGAACGTTTCCTGACCTCATGAAGAGTAGTAAAGTCATACCATTATTTAAATCGGGTAATAAAAATAACGTTGGCAATTTTAGGCCCATTTCTATCTTACCTGCATTTAGTAAAATATTTGAAAAGTTAATACTCAAGCAGTTGCTAAGACATTTTAATTTAAATAGCCTCCTTCATGATGAACAATATGGTTTTACAAAAGGTCGTTCGACTACAGACGCGGGTGTTGCCCTGCTGAAACACATATTTAACGCATGGGAGAACTCACAAAATGCTATTGGAGTTTTCTGTGATCTTTCCAAAGCATTTGATTGCGTGCACCACGACACGCTTTTGCGTAAATTACGTCATTACGGTGTTCAAAATGAAGCTCTTAACGTATTAAACTCTTATTTAAATAATAGGCACCAATGTGTAGATATTAATGGTGTGAAATCTTCCGGGCTACCAGTTCAGTTAGGTGTACCTCAAGGCTCAATACTGGGTCCATTCTTATTCTTAGTGTACATTAATGATTTACCATTCTATTTAAAGGGTATCTGTGACGTTGTACTGTTTGCTGATGATACCTCTCTTATCTTTAAGGTAGACAGGAATAGACAAGATTTTGACGACGTAAACAGTGCACTCTCAATGGTTACGGATTGGTTTACCACGAATAATTTGGTTCTCAATGCTAAGAAAACAAAATGTATAAAGTTCGCTTTGCCGAATGTAAAAAATCTGGGACCCAATATCGTCTTAGAAAATGAGGTGCTTGAAACTGTAGACTCGGCAGTTTTTCTGGGCATAACAGTAGATGCCAAACTTCAGTGGGGATCACACATATCAAGCCTAGCGGGAAGGCTCAGTTCGGCTGCCTACGCCGTCAGGAAAGTAAGACAATACACTGACGTTGATACAGCTCGGTTAGTCTATTTTAGTTATTTTCATAGCGTTATGTCCTACGGCATTCTGCTGTGGGGCAAAGCCGCTGACATTCAAAATATTTTTGTTCTGCAAAAACGAGCTGTACGTGCAATTTACCAATTAGGTGCTAGAGTTTCTCTGAGAGATTTTTTTAAAGAAATTGGTATTCTCACGGTGGCATCACAATTCATCTTCGCTAACATCTTATATATTAGGCAAAATATACACTTATACACTAAAAACAGTGATATTCATAATATTAATACCAGAAATAAGGACAAACTACGTGGTCCCTTTCACCGGCTTCATAAAGTTCATAACTCATTCGTTGGGCTCGGTATCACCTTTTATAACAAGCTTCCCTCTTCTTTGCTAGATTTACATTTTAATGCGTTTAAAGCTAAAGTAAAATCAAATCTTTGTTCGAAGGCATACTATTCTATCAACGACTACTTAAACGATAAGAATTGTTGGTCGCTGTGATTAACTCAAGACAACGTTTGTGTTCTTTCACCAGAATTAGCTTACCTACTGACAGGTTATATGAGTTACTCCATAGCATTGTTTATTTTATTTGACTATAAACCATTTTTTTTATTTTATTTTTTTTATTTTTAATATTTATTATATAATTATTATATATTTTATTTTTTTATATTAAAATCCGTTTAAATTAGTTTCAATAGATACTTACCTGCCTTACCTGCATTCCGGTGCGCGTTGCGCGAGTCCGAGTCTTGTGGGGTAGTCAGAACTCCTGGTTTTGTTATAATTTTCGGAGAAAATTCACGTTTTTCATCTGAAATTCAAAATTTTTGTTCAGCATAATTTTCAGTGACATCATAGTTAGCTAGCTCGCGCGGAGACGCGTCTTTCGACACCTCGCCCGTCCGTCTAGCGTAGATAGTCACATTATTAATTAGAATTTTTCTTTGTTCTATACAAATTGTAGCCATCAAATTCCACCTAAGCAAACCAAGTTTGCATAGGATCGATATAACTTTGCTTCCCGGTGAGGTAATTTGACGCTGTTTTCAGCTACTATATTCATAATTGGGCTACCTGAGACCATCCCCTCAAAAATAATTGACAAAACGCGAAAAAATTTTCCATTTTTTTATGAAATTTAATTACTTGCCTATTACTGTATAGAATCAAGTTCTTCCAACTTATCAGACAGCTGTGCTGCTGGGGAGTTTGTTGCGCCACTTCTTCTTCCCAGCTAAAGCACTAGGAAGTGTCGAAGGGTGGGCGTTTTTGGGGGACTGTCTTTTGTAATTTTGACGTTCGAAAAGTGCTGACTCTCAGCCTAGTTTGAATAAATGACTTTTGATTTTGATTTTGATTTTCAAAGTTTATATGGAAGAATTTTATCGCGCGGGCTGATTAACTCGAAACTCAGTATTTATACCTAAAACCAAAAATAAAGAATAATGTGTATCAGGATTTTTCGAAAATCTACCCCTAAAGGGGTAAAAAGGGGTACTCCGAAATATTATAAATGTGAAAGTTTGTGAAGATGATTGGGTCTTTGTTACTCAATCACGCAAAAACGGCTGAACGGATTTAGATGAAATTTGGCACACAGATAGATTATAACCTAGATTAATACACAGGACTTTTTATCCCGGTAGTACGTTCCCGCGGGATAATTTCCGACTTCCACGCGGGCGAAGCTGCGGGAGGAAGCTAGTAATAGTATAAATGCGAAAGGAACTCTGTCTGTCTGTCTGTCTGTCACGCTTTCACGCCTAAACCGCTGAACCGATCGTCATGAAATTTGATAGAGATATAGCCTGGGATATAGAGAAGGATATAGGATACTTTTTACGCGATAACCGACATCCACGCGGGCGGAGCCGCTTGCAAAAGCTAGTAGAATGTAAATCTTTTATTTCAGACGAGTACTTAATATAATATTATTTAACTTCTAGTGTTAGTAGGTACAAACCCAGTAACATATAACTGATCATCATCATCATCTGCCTAGCCATTTCCCATGTTGAGGTCGGCTTCCAGTCTAACCGAATGCAGCTGAATATCAGTATTTTACATGGAGCGACTGTCTATCTGATCTCCACAACCCAGTTACTGGGTAATACGATACCCCTTGGTAAGACTGGTTGTCAGACTTTCGGGCTTCTGACGACCCGTAACGACTGTCAAAGATTCACAAATGACAGCCGGGACCAACGGCTTAACGCGGGAAGTAACATATCAATGATATTCTAAGTAAAGGGAGGTAGATCGAATACCCATCCGACATTCGATCTTCAAAACCGGCACAATATCATTCTGTTATAAAACACGTGGAAGTAGGACGGCGTGACGTAATTATCGAAAGCGAAAAACAGATACGACGATACGTAACTAGGCTAATATCAGTATTTTACATGAAGCGACCGTCTATCTGATCTCCACAACCCAGTTACTGGGTAATACGATACTTCTTGGTAAGACTGGTTGTCAGAAATTCGGGCTTCTGACGACCCGTAACGACTGTCAAAGATTCACAAATGACAGCCGGGACCAACGGCTTAACGCGGGAAGTAACATATCAATGATATTCTAAGTAAAGGGAGGTAGATCGAATACCCATCCAACATTCGATCTTAAAAACCGGCACAATGTGATTCTGTTACAAAACACGTGGAAGTAGGACGGCGTGACGTAATTTTCGAAAGCGAAAAAGAGATACGAATATACGTAACTAGGCTAATTGGCCAAGTTTTATAATTCCACTATCTAACCTCTTTTCACTATAATATCATTGTAACGTACAATTAAAATTCAACGTGGAGCTGCATCACCGGGCCGCAATATCGAGGAATCCCACCGATCTGCTATCACACTCAGAATACTGTTAGTGCATGCCGTCGCGAGCTAACAACACGCTACGGCAGCCGTACTCCCAGTGCATTATCATATTAAACTACCTTCTGCTCGCGACTTCGTTCGCGTCAAATCTCTTGCTCCCCCCGACCCATCCCGTCGCATCGAATCGCCTGCCCGTGCAGTACTCCCTATTCGTGTTGTTTTTTTTTTCTCGGCTCTTAAGGGTTTTAGCATGTTGTTATATAGTCTATAGCTTTCCTCGATAAATGAGCTATCAAACACTAAAAGAATATTTCGATTCGAACCAGTAGTTTCTGAGATTAGCGCGTTCAACCAAACAAAGTCTTCAGCTAGATAATATTACTAGCTTCTGCTCGCGACTTCGTTCGCGTCAAATTTCAAGCAATTTTAGTTACCCACTCGCACCTTTAGTGATCCATTGGCCCAGTTGTTCTAAATCCACTCACCTACCTATCTACATTTAGCGTTCTGATTAATCCCCTCGACTGTTAGGCAAACTCATTGGGAATGATAACAATAGAAAAGTCATCATCTGCCTAGCCTTTTCCCAACTATGTTGGGGTCAGCTTCCAGTCTAACCGGATGCAGCTGTATTTTACATGGAGCGACTGCATATCTGACCTCCACAACCCAGTTACTGGATAACAATAGAAAAGTAATTGTGTTAATTACTTGACACTTTATCGAAAGCATTTGAATTGGTCAGTAGTCTAGGTAATTAAATTATTTAAAGGAAAAATATTACGTTGATGAACTTTTCAGTTTAAATTGAACCATAAAATTCTCCAAAGACAATATTGGCGTACTGTAGGTACAATTCTGTCTAACCTTTCCGAGAAAACCGGTGTGATGTGATGTCAACTTTTTTTACATTCGATGTTTTGATCACTTTGACAATTTTAAACTCAATTATTTAGGAGTCCCTCAGGGTAATATAATAGGGCTACCTATACATGGTGTAACGGAAACCCTATTGCTATCCTTAAGCACTAAAGATAACAGCTGGTATAGAATCACTATACCTACATAGTTTCAGCTCAAAATAAAATACTTTCAGGATGGATACTAAAACGGTTTCATATATTTCTTAAATTCAAATCATAACAAACGTGTCACCGCACTACGTAGGTGAATAACTTTCCACGTTACTTGCCGATATCACGATAAACCTCTTCCGAGTGATAATGGTAATGGTAATTTGAAACGTTCGCTTTCTGGTATCAATGTAAGTATTCAAATTCCGAACATGTAGAGATAGGATTAAAAAACCCTTCCAATATCGTTTGATATCATCCAAAGAAGCCGTGCCCTTGGTATGTATATACCCTTTCCGTTACACGTTGTATATCGATGGCAAGTAAACCGACGTTCACTGACATTATAGATAGATTGTCATTCTAGAGACAAAGCTGAAAGTTCCCTGTGCCTAGAATTACACCGGCAACCATACCCTTACCAAAAAACAGCAACGTTGTACGACGGTAGAAACAAGTATGGATAAACCACTCTAAATATGAACGCCCCTCTACTGTTGTTGCATACATATTTCAAATGTTTGTATACAAAGTTTAGTGGAGGGGCGTTTATTTTAGAGTGACTTATCTCTACGATGGTTACTCGAGGTTTTTTTTTTTTTGTGTATGGCATCTCGCAGTTGACCTTGAGAGGCCGTGACTGCTCAACCGGACTTTCCTGTGAAGGTTTTTAGGAATCTAAAAGCCTCCAGGCAGGGCGTAAACCTACTTAAACCTAAAACGACTGCGCACTGAGGGCACCCCCTGTTTTTTTTTTTTTTTTCTTTTTGGGTGGGAAATCATCAAATAACTTCTCCCGCTCTGGGTGGAGCAGGAGGGCGTGTCAGACTTTTACTGACTAAAACCCACCCGTGTTCCTTCAGTAGCCCTTAAGCCAGGGGCTGTGGTGTCTCTTTCGAACAAACCCGCACCCCTGGCAGGCATCGGCCCTTGCGGGCCCCATAATTTTTTGTGCTGACATCTCTTTGAGGCGCGCGTGGAACACAACGCGCCGTCGACTTGGGCTTGGTCCTTACCGGACAGCGAGCTACCCATTACTCGCCGTCCGCAAGCCCATGCCTACGGTGGCCGGAAATCGGCCTGGGATTCCCGACGCCCAGGGCGTCTCCGTATCCTGCGGCGGCTAGGGTCGCGAGGGCGCATATGCTGCCTCTCCCTCACGTGCGCCGCCTCCCTCTTCGCGAGCATCACTGCTTCGCTGAAGGAGGTGACGGCTCCCCATGCCCTCTCGCTCCGTACCATGGCCTGTACCAGGGCCGGACGCGAGAGATCGCCGCCGCCGATCGCCTCCACGAGGACACGGCGGTGCTCCGCCCAAGCAGGGCAGACCGCCACCGTGTGCTCCACCGTGTCCTCAGGGCGATCTTCGCAGTGGAAACACCCGGGCGTTTCCTCCCGCCCTATCCGAAACAGGAACCTCCGGAAACAACCGTGTCCGGTGAGGACCTGCGTCGGGCGGAAGGTGAGGACGCCATGCCGCCTCTCAAACCACTCCTCAAAGAGGGGACTTACCGCCGCAATCGTGGCGTGCCCAAGGGCACCCCCTGTGGGGTACGAACCTCGGCTCAGGGAGTCGCTGGCGGGGGGGGCAGCTAGTACTATCAGGGACAGGCTGGATCAAGATATTTTCATGATTATTAGACGGGGAATTTAAAGCTACCGGCTCAGCTGCGGCGCGGGCTGGCGCATCAACGAGCAAGGGACGGTCGGGTTACTCGACGTATTAATTGCCAGAGTTTTATACCAGTGCAGCAACCTTTTATTTTTTAAATGTCGCAGCACCATGCTGAAGAAACGGAGCCTTTTGGCCTAGAACAATAGTTTCTTTTTCTTTTCTTTTTTCTATATTGTTCTTTCAAAATCAAAAGTAATTTATTCAAACTAGGCTGAGAGTCAGCTCCTTTTGAACGTCAAAATTACATAAGACAGTCCCCAAAACGCCCGCCCTTCACCACTTCCTAGTGCTTTAGGTGGGAAGAAGAAGTGGCGCAACAAACTCCCCAGCAGCATAGCTGTCTGTTTAGTTAGAAGAACTTGATTCTGTACAATAGTAGGTAATTAATGTTACGAAACAATTAAATTTGCCATAAATTTCAGCTAGCAAACGCTAATCCCGTATGTGTCGCCGGGTGTAAAAGAATAGCACCATCCCATTTCTTCCCGTGGGTGTCGTAGAAAGCGACTAAGGGACTTACTAGAGAATGGGTAGCAGCGTTCTCTATGCATTTTACCACCATACTGCGATCGCCAACCCGCCTGCCAAGCGTGGCGATTATGGCAAAACCCCCCATTCTGGGGGAGGCCTATGTCCAGCAGTGGACGTCTTTCGGCTGAAATGATGATGATGATGATGACACGCTAATATACCAACAAAAACTACTAGTACTCAAGCAGAAAAAAAGTCGTAAACAGCACTTAGAATCTAAAATAGTATTTCTGATTAATTTTGAGTTCTTTCTGCGCGAGGCCTATTGAATACTTTTTCTTTCTTTGTTTAACATTCCTCCTTTCTCACAGACCGCGTGTCCCTGGGCTGGACGGCCCTGCTGGGCGCGTTGCTGTTGCTGACGCTGGCAGACCGCGAGGACCTGGAGCCGGTGCTGCACAGGATCGAGTGGTCCACGCTGCTCTTCTTCGCGGCGCTCTTTGTGCTTATGGAGGTAAACAATGATTAGTATAATGTAATATTTATTTTTATTTCAGAAAAATAATCCATAGAGTGTTAGTAACATAATATTAAAACTACTTATTATCTAGTGTTAGTATCAATCACGCTCTGCACAAACTGTAATTACAACAAAATACAATACAATTACAGAACCGAAACTCTCCGTTACAGTTTTCAGGATGAGGTTGCGACATTAAGGTGACACTTGTCCACATTTTTTCCATACAAACTTCGGGAGGGTTTTACTCCACTGTTTGACAATGTACCTACATCAAAAATTAAACATGGTATAGTTTTGTCTCATTATAAATATTATCTGTACGGAAACAGAATACTAAAATAAAAAGCCATTAAAAAGTTATGAGCCAACAATTATTCGTTTTTCTTGCCAATTTAACCTAACTTTGGGCGTGTTTAAGTAATAAAATGAGTGTAAGATCTCGAAAACCAAGTCGGTACCGACAAAGCTCAATTATCGAAAAGTTCCATAAACTTAATTGGTCATTGATTTATGCAGTGGTTTTTTCAGAAAACCCGATCTTCCAAAGGACTTTTCTTAATTATTTACGCGCCTGTTTTACTATAACTGATCCTGCAGCTCACTCAATAATGTGCGTGTAGACTAGCGTCTAACTGTTCATCACTGATACTACCTCTGTCGGACACGAAGCCTGGTGAGACAGCGTGCTTTTTAGCCAGGCTCACCAGTGAGTTCGAGCCCGCGACTAGTGTACCCTTAAACACATATTTCCATTCGTATCTTTATTCGTCCCATTATTGTAAGGATACTTTACTGTTTTTTTTTTTAAATATTTGTGTGGTAATTTAAAATAGACTATTCTCAAATGAACTGTTAGGTTATTTTAGTTTAACTAGATAAATTATGTCCTCCACAAACAAATTACTGGACAATACTGAAATTATAATGTTAGATCACTGAGGCCAATTTATGTATTTACAAAAACGTTCAAATGTTTCATAAAAAAGTGCAATACCTACCATAGTCAAAATGTATGGAATTAAAATTTTGATTACTTACTAACGAAATATATCTACGCAGAGGTGTTCCAGATCATCATCAGCCTACAATGTTCCCACTGCCGGGACACAGGCCTCCTCTCGATGAGAGGGAGTGGGCCGTAATCCACCACGCGGGCCCAGTGCGGGTTGGTAGATGTCACATGTCTTCGAATTTTTGATTCTAAGACATGCCGGTTTCCTCACGATGTTTTCCTTCACCGTTTTGAGAGCAGTGGTGATGAAATAATTTACACAAAGTAAAGCGCCTGTCTGGGTTCGAACTCACGACCTACAACTCGTAAGTCGCGGCCGTTACCACTTGGCCACCACTGCTCTCATCTGTTCCAGATCATGTACGGAATATTATTGTCTTGCTAGGTTTTTTTTTTCGAACCGACGAAAAAACGGAGGAGGTTACTCAATTCGACGCGTATTTTTTTTTTTTTTTTTTATGTATGACCACGCGTAACTTTTTCCAGAGTAGTCCGATTTTGATAATTCTTTTTTTATTGGAAAGGGTATACCTCGAAGTTGGTCCCATATAAATTTCGATGAAAAATTCCAACCCTAAGGGTAAGAAAACAGGGGATGATTGATTGTTTACTCACAGATTTTAATACTGAGTCGTGTATTAAATCAAAAATTAAGCATGTAGTAATTAGTAGATTATAGCCACAAAAAATTATAAAATAAAAACTTTTTAATAAAAAAAAGTTAAATAAAAAGTTTTTTTATTATTCTAGTGAGCTTTGGAGTTCTCTTCAGTAATAAATCTTTAGTTATATTTTCATTACAGGCTCTATCTAAACTTGGTTTAATTGGCTACATCGGTCGATGGACGGAGGCTCTTATTCTGAGGGTAGATGAGAGCGATCGATTAGCTGTGGCATTAATACTTATGGTGTGGGTAAGTACTACTTGTATTTATCACCGTAATATGGTGAAAACTATTATTTTATAATCTATAGCAGCGCTCCTACGTTTCACCCGCGTAGTTCCCGTTCCCGTGGGAATACGGGGATAAAATATAGCCTATGTCACCCGGGGATAGTGTAGATTCCCAACAGTGCAAGAATTTATCAAATCGGTTCAGTAGTTTCGGAGCCTGTTCAATGCAAACAAACAATCAAATCTTTCCTCTTTATAATATTAGTATAGACTAGCTTGAGCCAGCGGCTTCCGTAAACATTGGAAATGATCCCACGGGAACATAATATCAGGATAAAAATTATCCTATATATTAATCCAGGTCCAAACTATCTGTGTGCCAAATTTCATCCAAATCCGTTCAGCCGTTTTTGCGTGATTGGGTAAAAAACATCTAAACTTTCACATTTATTATATTAGTAAGATCTTTAATACCACTATTATATTGTCCGAACTGTCGAAAAATAATATAAAAGTAACCATCTATCTCATCATGACCTAAAAATGGAACCCGTCACCAACATATTACAACAATTTGCTGAGACCCATGAACAAAGACTCCATCAACATGTGAACATCGAGGCAATTCAGCTGTTAGACTAAACAAATACAGGGTTATTGGAAAAACACCAACAACCTCTTTAGAGGTCATTGTCTCGATTTCAGGTTTGGTCCCATAGTAAAAGTTGTTCATAATGATGAGTACAATGACCTCTTATGAGTTTTTGGTGTTTTTCCAATAACCCTGTGCAGTGCAAAGACTAAAACGAACAAAACCTGAGTTAGTGTAGTTTAAAAAGTGTAGAAATAATAGTGACAATAACACACAATATAAAAAAAGGAACAGAGTGTTTATAATTAATATAATCATCAATCAGACTCTAAGAAAGTGGAACGGACTTGTGTACAGTACAATCAACACTATTCTTTTTTAATATGATCATCATGTATAAAATTAAGCTAGAATAAAATTGCTTACTAGTCATATAGGCTAGATTAAATTAATGATTAAAAACCGGGTTCTTTTTAATAAAGGGAATTTAAAAAAACACATTTTTAGTAGTTTTTCTAAACTCTTATTATACATTTGAAAGTAACTCTATATTAGTTTAGGCGTGGAAATGTAACATACAGACAAATCTGTATGTTACATTTCCACGCCTAAACTATAAACGAATTTCGATAAATTTTGCAAGGAGACAGATGGTATCCTAGGAAAGGTCAAAGGCTTAAAGTATATATCGTCGCCTTGGAGGGTAATGGAGCTAAGCCACAATTATTGCGAAATGGAGTTAATTGCATTAACTTGATCAGAAAGAGCCATGGTTTATGTTAGTCAATAAAACAACTTGACCACAAAAATTATAATAATATTGAGTTATGACGCTTATTAAAATAACTGTTCTTGGTGCATTATTTATGTTTTAAACGTCTCTATCAGCTCAAAGTTTAGTTCTGTGTCTAAGAGTATTTTTACCCTCCAAGGCGATGATATGTACAGACGCCAGCAGGTCAAGCTATCCCAAACTGTCAAATTTTCCCATTTGAACATGAACCTTATATTCCTTTGTGATAAAGTTGAAAAACTATCAAAGAAATTTGACAGGTAGCTTGATGTGCTGGCCTCTGTACATCTTTATATATATGTTACCGGAAATGTATGAAATCTAGGAATTGTATACAAATCCTAGGAAATTTATATAATTCCGAAGCTATTTAGGAAAAATATAAAATATTCTTACAAAAACTAGTTAATACATAAATGTCCTAGGAAATGTGCACAATTCCTAGGAATTGTATATAATTCCAATATCGTATTAGGAAATGTATTAAAATAATGGTTTCTGTAATAAAACACGTTGTTAAAATGAGAATAATATTTTTTAATAAAGCACTCGTTGAGACAACAAAAAACAGTCATTATTGGAGGTCGCATATTTATGTATGCACTGGCCTGTAAGAATAATCGTATGCAACACATGTCTGTCACTGATTTTAAATTAGTATGGTTACGGTTTGTCTATGTTCTTTTATATATATTTGTGACTTGCGTGTAAGAATAAAGAACCACCAACGATCCGCTGCTTTTATCTTTATTCCAATAGGTTATGGGCCCAGAACCCAGAACCCAGAAGCATAAATGCTAGAGCATAATTTATAACTTGAGTGGTTTGAATATTAATAAAATTGTGTGCTTGTAAAACTTATGAAATCTCAATTATGTCAGCTGAAATTGGCATAAGTAGTATTAAGAAGCTGAAAAATTCGTCCGACTACCCAAATTGGAAATTCCTGGTACGAAATTACTTGGAGAATAAAAACTGGTGGGGAGTAATTTCTACAGATGTAGTTAATGCTGACGTAGACCGGCAGGCACGAACGACAATTTGCTTATTGTTAGAACCAGAGTGTTTTACCCACGTCTACAATGCGAAGACTGCGAAAGAAGCCTGGAATAACTTACGAAAAACATATGAAGATAAAAGTTGGGGAAGACGCATACATATTCAGCGAGAGCTTTTCAACTGTAAGTTAGAGAATTACGATTCTATGGAAAGCTACATATCTAAAATTACGTTCCTGACACAACAATTGTCCGATATTGATGCTCAAATCCCTAATGATTGGATCATATCGATTTTGCTGGGTGGATTGACTGCTGAGTATAGCCCTTTAATTATGGCTGTAGATAATAGTGGACAAGAAATAACTTTAGAGCAGATTAAAATGAAATTGTTACAAGAAGGAAGTAGACAGAGTAAGTTGAACACAGAGTACGAAAAAGTTTTAGTTACACGTAAAGTGCAGAACGATGCAAGATCTAACACTAAAACTAATGATCGTAAGCAGAAGTTCGTCTACAAGTGTTTTAAATGCCATAAGCAGGGACACAAGGCGTCCGAATGCAAAGAGCGGATCAAAACCGCGAATATCTGCCTGAATACGAAAGGGGCGATAAGCAAAGATAAGTGGTATTTAGACAGTGGATGTTCAAATCATATGACCCATGATAAAAATAAATTGTTGTCTTACAAACAAGTAAAGGGCAACATGAAGATTGCAGTAGCAAACGGAGAGAAATTATTGGTGAAAGGACGAGGAAATGCTGAGCCACAAGTCAGCAAAAACGAAAAATTAATTTTAGAAAACGTTTTACATGTTCCTGATTTATCCATGAACCTAATTTCGGTGAGCGATTTGACCAAAAAGAATTATTCCATGAATTTTGACAATGGAGGTTGCATGGTTCAAAATAAAAATCGAATTGTTGCAAGATGTCAAGAGGTCGGCGGAATTTATGAGTTGACAGAAAATCAAAATAACGTCGTGAATGTGACACTGTCAAAACAAAATGAAAATATTTCGAATATTTGGCATAAAAGATTAGCTCATTTATCGCGTAAATATATGAATAAAATGAAAGTTTTAGTAAGCGGTATGGAATTTAAGAGTACCGATTTATGCAAGCCGTGTATTGCATGTATCGAAGGATAGATATGCAAAAGTCCCTTTGTAAACCAAGGTACGAGAGCGAACGAGGTATTACAGTTGCTTTTTAGCGACGTTTGTGGACCAATCGAGGAGCCGTCGTTCGGTGGTTCGAGGTATGTTCTTCTATTTATCGACGATTATACTCGAAAGACTCATGTTTATTTTTTGAAGAACAAAAGTGAAATTTTCGATAAGTTCCGTGAATACAAGGCGGAAGTTGAGAATGAGACAAGTAAATCTATTAAATGTTTGAGAACTGACAACGGCGCAGAGTATTGTAATGGTAAATTTAAATCATTTTTGAAGTCTGCAGGCATAAAACACCAGACGACTGTACCGTACACGCCGGAACAAAATTCTGTCGCAGAAAGAGCGAATCGGACTATAATAGAAAAGGCAAGAACATTACTGTCAGAATCGAACCTGAGCAAGAATTATTGGGCCGAGGCTGTAAATACTGTTGTTTACCTAAAGAACAGAAGCCCCACGAAAGCATTGAATAATGCGGTACCAGAGAAACTTTGGACTGGAAAAGATGTGGATGTGAGTCATCTGAAAATCTTTGGTTGTTTGGCATATAGATTGATACCAAAACAAAAAAGACGAAAACTGGACATGAAGACGGAACCGATGATTTTTATTCGATATCCAGATAATCAGAAGGGTTATCGTCTGATGAATCCTAAGACAGGTGAAGTGATGACTGCGAGAGATGTCAAATTTCTCGAAAACGTCTTTCTCCAAAAAGAAAAAGTAGACAAATCGGAAGTAATCATAAGCCTGAATAAAGATTCTGTTCCTTCCAGTTTACCCAACGGATCTACAAGCATATCTGAACGCTTGAAGGCTCACGATGATATGTATCGTGATACTATAGACGAGAACGTAGAAGTATCGGAGGAGATAGGACCTGAACCTGTAGAACCAGAGCGAGTACCTGATGACGTATTGACTGAAGAAGAAGTGAGAATACCTGAATTAGAAAGAAGGTATCCTGTAAGAGAACGCAGACAAGTCGATCGGTACGGATGCAATGTTATGTATGCTAAGGAGAGCAATCTTGATGGTGATCCATTGACTATTAATGAAGCGTTGGCGAGACCAGATGGTGATTTATGGCAAAAAGCGATAGATAATGAACTTATGTCACTAAAGGAGAACCAGACATGGACATTGGTGGATCTTCCAGCTGATAAGAAGCCTATCCAATGCAAATGGGTGTTCAAAATCAAGAAAGATAGCGATGGCAAGGTAACGAAGTACAAGGCTAGACTTGTAGCAAAAGGGTTCACACAGGTATCAGATCCTATCAGAATACCAGCGCTGCGACACTTTTTAAATGTCGCAGCATTATGCTGAGGTAGGAGCCTTTTGGCCTCGTGCAGGACTTTCTGTTTTATTTTTAATTATTTATTTTTTTGACTTCCAAGAAATTTGTTCCTTTTTATATATATATTTTTTTTTGTATTCAAGTGTGTTAATTTTACGATGTGATCTTCCTGTGCGAGTCACAATAAATACTTTTTCTTTCTTTCTTTAGGTATGTGGTGTAGATTATACTGAGACTTATTCTCCTGTAGTTAAAAGCTCTACTCTAAGATTGTTGTTCTCGCTAGCTGTTGAATACGGTTGGTTTATTGATCAGTGGGATATCACGACTGCCTTTTTGTACGGCAAAATTAAAGAGGACATTTACATGTTCCAACCAAAAGGAGCAGTAGTCAAAGGTCAAGAAACCAAGGTATGCAAACTGCAGCGTTCTTTGTATGGATTGAAACAAGCTTCAAATGCTTGGTTCAAGGAATTGGATAAAGAAATGTTGAATTT
The DNA here is from genome assembly GCA_949987655.1 of Polymixis flavicincta. NCBI lineage: Eukaryota > Metazoa > Arthropoda > Insecta > Lepidoptera > Noctuidae > Polymixis > Polymixis flavicincta. Next base: position 4,892,886 of record OX465199.1, read on the forward strand.
AGGCTTTGTACAATCAAAAATAGAACCGTGTTTGTATCAAAAGGAGCTTAAAAACAATAAGAAGTTGATTGTCGTTATTTACGTAGATGACCTTTTTATTTTTGGAAATTGTGAACAAGAAAAACAACAATTAAAAACCAATTTGCTTGACAAGTTTAAAGTGAAAGATTTAGGTCCGGCTAGGCATGTTTTAGGCATGAGGCTGAGGAGAGACAAAGATGTTATTTGTCTAGATCAGCAACAGTTCATTTCGGACATTTTGAATGACTTTAACATGACACTCGCTAAGCCAGTTTTAACCCCAATGGAAGTCGGTATGAAATTAGAAAGATCGACAAATTCCGATAGTGATCTGCCATATCAAAGGTTGATAGGGTGTCTAAACTATTTGGCCTGTAATACGCGACCAGACATAGCACATGCGGTAAGTGTACTTTCACAATTCAATTCGTGCTATGATGAAATACACTTTAAATGTGCGAAACGGGTCCTAAGGTATTTAAAAGGTACGTCTAACCTTTGTCTCACTTTTAGGAAGTCGGGAGATTTAGACTTACGAGGCTACGTTGATGCAGATTGGGGAGGGGCACTTGACAGAAAGTCTTTCACAGGGTTAATTTTCAAGATAGGTAAAAATATAGTGTCATGGGAGAGTAGGAAGCAAGCGACAGTATCTTTGTCCACCACAGAGGCAGAGTACGTAGGATTGAGTCAAGCTTCGAAGGAAGCTCTTTATTTACGTAGTTTACTGAACAGTTTGACAGCTGTGGATAGTAAAGCGATAGTAATTTACAATGACAATCAGTCGGCGCATAAAATTGCAGTTAACAAAATGATGCATAATAGGACAAAGCATATAGACATTAAGTATCATTTTATTCGTGAGTGTGTATTGGCAAACAAAGTTGAAATAAGATATATGCCAACTAATAAAATGATAGCGGACATTTTAACTAAAAGTGTTCATAGCCCAAAACTTAGAGAATTTTTAAAGGATTTATCCCTGTCAAATTATCCTATTAAGGGGGCGATGAGTAGTTAAATGTTTTGATGTTTAAGGTTTTGTAGAAGTGCTTTGCTTTGTGTAATAGATAATAATTTAGATTTTGTTATGCATACTTTATTTTGTTAGATTTCTTCTGTTTTTGTACTATACTTTTGGATACAGCGTAGTACAGTTGAACACAGAAGTGTTACTGATTTGTTTAGTTTTATGTACCGAGTATTGACAAGTACAGAAGTAATCGTACACATGTGTAATAGATTAAGGGGGCGTATTGGAGGTCGCATATTTATGTATGCACTGGCCTGTAAGAATAATCGTATGCAACACATGTCTGTCACTGATTTTAAATTAGTATGGTTACGGTTTGTCTATGTTCTTTTATATATATTTGTGACTTGCGTGTAAGAATAAAGAACCACCAACGATCCGCTGCTTTTATCTTTATTCCAATAGTCATATCGTAAAATATAATAATCTTCATAATATCTTACTAATTATAGCTTCGAAAATCAAGTATCTAGGAAATTTTAAATGTATTTATCACAACATCGACTTATATTATTCTTATAAAGTCAAACTTTCGTTTGGTAAGTAATCAGTGACTCCGCTACTGAATATCGAAGTGAATGCAGGCATGGTTTCTGCCACGGCTCCGGCGCTGCGAGGCTCCGGCGCGGGCGGTCCCACGCGAGCTTATCGTCGCAGACGGTTTAACGCTCACCACCGCAGCTTCGGCTTGCTGGCCGGCCTCGCCGGCCAGCCTCAGCTGCCGCGGCGAGCGTTACAGCCACCTGCTCCTCAGCTCGCGGGCCGCCTCGCCCCTCCGCGCCTACGCGATTCTAAATTCATTCATTCTAGGGGTAGGGCAGACAAGACTGCGTGGAGTCGGCGATTCGTTTCTGTCACCTAAATGTATGTTGTCTGGTCGGCCTGGCCGGTTCCAGTGGATTGGACAGATCCAAATATTTACATTTCCGATTGCTATTTAGACAATGTATAGATTTCCTAGGAAATGTGTATAATATAATTTATTTTACACATTTCCGTGCGATTTTAGGAATTACATATATTTCCTAGGAATTGAATGCAATGACGGATTACATACATTTCCGGTAACATATACAACATTATTTTTAGTATATGCGAAACCTGAATATAGTTTGTTCAGAATAAGGAACTGAATCGATTCCAATAGTTTTTACACTATGTTATATTTTTTCCCAATTTTTATTTTATTTTATTTATCACCATTTAATCACAAAACAGTGCGGAGCAGTGGTGGCCCAGTGGTAACTGCTGCGACTTACGAGTTGTAGGTCGTGCGTTCGAACCCAACTTGGCGCATTACTTTGTATAAATAATTTCATCACCACTGCTCTCAAACGGTGAAGGAAAACATCGTGAGGAAACCGGCATGTCCTAAAACCAAAAATAAGAAGACATGTGACATCTACCAACCCGCATTGGGCCCGCGTGGTGGATTACTGCCCACTCCCTCTCACTGAGAGGAGGCCTGTGTCCCAGCAGTGGGAACGTTATAGGCTGAGTATGTAATTACAAAACAATTACCATACGGTTAGGTACCCACTGCCTAATTATTATCAATGAGCACAAACCACGCTGGACGCGCTGGTGGCGCGTGGGTCCTATGGTGACCATGTTTGTGTAGACAACTAGGTAACATAACAAGGTGATAACTTTGTGATTTTTCATGATACAGCTTTGAAATTTTGTATATAGATTCTTTGCATACAAATACTAGACACGTGTTTCGGATTTAGCATATACTAAAAATAAGGTTGTATATTATAGTGATACTTTATGCCTAAGGGATGAATTTTCGTATGGGAAACCTAGTATTTTTTAAGCTAGGATTATGAAAATGTAAATTTATGCCATAACACAAATGTATTTTCAGCATTGAATGAATGACTTTTTCATTCCATATGACCTGAACCATTAACCATGACCATAATACACTGACCTACCAGCAGGGCCCGATCTAAGGGGGGCCAAGTCGAGCAAATGCCCAGAGCGGCAAAAATGAGGGGCGGCAAAATGTATACTTACAAACATACTCTCATGAATTTTTGCATACTTGTTCAGAAGCCGTAGTAGACTAACGTATGTGAATATTTTATAATTAAAAAACTTTTTAATAAAAAAATTGAACCGCCGAAAAACCGAAAAATAAAAAATAATAAACTAGCTTTGTCCAACCCCAATAAACTAAGTTCGGAAGGCGGTGACATATAATCAAATACATAACCAAAGTCACCGACTTCCGAACTTATTTATTGGGGTTGGACAAAGCTAGTTTATTATTTTTTATTTTTCGGTTTTTCGGCGGTTCAATTTTTTTATTAAAAAGTTTTTATTTTATAATTTTTTGTGGCTATAATCTACTAATTACTACATGCTTAATTTTTGATTTAATACACGACTCAGTATTAAAATCTGTGAGTAAACAATCAATCATCCCCTGTTTTCTTACCCTTAGGGTCGGAATTTTACTTCGAAATTTATATGGGACCAACTTCGAGGTATACCCTTTCCAATAAAAAAAGAATTATCAAAATCGGACTACTCTGGAAAGAGTTATGCGTGGTCATACATAAAAAAAAAAAAAAATATACGCGTCGAATTGAGTAACCTCCTCCGTTTTTTCGTCGGTTCGAAAAGAATATCACATATATATCATACCATCTTTGGTAGAAGCTCATGGCTTATAGGGTGTTAGTGTAAAGAGCGGCGAATATCATTTTTGCCCGGAGCAGCTAAATACCTAGATCGGGCCCTGCCTACCAGTTCCAAAGTTAGAATTTCGCGGACTAAAGCAGTGGTGATGTGTCTTGGGTTTAAACCCAAGCAGCCACTTTACTTTGAATACAATATATTTAATCACCACTCCTCTAATAACGGTGAAGGAAAACATCGTGCTGAAATCAGGAACCAAAAATTCAAAGACATGTGACCTGGGCCCGCGTGGTGGATTATGGCCCACTCCCTTTCACCGAGAGGAGGTCTATGTCCCAGCAGTGGAAACATTATATCACCGCATCCACCTTTTGATAAAATATCTACTTGCAGGTGTCAGGTATAACATCAGCGTTCGTAGACAATGTACCCCTAACGACCATGATGGTACGAGTCGTGACGTCACTGGGCACCCATCCTACGCTCAACTTGCCAATGGCGCCGTTGATATGGGCTTTATCTTTTGGAGTATGTTTGGGAGGTAAGTACGATAACACTTTCCATCGCAATCAGAGTGAAAGAAAAGATAGAATAAAAATAAATTTATTTAGCATAGACTAAACAGGCACACAATATTCAGCAATAGCAAGCGGCTGCGCTAAAATCTGGGCCTCAAGTCTGCTATTACAATAATATCAGAATGGTCTATCATTGATTTCATAATGGTTGATTTTGACAAGTTTGGTAACCTACTAATTTAATGGCGTCATTATGACATCCCAATGGTCAGCCACTGATACTCCATTGAAAGAATTGGCATTTATTGGTAATCTCGTGCATAATGACAAAATAATGACTAACTTACGCGGTAATCTGATAAAATGTTGACAGATTCACACAAACTGTTTTGTTTTAACAAAAATCTAATTAAAACACTCAAATGAAAATAAATACCTCTCAAAACACCGGCCTCTAGAAATAAAAACATAAACGTCAGTAAGCAGTAATGTCACATTTGACTTTGACAGCTAAACAGATAAATTTATATTGAGTTGTGAGCTTTTTTGCCATTTACGAACTTCCTACTAAGTACTTCAGATTGCTTAAAATATTAATAAATGATTTGTAAAAGTATATATAAATGAAATTTGGCATTAATATAAGTTCAAATTTAGTAGTCGTTTTTCGAAAATAATTTCTAGTACCTAACGGGTTTTATAATAATGGCAATACGACAATGCCATTATAACACAATTCTATTACGAGAGCGGTGACCGATCACTGATCGACCATTGAGAATTTAGCAAATTACGAACTTTTAGCAAAATGACAATGGGATCGTGTTGGAATGACGAATTTATAAAATAGCAGACAGACAGGGACCCTCCCTGTTGCAATGAAAAATCCAATGAAAAATTAGTCTACTGGACAAGGTAATTAGCGCAATCCGTACTGGGACTAGAGACAAAATACATATCTGTTAGCGTTCACGCCAAACGCTACGACAAAATGTATGGGAATGACATTACCTGCGGAAAGGATACGTCGTGTTATTTCCGCAGGTAATGTCATTCCCGTACATTTACCACGGTATCAGCTCATAAACACCGTGACATTAAAGTCGTCTTACAAAGCTGGTTCACTCAATGTATCCGTCATAAAATACCTCCAGGCGCGATTAAAACATTGTTACCATTAATTGAGATAATGGGTACAAATAAAAATAATGCTTTAGAATTATGAAACACCCTCCCTGTTAATAATGTTTACGTATCAAACGGTGGAAGATATCTACCTACCTACCATTACATTCCATTATTAATTCAATCTTCATAACGAGGTGTTTCAAACTACGTCATGCGTTTTAGTGACTTTTTTTTTTAAATTATGATTATGTTCAAAAATATCAATTTTTTAATTTAATATTAGTAGTCATTGCATACATGAAGTGGGCTGCCGTTGTAAGACGACTAAAATAAATAAATATTGTTCGTCAGAAATTAGTCGTCGTAAATCAAAGATCAAGATTCAAGATTCTTTATTTGTGGAAACATGAGTACACATAGGTACAGAGCATGCAAGTTAATAAATTACAATAGTTGAGATCAGTCATGTTTGGCCTTAGTGGCGTACAAATATTTAAATTTCGTCATAATTATCACACAAGAATTATTAAATGTCAATTAAAATTAATTATCATCATAGCAATAATAATATTTGATGTACGGTGTAGCCATATACGTGAACATTCATTTATTTGTTTTAATCGCTCATGTGTCGCGTCGTGTCGCGGCCCTAATGTAGCCCCAGCCTAAAACGAACAAAACCTTTTGAGTTAGTGTAATATAAAAAGTGTAAAAATAATAGTGACAATGACACATGAACAAAGTGTTTATAATTTCACCATAACAGACTCTAAGAAAATGGAACGGACTTGTGTAAAGTACAAAGGACACTCACTCTAATTTTTAAAATAATCATCGTGTATAAAATGAAGTTACATTAAAATTTCTTATTAATCTTATAGACTTTTTAGTAAAGTGTAAAAAATAAATAAAAAGATCGTAGTTAATAATGTGTTACAAAATTAGGTTACTGTCCTGTGCTACTTGGGCCCACACTGTGTCATGTGGCATATGTCCAGCCCAGTCCTATTTATGTTGGGCAATCATTTGAGTGCTTTTCGTGTGCCAGCACCAACGTAGTCTGTGTCCGCTTGGCCGCACAGCATGGCTACAAGATCAACTTCATGCAGTTCTTCAAAACTGGCTTCTCTGTCATGATCGGACACCTACTGGTGCGTGTCACTGTGTTTTTGCCTGGCATGAGAGCAGTGGTGGCCAAGTGGTAACGGCCGCGACTTACGAGTTGTAGGTCGTGAGTTCGAACCCAGACAGGCGCTTTACTTTGTGTAAATTATTTCATCACCACTGCTCTCAAAAACGGTGAAGGAAAACAAAAACATCGTGAGGAAACCGGCATGTCCTAGAACCAAAAATTAGAAGATATGTGACATCTACCAACCCGCACTGGGCCCGCGTGGTTGATTATGGCCCAATCCCTCTCACCGAGAGGAGGCCTGTGTCCCAGCAGTGGGAACATTATAGGCTGATGATGATGATGATGAATCTTTTGAGTTGCATCTTTTGAGTAGTTTTCTGTTGAGTTATTCCCGCGGGCCTAGACAAGTGGCAATAGCTTTCAAATCGTTTCCTATTTCTAAAACGACTTTCAGCAGGATTGACATAAGCTTTTCGGTACCTTATGTTCAGTCCTTTACATTGTTTTTATTTCCATCACTATTATCGCTGGTAGAATGCCACTTTGTCTCGACTATGTGTACATTTTTTATATTTTAATATCCACTTTTTTTAGTGTTAGATATTAACCATTTTTTTTTTACAGGTAATGGCACTCTAATAGGGGCTAGCTCAAACGTAGTCTGTGTCGGCTTGGCTGCGCAACATGGCTACAAGATCAGCTTCATGCAGTTCTTCAAAATTGGCTTCCCTGTCATGATCGGACACTTAGTAGTGGCGACTGGGTACCTACTGGTGTGTCACTGTGTTTTTACCTGGCACTAGATCATTAGCAGTGAAGGAAAGCATCGTGCGACAGCACCAACGTTATCCGTGTCGGCTTGGCCGCACAACATGGCTATAAGATCAACTTCAAGCAGTTCTTCAAAACTGGCTTAGTAATGGCGTGTCACTGTGTTTTTACCTGACATTAGACCTTTAGTAGTGAAAGAAAGCATCGTGAGGAAACCGGCATGTCCTAGAACGAAAAACTCGTTGACATGTGACATCTTCCAAACAACACTGGGCCTGCATGGATCACGGCCCACTTCTTCTAACAGAAACGAGGCCTGTGTCCCAGCAATGGGATATTATAGGCTGACGATGATGATGATTAGCTTGTATCCAATAGAAAACATTATAATATCATGCCTGTATCCTCTTACATGCAGAAGTGTATTATTTGTATACGTTATTGCCTTCAAACGAATAGTGAAGCGAAATTCTGACCACACCAGTCTTACCAAGAGTAATAAGGGTAGTCGTATTACCTAGTAACTAGGTTGTGAAGGTCAGATAGATAGTTGCTTCATGTGAAATACTGTTACTCAGCTGCACTGCATCCGGTTAGACTGGAAACTGACCCCAAAATAATTGGAAAAAGGCTAGCCAGATGATGGTTGGCTTCAAACGTGCTCACAGCTGCTAATGGCAAAAATACAATAAAACTGTCTAACTTGGCGATCGAACCCAAGATCTGTCACTTGAGATCATACGATAGTTGGTTTGTTGGTTGGTTACTATAAAACAAATAGTAGGTACAACTAGATAGATTTTTGACAAGTACAAAATGATGTTTTAAATAATTTTATTTTTATAAAACCGTCCTACATAGCTTTACGTGATAATTATGAACAATGAAAATATAAGTCAGTATAAAATTAATGAAGTGTTAAGCCAGCAAAAGTCTATTTTGCTCTAAGACCTAAAAAATGAAGCAATAACTATATTCTTATGATAAAAAGGAGACTGAAACGATCACATAGAATCTTGGGCCTGGATGTAAAAAGATGAAAGTGGTGTCAATTAATAGCATAAATATTACCAACCTTTCACTGAAAATTCTGCGGAAATTGTCAATCTGAGAACAGCGATATATGAGATTAAGTAAAAGTGAGGTTATGTTACAATCTTTAACTAACAGCTGATTCCTGAAGTGTAAAACATGTTTTTTTTTTTGCAGTAGGTAATAGTTATTATATTTAGTAGAAAATGTTTGAAAAATCATAGGAATGAACGTCAATGACTTCAAGTCATAGGTAGGTAACAGGTATGGAGTTTATAACGATTCCAAGCCAAGCGTGTCAGTGATCTTCGGTGACCAGTGTGAAAGCCACGGTCAAACAAGGTAGGTAGGGTCGGAATCCGTAAAATACAAAGCAGTGGTCGTGAAAAATCAAGAATAAGGAAAGCACTCAAAACAAAACGACTGAGCAACTGTCTAGTGTCAATAACAGTTTGCCGTCATGCCAGTGACATAGACTAAAAATAGAAGATTGATTTTAATCGATATGAAATCGATAATCATTAATACTGGTTTTTCAGTAATTAATTGATATTTTACTTATTAGTATGACTGTAATTATATGCACTATATTGCATATAAGTATATATAGTGCATTTAATTATTTTAAGTTAATTATTTAGTGCAAAGGTTTTATTTTCGTAACTGTGTTACGAATTACTCAATCGATAATCTCACGAAAACGATTTTTCTCATATTTCTCCGCTTCCAGATTGAGAATTGAGGTGATTTTTCATATTCTAAGATAAAAAAAATATGTATAACTAATTTTTTAAATCATATCTTAACTTATTACATTTGGGCCCACCGTTTTCCATCTCCTTTGTGAGTTAATTAAGTACAAATTACTTTTATAAATTATATTTTTAATAAAACTATACTTATTAATTGTACAAACTTTATGTAACTATTTTGTTGTTATAAATGAACCAATAATAATTAATTGTTAAGTAAAAATATAAAACTAATAAATAAAAAACATTGGTTTTATTTTAAAATTAGTACCGCTAGAGTATACACGGTTTTGTTTTGGGTGGTAAATCATCACATAACATCTACCGCTCTGGGTGGAGCAGGAATGCGTGTCAGACTTTTACTGACTAAAACCCACCCGTGTTCCCTCAGAAGCCTGTGTGCCAGGGGCGGCGGTATCTCTTTCGAACAACCCGCACTCCTGGCAGGCATCGGCCCTTGCGGGGCCCATCGGTTTGTGCTGACATTTCTTTGAGGCGTGCGTGGAACACAACGCGCCGACGACCTGGGCTTGGTCCTTACCGGACAGCGAGCTACCCATTACTCGCCGTCCGCAAGCCCACGCCTACGGTAGCCGGGAATCAGCCTGGGATTCCCGACGCCCAGGACGTCTCCTGTGGCGACTAAGGCCGTGAGGGCGCATATACTGCCTCTCCCTCACGTGCACCGCCTCCCTCTTCGTGAGCATCACTGCTTCGCAAAAGGAGGTAACGGCTACCCATGCACTCTCGTCACTCTCACGTCAACGCGAGAGACAGCCGCCGCTGATCGCCTCCACGAGGACACGGCGGTGCTCCGCCTAAGCCGGGCAGACCTCCACCGTATGCTCCACCTTGTCCTCAGGGCGATCTTCGATCTGGAAACACCCGGGCGTTTCCTCCCGCCATCTGCGAAACAGGAACCTCCCAAAATAACCGTGTCCGTTGAGGACCTGCATCAGGCAGAAGGTGAGATCGCCATGCCGGTTCTCAAGCCACTCCTCATAGAGGGGACTTACCGCCACAATCGTGGCGTGCCCAGCACTGGGTTGCAACAATAGCACTCTCCATGTCGCCATGCTATGTCGCCATCGCTCAAAACGGTAAAGGAAAACATCGTGAAGAAGCCGGCATGTCCTAGAACCAAAAATTCGAAGACGAGATGATGTCGCCATGAGATCCCGCTGGAGCTCTGTCCGCTGTGCTGCGATTTCTCACGGCAGCGGAGTTTATTTATTTATTTATGCCCCGGTGTTTGGCCTCCCGGCGCCACTCCCAGATATGCGCTAGGACCTTTGCCTCCAGATACCATGGCGGTAATCCGGCAAGGAGACCCGCCGCCTCACTGGAGATCGCGCGGTATCCCCTGACCATCCGGATGGCCATGACCCTATGGGACGCCTTCAACCGGCGTGCTGGTTGGCGCCTCAATCTAGGCGCCTACACCGGTGTCCCGTATAGGGCCATGGCCGCACGACGCCCGCGTAGAGCCTCCAGCAGGAGGTGTTTCCCCCCTAGATTGGGCAGGAGCCGCTTCAAGGCAGCCTCGGCCCGCTCCAGTCTGGAAGCCAATCGGCGGAAATGCTCCGCGAAGTTCCACCGGCTATCGAGGACGAGTCCCAGGTACTTCATCGTCCACTGGACGCCGATGTGAACCCCTCCCACCGTAATCTGCGAACCCGTCGGCGGCGTATTCCGAGGACCATGAAACCACATGGCCTCGGTCTTGTGCAAGGCCACCTCGAGTCCCAGTTGCCGGATCCTATCGATGAATGCAACCCCGTGTGTCGCTAAGTCGGCCGCCGCCTGGTACGACCTCCCTTGCGCCAGGACCAGCGTGTTGTCAGCGTAGCAAACTATACTGACGCCAATAAGGAGGTCGGCGCACACCACCCAGTCGTACCCGATGTCCCACAGGTGACAGTCCCAGGACCGATCCCTGTGGGACACCGCACGACATCTTTCGCCGGTTCCACTCTCCGAGGTGACCGGGGTAGATGACGGCCCTGTCCGTCAAGTAGGCCTCGACCACACGACAGAGGTAGGTCGGCATCCGGTGATACCGGAGTGCCTCCCTGATGCAACTCCAGGGCAGGCTGTTGAAGGCATTGGCGATGTCTAGACTAGAGACACCGCCAAGACGACCCCAACCCGGGCCACAGCATGCCCCGTCGTGAGGGCTCGCACGCGCATGATGGCGTCCACCGTGGAGCGCCCCCTGCGGAAACCGAACTGGCTCTGCGCCAAATCCGGCCCCACCTGCACCAGCCGCCCGATGAGGCGGTCTGCAATCTGCTGTTTCAAAGAGCTTGCCCACCTCGTCGAGCAGCACGATGGGCCGGTAAATGGACGGAGAGTCCGCAGGGTGCCCTGGCTTCTTGATGAGGACCAGTTTCCCCGTCTTCCAGTGAAGTGGGAACCGGCCCTCCTCGGCCTTGGAGGCCCGAGAGCCTCCAAAGCCCGGACCCAGGCTTTTCCAGGCAAGCCGTCGGGTCCTGGGGCGGTATTCTTGGCATTCAGCCTACGTACCGCCACTAAAGTCTACCTCGGTCACCTATGGAGAGTCGGTCGCTTCGGCAGAAAACTGTGCTCGCTTCATACCCGTTTTTTTGTAAGAGAGCTCGCTGCGCTTGCTCTTGTCGTGTATAAGCGCTAGGGTCACTTCTGGTGAGTATGGGCTCGCTAAGCTCGCTAGTATTAAGTGCTTGCTCATCTTGTCAGCAAGCGCACCCTCCTCGTTCGTATCACTCGCAATTTCGTGTGAGCGCTCGCTTCGCTCGCTCTTCTTTTGGGTAAGCGCACTCAACTTGCTCACCTCGCACGTAGTTTTCAGAGTTCAAACCTCACCTGCCTTACCGAAAACTGGTATAAGTGAATTGTATAGCTCGGCTGATCCCTGGCTGTGAAAGCATTTCACCAGTTGCTGCTATGATAAGCTCGCTTTGCTTTCTTCGGACGAGCCCGGATGTTACGGTTCCAATCAAACCTCACCTATACATAGAGGGTCCGCTTATTTCATCTACTGCCATTGAAACATCCTAATATTCTCGTCATCAACTCAGCCTATCAAAGTCTACTGCTGGACCAGTGGTCCAATCCTTTGTCAACTCTTGACAACCACATCAGAATCAGTGTTCTAACTAAACACGTTTTTGCGCTTTACGAATTGGAATTTTGACTCATAGTGGAAAATAGAGGGCCGCACGCATGCGCATACACACGCAGTGTGACGTCATAGGCAAAATATATTCTGTTAAAAAATTGTTATGAATATGGCCTATATTTTGAATGCTCAACCCAAATTCTCGTAGTTTGTGTAAAAAATTTTGCCCGTCAGAAATATTGAACTTACTGCCCAGTACTCCGAGCGAAAAGATGTTTTCACGACAAAATGTAAATCTGGCATTTTCACCAATATTTGACATTAACGTGTCAAAAAAATATTTTCACCGTTATTGTGTCGTTCATCGCTTTCTTAAGAAACCAAAGTCTTACGCCAATTATTTTAATTTTAAAACTGTCCCTCATTAGCATTGTTGTAGTCAATAATAACTATTAATTAAACTACTTAAATATAATTAATATCTACATACTAATGAATTTTACGCAAATTTATGTGTATCTTAGATCCCTCAATTATTAGTAGGTAGTTCACAATTTCTTAAGAGAAAGCACTTTAGTTTTAGTCTTACGTAACATTATTTTATTACTAATACCTAAATGAACGCTATAGTTATTTGCACTCCTGAAATTATTTAAAAAAGGCCATTTTTATAACGAACACAAAGCACCCTACGTTATAAAACTGTGTCAGCCTTTACATTATTTTCTATCTTTCTTTGCGTAGTTTTTTTTTTTTGTGATTTGCTTGGCACGACTCATAAACAAACAGGTTTTTATGTCTATGTATTGATTAGCTCTAATTTATCCGTACAAGTCGTTTTTGTAACTTATTTCATCGTATGGTTCAGCATAGTCTGAATCTAATGGATTGTCAGTTTTTTCATTTTGAAGAAAACCATTTTCATAGTTTGGTTTCTTATGCATATCTCCAGGTTGCATCCCATTATGGCCCGTATTAGCGTAATAACTATCGTTGTTTGGTTTTACATTACGGATGCTATTCCTACAGTCTTTACTCATTTGTCTAAATGTTGCACTTTTACCTTTACTCGGTTCTTGTATTTTGCTGTAATTTTCATGATCGTTATTTATAGGTAAATTATTGTGTCTTAATTTGTCGTAGGTGTGTTGTTTTGAATCACTAAAACTGTTATAACATGCATTATTCGAAATTTGAGACGATGTTGCTTCAGGTGTATCTGTTTGTTTGTTGTGATTGGAGGGTTGAGGAATGTTCCAATTGGCTGCTAGTCCATGAGGTTTACGCTTGAAGTAATCGTCTATTTCAGTATAATGATTCTCACTGGTGTTACTCTGTCTTTTATATAGCGAACTGTATAGTTTGTCGTTGTCTGATGAATAGTTGTAATTCTCTTGCATAACTTCGTCATCAATTTTAGCGTTGTTCGCATCGTTGTGGTTGTCTTCCCATTGGCTTGGGAACGCTGGTATTGGACTATCGTTTTGATTTGAGAGAGTATCGTACGCGTTCTGGAATGAAAATAAACATTTATTACATTTGACTTGCACGTTAGTCTAGCGGTCATAAACATGACTACTAAACTTGTGGTAATAGGCTCCACCAATCTAACATTTCCCATTTCAAATCCGAAGTTTTTCGGGTTAAAAATTCCTTGTATCAGATGGGAGAGTATATTTATGTCCATAAAAATAGGTTCATCATCATCATATCAGCCGAAAGACGTCCACTGCTGGACATAGGCCTCCCCCAGGCTCCTCCACTTCGACCGGTCTTGTGCTTCCCACATCCAGCGGATACCCGCGGTCTTCGCAAGGTCATCGGTCCACCTTGTGGGAGGCCTTCCCACTCTACGTCTTCCGGTACGCGGTCGCCACTCCAGAACCTTTCGGCCCCATCGGCCATCTGTTCTGCGAGCAATGTGCCCTGCCCACTGCCACTTAAGTTTGGCAATTCTTCGGGCTATGTCGGTTGCCTTGGTTCTCCTGCGGATCTCTTCATTTCTGATTCAGAAAATCAGAAAATAGGTTCACTTGAAAATAACTGGTGAAAGTTGGGTGTATACTATTTGTAGTACATCCTCTAAAAACAAAAGTTATAATAACTGTAAGTACCTCAAGAAGATTGACTCGTTTTGTCCTTTTACGCCATAAAACTAGGCATAACATCGTTATGATGGCAATAATGGCACCAGCACCAACAGCTATAGGAACTGTCCTAGACGCCACACTGTTATCTGTAAAGAACCCTAGGTTTATTAAAACTTAGTTCTATTCTATAAAGTTTACTGGTAACATCACTCGAATAGCACACAATCCGAAAGCGAATCGCGGAATTTCGTAATGGGCCTACCACACGCTCAAGCTTCACCACAGTTTTGCCTGCGCAGGCCGGTTTGTACACGGAACACTGTGCGTGTAGTTGGTAAAACTGTATCACGCGCCAACCCCGCAGCGCGGCCTTCGCACCTTTCGACTTGCTTGAAATTTTGCCTGCGCAAGCCCGGCCTGCGCGAAATTTTGCCTGTGCGTGTGGTTGGGCGTTCAGTGTTCAGGCCGCAGTCGAGGCTAGTCGTCGTTCGGTGAGGTACAGTCGCCCGATATTCAAAAAGGGTAGATTTGCGTACGCACAATTGCGAGTTCTTGTCTGAATTTATTAAGTCTATACAAATCTCTGCCTGCACTGGCATTTTCATCAATCCGTAAATAATTCTGCCAATCGCTTCGATAATCTCTTAAATCCTTGAGTAGATTTAAATGTGATGTTTTTTTCTTTTCAGCAACCATTTTTTTGTTCACTTTGATCGTTTACGCTTTGACTTTTGCATTGTCTTTTTTTTTTCAATAGCAAACAGTTGAAAAATAGTAGCAGAGGAAATAGTTCTTCATTGGGAAACATTGTTTTCACGCTGACGATTTCGACAAGAATGTGGCTTGCGCGTACTCAACTGTGCCGTGTGGTAATGCCGTCCGTATACAGTTATTTTTTTCATGCGAGAAGCTTGCGCAGGCAGAACAGTGGTGAAGCTTGTGCGTTTGGTAGGCCTTTAAGGGTGCAACCGAACCACAATCGATTGACGCTTATCGTTATATTATATATATTATTATATTGTCTGATGCACAAAGCTTGGATCAAATGATGGGCCACTGGGATAGAAGTCAAACGAACAGAATTAAAAATAAGTAACTTTCAAATACGTTAATCGTGAGTAATTAACTCGAAAGAAAATTATAATAAAATTTAAGTTATTAACAGAATAATTCAATTCGGAGTAAAAAGCGTGGGTGCTTGATATTTTAATTATTACAACTATTCTATTGGCAACCATCTATGAGAGGAGAGTCATAAAAATATAGGAAAATGCACCCCACGCTTTTTACTCTGAATTGAATTATTCTGTTAATAACTTAAATTTTATTATAATTTTCTTTCGAGTTGGAAATTTCCAAAGTAACTGTGACCTTTATCAGGTATTTATAGTTGCCTATATCACCAAGACCACACTCTATAAGTTACAGGGTTTTGTGATCGGATCAGCTTTTTCAGAGATTTCTACATAAATGAAAAATAATTTACAAAATCAAAAAACCCGACTGCCTAACAAGTGAACTTTAATAAAAAAGATGGAAACAAGAAACTGTTTTTAAAAGGATGACTATTAGACTGAATACTATACGCAATCTCATGCAGTCGGAGGCATCGTCTTAAAATTAACAATACAGACTTTCATTGTCTATAGTATTCAGTCTAATAGTCATCCTTTTAAAAACAGTTCCTTGTTTCCATCTTTTTTATTAAAGTTCACTTTTTAGGCAGTCGGGTTTTTTGATTTTGTAAATTATTATCTTATTTCACAGTTTTTAGTTGATATAATTATTTTGACGTTAATGAGACCTATTTATCAAACCCTTTATTTAGATACCCCACTTAATAGAGTATGAGAAAAAAAAATTGGCGCCAAAAATCGGCCATTGTAATTTTTTTCAATTTTGAAATACCCAGTGTCACTCTCACAATTAAGACGAATCTAACAGCATCTTTCAAACTGAAATTGTTCAAGCCGTTAAAGCTACAGAGCGTCACAAAGAAATATACATACATACATACACTCGAAAAACATAACCCTCCGTCTGGCGCAGTCGGGTAAAAACAGACAACGTTACTGATATTAGTTAAGCTGTTATTTTTGTTCTCCTTTAATTAGGTAAATAGGAGGTAGGTGTAGGTCAAAAAGTGTTCACCCTTGTTTAGAAGTAATCAAATTCTTTATTGGAAACACCATTTAAAAACATTGCCATCACTCACCTGAAGTATCTTCGCCCCTCTTTACTTCTGTAACCAATTCTAATTTCAATCGGAGGATGATCTCAACTGTTTTATTAGTACTTTGAAAATCTTTTGGAAAATAAGAACATTTTATTTTAGTTCCGTTGTGGGCTGCATTCAAAACCTTTGTAAATTTTCTATCAGAAAACGTATTTTTCGTATTCGGCACCTCAATTTCTGTAGAATCAAACTTCTCACCTGAACCAGCATGTCCTAGAACGAAAAAATCGGATATATTTGACATCTACATACCCGCACTGGGCCCGTATGGTGGTTAATAGCTAGTGTTGCCAGGTGTACCGATTTGCGCGGGACGTCCCGATTTTCAGGGGTCTGGGGACGCGTCGCGATTTGTACCTGATCGGGACGCTAAATGTCCCGATTAATCAAAAAATGAAAAAAATTTCTCATAAAAAATGCATATTTACGCAACGTAATTTTTACTCATTACATCACTACCATGTCAAATTCAAAATGTCACAGTCACACATCAGCGTCACAAAAATATAATTTTAATAAAAAAATAATAATTTACATAAATACTCAGGTACTTTATTCTTCTGAAGTGCATCAATTACACTGAAAGTACGATTTTATTTTATAATTTCTACTGGTCTAGCAAGACTTGTTATGTCAGATTAAATACATATTTAATTTAGGTAATTAATATAATACTATACTTGCACTAGTAGTTTAAAACGCAATAAATTAAGCCCAGACTTAAAAACCCCTTGTTTTCTATTTATTGTCCCGATCTGCAACCCTAAATCCCGACTTTTTTAGACCTCATGTACCGATTTAAAACAAATCGGACCTGGCAACACTATTAATAGCCCACTTTCTCTCGAAGAGAAGAATTCTCTATCCCAGTAGTGAGAACATTATAGACTAATTTTGAAAAGCATAGGTACCAATTAAATTGTATAGTTAGAAAGAAAGAAAAAGTATTTATTAGACTCCCACAGGAAAATCACCAACATAACTACAACACAATAAAATTAAACACTAAAAAAACTAAAACACAACTATGCTACGCTAGGTACTTAATAAAATAAAAATTATATTTAAATATAAAAAACCGGTCAAGTGCGAGTTGGACTCGCGCACCGAGGGTTCCGTACAAACCTGTGGGTATATAAGTAAAAGTTCAAAATTGTCAAAAATATTTTTTTTTATATGACGAAACTAAAAATTTACGGTTTTCGTAATTTTTCCTATATCTGTACTATAAGACGTGACTTCGTACAAAATTTCAAGATTCTAAGTTCACGGGAAGTACCCTGTAGGTTTTGATTCCCGTGCGAGTTTCGAAAATTTGCGGAATTTTGCGGCCTAAATGGCTGTATCTTTTGATTGCGTTGACTTAGAAGGATGATTTTTCTACAGCTTCCAGGGACAGTAGAACGAAATATCATATAGAAATTTCAGTTTGATACCTCCACGCGTTCCTGAGAAAAACGGTCTTGACAGACGGACGGACGGACGGACGGACGGACGGACAACAAAGTGATCTTATAAGGGTTCCGTTTTTTCCTTTAGAGGTACGGAACCCTAAAAAGGAAAAATAAAAAGATCAAGATCCCGTACGAAGCCAAAAGGCCACTATCTCAGCACGATGCTGCGACATTTAAAAAGTGTCGCAGCGCTGGTATTCTGATAGGGCCCGCTGTAATGTCACGGACAGAAACATAAATAAAAATTAATAAATAAAAATAAAATAAGATAGGTAAGTGTGAAATTACTAAAAACTAAACAATAATGCATTTATGGTAAAATATTTGTAAACCGCGTGTCTGTACCCCACGTAACATCTATTTCTTGTCTATGCCTTTAGTGACTGTGACGTGACACTATGGCTGATGGCATTGCTGTGACAAGTAATGAGACGCAGGCGCCGACAATTTATGGCAAATAGAAAAAAAAGTTAGTGAAATGAAATTTAAATAGTAATTCCGTGAAGCCAGAAGTGCCAATTTTACAGAGCCTGAAGTCCCATTTATAAAATTGACCCTATGTTATAGTAATAGATCTGAGAAAGACCATGGGGTCTACGAGACCGTGCAGCGGTGTACTGACCCAATCGTCCAGTCCCTGGACCAGCTACTTTCAGGTAACTTCGAAAATGGCCCCAGACTGACATATTTTGGTGCCAAAACGAGATAAGACATATGCAAGATTCCGGATCCCCAATGACGGACCGAGTGATCAATATTATGTAGGTAGTCGTTTTGTAATACAAAAGGCATACTTTCGAATTTCCACTGAAACGTTTTTGACTTATTTTGGACTCAGCTGCAGCTGATTCGAAACGTGAAATCCTTCATACAGTACAAACAATGTATACGTATATCTTAAAAATAAATTCCCCAGTTTAGCTGGTAATTGACAGGCATACCTTCGAATTCCCACTGAAACCGATTTGAATATGGACTCCGATAACTCGAAACTTGAAATCCTTTATGCCGTACACAGGTTAAGTCAAGACTTTCGTTAACAGAATATTGATATTCAATAGTCCATTGATCTAAATCATTTGAATACTGGTACAGGACGTTATTTCTAGACAGGCCGCATATACGAACACCTGAAAATTATAGGATGTTATAAAATTTACATTTTTATATGTAACAACATAGTCAGTTAGATGTGGTGCTCAAAAATCGAGTTTCGAAAGATTTCCAGAAGTGGGACTTCACGAAACTAAAATATATAAATAAAACTACCGATTAAGGGTCAAAAAGAAATACAATGTGGGATGAGCAAAGATTTGCTATGGCGAAAGCGGAACAAATCGTTTTAAATAAATAAATCATTTATTTCAAGTAACATGGACTCATATTAAAATAGGACAAGAACACGGTCACATTTAACATTATTCAAAAATTACAATATTCAATTATTACATGCAATTACAATTAAAATTTATACATTAAAAAATAAAATATACAAAAATAAAATAATAATAACAAAATAGCATTATGAATTAAATTTGTATGTTTCAACCTCGCATTTTGTATGTTTCGCGTGCTACGTGTCGTTCCAAACGGTGAGTCACGCAGGGCCCGATCTAAGGGGGGGCAAGCCGGGCAAATGCCCAGACCGGCAAAAATGAGGGGCGGCAAAATGTATACTCACAAACATACTCTCATGATTTTTTGTATACTTGTTCAGAAGCCGTAGTAGACTAACGTGTGTGAATATTATATAATTAAAATAATATCACATATATCATACCATCTTTGGTAGAAGCTCAAGACTTATATGGTGTTAGTGTAAAGGGCGGCGAATATTATTTTTGCCCGGAGCGGCTAAATAGCTAGATCGGGCCCTGGAGTCACGATAACACAATCGAGCCTTTCTGCAAGCGCGGTTGGCAAGCTGCTGTCTGTGTCTACTTATTTTTATGGGTAAATCCAAAATGGGTAAAAATAAATAAAATAAAATGTCTTTAACATACCATAGTCAGGAACATCAGATGTGAATAATAGTCTCG
The DNA here is from genome assembly GCA_949987655.1 of Polymixis flavicincta. Classification (NCBI taxonomy): domain Eukaryota; kingdom Metazoa; phylum Arthropoda; class Insecta; order Lepidoptera; family Noctuidae; genus Polymixis; species Polymixis flavicincta. The sequence goes on from OX465199.1 coordinate 4,912,844, forward strand.
CGTTTGGCTTTTCTACATCCGTGTTATTGATACCACAAGTCAGCGACTTATTTCTAATATCTGATAAAGATGTATTTAATGAAATAATTGCTTCCGACGAACTCCTGAGTGCTAAAAATATAAATAGAAATGCTTTATTACTTTTCGCGCGACGTCGGTCTTAAGCAGGAAATGTTCCGAGTAGCCATATTAAAAGATTTTATTAGAAATGCGCCATCAAAGTACTCGTAGAGTGCACGCTTCTTTAAATAACGTGTGGCTTCGATAGGCTTCTGATAAATCTTCTGATACATCACGACACGACTGATTTGCATGATACTAGGTTTATACCCTGTTTAATTGGCTAAAACGTACAGTATTAGTAGCAGTATACTCACTTACATTGTTTATATCCTAGTTATTGACAACTAGGTAGATTAGTCTATATTTTATAAAGTAAAAAAAACGTTAAGTATATCATTACATGACACAGCCATGTGTGAATCTGACTTAAATAGTAAAAACCTTATGCCATGAAAGTGAAAATAATTAAAAAAATAACAGCTTACAAAAGCGCTATTTCTACCATTAAATTGTTAGCAAACCCAGCAACTTTCTACACTCCAAAAACCATGAAAGAGTTTAGTTAAACACCTCAATAACCCATTTAACCAAAGGGTTTTCGACAAGAATCCCGACAAGTAGACCCGTACAAGTAACTGAGGCTTTACGAGAGTTACGGGCTAACCCATTAAGGCCATCCAAACCTATCAAAGGCTTTTGATTGGGTTGAGCAGTTCCTAACGTCAGATCTGGGGCACCTGTCCCACTACAGACGAGGAAGTGACTACCTATCAACGATTTTCTTGCACAAGAAACGTACAGTCGCCAGCAGGTCAAGCTATCCCAAACTGTCAAATTTTCCCAATTGAACATAAACCTTACTCCTTTGTAATAAAGTTGAAAAACTATCAAAGAAATTTGACAGATTGGGATAGCTTGATGTGCGGGCCTCTGTACCCAAGATTGTACGCCCTGTGTAAGTAAAAGAGGTACATGATAATTAAAATAATAGTTGATCGCTGACTGTTGCAAAGAAAACAGGGCATACGATTCTCCAAACAAATGTATTCCCCTTTCGACTTTGAATTTTTTTTTCCTGAATAATGCCTCTAGAGCAATTTTTTTTTTTTCATAAAATCAAGGTCTGTTGTAAACACGTCCCTGTCATTTTCTTTTTTTCAGCAACTAATTAGTAAAGAAAATATGACCTTCTTAGAATTACAAAAAATGCCCTATTTTTACCGCCATCGTTAGAGGACTACCAGACAAAATATAAAAGTTTTTAACATAAAACATACTCTTTCTTAACAAGCCTCCGCCGCACCCGAAACGGGTTCGTAACAATAGAAAACCAATTGTGTCTCATTAGTGGTACTTAACGAGTTAAAATGTTAATGTAAAAAATAATTGTATCGGCTCAGTTTTCGAGGAGAAGAAAGGGGAATACAAAACGTCGATCTCGTCAAAAAAATTGTGATAATTTCTGTGTGAGCTGCAGCTGTCCCTATCACACGCTACGGGGGCAGACTTACTGACAGCGCGCCGGCAATCGTTTCTTCAAATACCTATTTTTCAAATTCCTCGCAGGTCCTATCCCCTCTAAACACCGCGTCGTTGTGGCAGCAACAAGAGTAGATACTCGCTTAGCTACGCTCGCCTTGCAGGCAGAACACTCCCTTAAACACTCACGCTTGGTACAAACGCATCATCATCATCATATTCCAGCAGAAATACTGCGTGGTGGAGACCTGTGTCCATTGCTGAGCACAGGCCTCCCGCAAGCACTGCCACTTCAACCGGTTATGTGCTTCCTGCATCCAGCGGATCCCTATTGCCTTCACCAGGTCATCGGTCTACCTTATAATGAGGTCTTCCAAGCTTACGCTACGATTTCCGGCACGCGGTCGCCATTCCAGAACCTTTCGGCTCCATAGGCCATCAGTTCTGCGAGCAATGTGCCCTACCCACTGCCACTTAAGTTTGGCAATTCTTTGACCTATGTCCTTTATCTTGGTTCTCCTGCGGATGTCCTCATTTCTGATTCAATCACGAAGGTAAACTTCAAGCATAGCCCTCTCCATTACCTTTTAAGTAGCGATGCGCGATGGCGAGAGGTTTTATTCGATTGTTTCGATTGTTCGAACATCTCGATGGTTCTCGATTGTTTCGACTTGGACTCGAGGCCGACTCGGTCTGTTATTGCGACTGGTGCATGACGCGTTCATTCGAGTCGTGAGTTGTTCCTCGATGGTTAAGGGTTTCGCGAGTTGGTTGGTTGGCGCGATTGTTTAAACGTGGTATTTTGATGAATTTAAAAACTAGTTAAAAATAAAACCGTGCATCGTAATCGTAAGTAAAGGTAAACGTTCACAAATTACGCGCAGCTCGCTCGACTCGAGTCTGGCACGCTCTCGCCTCTAACTAACATGCGCCTCGACTCGATGCATGCAATCGTCTGACTTCGGGGACCGAGTGAGACTCGGTGGCCGATTCGAACAATCGTCGATTCCACTGACTCGAAACAATCGAAAACTAGGGGTCGATTCCACTGACTCGAAACAATCGAAAAACATCTCGATTGTTTTGTAGAACGGCGAGTCGATGGTTGCGCCGATGGTTTATTTTAACGACTTCGATTCTTTCGATTGTTAAGGCGCAGACAGCCGACTTTTAAGGACTTTTTATTGAAGATCTCGTCTAAACGGCGTGTCATCTATCGTCGCCTTAAAACATCTCGGAATCGCCCATCGCTACTTTTAAGTGACTTTTAGCCTCCTAACAAGGCCAAGCTTCTAATAAGTTACAAATGTATACCAGCGAATAATTGCTCGTCGACCTTCGGTGCTCGTTGATCGCCAACTCGTTTTTAGTCGCTAATTCTACTCTACTACTTCACATTAATCGCTAGAGGTGAGACAGGTGCCCGATGGAGATTACCGGTTCTTATAAGATAAGAGTTTTTTTTTTAAGTCGAAAGCTTCTTGAAATTTTACCGCAAATCCTTTAGCGTCTAACCAAAATGAAGCCAGATTCGTCAGTCCTTTTCAAATTCATCATCTGCATAAGCCTAGCTTTTTCCAAACTTATTAGAGTTGGCATATATCGATATCTACTTACTTTTGGTAATTTTGTGAACAAATTCTTCAAAATGGAAAGTTAAAGAGCCTCTCATTTTGACGTCTATTTTTCGACAAGTAACATTCAATACCTCTCCATCAATATACCTGAATGTATAATCGTCAAATGACTTGTTAGTTTTGTTTAAAGTTGTTGTCAATTTTTGGCCATTGACGGACAATATCACTGCATGTTGTACTGCATCTGTAATTTTTTATTGAATTTTAATAACATTGTTATATTGCAAAGAATTTTCAGGAACTACGCATTGAAATAACATTGTTTATTTATATTATTTCTCATCCTCTTTAATGTAAGCAACATAATTTAGTAACTAGTGCAGCACCACTACTTACCAGCAGGTGAATCTCTTTTAAAGAACGTAGTTCTATATCGATATTCCCTTTTAGGATCTTTGGCAGCGCGTATACAGTCCAAATAATACTTATCATTGTTCGATTTCAACACAGAACGGAAAATATGTGGTCCTCTTACTCGAGGCTTTGTTTGGAATAGAGGAATCCCTGAAATGTCACTTTTTCATTAATTTGTCAATGCGATAGATCGATGTTAAAACTAAAGCTAATGTTTTTAACCGACTTCAAAAAGAAGGAGGTTATCAATTCGATTCGATTTTTTTTATGTAGGTATGTTCGGGCAGAACTCCGTCACATACAACCTTATTTTACTATAATATGCGAATCCCGAAACATTCTAGTATTCTTATGTAAAGAATCTATGTACAAAATGTCAAAGCTGTATCATGAAAAATCACAAAGTTATAACCTTGTTATGTTACCTAGTTGTCTACACAAACATGGTCACCATAGGCCCCACGCGCCACCCGCGCTTCCAGCGTGGTTTGTGCTCATTGATTATAACTAGGCAGTAGGTACCTAATCAGGCAATTGTTTTGTAATTAAATGGTGATAACTAAAAAAAAATTGTGTGAAATATAACATAGTGTAAAAACTATTGGAATCGATTCAGTTTCTTATTCTGAACAAACTATATTCAGGTTTCGCATATACTAAACATAATGTTGTATATACATATGTATATACTAAACATAATGTTGTATAGACGGAGAGATTTATTCCGAAATGGGTTTATTCCGAAATGGTCCCATATAAATTTCATATAGATCTGATGATGATTTTCGGAGACAAAAAACTGAACTCTTCAAAAAATGACAGCAAATCAACCGCGATTCCTGCTATCGCATAAACATACATTGTTTTGACCTTGATGATGAAATTTCGAATTGGTGTTTACGATAATTAAAAAGGGAAAAATAAAAACTTTTTTCAAAATAAACATCAACGTCCAGAAAAACACTACAAAGTAAAAATAACTTTAATTTCGGAAGTCGGTGACTTTGGATGTGTATTTTAATTCTTTGTCACCGCCTTCCGAAATTAAAGTAATTTTTCACTTTGTAGTGTTTTTCTGGAAGTCGGTTGATGTTTTTTTAAAGTAAAGCGGTTTATTATGACAAGCAGAATAAAGCTCTTGACTGACACAGGTGACTCAATTGCTATCCTGTATACTTCGAGTTGAGAATGTAGAGTGTTGCTAATATTTTTAATGTGAAGTAGGGACCCACCTTCTGCGTTGTAATATTCTAAACGCAGAGTGTCCCCATAACTACTTCTTTCTGCTTTTTCGCACGAAAATTCCATCGGAAAGTCCTCGCCATCTCCATAAGTGTAGTTAGTCTCTCCATCGTAGTTAACTGACAGGTTAGTGGTTTCGTAAGTCAAACTTTGGTTGTTTGCAATTACAGTTACTGCTTCTGGTGAAAAAATAATCACAATTTCTTAAGTAAACATGGTGTTGAAATGATAAAATTTAAATAATTGCAGGGCTATGTTAATTTTCGCAATATGTTCAAATAACAATCGTGTAAGCAAAGGGTGATTAAATTTTAGAAAGAACGCAAACGTTTATTCATTCAGCAATCGTGAAATTTTGAAAAACTGATAGCTAAGGTATATAATATTAGACAATAGATTATCCTTCAATTACAGCAATGATTGTGGCAAAACTGACAGCAAAACCTAACGTTGAAGGACCCTAGCCCCGCGTCCTAACTACCACGTTGTTGCTCGTGCTACCACGGGTTTTTTTGGGTGGGAAATCATCAAATAACTTTTCCCGCTCTGGGTGGAGCAGGATGGCGTATCAGACTTTTACTGACTAAAACCCACCCGTGTTCACTCAGTTGCCTGTGTGCCAGGGGCCACGGTATCTCTTTCGAACAACCCGCACTCCTGGCAGGCATCGGCCCTTACGTGCCCCATCAGTTGATGCTGACATCTCATTGAGGCGCGCGTGGAACACAATGCGCCGTCGACCCAGGCTTGGTCCTTACCGGATAGCGAGCTACCCATTATTTGCCGTCCGCAAGCCCGCGCCTAGGAATCAGCCTGGGATTCCTGACGCCCAGGGCGTCTCCTGTGGAGTTTAGGGCCGTGAGGGCGCATATACTGCCTCTCCCTCACGTGTGCCACCCCCCTCTTCGCGATTATTATTGCTTCGCAGGAGGTGACGGATACCCATGCACTCTCGCTCCGTACCTTGGCCTGGACCAGGGCCGGACGCAAGAGATAGCCGCCGCCGATCGCCTCCAAGAGGACATGGCGGTGCTCCGCCCAAGCCGGGCAGACCTCCACCGTATGCTCCAACGTGTCATCAAGGTGATCTTCGCAGTGGAAACACTCGGGCGTTTCCTCCTGCCTTAAGCGAAATAGGAACCTCCCAAAACAGCCGTGTCCGGTGAGGACCTGCGTCAGGCGGAAGGTGAGGACGGCGTGCCGCCTCTCAAGCCACTCCTCAAAGACGGGATTTACCGTCGCAATCGTGGCGTGCCCGTGCTACCACGGGTTGGTACCAAATATTCTTTAAAGGCTCACTTCATTCGGCGTCGGCCTGCGGATTGAGGAAATGCCTCAAGATTGCTGCTTGCAGACAAAAAAATATAAGGTTCTCAATTATCTCGCGGTGGCGATCGGTGGCGCAGGCCATGGTTTGGAGCGAGAATGCATGAAAGCCGTCACCTTCTTCTGAAAAGCAGTAATGCTTGCGATGGAGGAGGCGGAGAGTGTGAGGGAAAGGTAAGGATTGCGCCCCTAGTCGCCGCTGGAGACGCCCTGTGCATCGGGAGTCCATAGCGGATTCCCGGCCACCGTAGACGCCACCTTGCGGACTCTCCAACATCTAGCCCAACCCCTTCCTTGAGATGCACTTTAAGAAGTAGGGATTTTGAAATTCCCACGATATTGGGGATATAGGCCAGATGAAATCGTTTGCAAAGTTAATGCTAGCTAATGAGGTAAAAAAAACACTTACTTGCTCCTTTGACATGAAGATTAAAAACGAAATCAGTTGCAGTATATACACGGTTGTTATATTCATATCTCGGAGGACCATGGAACTCTTCTAAAGCTGTGCACGCCCACCTAGTACTCATTGCTGCGGTAACGTGCGTGATCTGAAATCAGATATAATTTAATAATGACAATGTACACTGTTGACGTCTGTAGTTCCCGATGGCGAGCCCCACAGCTCACTAGTGTATTGTAGGTACGTATGTATACCCTACATACATTTCGCTAGTTTTGTATAGCTAGTTACAATGTAAAAGAAAGCATTTTGTATAGAGGTATGATCCTCTGAGGATCCTCCGACCAGACTGTCTCTGTCGGGTTATTGCCCAACGATTGATGTCGGAACGTGGTGTATTTGCGCGTCGCACGATAGACTCTGCTTGCGCATTACAGAAGTTTGCATGACGTCAGTAGGATGTTCGCATGTAGCGATGTAGATGCTAAATGCACTACATGTAAACTAGTGTACCTTTTCCTTATTTGTGGCATAAAGAAAAAAATCTTTGACCCTTCAATATAGGTACATTATTATAATGTTGTATGTATAAATAGGTACCTATCGTTCGATGAAATGGCGGCAGGTCACAGAGACTCCCGCTTTCCCCTTCAACTTAAGGCTAAAATTTATAAAACAATGGTTTGACATTGTGTCTTCCACTATGCACCACAATGTTGGACCATAAAATGGATGAATGAAACACAATAGCATGCAGCTGAGATAAGATATATAATATATAAAGGCATGTGAGGTGTTGCACCAAAAAATAGAATAAGAAATGGGTACAATTATGTAAGAGGAAGTCTGAAAGGTGTACAAGTGACTGAAAAGATATTTGGAAATCGGTTGTCATCGTCCAGTATTCGATGTGGAGGAATGAGGAAAATAGGGTTTGGAAAGATTAAAGTATAAACGTGGGTGGCTATGAGAGTAAGGCAGGATCAAAGAAACGATGGATATAAATTGTGGAAGATGATATGACTGGAAACGGAATTATTCTGTTTTTCCATGAGTTAATTCAAAAGGAATGCATTGTTCAGTTAGTTAAAGATGTTACTATGGATTAAGTAAATATAAACGGATTTATCGCATTGCGTTATCCTGTAACAGTAGATGTATGAAAAAGATGAATAAACAAAATGTGGCACCGACCTCAATTAATTTTGGTTAAGGGCAAAAGAATGATGATAACGTCAGTATTATAATACTCACATTTATAATTTGGATAATACCGTGTTTGAATTCGGTTTCTTTTACAAATGGTCCATAATCAACTGTTCCATATTTACTGTAACACCTGAAAACAGTAATATTATAATAGCGGCCTGTAAGTTTTCCACTGCATCTACATATACAGATATGGCAGGAGGCTCGCCCACGCTTGCTGTTGTTTGGCGACCTTGCATTGCCATGGAGCGTGGCAATGTTGCCAGTTTTTGGGCACATAACCATTTGGGAGCCAATTTTTTGAAAGAATTTTGTTTATTGTGAGGTTTAAGTGTCAAAATACGTCACTTATGTGCATAGTTTTTATTATCATGGTCAACGTAACCTTAATCTATTTTGTTGGTAGCGTTTTGCAATAAAATAAGCTTGTAACGATTAGATAAATAAAATAATTAATTCGAAGTTTATATTTTTAAAGTAAAAGAAATAATATTTAAAAAAATGCAGTTGAGTTTTCCAGTAGACACAACGCCCAAAGGTTATTTTGACGCGTGGCCATCGGAAGTCACGCCGCCATCTTGTTTAATCTACACAATTATTTTTGTGATAATTTCACAAAATATGTTACACAACAAAGTTTTCGGGCATCAAAAGATCTTTGTAGGTATTACTTTAGATATATTTTACTTGATCGGACCTGAAATCTGTATTAGCACGAGATTTGAGGTTGGATCAAGTACGGACGTAAACTTGGTCGTGTATGGCTGCCATTAGAGCGGTCGCGCATCAATAAAGGGCTACTACTAATATTATTCTTTGTAACGAATTTATCTCTGAAGGTATGGAGCAACGTGCACAAGTTGATGTAATTTAAACAGATTACCTACAGTAAATGTTTTGACCGCATTGATCGCAGAGTACTTTTACGTAAAGTTTCTTCAGCTGGAATTCACTCATATCGATTGTTTTCCTCCTAAATTGAAAATAGATCACAAGCAGTAGTATCACAGGGCTTTACGTCCGGTTGGAAACTGATACCATCTGGAGTTCCTCAGGGATCAATTTTAGGGCTTGTTCTGTTTAATTTTTTATAGCAGATATAATTAAATGTTTTATAAACTCGTACACTCTACTATATGCCAATGAATTGAAAATTCTGAAATCAGTACGTAGTTCATTTGACACATTACTACTACAGAAGGATCTTAATAGGTTTTTAGATGACCTACTGTGCACTAAAAAAACTCAAACTAAATGTTTCGAAATGCTTTCATATGACTTATACACGGCAAAAGAAGACAATTGGTTCAGGTTACGCATTGACAACCAAACGATCACTAAGGTGAACAGTATTAGGGACTTGCACGTTATCCAGGAAGGTAAACTCACATTCGAAATACAAATTGACGAAATCGTTAAGATAGCTTCACTCCCTGGGTTTCATCATAAGGGCATCTACTTGCTTTAGCTCTCTAATACCACTCAAAATCCATTTACTGCTCATACGTAAGCAGCCACCTAGAATTTGCATCTCATGCATGGAACCCGCAGTATGATGTGTATAAGTCCAGAATAGAAAATATACAGAAAAAGTTTTTAAGATGTCTGGATTATAATAAAAACTTGTTTCAAAAAATAACAACCGTCTTCTAAAAAAACACCACAAAGTGCAAAATAACTTTAATTTCGGAACTCGGTGACTTTGGATGTGTATTTTAATTATTTGTCACCGCCTTCCGAAATTAAAGTTATTTTGCACTTTGTAGTGTTTTTTTAGAAGTCGGTTGTTATTTTTTTGAAAAAAGTTTTTATTTTTCACTTTTTAGTTACCTACCCCACACCAATTCGAAATTTCATCATGCTTGGGGTCAAAACAATGCATACTTATGCGATAGCAACATTCGCGGTTGATTTGCTGTCATTTTTTGAAGAGTTCCGTTGTCTGTCTCCGAAACGCATCATCAGATCTATATGAAATTTTAATGGGACCATTTCGGCGTAAACCACTTTCGAACAAAAAAAGAATTTTGCAAATCCGTCAATATACGACGGAGTTATGCCCGAACATACATAAAAAAAAACATGTCGAATTGATAACCTCCTTCTTTTTGATGTCGGTTAATAAGACGAGGCAATTCCTAATGGATTACACTCATCGTTGCAAAAGATACGATTTACTACAGCTGGAAAACAGGCACCATGTTAATGATATTACTTTCCTATTAAATATCACCAATAGCTCCATCGATTGTTCCCAACTCCTCTCAAAATTTTCACTCCGCACGTAGGTTTCAGGCAGCGGCCACTTCTTCACGTTCCATTCGCTTCAAAAAACTACCGATGGAATGCCTACTTCTCACGTACCGCAACTAGCTTCAATAATCTTCCCTCTCACTTAGATGTTGATTTATTCAGAACCAGTCCAAGCACATTTAGACAAGCTATAAATACGGAATACTTTGGTATTGATAGTAATACCACTTCTCCTTTACCATTACTAGATATTATACTGTAAGCTTCCTGAACAGTAGGTAAATAGTAAGTGGTCGTGGTGCGGTTTACATGATTGTGTAATCCATCTTCTATACACTAGGTCATAATGAATCTGAAGAGTATATTTGAACGCGCTAATCCTAACAGTCAAATTTGAAAAATTCTGTATACATTTGATAGCACATTTGAGGCTTTAAGGGTACACAAGTCGCGGGCTCGAACTCACTGGTGGGCCTGGCTAAAAAGCATGCTGTCTCACCAGGCTTCGAGTCCGACAGAGGTAGTATCAGTGATGAGCAGTTAGACGATAGTTTACACGCACAACATTATTGAGTGAGCTGCAGGATCAGTTATAGTAAACAGACGAGTAAAAAATTAAGAAAAGTCCTTCGGAAGATCGAGTTTTCTGAAAAAACCACTGCATAAATCAATTACCAATTAAGTTTATTGAACTTTTCGATAATCGAGCTATGTCGGTACCGACTTAGTTTTGGAGATTTAACACTTATTTTATTAGGTACTTAAACATGTCCAAAGTTACGTTAAATAATCAAGAAAAACGAATCTTTGTTGGCTCATAACTTTTTAATGGCTTTTTATTTGAGTATTCTGTTTCCGTACCGACAATATTAATAATAAGACAAAACCATACCATGTTTAAGTTTTGATATACATTGTCAAACAGTGGAGTAAAAACCCTCCCGAAGTTTGTATGGAAAAAACGTGGACTTGTTTCACCCTAACGCTATGATCCTTGTGAGCCGAGAAAAAAAAAATCAGAAAGAAAACTGTGCGAAAACGAAGTAACGGGATAGGTACAGCTAAAGAAAGACGCGGAAGGAGTCGTTACAGAAGCTAGCTAGTTTAAAATTTTAATTACCTAATCAATCTGCCTAGCCTGTTCCCAACTATGTTGGGGTCGGCTTCCAGTCTAACCGGATGCAGCTGAATACCAGTATTTTACATGGAGTGACTGCCTATCTGACCTCCATAACTCAGTTACTGGGTAATACGATACCCCTTGGTAAAGACTGGTTGTCAGACTTTCGGGCTTCTGACGACCCGTAACGACTGTCAAAGATACACAAATGACAGCAGGGACCAACGGCTTAACGTGCTTTCCGAGGCATGGAGGGGTCTGGGTATGTAAAGATGGTCACCCATCCACGGACCAACCTCGGCAAGCGTAGCGTAACCTGGTCGAAATTTCATACGATAGAAAAAAATCACGAAGTTACCTCTAAAAATTTCTTTTAACGATTAAAAACCATACTAATATACCTACTTGAAATTATTCTGATTTTTTGTCAGATTATTCTACAAGCAAAATACTAGCATGTTTCAATTTTTTAGTCCGATCAATAGATTTTTTGTAAATCGCATTTTCTTATTTTCGAACATAATACGTATACATGTGTGCGTAAACGCCCGTGTACCGACCTACCGACAGTGCCGGCCACAGAGTACGTTATAATATACGTGCCGGCCGATGCCTGATGCTAGTAGGACGTGTCGCACTTTTCGCCGCATTATTTCCGCTGAGGTTGTTTACTGTTTTCGTAGGCTATTTTGTAAATTATTTGATTCTTATATTCTTTCCTTAAAATTCTTCTTTCTTTATTATAAAATACTTTTAGTTCAATAGCGTAAAAAAACCTTGTACTAAGTTTTTAATCATTAAAATTTGTAAATCCATACATATAATAAATCTGTAGACGAACTTTTTCTGTACATTTAAAATATTTCGAAAAAAAATTGTTGGGGTGGTAAGGGATAATCAACAGATGCCATTTTAATCCTTATCGAAATTTTTGTCTGTTTGTCGGTTTTTCTGTTTAGATGTTTGAATAGATCAAGTATCACGTCAAAAAAACGAAACTAATATGGTTAACTTTCATACTCAAATATTTTTAATAACTCGGAGTATATATTAGTCTTTGTTTCATCGCAATCGCTTCGGTCAATCTAAAGTGTTCAAGAAGAATTTAATTACGTAATGTTGAAACACTTAGCGACATCTATTGGCGCGAAACGGTACCAACGAATACTTAATAATAGCACGTCATTCTCCTTTAAGTTACTGTGTCTGTGTTATCTCAAAAAGTAATAATACTGATTAAAATCGCACACCGTTGGTGGTTGATTCCTACGAATCAAAAAAGCTAAAAGAATTTCAAATAAAAAGTAGTGATAATATTAATTGACGTGGTGTTCTGAGTCTTATAGAATGCAATGTTAGATAAATATTTATTAGTTTTAAAAATAACACACACAACTTTACAAAATCAATACAAAAAGAGGGGAAGAAATCTCATAGAAAAATAAAATTGTGATAAAAGTCTCAGTGACGCCATCTAGCATAATAAAGCAAAATTAGAGCGGCTAAGAAAATCTTAATCTCCTGCGTTAGTAACGCCATCTAGGTTTGAATAGCAAACATACAAAGACCACTTGATTTTGCCTATTTTATTGATTTTCTATCGAAAAAACCGTATATCCGAGAGGCGAGGTCCAAAATCCGTAGATCTATGGATAAACCGGTAAATCCGAGGTCTGGCAATGCGGGGTGACGCTAGGTAGAAACTAGAAGCCTGTGGTAGGAATGTTACCATTTGGATATAAGGTAGGTATCGACAATATTGTTAATTTTCTACGCAGGATGTTTTTTTTTTAATTGTTTGTCCCTCAGATTATAAAACAAAGGTAGATAGACCGCGCGGTACGGTACATCAAGAGTGAGGCCAAAAAACCAAATACTAAAGCGTCGCATTTTGTGTAACATACAATGCGATGCTTTAGTACCTATTTGGTTTTTTGACTTCACTCTTGGGTGTTCCGCGCGGTCTATCTGCCTTTGTTTTTAACCGACTTCCAAAAAGGAGGTTATATGTTCCACCGAACGTATTTTTTTTTTTATGTATGTTCCTCGATTTGTCCCCCATTTGTGGACCGATTCTCAAAATTCTTTGTTTATTTGAAAGAGTATACTCCTGAGGTGGTCCCATTGGCACCAAGTCAGGATCTGATGATGGAATCCCAGGGAAATCGAGGGCAACCCTCAAATCGTACAGGTATTAACAATGTTTTTCCTTTGTTTTCTAATGCTATTAATACTTTTGCGTATGGTCATCATCTCATGACGCTGAGCTGATGATGGAAGGTACAACTCTTTAACTTAGGAGTTAGGTGCAGATTCGGGCATCATAACTCCGTCATATATAGACCGATTTGCAAAATTCTTTTTTTCTGAAAGGCTTTTATTCCGAAATGGTCCCATTTAAATTTCATATAGATCTGAAAATGCGTTTCGGAGACAGACAACGGAACTCTTCAAAAAATGACAGCAAATCAACCGCGATTGCTGCTATCGCATAAATATGCATTGTTTTGACCCCAAGGATGATGAATTGGTGTGGAGTGGGTACTATAACTCATCATTATCTGCCTAGCCTTTTCCCAACTATGTTGGGGTCGGCTTCCAGTCCAACCGGATGTAGCTGAATACCAGTATTTTACATGGAGCGACTGCCTATCTGACCTCCACAACCCAGTAACTGGGTAATACGCTACCCCTTGGTAAGACTGGTTGTCAGACTTTCGGGCTTCTGACGACCCACTGTCAAAGATCCACAAATGACAGCCGGGACCAACGGCTTAACGTGCTTTCCGAGGCACGGAGGGGTCTTCGTATGTAAAGATGGTCACCCATCCACGGACCAACCGCGGCAAGCGTAGCTTAACCTGATCGATCGACTCGCGCAGCTATTGTTACTTAGCCACAAGCTCCTCCTCAGTGGGTACTATAACTAAAAAGTGAAAAATAAAAACTTTTTCCAAAAAAAAAACAACCGACTTCCAAAAAACACGAAAAAGTGAAAAATTACTTTAATTTCGGAAGGCGGTGACAAGAAATTAATAAAATACATGTCCAAAGTCAATTTTTTAATTATAAATACAAAATATCAAAGCATTTGTTTACACAAAAAACCTACAGATCATCCACCGCGTCCAGCATTTTCTTCAAATTACGCGCGAAATATGAAAATGTAAAATTTAAATGCGTTTTTACAGCATTAATCGATTCAATAAAGATTTTGTTGATTTAGTGGTTTATTAGCATTTTAGAATCTACATAATTAAGACACTTCAAGAACGGGTATAATACCCTATTAAGGACAAACAATTCATCCTAAAGTAGGGTATAATTTATTGGGAGTTTTGGGAGTAAAAAGAGTTTTAAATAGGTATGTGTTAATTTCCGTGATGTTAGTTTTCGAGGTGGGGAGCCCCCCCTGGGTTCGAGGGAGACCGGGTGGTGAAAATCAGGAAATAAAAATCCTAAATTGCGGCTGTAACTACTGGTGGATCTGAGCGTAGTATTTTATATTATCTGTGATCTGAGTAAATAGATAGGTTTTCACACGGGCAACTGTAGGTATACGTATGTCGGTGCTCTTCTGAGCAACATCGCTGAGAGAGAAGCATTTTCTTAGTTAAAACAAGTTTAAAAATATATTTATTTATCCATTTGGTATCTCCAACAAAGGATACATACCTACGTAGAAACAATAGAAATCACAATTGTAAAATATTGACAAATAAATGTTTTTTTTGCCTGGTTTGGATTTCTTTTTTCAACAGCGCTCTTAATGTGGACAATGACCGACTTTACGGGGCGTAATGTAACATTCGCAGCGAGCATGTCTTTACGCCGTGTGCTAAAATCAGTGTTGCTCGCTGGAATGTTTTACCGTAGGTACTACTGACTGCACGAATGCTTGCTTGGTAACATGTTAGGTGCATTTTGACCCGTGACGCCGGTCAGTATCCACCTTTACAGCGTGATCTTTCTTCGTCGTGATAACGCCACGGTCCCACGGGCCGTTAACTGACAAGTGGCGCCAGGTGTTACTACACTGCTACCTGTCGCTGTCGAGGCCTATTGCAGTCCGTGCAGAGCATTCCCACTGCTGTGGTTTTATTCAGTGGTCAACGTTTGATAAACAAAGCTAAAAGACACGCGCCTGTACGGGCCGAGATAGGCGCCCACCCCCGCTCTGCGCCACCCCGCGCTGATGACGACTGGCAATCAGAGACCTCATCGGCATCGGATGTTCCCACGGCCTGTAGGCCTGGCTTGAGGCAGTCTGGCCTGTGAGAAAGCGGGCCGTGGAAACGTGGAATAATGCTTCAGCACACTCAACCAGACGCGCAGTCGATTTATTGAGTACAGTAAAAGCTTAAGGAGCTTTTACTGTACCCAATAAATCGACTGCGCGCTTCCTTCATTCACGTTTTCACTATTCGCGGATTAAAAAAATGCGACCCAATTCCTATATTCGCGGCCAAAGATTTCTTTATTTGCGGATCTAATCGGTACAGTCGCCAGCAGGTCAAGCTATCCCAAACTGTCAAATTTTCCCAATTGAACATAAACCTTATTCCTTTGGAATAAAGTTGAAAACCTATCAAATAAATTTGACAGATTGGGGTAGCTTGATATGTTGGCCTCTGTACATTACATATTCATAAAAAGGTATCCAACCCAATATCCTTTGTAAGCACGTCGTCAAATCTATATCTATATCTATATCTATATCTATACATATAATAAATCTGTAAAGGAACTTTTTCTGTACATTTAAAATATTTCGAAAATAATTGCTTGGGGTGGTAAGGGATAATCAACAGATGACATTTTAACCCTTATCAAAATTTTTGTCTGTAGCTCGGTTTTTCCGTTTCTATGTTGAATAGATCAAGTATCACGTCAAAAGAACGAAACTAATATGGTTATCTTTCATACTCAAATATTGTTTATAACTCAGAGTTTAAATTAGTCTTTGTTTCATCGCAATCGCTTCGGTCAATCTATCTAAAGATATAATTAATTTAAAGTGCTCAAGAAGAATTTATTTACTTAATGTTGAAACACTTAGCGACATCTATTGGCGTGAAACGGTACTAACGAATTCTCATCTATGTTACTGTGTCTGTGTTATTTCAAAAAGTAATGATACTGATTACTAAAATCGCTTTCCGTTGGTGGTTGATTCCCACGAATCAAAAAAGCTAAAAGAATTTCAAATAAAAAGTAGTGATAATATTAATTGACGTGGTGTTCTGAGTCATAAAGAATGCAATGTTAGATAAATATTTATTAGTTATATCAATCAAATTAATACAAATAGAGGGGAAGGAATCTCATTTTTAATTGTGATAAAAGTCTTAGTAGCGCCATCTAGCATAGTATAGCAAAATTAGAGCGCCTAGGGGAACATCTCCATAGAAAATTTTAATCTCTAGCGTCAGTAACGCCATCTAGGTTTGAATAGCAAACATGCAAAGAACAACTTGATTTTGCCTGTTTTATTGATTTTCTATCGAAAATACGTAATATCCGATGTCCAAAATCCGTAGATCTGAATAAACCCGTAAATCCGTAGGTATGGCAATGCGGGTAGAAACTAGAAGCCTGTGGTAGGAATGTTACCATTTGGATTTATGGTAGGTATCGTTATTATTGTTAACTTTCTACGCAGTCGTTTTTTTTTTAATTGTTCGACCAGTGTTTCCGAAGTCTAAGTCTGCTTTTTTAAACTACTTCGAATTATTTTGACGAAGCAGATGGAAGCTAATAGGGTAGGTATTTTACTACTTAAACATCTAAAAATGTATTATTATGATAGCTTAGGCATAAATCAGTCGGAACATGTTGGTTTTAGTTCATGAAATAACAAAATAAATTTTAAAATTTAATTCAAAGATTTCAGTTATTTAAGTAGGTATCTACCATAAACTGTTCTTGAACACCATGAAATAATATCCGACATGTTATTACGTCATACCGCTGTTACTAATCAACTGAATAACTTTGTAGGTACTTTTATTATTTTCGTAGGTAACCAAAGTATTTTTTATTGAAATAATAGCTTACATTCAGGAACAGCAAACCAACGATATGTAGAATAATAACGAATTTTTAAATTATAAATAATTATCATACAAAACAGAGCAATTTATTGGCATCCACTGAGTCCAGCATTTTTGTCAAAATACGCGCGAAATATGATAATGTTAAATTTAAATGCGTGTTTACAGCATTACTCGATTCAAAAAAGATGTTGTTTTTTTAGTGGTTTATTAGCATTTTAGAATCTACTAAAGACACTTCAAAAACGGGTTTAATACCATATTACGGACACATAATTCATACTAAAGTAAGGTATAATTATTGGGAGTTTTGGGAGTAAAGAGTTGTAAATACTTATGTGCTAATTTTCGTGATGTTAGTTTTCGAGATGGGGAGGGGTTCAAGCGAGGTCGGATGGTGAAAATCAGGAAAATAAATCCAAAATTGCGACCATAACTACTGGTGGATCTGAGTAAATAGATAGGTTTTCACACGGGCAACTGTAGTTATGTCGGTGCTCTTCCGAGCAACATCTCTTACAGAGAAGCATTTTCTTAGTTAAAACAAGTTTAAAAATGTATTTATTTATCCATTTGGCATCTCCAACAAAGGATACATTACCTAGGTACATAGGAACAATAGAAATCACAATAGTAAAATATTGACAATTTTAAAGTCGCTTCTTTAAATATAATCATTTATTGGTCTACAAATAAATGTATGGCTGAACAAAAGAAACACAGAAACATTTTTGATTACAATTTACAATAAAAAGGCATCGCAACTGAGAGTCCCAGGGGATCGCTCTGTTACGTCCGTTATCCTCGGGATCGGGCTCTCTCTCTTCCTTCCTGCTGCCTGCGTCAGCGGCGGGGAGAGAGGTGGGGGCGCGCGCGATATGGCACTACGTAGCAACAACATCGTACTTACTATGTTCATAGAAAACCCGTGCTATACAATTAAATAGTTTTTTTGGCCTGGTTTGGATTTTTTTTACAACAGCGCTGTTAATGTGGATAATGACCGACGTTACGGGGCGTAGGTAATGTAACATTCGCAGCGAGCATGTCTTTACGCAGTGTGCTAAAATCAGTGTTGCTCGCTCGCATGTTTTGCCGTAGGTACTACTGACTGCACGAATACTTGCTTGATAACATATTAGGTGCATTTTGACCCGTGACGCCGGTCAGTATCCACCTTTACAGCGTGATCTTTCTTCATCGTGATAACGCCACGGT
Source organism: Polymixis flavicincta (assembly GCA_949987655.1). Classification (NCBI taxonomy): domain Eukaryota; kingdom Metazoa; phylum Arthropoda; class Insecta; order Lepidoptera; family Noctuidae; genus Polymixis; species Polymixis flavicincta. Next base: position 4,931,201 of record OX465199.1, read on the forward strand.
CCCACGGGCCGTTAACTGACAGGTGGCGTCAGGTGTTACTGCACTGCTACCTGTTGAGGCCTATCGCAGTCCGTGCAGAGCATTCCCACTACTGTGGTTTTATTCAGTGGTCAACGTTTGATAAACAAAGCTTAAGACACGCGCCTGTACGGGCCGAGATAGGCGCCCGAACCGGCGTGGAATAATGCTTCAGCACACTCAACCAGACGCGCAGTCGATTTATTGAGTAAGTACAGTAAAAGCTCCTTATTCGTGCTTCCTTCATTCGCGTTTTCACTATTCGCGGATTAAAAAAATGCGACCCAATTCCTATATCCGCGGCTAAAGATTTATTTATTTGCGGGTCTAATCGGTACATCGGTACGCACATATTAACAAATAACAAAAAGGATTCCAATAGGTATCCAACCCAATATCCTTTGTAAACGCATCGTCAGATGGACTATTAAAAGTAAAATAGACCTTATAACAACTTCACCTAAAGTACATTGTCAAATGATATCGCCGCTGTATTGGTTCGGCCTATGACATCTACAATAGCCGCCTTCGCCGCGGTCGATGTTTTTAACCGATTTCAAAAAGAAGGAGGTTATCAATTCGACATGTTTATATTTTTTATGTATGTTCAGGCATAACTCCGTCGTATATAGACGGATTTGCAAAATTCTTTTTTTGTTCGAAAGGGGTTTACTCCGAAATGGTCCCATTGAAATTTCATATAGACAGGGCCCGATCTAGCTATTTAGCCGCTCCGGGCAAAAATAACATTCGCCGCCCTTTGCACTAAAACCATATACCTAAGTCATGAGCTTCTTTCTACCAAAGATGGTATGACTATAATTATGTGATATTCTTTTAACTATATAATATTCACATACATTGGTCTACTACGGCTTCTGAACAAGTATACAAAAATTCATGAGAGTAGGTATGTTTGTAAGTATACATTTTGCCGCCGCTCATTTTTGCCGCTCTGGGCATTTGCCCGGCTTGCCCCCCCTTAGATTGGGCCCTGCATATAGATCTGATGGAGCGTTTCGGAAACAGACAACGGAACTCTTCAAAAAATTACAGCAAATCAACCGCGAATGTTGCTATCGCATAAATAAGTATGCATTGTTTTGAACCAAAGGATGATGAAATTTCGAATTGGTGTAGGGTAGGTAACAAAAAAGTGATAAATAAAAACTTTTTTCAAAAAAATAACAACCGACTTCCAAAAAACACTACAAAGTGCAAAATAACTTTAATTTCGGAAGGCGGTGACAAATAATTAAAATACACATCCAACGTCACCGACTTCCGAAATTAAAGTTATTTTGCACTTTGTAGTGTTTTTTGGAAGTCGGTTGGTATTTTTTGAAAAAAGTTTTTTGAGAATGTAAACAAACATAATGAAAGCAACCTCATCACCATAAAGTATATTTACATACCATCATCATCATCATTTCAGCTGAAAGACGTCCACTGCTGGACATAGGCCTCCCCCACATTTATAAATGCTGCGACATAATAGACATTCCATCCTTTGGTACGAGCCGCTTTGCGTGTTTTACCTATTGTTTCATCTTTCCATTCATTGCAAAATGTTGAAATTTTTTTTTTACTTAAAAACGATTTTCGACGCGAATTAAATTGTTTTTTTTTTTTGGCACCTAGGAACGTATCCCCTATAATCCCATATAAATTACCATTCCATAGTCACGGTTTCTGTATTCGCGGTAACTATTTCACGGAACGTATACCTCGCGAATAAAGAGCTTTTAGTGTACCTACGGCAGGTGCACATTTATTATAAAATGAGCCTCGACCAGGCGCTTTGATCTATATTTATTCTTAAAAATCTGAGTGAGACTTCGTCGCAATATCATTATAAACCCTAAAGACGCCTGCAGGCCTAGACAAAACACGAAAGCTGTGGTAGATTCCTACCAGGATAGATCGGAAGATCGGAGGAGTGGTACCTACACCGTCAAAGCGACACATTATTGTTTTCCGACATGCACGCGAACGAAGTCGCGGGCACAGCTAGTAGACTAATAAAAAAGTAAAATAAACCATAGTACAACTGTGCCTAAAGTACAGAGGCCAGCAAATCAAGCTACCCCAATCTGTTAAATTACCTGCGGAAAGGTTACGTCATGTCCTTTCCGCAGGTAATGTCATTCCCATACATTTTGGCGTAGCATTTGGCGTGAACGCTAACAGAAATGTGTTTTGTCTCTAGGCTCTGGACTGCATTCGAAAGCAGTGGTAGGTTCCTACAAGGATAGATTGGAAGATTCTTCCTTTTTAAAGGCGGAGTGGTACCTTCACCATCTAAGCGACACATTATTGTTTTCCGACCCAGCACGCGAACGAAGTCGCGGGCACAGCTAGTTTGAAATAAAATATTTACACAAGCATTTTTACAGTCCATTCAACCGATTAAGACTTTTAAACCTTAGGCATTAGCACTAGGTACTTGCGCACGGTTGCCGCGCCATGTATTAGAATACTCGTGCGTAATCTACCTTAACCGCTAGTGCTAAACTTCGTATTTGTTTTGTGTGATACTTGTTATGGCCGTCGTCGTTAGATGGCGTACACGTCGATTATGTAAATGTGTGCGTGCGTTTTTCAAGGCCACATTAGGTCTTGTAGTCCTCATAATTCGGCTGGCACTGAGAAATTGTTACCCGTTTATTTAACACACTTACCTTACATATCGTGTAGGACCATTTTCTATAATTATCTTCAAAGGTTTATCTTTCCAAACTACATAATTTTCATTGTGATTATGGCCATAAGACAGACGAATTACAGGATTTTCTGCAAAATTACAAAATTGATATGTTTAATGGTATGGCAATGGCAATCGTTCAATCCTACTAATAATAGAAATGTGAAAGTTTGTATTTGGATTTTTAGATGTTTGGATGTTTGTTATTCAATCTCGTTACGTCTAAACGAATCTGGATGAAATTGTATATACCTGTAGCTATAATATACGTTTTATCTCGCTAATACCGTTCCCGGATAATTTCCGACTTCCACGCCGGCAAAGCCACTGACAAAAGGTAGCAATTAATAAATTAGGTCTTCAATTTTCCATCTTTCACAAGAAAAGCCTTCTAAAGTCATCAGGTTCTGGCAACACGTTCCAATGACTTACTTAATAATGGTTTTACGTAAAATTCGCTAATGTGTTCCTTTAGTCCGGATGACGTCATGAAACATGATAAAAATGGCGGACTCTAGCCAAATAGCCACTAATCTGCATACGTTTAGAATCAATTTAATCATGCATGAAAAGAAACTCGAGAGCTACAGGGCGTTGAAGACATGATTTTGCAGTTTTTATGTCCCCCGGCTAAGATACCACAAGAGGTCGATTTCATTTTATTTCACAATTTTATTAACATACATTACTTAAGCATAAAGTAATAAAAATAGGTCTTACCAGTTTCAAGAACATTTGCTTCAGCTCTCAAAATTATAAAAACTAAACACAATACTAAACGGAACATTTCAAGTATTTTAATTAACAGTCAATACCAATTAATACGTATAATGCTACAACTAAATATTTCACAGGAGTGATTGTCTACTGCAATACAGTGACCAGCATTTAATTTATTATAAGGATTGTTCATGTAACTATATTATTTCCTGTCAGCGCGTCTCCGTTTCTCTTACAGACTTCAACACCTCATTTCACCTTTTTTTAAGAGTGTTTATTTTTATTTTGAGGTACTTATTTCATTTCTCAAAGCGCACGGTAGGTACCAATTAACCAAAACAACCAACCATCCATGATACCAATTGGTTGTAATTTGATTAGCATTTACAAATTTTCGTCAAAATCAAAAGTCACTTTTTTCAATTTATTCAAACTAGGCTGAGAGTCAGCGCTTTTTGAACGGCAAAACTACAAAAGACAGTCCCCCAAAAACCCCGGCCTTTTTTTTTTTGGGTGAGAAATCATCTTCTCCCGCACTGGGTGGATCAAGAGGGCGTGTCAGACTTTTACTGCCTAAAACCCACCCGTGTTCCCTCAGTTGTCCGTGTGCCAGGGGCGGCGGTAACTCTTTCGAACAACCCGCTCCCCTGGCAGGCATCGGCCCTTGCGGACCCCACCAGTGGTTGCTGATATCTCTGACGGCGCGCGTGGAACACAACGCGCCGTCCCGCCAACCACTTTTCGGCCGCAGGGGATAGGGAGAGCGGCCAACGCTTTACCGACACTCCTCTTCCCCTGCGGCCCCACCGCGTCCGCCATCAAACGGTGGTGGCCCCGTCCAGGCCACGGAAGGGAAGAGCGCTGCTCAGAAGCACCGGCACTCCTCCTCTACCGCAGCCCGTAACCCTCAGCCGCGATGCCTCCCATTCGACATCGAATTAGGAGTGTTATAAAATAACTTGACTGTGTTTAGGAATTGCTTGAAAAATTAACTTCTTCATTCATTTATTTTGACCTGGGGCATTCCGGTTTCATGGACACACTAGCGATATCGCTGTATTATTCATTTTGACGGAAAACTTTGTTATTATCCTTAAGCTATAATAACAGTACATGGAAATGGTGTCCAAATATGGTCGACAGCCGCAAACTATGTACGGTTAACTACAAACTCTTTACGCGTTTTGAATCCAAATAGTCCAGTCATTATAGTAAGTTCACCTCGGAATTCGAGATACCCAGCTGTAAGTCTGTAAATACTTGTATATTGACACCCTAAAAGTTGTCTCAAAACCTACATATGGTAGGGTGTAAGCAACTATTAAATTTCAAGGTCAAAGGTCACCAAAATCGTTTCTTTGCGCTTTTTTTGGAAATATCTCATTTCCTATGGGTTTTTTGCTATTTGCATTTATGATCAATATTGTAGAATACAAAATTATCTACAAATTTTGTCAACATTTTTTTTTATACGGTGAACCGTTTTCGAGATAGAGGGCGGAGAGCGCGCGGTCACAGCATCACTTCAGGTCAACCGGTGCCTCCGGTCGAAAACGCGCCATATGTAGTTGATGAACTATCGATAAATCAATGATTATAAATATTTGTCAATTTTTATAAACTATTACATTATATTTTATCATTTTTTCCTAACCTATCCACTTTTTATTCAGTATTAATTTATTTAACACCACTTACCTGCCCATGTAATTGCAAAATTGTTAATGAAAATATAGGAATTATATTTGAATTTTAACCTAATTAATATTAATAACTTCTTACATGATGAAAAAAAAAACAAATAAATTATGAATTAATCTTTTTACTAAAAAATATCATTCAATACCATCTTCTTCCTCTTCATCGTCGTCTTCTGGCTGCTGGTAAATTTCAAACTGGTCTTCAAATCAAATCAAATCAAATCAAAATATTTTTATTTCATATAAACCTGCATGGGCACTTATGAAACGTCAGAAGCTAGGTGCACGGTTCCAAAATGTTGTTTCCTATGGAGAAGAGCCGGCAAGAAACTCCACGGTTACTCTTTTAAAAATGATTGGCTTTAACAATGTTTTCAGAGATAAAATGTATGGGAGGACAGTGCAGGCCTGTCAATAAGTACCAGGTACTTAGACGAATACAGAATAGAAAATCGTCTACAAATCTACAGTCTGTAAGGCCTACAACGTTCTCCCATTCACAATATGTAAAATAATCTACATAAATAAAATGAACCTAATTAAACATAGTGACATGATTAACATGACAATCACTAAAAAATAAGTTGAAATTAAAATTGATGTATAATGTCAAATAATGTCGAGAATTTGTCAGCATTTTAAAAATAAAAAGAATAAAAAAGAACATTGAGAGCAGTTAATAGACTTTCACATAGATATGCTGTTAATGTGGTACCAGGGAAGCCACATGTGCAGAAGGAATTAATGCCAATCTTCATCTTCATTATCGTCTTTAACGACATTTGTCTCAAGTTCTTCCATGATTTCAGGGTCAAAGGTTCCATCTTTGTTAATGTCGCTCTGATATGGTAGAGCATTGAGACAAGCTTGCCCATTACATTGGCCACAAGCTAAAGAGCATTGCAAGTCCGCTTTCCTGCATCCGCAACGCGAACCACAACCACTCTTGCAGGTGCAGAAAATTGTATTTAGCAAATCTTCTGGAGCAGGTGGTAAAATTGTCATGATAGGCTCCAGAAAATCGTTTCGCATTGCCCAACCCCATACTTGGGGTTCCAAATCATGTCCTAACCAAGTTTGAACTTGATAATATACACGGTTGAAATGTTGATGAGCAGCTGCACTTGTTGGTGGAATATTTGAAAGCTGCACAGGTTTATTAAGTTTTGTAGACTTGACGTAATGCATACGAGTATAACGAAGATGATCGAGACTTCACAGATTTTGGAGCATTATAGACTGCCAATAAGGTTTGAGTTCCACTCTCTAATAATCTCTGGGCCGAACAATTTTCTTCCTCAAATGCTGCAGCTAGTTCATCCAAATTTGTCAGAAATTTGTCCAAATCAGAAATAAAATATGTGTTTTGGAATGAGGATAATTATCAAAACTTTTAGTCGAGTATATCTCCACTTAATTTTAGTAAACGGTTAACAGTATTATTGAATAGATTTAATGCATGAAGAAAATGATAAAATATAAAATAATAGTTACTAAAAATTGACAAATATTTATAATCATTGATTTATCGATAGTTCATCAACTATAAATGTGGCGCGTTTTCGACCGGAGGCACCGGTTGACCTGAAGTGATGCTGTGACCTCGCGCTCTCCGCCCTCTATTTCGAAAACGGTTCACCGTATAAAAAAAAATGTTACCAAAATTTTTAGAGAATTTTGTATTCTACAATATTGATCATAAGTGCAAATAGCAAAAAACCCATAGGAAATGAGATATTTCCAAAAAAAGCGCAAAAAACCGAATTTTGTGACCTTTGACCTTGAAATTTAATAGTTGCTTACACCCTACCATATGTAGGTTTTGAGACAACTTTTAGGGTGTCAATATACAAGTATTTACAGACTTACAGCTGGGTATCTCGAATTCCGAGATTCTTACCTAATTTAAGCTTAAATGACTGGACTAAAAACTGTGATAATTAATAAATGTCTTCTTCTGCTTTACAACATTTAGTTATTAAGGGCAGTACCTAGGGAATGGCTACGCGTTGTTATCGATGGTGTTTCACGTAACAACCTTTCGTATTGTAGAATGAAAAAGAAAGAAAAGGGAGCAAGCAATTAAGCCAGCAAGGAACCAAAGCAAGGAAGCAAGGGCAGGGCAAGGGGGCAAGGAATCTTGTTTAATATTATATTATTCAAGAAATATGATGAAAGATTACACATTTTTCTTTTTGTTTAATCTCTCTAGCAAACATGGTAAATGTTTGCTAGAGAGATTTGATCCTTATGATTGACCCTATTGATTGATGCCATAAAAGTACAGGATGCATTTTTTTCGGATTTCAGTCGGTTCGATTCCCGGGTGTGGCAAGCATATTTTCAAAAATCTTTGAACCCAGTTTTGTTTCTTTAAAAAAATAAAGGATTATTTCCTTTGAGTAAAACTTGCTGTCTTCAGTATTTAGACTACTTTTCCTACAGGTTCGTTTCGAAAATTCCACGCTCCTAATGGCATAGATTTTATATTCTGTGACTACTTCAACTCACATACACTAAATGATTACTTACCTACTTGTTAAAATATTAGGAACATCATTCACCAGCATCCTGCTCTGAAATATAAACCTGTGGATTCTGAGGTACCATATTACAAGTATTTACCCGACCCAGTTCTCGAAAAGACCATGTCACGTTGTACACACGGCTACACATCAAATCATTTTCAGTTCAATCAATCAATCAATAGTCTTTATTTGTAAACATAGGTTACAACAGTGTGTAAGATGGTACAATAGTCAATCACAGTTTCTCTTTAAAGGCTTATCTCGCACAGTCGCACTACATGGAAATCCTAAAGAATGCGAGATCAACTTAAACTGGAAATGTACAGCTTGATGTGTAGCCGTGCGTAGGTACTGGAATCGGTCTATCATTCATGACAGGACTATTGTAGCCAATAGGTCTGATCACCACTAGGTGATTGACCGGTTAGCGCGCCGCACAATTCAACCTAGTGTATGCTGATGACATGTGGAATGTGAACTCGGCTGTGATTGTGCCGATTGTCGCATCGGCAAACGAGGTGATAGCGAACCCCTTGATCAATATATCTCGTGGCTCTCGTCAGGCTGTTGGATCAAGGGCACATCTGAACCAGTTCAGATAGCAGTACTTACTCCTCGATACGGCTCGCATCGTGAGGAGGTTCCTGTCTCTGGAGCTCTAACCACCGGTAGCTTGGACCCTGCTCGCGATACCGGCAGACCACTATTTTAACATATGAAAATGTATTTTGTAATATTTCTTTTGCAAAAATATTTAAAATGTATTTATTAAGAATGAATTTAAATAAACAGACCAAATTAAATACATTGAAAAGAATCGTATATTTACTTAAATTAAGATAACATAAATATCATCATCTAGACAATTTTTAAAACAAACCTAGAATTAGCTCTATTGCAATTACTATATTTAAGACATAAGAGTTAATTACTAATTAAATTATACATAATTATTTTCACATAAAACAAAAATATTAAACCAACAAAAATCTCTCTCGCGACAAATGACCAGAACCGACCCAGACTGCGGGGAATAACTCTCGCCCCCACACACACACCTGTTCCTCTCCCCCGCGTCGATCGTACAAGCAGAAGCCACAGGAGTTGATCTTATCAATCATTATGACTAGATACACAGTATTCCAACAAACTTATACGATGATAACTCGCAATTATGTTTGAATAATGGCCGTTGCACGGTAACAACTATCACCAACTCAACTCAAAGTAAAACATTGGAATGTAAACCTAATTTCAAGTCACGTACAGTGACAATTCCAAAATTATGTGTGGTCATTTTCAAAATTTGTGAAGTGAGCTCAAAGTGAGCTTTCAATATTGTCATTAGGTCACTTTGAGCTCACTTCACCTCAGTTTTCACGGTGAAATTTTTACAGAATAGCACTATTGTTGAACGATGCCGATGACGCGTTGACAAATACTGCCACATAATTTTGGAAATGTCACTGTACATTCACTGCAGGAGATGTTTGTACGTGACGCGATATAATGCTCACATTTCAAAGCGTTGCTTTGAGTTGAGTTGGTGTCTCCATCATTAATACTACTCTACCTCCTCATAATGATTCTCGAGCTCCGCGGCCTCTCGCTCATTAATAGTCCGGAATACAGACAGTAAGTTTTCATAAAACCCTGTGTCTGGCTGAAAGTAAAAACTAAGATTGAATCAACTGTTTCTTACAAGTATACAGATTGATGATTTTATGAAGTTTGTTATAAAAAGGGAAAGGAACTTACGTGAGGTCTCGCCGTTGGTACTGGTGGCAATTCTTGCGAACTCGATCTTATACAGCAGCAAGACTTCTTGACAGTCCAATATGATATCATTAGTATAATTATGACACTGACTCCTGCTGCTGTCAAACAGTAAACCAGAGTGTAGCTGTTAGTTGATGATTCACCTGAAAATCATATCATAGATGTTTTTTTACTTATAATAAAGGCGCGTTTTATTAGACCATGAAATCCTTCGCGCCAACTGAAAGTGTTGTGTTGTTCACCAATACGTTGGTGGACAATTTAAGACGCTGCATTGGACTTGACAGAGTTTCAACGTGAACGGCAAGTACATCTTACAACATCACTTTACCGATGACCTCGTTAAAATATCATCATCAACAAACTGCCCAAGTCTGTCGCCTGCAGACCTCACTCTCACCCTCGGGTGGTCGGAGATCGTTCTGCGCCCACCGGCGCCCGCTAACTCTTCTACGGATGATGACTGTATCACGATGAAAGTGTGTCATCATCATCATCATCATCATTTCAGCCGAAAGACGTCCACTGCTGGACATAGACCTCCGCCAAGCTCCGCCACTTCGACCGGTTCTGTGCTTCCCGCATCCAGCGGACTCCTGTGGTCTTCACAAGGTCATCGGTCCACCTTGTGGGAAGCCTTCCAACTTTACGTCTTCCGGTACGCGGTCGCCACTCCAGAACTTTTCGGCCCCATCGGCCATCTGTTCTGCGAGCAATGTGCCCTGCTCACTGCCACATAAGTTTGGCAATTCTTCGGGCTATGTCGGTTACCTTGGTTCTCCTGCGGATCTCTTCATTCCTGATTCGATCACGCAGGGAAACTCCAAGCATAGCCCTCTTTATCGCCCTTTGGGTGACTTTAAGCCTTCATAAGAAGGCCGTGGTCGCGACCACGTTTCGGTTCCATATGTCACCACTAGCAACACGCACTGGTCAAAGACTTTCATCTTGAGACACTGCGATATTTGGTACGAGAAGATATTGCGAAACTTCCCGAACGCTGCCGAAAGTGTGTAAGAAGGACTAAAATTATATGTAGTTGTCGAACAAGAATCCTCTGTAACATAATGTTTTGATTTTAAAGAGTAGGTATGCGTGGAGTTTCTTGCCCGTTCTTATGGGATCGATGTTCATGTGGGACCTACTTTAGTTTTGGAGTGTGCTACTAGATTCACTTCGTATCTCAAACTATCAGACGCACTGATCAATGAAAATTCCAAAGTGTCTGTAAAAGATTTAACTGAAAACAAATGCTTTAAGTTTGAGTTAAGTTGTTTCCGGTGTAATTCTTCGTTGCTGGTAGACAGAGTAGGCTGGGAGAACATCAGAGACGGAGTGCATTGGGTTTCCCGCCGTTTTATTTCCTCTATCACCAAGATGCAGTTGCTCTTTATCAGTAGGTAACAGATTTTTGTAATCGGATTGGCGTTTTCAGAGATTTCCGTATACTTACTTACAAAACAGACAACTTTACCATATTGTTAAATATTTCTATGGATGTTGTTTTTGCTCTTCCTTAGTTTGGGGTGCAGTGCAGTAACATGTAGCGTTAGATTCTAAAGGACGATGCGGTCGAAAATAGTTCATTCTTGATTAGAAATAATCTAATTCCTTATTGGAATACTCAAATACATTGCCATCACTCACCTGAAGTATCTTCGCCCCTCTTTGCTTCTGGAACCAACTCCGGTTTTAATCGTAGGATGATCTCAACTGTTTTTTTACGAATTAAAATATCTTTTAAAGGATAAGAACATTTTATTTTAGATCCGTTGTGGGTTGCATTCAAAATCATTGTAAATATTTTATCAGAAAACTCAATATTCGTAGTTGCTGCTGAATTAAAAGTTTCATCTAAAAAAAAAGAAGAAATCAGTTTTTGGAGTGGAGTGATTGAGACCTTTGCCCAGAAGTGTCACAGCAAAGGCAACCCAAAAACTTTGATTCAAAATTAATATTTGTCCAGCTGCTAATGAGTACCATGAAAAGCATAGGTACCTACTGTATCGTTAAGTGAAATAAAATTAAAATACTAATTCCGTATGTTATCCAGTAATGACAATTTTACAGAGCCCTAACTCTCATTTCTAAAATTAACCCTATGTCATGTAATAGATCAAGGGGTCTACGAGCCCGTGCAGCGGTATACTGATCCAATCCTCCAGTCCCTGAGAAATCTTTTTCAAGAAGCTTCGAGAATGGCCCCGTCTGACATATTTGGTGACAAAACGGGACAAGATTGCAAGATTTAGGGTCACGATCCCCATCAGCGAGGGACTGACTGTATAATATTATGCAGAAGTTTTGTAATACAACAGGCATACCTTTGGATTCCCACTGAAACGGATTTGGATATAGACTCCGATAACTGGAAAGTTGCAATCCTCTATGCCATACACAGGTTAGGTCAAGACTATCGTTCACAGAGTATTGATATTCAACAGTCCATTGGTCTAAATCATTTGAATATTGGTACAGGACGTTATTTCTGGACAGGCCGCGTATACGAATACCTGAAAATTTACATATTTTATTCAATTGTCATGATAATATACAAAACATCATCGTCATGGCAATATTGTTCTTATTTTTTGGTGCTCAAGAATCGAGTTTTGAAAAAAATCCAGAAGCGGGACTAAACAGGACTAAACGAAACTAAAATAAATAAATAAAACAAACAATTTGGTGGAAAAACAGGAATAAAATGTGGGATGAAAAAAGATTTGCTATATAGGGCGAAAGCAGAACAAATCGTTTTGGTACTCTGCTTATTTTAATGGATATTACAGCAGAGTGAGGTTACCCCAAACCAGCACCCTAATTGCGTAACTCACGATTGATCATAATTGGTTTCGTCTTCACAGTTAAACAATATTAATTGCGTTATTTATGTTGTCGAACAGACACATTTTTCGAACTTAAGAAGCAATGGTTTAACAATCCGTTTCAAAACGATACAGATTATGATGAATCGTGAGTTACGCAATTAGGGTGCAGTTTGGGCTTATGCCAGGTCGAGGAAGAATAAACGCCACTTTTGTACTCCGCCAACTGTGCGAAAAGTATAGTCGTGCACACAAGGACTTGCACATAGTGTTCATTGATCTGGAGACAGCGTATGATAGGGGTATCTCGGGATGTGTTGTGAAGAACCTTGAAAGAGAAAGGGTTGCCCGGGAAGTATGTAGAGTTGATTCGTGCTATGTACAGTCAACCTCGTACCTAAGTTCGGTCGGCTGCTGGCAATACCGACGAGTTCAATGTGGCTGAAGGCTTGCACCAGGGATCAGCTTTAAGTCCTTACCTTATCCTATTGATCATGGACGCTCTGACGTCGGACATGCAGGAAGAGGCACCCTGGTGCATGCTGTTTGCCGATAACATTGTTCTTGTCGGTGAAGATGTATCCGAGATCCAGAGCAGATTGGAGAAGTGGCAACAGAAGCTGGACAATATTGGCTTGAAAATCAGCAGAACCAAAACTGAATATATGTTCTGCGAGGGTAAGATATTTAAAACGTGTAAAACCTGCCGTCTTGTATGGGTCAGAATGTTGAGCCACAAAAGGGATGAATGAAAGGCAATTGCATGTAGCCGAGATGAGAATGTTAAGATAAATGTGTGGTGTTACACGAATGAATAGAATAAAAAATGAGTACATAAGAGGAAGCCCGAAAATGGCACCGATAACTGAAAAGTTGTGTGGAAATCGGTTGCCATGGTATGGGCATGTGATACGGAGGAATGAGGAAAATGTCATGAGGAAAGTTTTGATTATGAATGTCGATGGCTATAAGAGTAGGGGGACACCAAAGAAACGATGGATGGACTGTGTAAATGATGATATGGTTAGAAAGGGAGTGACTACGGAGATGACGACTAATAGAGAATTGTGGAAGAAAAAGACATGTTGCGCCGACTACAAATAAATTGGAATAGGGATAGGAGAATGTTGATGATTACAACAATGGTCTTAATAAATTCAAAATGGGTAAAAATAAATCAAATGTTATTTACATACCATATTCAGGAATATCAGACAAGAATAATAGCCTTGCAATTGGCTTTTCTACATCCGTGTTGTTGATATCACAAGTTAGCGATTTATTTCTAATATCAGATATAGATGTATTCAATGAAATAACTGCTTCCGAAGGACTCATGATTGCTAAAAATACAATACTTTATTAATTTTCGCGCAACGTCGGTTTTAAGCAGGAAGGAACTATTCCGAATAGCTACTTAAAAGTTTTTAATAGAAATGAGCCATCGGAGTACTTGTAACGTGCATGCTTCTTTATAAAATCTATGGCTTCGATAGGCTTCTGTTATATCACGACACGCTGATTTTATTATTATCTTGTTTGAAAGATTGTACGTCCTATGTAAGTAAAAGAGAAACATGATAATTATAATAATAGTTGATCGCTGACTGTTAACACCGCGTTGTTGTGGCAGCAGTAAGAGTAGCTACTCTCGCTCGTTTTTAGTCGCATAATCTACTCGCTTCACGTTAATCGCTGGAGGTAGGACAGGTGCCTGATGGAGGTTACCGGTTCTTATAAGATAAGAGTATTTTTTAAATCGACAGCTTCTCAAAATCTTACCGCAAATCCTTTAGCGTCTAACCAAAATCAAGCCGGATAAGCATTTTGCAAACTATATTAGAGTTGGCATATCGATATCTACTTACTTTTGGTCATATTGTCAACAAATTCTTTAAAATGGAAAATTATAGAGCCTTTCATAGTGACGTCTATTTTTCGACAAGTAACATTCAGTACCTCTCCATCAATATATCTGAATATATAATCCTCATATGATTTGTTGTAATTATTTAAAGTTGTTGTCAATTTTTGGCCATTGACGGACAATATCACTGCATGTTGTACTGCATCTGTAATTTTGTTTTTGAATTTTAATAACATTGTTACATTGCAAGGAACTTTCAGGAAATACACATTAAAAAAGCATTGTGTATCAATATTATGTCACATCCTCTATATTGTAAGCAACATCATTTAGTAACTAGTGCAGCCCCACCACTTACCAGCAGATGAATCTCTTTTAAAGAACGTAGTTCTATAACGATATTCTCTTTCAGGACCTCTGGCATCGCGTATACAGTCCAAATAATACTTATCATTGTTCGATTTCAACACAGAACGGAAAAAAAGTGGTCCTCTTGCTTGAGGCTTTGTTTGGAATAGAGGAATCCCTGAAATGTAACTTTTTTATTAATTTGTCAATGCGATTGATTCTCAATCGGCTTATACTTAATTCGAATCGACGTTATAGCTAAAGCTAATGTTTGTACTGTTTAATGATCAATTTGCAATAACAGAGTACCTACGATTGATGGCAGATCGAGTTCAATGCAAATAGACCGGTTTTGTGTAATAATACGTGTTTTCTGTTGCAAGGTACGAATTTTTCAAAGTAATAAAAATAATCCGGTAAGGTTTCATACGTAAAGTGGTTTATTAGGACAAGCAGAATCACGCTCTTGACTGACGCAGGTGACTCAGTCGCTATCCTGTTTACTTAGAGTTGAGAGTCTCATGTTGCTAATATTTTTAATGTGAAGAAAGTACCCACCTTCTGCGTTGTAATATTCTAAACGCAGAGTGTCCCCATAAAAACTTCTTTCTTATTTTTCGCAAGAAAATTCGATCGGAAAGTCCTCGCCATCTCCATAAGTGTAGTTGGCCTCTCCATCGTAGTTAACTGACAGGTTAGTGGTTACGTAAGTCAAACTTTGGTTGTTCGCAATTACAGTTACTGCTCCTGGTGAAAAAATAATCACGATTTCTTAACTAAACATGGTGTTAAAATGATAAAATTTAAATAATTACAGGGCTATGTTAATTTTTGCAATATGTTCAAACGAAAATCGTGTAAGCAAGGGGTGATTAAATTTTAGAAAGAAGGCAAACGTTTATTCATTCAGCATTCGTGAAATTTTGAAAAACTGATAACTAAGGTATAATATAATATTAGACAATAAATTATCCTTCAATTACAGCAATGATTGTGGCAAAACTCACAGCAAAACCTAACGTAAAAGGACCCTAGCCCCGCGTCCTAACCACCACGTTGTTGCTCGTGCTACCACGGGTTTTCTCTTTTGGGTGGGAAATCATCAAATAACTTCTCCCACTCTGGGTGGAGCAGGAGGGCGTATCAGACTATTACTAACTAAAACCCACCCGTGTTCACTCAGTTGCCTGTGTGCCAGGGGCCGCGGTATCTCTTTCAAACAACCCGCACTCCTGGCAGGCATCGGCCCTTGCGTGCCCCATCAGTTGATGCTGACATCTCATTGATGCGCTCGTGGAACACAATGCGCCGTCGGCCCGGGCTTGGTCCTTACAGGACAGCGAGCTACCCATTATTTGCCGTCCGCAAGCCCGCGCCTACGGTGGCCGGGAATCAACTTGGGATTCCCGACGCCCAGGGTGTTTCCTGCGGAGGCTAGGGCCGTGAGGGCGCATATACCTCTCCCATGCGTGTGCCGCCTCCTTCTTCGCGAACATTGTTGCTCCGCAGCCTTCTGTGGTGGTGAGGTGACGCCTACCCATGTACTCTCGCTCCGTACCATGGCCTGGACCAGGGCCGGACCCGAGAGATCGCCGCCGCCGATCGCCTCCACGAGGACATGGTGGTGCTCCGCCCAAGCCGGGCAGACCTCCACCGTCTGCTCCACCGTCTCCTAAAGGCCATCTCCGCAGTGGAAACACTCGGGCTTTTCCTCCCGCCTTATCCGCAACAGGATCCTCAAAGAGGGCACTTTCCGCCGCAATCGTGGCGTGCCCATGCTACCACGGGTTGGAACTAACTAAGGGTTTGGAACAGGAGGCCCGCAATGCTATAGCGCACACTCACCCATTAACATAAATTTGTGTTGTGTCTTGGAACCACAATATTCTTTAAAGGCTTACGTCATTCGTCGTCGGCTTGCGGATTGAGAAAATGCCTCAAGATCGCTGCTTGCAGACAAATAAAAATAAGGTTCTTAATTATCTCGCGGAGGCGATCGGTGCTGCAGGCCATGGTTTGGAGGGAGAGTGCATGAAAGCCGTCACCTTCATATGCGAAGCAGTAATGCTTGCGAAGGAGGAGGCGGAGAGTGTGAGGGAGAGGCAAGGATTGCGTCCCTAGCCAACGCAGGAGACGCCCTGTGCATCGGGAGTCCATAGCCGACTCCCGGCCACCGTAGGCACGACCTTGCGGACTCTCCAACATCTAGCCCAACCCCTTCCTTGAGATGCACTTTAAGAAGTAGGGATTTTGAAATTCCCACGATATTGGGGATATAGGCCAGATGAAATCGCTTGCTGAGTTAATGCTAGCCAATGAGAGTTAATGTTGGCTAATGTGGTAAAAAAACCCTTACTTGCTCCTTTAACATGAAGATAAAAAATTAAATTTGTTTCAGTATATACATGGTTCTTATATTCATGTCTCGGAGGACCATGGAACTCTTCTAAAGCTGTGCACGCCCACGTAGTACTCATTTCTGCGGTAACGTGAGTAATCTGAAATCAGATATAATTTAATAATGACAATGTACACTGTTGACGTCTGTAGTTCCCGATGGCGAGCCCCACAGCTCACTAGTGTATTGTAGGTACGTATGTATACCCACATTTCGCTAGTTTTGTATAGCTGGTTACAATGTAAAAGAAAGCATTTTGTATAGAGGTATGATCCTCTGAGGATCCTCCGACCAGACTGTCTCTGTCGGGTTATTGCCCAACGATTGATGTCGGAACGTGGTGTATTTGCGCGTCGCACGATAGACTCTGCTTGCGCATTACAGAATTTTGCATGACGTCAGTAGGATGTTCGCATGTAGCGATGTAGATGCTAAATGCACTACATGTAAACTAGTGTACCTTTTCCTTATTTCTGGCATAAAGAAAAAAATCTTTGACCCTTCAATATAGGTACATTATTATAATGTTGTATGTATAAATAGGTATCGTTCGATGAAATGGCGGCAGGTCACAGAGACTCCCGCTTTCCCCTTCAACTTAAGGCTAAAATTTATAAAACAATGGTTTGATATTGTGTCTTCCAATAAGCACCACAATGTTGGACCATAAAAGGGATGAATGAAACACAATAGCATGCAGCTGAGATAAGATATCTAAAGGCATGTGAGGTGTTGCACGAAAAAAAAAATAAGAAATGGGTACAATTGTATAAGAGGAAGTCTGAAAGGTGTACAAGTGACTGAAAATATATTTAGAAATCGGTTGTCATCGTCCAGTGTTCGATGTGGAGGAATGAGGAAAATAGGGTGTGGAATGATTAAAGTATAAATGTGGGTGGCTATGAGAGTAGGGTAGGACCAAAGAAACGATGAATGTACATTGTGGAAGATGATAATGACTGGGAACGGAATTATTCTGTTTTTCTATGAGTTAATTCAAAAAGAATGCATTGTTCAGTTATTTAAAGATGTTAGTATGGATTAAGTAAATATAAACGGATTTATCGCATTGCGTTATCCTGTAACAGTAGATGTATGAAAAAGATGAATAAACGAAATGTGGCACCGACCTCAATTAATTTTGGTTAAGGGCAAAAGAATGATGATAACGTCAGTACTATAATACTCACATTTATAATTTGGATATTACCGTGTTTGAATTCGGTTTCTTTTACAAATATTCCATCATCATCTGTTCGATATTTACTGTAACACCTGAAAACAGTAATATAATAGCGGCTCGCCCACGCTTGCTGTTGTGTTAGAGCGTTAGTACACTGCACTCAAACAAATTATTTTCTAAACGGTTTGGTGACAATTCCGATGGCCCAACGGCTGGCGACATTGCATTGCCATGGAGCGTGGCAATGTTGCTAGTTTATGGGCACATAACCATTTGGGAGCCAATTTTTTGAAAGAATTTTGTTTAATGTGAGGTATAAGTGTACAAATACGTCACTGTGCATAGTTTTTATTATCATGGTCAACGTAACCTTAATCTATTTTGTTGGTAGCGTTTTGCAATAAAATAAGCTTGTAACGATTAGATAAATAAAATAATTAATTCGAAGTATGTATTTTTAAAGTAAAAGAAATAATATTTAAAAAAATGCAGTTGAGTTTTCAAGTAGATACAACGCCCAAAGGTTATTTTGATGCGTGGCCATCGGAAGTCACGCCGCCATCTTGTTTAATCTACACAATTATTTTTGTGAAAATTTCACAAAATATGTTACACAACAAAGTTTTCGGGCACCAAAAGATCTTTGTATTACTTTAGATATATTTTACTTGATCGGACCTGAAATCTGTGTTAGCACGAGATTTGAGGTTAGATCAAGTCCGGACGTAAACTTGGTCGTGTATGGCTGCCATTAGAGCGGTCGCGCATCAATAAAGGGCTACTACTAATATTATTCTTTGTAACGAATTTATCTCCGAAGGTATGGAGCAACGTGCACAAGTTGATGTAATTTACACAGATTACAGTAAATGTTTTGACCGCATTGATCGCAGAGTACTTTTACGTAAAGTTTCTTCGGCTGGAATTCACGGCAACTATATCGATTGTTTTCCTTCTACATTGAAAAGTGATCATGAGCAGTAAGTATCACAGGGCTTTACGTCCGGTTGGAAACTGATACCATCTGGAGTTTCTCAGGGATCAATTTTAGGGCTTGTTCTGTTTAATTTATTTATAGCAGATGTAATGAAATGTTTTATAAACTCGTACACTCTACTCGTACACGCCAATGAATTGAAAATTCTGAAATCAAAAAGATCAAAAGGATCTTCATAGGTTTTTAGATGACCTACTCAAACAAACTCTAACTAAATGTATCGAAATGCTATCATATGACTTATACACGGCAAAAGAAGACAATTGGTTCAGTGTACGCATTGAACAACCAACCAATCACTAAGGTGAACAGTATTAGGGACTTGGCCGTTACCCAGGACGATAAACTCATATTCGAAATGCAAATTGACGAAATCGTTAAGATAGCTTCTAAGTCCCTGGGTTTCATCATAAGGGCATCTACTTGCTTTAGCTCTCTAAAACCACTCAAAATCCATTTACTGTTCATACGTACGCAGTCACCTAGAATTTGCATCTCATGTATGGAACCCACAGTAGATGATGTGTCTAAGTCCAGAATAGAAAATATACAGAAAAAGTTTTTAAGATGTCTGGATTATAATAAGACGAGGCAATTCCTAATGGATTACACTTACCGTTGCAAAAGATACGATTTACTACCGCTGGAAAACAGGCGCCATGTTAATGATATTACTTTCCTAATAAATATCACCAATAGCTCCATCGATTGTTCCCAACTCCTCTCAAAATTATCACTCCGAACACATCACGTAGGTTAAATTAATTTAAGTAAGTCGCATGGATTACTTATGTAGATTACAAGTGCTTAATCGCAAGTTTATGAACTAGGAATCCTATCTGTGGTAGTTTTTAGGGAATAGATATTTAATTTTCTAACAGTGGAAATATTGTAACACGCGCGACCGCTTGCTGCAGGGTGAATAGTACGTTATCCGTGCGAATTATGGTTGAATTTTAATTCGGCTGGAACTGAGAAATTGTACCCCTTATTTAACACACTTACCATACGTTTCGTGTTTGACCATTTTCTATAATTATCTTCAAAGGTTTATCTTTCCAAACTACATAATTTTCATTGTTATTATGGCCATAAGACAGACGAATTACAGGATTTTTTGTAAAATTACAAAATTGTTACTTTTAACGGTATGGCAGTGGCAATCGTTCAATCCTACTAATAGTAGAAATGTGAAAGTTTGTATTTGGATTTTTAGATGTTTGGATGTTTGTTATTCAATCTCGTAACAACGTCTAAACGAATCTAGATGAAATTTAATATACCTACAGCCATAATATACGTTTTATCTCGCTAATACCGTTCCCGTGGGATAATTTCCGACTTCCACGCCGGCAAAGCCGCTGACAAAAGGTAGCAATTAATAAATTAGGTCTTCAATTTTCCATCTTTCACAAGAAAAGCCTTCTAATGAGGCCTATTATAATCTACCACAATTCAACGTCATACTAAGTCATCAGGTTCTGGCAACACGTTCCAATGACTTAATAATGGTTTTACGTAAAATTCGCTAATTTGTTCCTTTAGTCCGGATGACGTCATGAAACATGATAAAAATGGCGGACTCTAGCCAAGTAGCCATTAATCTGCATACGTTTAGAATCAATTTAATCATGCATGAAAAGAAACTCGAGAGCTACAGGGCGTTGCAGACATGATTTTGCAGTTTTATGTCCCCCGTAAGATACCACAAGAGGTCGATTTCATTTTATTTCTAATTTTATTAACATACATTACATAAGAATAAAGTCATAAAAATAGGTCTTACCAGTTTCAAGAACATTTGCTTCAGCTCTCAATATTTTAAAAACTAAACACAATACTAAACGAAACATTTCAAGTATTTTAATTAACAATCAATACCAATTAATACGTATAATGCTACAACTAGATACTTCACGGGAATGATTGTCTACTGCAATACAGTAACCAGCAATAATTTATTATGAGGATAGTTCATGTAACTATATTATTTCCTGGCCGCGCGCCTCCGTTCGCGTGATAATTGTGTCTTCCATATAAACCTAACACCTCATATCACTTTTCAAGAGTGATTTTTGAAGTGAAAATTTCTTTAGAAGCCTTGAGCACTTTTTGGGTGAGCAAAAATCATGGAACTCCCGTCAGCGTCACCGAACCCTTTCCATGAGCTATATGTATGTATACTGTGTATCTATGGGTGAACGAGCACACGGATGAGTCGTGCGTTGATTTCTTCTGGAAAAGTCCCTTTTGTTTCATTAGGAAATTCTAATTATTTTATCTCTTTCTTTCCCACTGTATTTTTATCGTTAAAATCTGTGCCTTTAATGGCTGAAGTCGATTGCTCAATTATCATTTTTTACCAAGAGCATTCGGTACCCAAGGACCCAATCTGAAATTCTGTACTGACGATAAAAAATACATTTGAAATTGTTGAAGTTTTCAATTCTGTCAGCACTCCCGGAGTGCCACAGTTTTTTTTAGCTTGAGGTACTTTTTCGTTTCTCAAAGTGCAAGGTACCAATTGACCAAAACAACCAACCATCCATGGTACCAATTGGTTGTAATTTGATTAGCATTTACAAATTTTCGTCTAAAGTCGTCTAAATCTTCTTAGCTGTTTAACCGAGAAAACGTAACAATTTTAAATCGATGGATGGTAATTATGGAAGAATTACTGCCAGTGCTAGCCACTCCAGCCCCACTAGCACTTACTGACGAACTACTATCGTAGTCCAGCGATCATCTGGTACTTCAAATAAGTATATGGCCAGTAGGCTTACACGACACTCGATAAAATTGGAATAGGATATTGGGATCGAGATCATTTATTTATTCAACTTACACACACTATCTTTACAGGAGAACTCCAATTCAATAGTGGTTTGCATACATACACCAAATAATTAGAAAATAAACTTAATCTAAAATGTAAAAATATAAAGAAACACAAATAAAAATTAAAAAAAAAAAACATAATCAAACTTAACTTCTTATGTAGATCATATCCTTATCTAATTAACTATAACTAACAAAATTTAACAAAACTCTTGCGAATTCACTCAAATTGCACGAAAAGATATCAATTCTCTCATGCACTTCGTTTAATATACATATAGTGCAGGTGAGGGGTGTTTTTGATAGCAGGTTGGTTTTGGCAGCAGGCACGGCCAGCAGTGGCGGTCGCCGCCGCTTCCAAACGTACCGGTCTGGCACGCACAGCTTCAGGTGACGCAGCACACCCGGGTTATGTTCTACTCCACGCAGGAGCTTTAGCGCATACGCCGCAAGTGTAAATTCCCGGCGCACTCTGAGTTCGTTGTATCCCACCATACCCAGTACAAACAGTGTAGGGTACATCAGCGGGTAAAATGGGTAAACCCCATAAAGTTTAAAATACAAGTGTCTTGTAAATTTATTCTGTACTCGCTCCAGCATGACATTGTATTTAGCTTCATGGGGAGCCCAAATCACCGCACTGTTCCTAGTGACTCCTTACCAAAGCGTCATACAGCACCCTGAGCGTGGTAACGTTTGTGAATCCCTGCGACTGTCTCAGCACGAAACCCAGGTTTCTGTACGCTTTCTTGCAAATCTTAACTATATGGTCCCGGAAACTTAGATCCGGGGTAAGCAGTACTCCTAGATCTCGTACCTGAGACACTCGCTGCATCGGCGCTTCCTCTACTGTGTAATCGTAGGCTAGGGCAGTCTTTGAAATTTTGTCCTGGGGCATTCCGGTTTCATGGACACACTAGCGATATCGCTGTATTATTCATTTTGAAGGAAAACTTTGTTATTATCCTTAGGCTATAATAAAACAAATAACAGTACATGGAAATGGTGTCCAAATATGGTCGACAGCCGCAAACTACGTACGGTTATCTACAAACTCTTTACGCTTTTTGAACCGAAAACTGTGATAATTAATAACTGCCTTCTTCTGCTTTACAACATTTAGTTATTAGGGCAGTACCTAGGGAATGGCTACGCGTTGTTCTCGATGGTGTTTCACGTAACACCCTTTTGTATTGTAGAATGAAAAAGAAAGAAAAGGAAGCAAGCAATTAAGCAAGCAAGGAACCAAAGCAAGGAAGCAAGGGCAGGGCAAGGGGGCAAGGAATCTTGTTTAATATTCTATTTAAGATTACATATTTTTCTTTTTGTTTAATTTACCATGTTTGCTAGAGAGATTTGATCCTTATGATTGACCCTATTGATTGATGCCATAAAAGTACAGGATGCATTTCAGTCGGTTCGATTCCCGGGTGTGGCAAGCATATTTTCAAAAATCTTTGAACCCAGTTTTGTTTCTTTAAAAAAATAAAGGATTATTTCCTTTGAGTAAAACTTGCTGTCTTCAGTATTTAGACTACTTTTCCTACAGGTTCGTTTCGAAAATTCCACCCTCCTAATGGCATAGATTTTATATTCTGTGACTACTTCAACTCACATACACTAAATGATTACTTACCTACTTGTTAAAATATTAGGAACATCATTCACCAGCATCCTGCTTTGAAATATAAACCTGTGGATTCTGAGGTACCATATTACAAGTATTTACCCAACCCAGTTCTCGAAAAGACCATGTCACGTTGTACACACGGCTACACATCAAATAATTTTCAGTTTAAAGGCTTATCTCGCACTGCATGGAAATCCTAAAGAATGCGAGATCAACTTAAACTGGAAATGTACAGCTTGATGTGTAGCCGTGCGTACTGGAATCGGTCTATCATTCATGACAGGACTATTGTAGCCAATAGGTCTGGGCCTCAAGTCTGTTATTACAATAGTGTTAGAATGGTCTATCATTGATTTCATAATTGTTAATTTTGACAAGTTTGGTAATCTACTAATATATTGGCGTCATTATGACTTTCCAATGGTCAGCCACTGACACTCCATTGAAAGAAATGGCATTTATTGGTAATCAATAATGACAAATTAATGACTGACTTAAGGGATCTGCTAAAATTTTGACAGTTCCTAAACTGATATGTTAAAAAATAATTTGTAAACTTATATACATATAAGTGAAATCTGGCATGAATAAATGTTCAAATTTAGGAGATTTTTTCGAAAATCACTTCTACTAATGGGTTTTATAATAATGGCAATACGATAGTGCCATTATAACTATAATTATATTACGAGACCATTGACCGACCACTGATCGACCATTATGAATTTAGCAGATTACAAACTTTTAGCAAAATGACGATGGGATCGTGTTGGAATGACGAATTTATAAAAATAGCAGACTTAGGCCCCTGATCACCACTAGGTGATTGACCGGTTAGCGCGCCGCACAATTCAACCTCGTGAATGCTGAGAAAGAGAAGCAAAATATCTGTCTGTTGACATGTGGATGTGAACTCGGCTGTGATTGTGCCGATTGTCGCATCGGCAAACGGGCTGATGGCCTGACAGAAAGCAGTACCTACTCCTCGATACGGCTCGCATCGTGAGGAGGTTCCTATCTTTGGAGCCCTAACCACCGGTAACTTAGACTCTGCTCTCGATACCACAATTTTTTACATAAATGAAAATGTATTTTATAATTTATATTTTCTAAATATATTTAAAAATAAGAATGAATATAAATAAACGGACCAAATGAAAGCCATTGAAAACCATCGTATTTTTACTTACATTAAGATAACATAAAATATCATCATCTAAACAATTTTTACAACAAATCTAGAGTTAGCTCTATTGCAATTACTATATTTAAGACATAAGAGTTAATTATTAATTAAATGATACATAATTATTTTCACTTAAAACAAAAATATTAAACCAACAAAAATCTCTCTCGCGACAAGTGACCAGACCCGACCCAGACTGCGGGGAATCTCTCTCGCCCCCACACACACCTGTTCCTCTCCCCCGCGTCGATCGTACAAGCAGAAGCCACAGGAGTTGATCTTATCAATCATTATGACTAGATACACAGTAATCCAACAAACGTAAACGACAATAACTCGTAATTATGTTTGAATAATGGCCGTTGCACTGTAACAACTATCACCAACTCAACTCAAAGTAAAACATTGGAATGTAAACCTAATTTCAAGTCATGTACAGTGGCATTTCCAAAATTAGGTGTGTGTGGTCATTTTCAAAATTTATGAAGTGAGCTCAAAATGAGCTTTCAATATTGTCATTAGGTCACTTTGACCTCACTTCATCTCAGTTTTCACGGTGAAATTTTTACTTATCGACGTCGTTCAACAATAGCACTATTGTTGAACGACGCGACACGACGCGTTGACAAATACTGTCACATAAGTTTGGAAATGTACATGAGCACTGCAGGAGATGTTTGTACGTGACGAGATTATAATGCTCACATGTCAATGCGTTGCTTTGAGTTTTTTTTTTTTTGTGCAATCATCAAATAACTTCTCCCGCTCTGGGTGGAGCAGGAGGGCGTGTCAGACTTTTACTGACTAAAACCCACCCGTGTTCCCTCAGTAGCCCGTATGCCAGGGGCTGTGGTATCTCTTTCGAACAAACCCACACCCCTGGCAGGCATCGGCCCTTGCGGGCCCCATCAAATTGTGCTGACATCTCTTTGAGGCGCGCGTGGAACACAACGCGCCGTCGACTTGGGCTTGGTCCTTACCGGACAGCGAGATACCCATTACTCGCTGTCCGCAAGCTCATGCCTACGGTGGCCGGAAATCGGCCTGGGATACCCGACGCCCAGGGCGTCTCCGTATCCTGCGGTGGCTAGGGTCGCGAGGGCGCATATGCTGCCTCTCCCTCACGTGCGCCGCCTCCCTCTTCGCGAGCATCACTGCTTCACTGAAGGAGGTTACGGCAACCCATGCACTCTCGCTCCGTACCATGGCCTGGATCAGGGCCGGACGCGAGAGGTATGCGTTGCTTTGAGTTGAGTTGGTGTTTAGTAGTTAAGGTACGACGACCATTATTTGATTACTCTATCTCCTCATAATGATTCTCGAGCTCCGCGGCCTCTCGCTCGTTAATGTCACAGAACACCGGCAGTAAGTTTTCATGAAAAGCTGTCTGGCTGAAAGTAAAAACGGACATTGAATCAACTGCATCTTACAATAGAGTACTAGCTGATGACCGCGGTAGATGTCGGTTATCGCGACCAAAAGTAATCATGAAATTTTGATCCCGTTCCCGCAACTCATGGGAACCTATTCCAGGGATAAAAAGTAACCTATGTCTTATACAATCCGCCCATTTTTTTAAGTATTAAAATGGATATAGTATGTTATCCTTATGAGAGACTTTGGTGGAAACAGCATGAAAATCGGTGCAATAGTTTTTGAATTGAACCTGTTTTGAAATGAATAACTACGACTATCACTGTTCCAAAACGTACCTTAATCAAAACGATGGGATAGTTGTTTACACAAAGTCGTCTCTCCAGGCTTTTGTCGAAGAACCACCCTGCAAAGACTCAAACTGTTTGGTTGTCAATATCAGTAACGAACTGTCGCTAATAGCCATTTATAGGTCACCATCATTTTATAATATAAATAACTTCTGTGAATCCTTAACAGAACTGATGGAAAAATGTACAGCAAACACCTGTGCTATTGTAGGGGATTTGAACATTGATATAAAGTCGGGTGGTACTGATAGACGCGCGTCTGACTACTTAGACTTAACTGGCCACTATGGGTATTTCCCAGGACATACTTTTCCGACGCGAGGAGACAACTGTTTGGATCATGTCATGATCAAAACTCAGAAGCCTGCTACTGTAATTGTCTGTGATACTGGTATAACAGATCACGAGATGGTTATCTTTGGCATTCACCGAGAACTTGTTAGAACCAGGGTGGAGAAACGACATACGCGAACTGACTACAAAAGTTTAAAAAAAGATATTGAAAATGAAAACTGGGATTGGCTTCTAGAATATTCAAATGTTACTAAAGCATTCCAAAAATTTGTCGAAATACTTTCTCGTAAAATAAATCAGCACACCACTAGTCGTATATGTCGTAGCTCAGACGTCATTATCAAGCCATGGATTACTAAAGGCCTTTTGAAGTGCATTAGACGTCGAGACTTAATGCACACAAATGCAAAGAAAGAGGAAAATCGCGATAATCCTCTCATTCAACAAGAGTATAAAAAATATCGAAACCACTGCAACAATATCTTAACCAACCTGAAACAAGATCATGACCGCAAACTACTAATGGATACTAATGGCGACTGTAAAAAATTATGGTATGAAATTAAGAAAATTTGCAACATCAAAAATAAAAAAACGGGAAAGTCTGAGCTCTTAACCGATAGTGACAACCCTGTCCCCACGCTAAATAAAGTGAACGATTACTTCACTACCGTTGGCAAGAACCTTGCAGCAAAAACTTTAAGACAACTTGACATGACTGAAACTGAACTGGCCTGTAACAATTATCAGTATAGTACGATACACCCTGGTCCAAGCTCTTTTTTTCTTGCTCCGACGGACGAAAGGGAAATATTTGCAATTATTACCCATCTTAAAACGACGTCAACAACGGGATATGATGGGATTAATAACGCATTTCTCAAGCAGTGCGCCGATGTATTAGTGTGGCCGATTGCTTTCCTATGCAATTTAAGCTTAAGTACGGGGATAGTACCAGATTGCGTAAAGATTGCAAATATTTGCCCGATTTTCAAAAGTGGAGATCCAAATACTCCAGCAAACTATCGCCCAATTTCTAATTTCTCAATAAGAGACTACTGGCATACTTGGAAAAAAATAAGTTACTTTCGGACAATCAATTTGGCTTTCGGGTTGGCAGGTCCACGGAAGATGCAGTAACGAACTTAGCCGAGTTTATAACTTTGAACCTGGATAAAGGACAGGCATGTACTGGAATCTTCCTGGACCTTGCAAAAGCCTTCGAT
The DNA here is from genome assembly GCA_949987655.1 of Polymixis flavicincta. Taxonomy (NCBI): domain Eukaryota; kingdom Metazoa; phylum Arthropoda; class Insecta; order Lepidoptera; family Noctuidae; genus Polymixis; species Polymixis flavicincta. The sequence continues at coordinate 4,959,166 of OX465199.1, forward strand.
ACGATCTCCAGAAAAATTCTGATCAAGAAAATGTCCTTTCTGGGAATTCGTGGCGTTGCACTGGACTGGTTTATCTCGTATCTCTGTGAAAGAATACAAAGGGTTGTGCTAGGGGAATATTGTAGTGACCCGACCACCGTGCATTTTGGTGTTCCCCAGGGAAGCGTGCTGGGGCCCACACTTTTCATTATTTATATAAATGGACTATGCAGCATGAACCTCCCACAGGCAAAAATTTTCACTTATGCTGATGACACTGCGATAATTTTTCATGGGAAAACATGGGATGAAGTGCAATGTGCGGTGGAAGGCGGGGTGAAGGCGGTTGCGAACTGGCTACAACACAATCTAATGACGCTGAATATAGAAAAAACCAAGGCCATCAATTTTGCTATTTCCAAACGTTCTTCTCCTAACAGAGTACCTCGTCTACAGCTGCATTCATGCATTAGTTCCGACCAGTGTTCTTGTCCTTATATCGAACAAACTGACTCTATTAAATACCTAGGAGTCATTGTTGATAACAGATTGACATGGTCCGCACACCTGAGCGCCTTAAGGGGCAGGATTAGAACAATGCTTCGTATCTTTAAGCAACTAGGCAAGATTGCTGATGATTCAATCCTTAAGATGATTTATTTCTCAATTTGCCAATCCATTCTCAATTACTGCATAGTGGCGTGGGGCGGTGCGGGCAAGACCTTAGTAATTAAGGTAGAACGAGCTCAGCGCGCTCTACTAAAAGTTGCGTATAGACGACCGTACCGATACCCCACTAATAAACTGTATTCGGAAGTGGGAATTCTCAGAGTTAGACAACTTTACATACTCTCTGTCACGCTACGATTTCATAAAACTGCCTTAAGCACGTGTGTCATTTCCAGGCGAAGGGTAAACTGGGACAAATTCCAATGCCGTAAAACAATCGGCAGAAGGTCTTACGGTTTTATGGGACCACACATTTACACGAAACTCAATAGCCTACACAAAATACTAAATCTAACACAAAAAAAATGCAGACTGACAGTAACTCATTGGCTTCTTGCAATGGACTACGATATGACGGAAGGTTTTTTAGTCTAAGTTAAAACTCACAATACTGCTCACACATTAAAATTCTCAAATACATAAACATATACAGTTACTCACATATGTACCTATATCCTAAACACCAACACAACAGACACAAATTAAATCACAATGTACTCACTTTTAATTTTGTATGCCTTTTATTAAGTACCTTATTCCACAAAAATGTTAACGGAACGAAGTAGCCTGGATCTCACAACACAGGGAATCCTAGTGTGAGATCCAGGAATTCAATCCATTTGAATGTAATCTTTGAACAATAAATTTATTCTTATTCTTATTCTTAATTTATCGCGAACAGACAAACAGACAGACGTAGGCCCTCCTACGTCTGTCTGTTTGTCTGTTCGCGTCTGTCACTTTGTTTTATAATATGTAGCGATTGTGTAGAGAAATTATTTCCTACAAACATTATGTAGGCTATGTAGACTACCATAACAATGCAAAAAAAAACCCTGGTACACGTTATTCTTTATTTTTGGTTTTAGGTATAAATACTGAGTTTCGAGTTAATCAGACCGCGCGTTAAAATACTTCCATACAAACTTTGACACCCCGCAATCCCCCTTTAGGGGATAGTTTAGGAAAACAATAAATAACCAACTTTATAATTTACTTAGATAAGTATTTGTGCCAAGTTTCAAGTTTATTAACTCAAGGAATAAGATTTTTCATACCCCTTAAAGGATTTCCAGAAACCCCTTCTTAGTGCTCCCCTATATAAAAGTAAGCCGTGTGCAAAATTTCACGTTCCTAGTCCTAGTAGTTTTTGGCTGTGCGTTGATTTATTACTTTTAGTATGTGCGAAACCTGAATATAGTTAGTTCAGAATAAGGAACTGAATCGATTCCAATAGTTTTTACACCATGTTGTATTTTTTTCCCAAAAATTTTTTTTTTACTTCTCACCATTTAATTACAAAACAATCGCCATACGGTTTTTTTTTTTTTTGGGTGGGAAATCATCAAACGACTTCTCCTGCTGAGTAGAGCAGGAGGGCGTGTCAGACTTTTACTGACTAAAACCCACCCGTGTTCCCACAGTAGCCCGTATGCCAGGGGCTGTGGTATCTCTTTCGAACAAACCCGCACCCCTGGCAGGCATCGGCCCTTGCGGACCCCACCAGTGGTTGCTGACATCTTTGACGGCGCGCGTGTGGAACACAACGCGCCGTCCCGTCTACCTCTTTTCGGCCGCAGGGGATAGGGAGAGCGGCTGACGCTATACCGACACTCCTCTTCCCCTGCATCGCCATATGGTTAGGTACCTACTGCCTAGTTATTATCAATGAGCACAAACCACGCTGGAAGCGCGGGTGGCGCGTGGGGCCTATGGTGACCATGTTTGTGTAGACAACTAGGTAACATAACAAGGTTATAACTTTGTGATTTTTCATGATACAGCTTTGAAATTTTGTACATAGATTCTTTACATAAGAATACTAGACACGTGTTTCGGGTTTCGCAAATACTAAAAATAAGCTTGTATTTAGAAGACGATGATTTTATGAAGGTAGAACTAAAAAGGAAAAGGAACTTACGTTTGGGCACGTCATTGGTATTGGTGGCAATTCTTGCGAACTCGATCTTATGTAGCAGCAAGACTTCTTGACAGTCCAATATGATATCATGAGTATAATTATGACAATGACTCCTGCTGCTGTCAAACAGTAAACCAGAGTGTAGCCGTTAGTAGATGATTCACCTGAAAATAATATCATAGATGTAAGTATTTGACTTATAATGAAGGCGCGTTTTATATGACCATGAAATCCTTCACGCCACCTGAAAGTGTTGTGTTGTTCACCAAAACGTTGGTGAACAATTTAAAACGCGTCATTGGACTTGACAGGGTATCAACGTGAACGGCAACTACAACTCACAGCATCACTAAACCGATGACATCGTCAAAATAGCAGAGACGCTGGAAATGTTAGATCAAATGCTGTATTGCCTTAATGGAACCTTTCGATGGGTTGCCCTCCGCATGAATTCAGACAACTTTCGAATCACTGGTCGCGGTTGGGTGATGTTCCGACGAAGTTAATGTTTTTGCCTAGTGAAGAGTTCCTAATTGCCATAAATGTACCTTCATGAGAGCGCCCGGCGGATGGATGAAACTTTTCTTCTATGTCTTAGCGCAGCCTATACTGTAAACCCGAAGAAGAGCCGGCTGTACTAGGTACGGTGAGCTTCGCTACATATAACACTAAAGCTTGCAACTAATACTTAATGTTTGCTAATACATTAACCGACGTGATGTGGCCATTGATAGGAGGGTGGGTCCACAAACGAAAAGTGTGTCTGCGATGTATGCTGCGTAGTACTTTGAAAATTCTGCTGACAGCAGCATTTGTGTAAATACCTGTGTCTGTGTGTATCCCAATTGATACTTATTATTATTTCTTCTTTGTACCACAAGGAGAACGCAAAATAAGGAAAGAAAAGAATGCACACATCATTATTATGCTCTCAAACAAGTGAAGAACGTGACAAATAGAAAAACGGCAATAAGTACCTACCACGCATATTTAGAATCCATTTTACGCTACGGGCTCATTATATGGGGGAACAGGGCCTAGAGACAAAATACATTTATGTTAGCGAACACGCCAAACGCTACGCCAAAATGTATGGGAATGACATTACCAGCGGAAAGGACAAGACGCAATCTTTCCACAGGTAATGTCATTCCCATACATTTTGGCGTAGCGTTTGGCGTGAACGCTAACAGAAATGTACCTACTTTGTCTCTAGGCCCAGTGCGGATAAAGATAGAGCATTTATTGCACAAAATAAATGCATCAGGGCCATTTGTGGACTTAAACCCGACGAGTCCTGTGAACCGTTTTTTTTAAAGCTAGGTTTATTACCACTTCCCTCACTTTACATTTACGAAACCTGTAAATATGTGTACAGTAATAAGGGATTGTTCAAAAAACCGCATGAAGTAATTACAAAGACCAACAAAGGATCCACACAGACTTGTATTAAAGGATAATATCCTATGTCAGCCAAGTGTGCTAAAAGCTGCCTTGTGATGTGTGTACGCATACACAATAAAATACCAAACGAACTAAAATTAATAAATAATACGAACTCATTTAAAAGCAAATTATATAAATGGGTGAATGGACATAACTTTATGACATTAAAGATTTCTTAAACATGTAAATATAAACTATGTTCTACAGGTACCTATTATCTCATTTATTTTCTTTTAAACTTACTAAGTATATTTTTAAATATTTTTACAAAAGTCATAAAAAAAAACATTTAAAAATATAAAATAGTGGCCCATCGGCATCAGGAGCAGGGTCCATGATGCCGGTGGTCAGGGCTCTAAAGAAAGGAACCTCCTGACTATGCGTGCCGTGTCTAGGAGTACTGCTTTCTGAATCAAGCCCTTGATCCAGCCGCGCAATGAGAGCCTCCTGAGATGTTGGTCGAGGCTCTTCGCTACTAGGCCATTTACTGTAATGATTATCGGTACAATGATTGCTGAGTCCACGTCCCACATGTCGACAACCTCGTGAGCTAAGTCAAGATACTTGATTTTCTTATCTTGCTCAGCTTTCACGAGATTCTCGTCATGGGGGACAACAATATCAACCTATTATTATTATTATGAATTGAATTGAATTAATGCAAATATTTGTGATTTATAACATAATGATAGAAATTTAATCTGAATTATGTTATGTTAATAGGTACCTATCAATTAATCTGCGACATCCTTTGACGAATTGTGTTCCTATAAATTATTTTGCATGCAATTGATACAATTTGTGTATAGCTAAACATGTGGACATTATATAGGGTGATTGGTAATTAGTGACCGACATTTAAACACATGATTGTACTCATCATTATGAACAACTTTTACTATGGGACCAAACCTGAAATCGCGAAAAAAAATTATAATCTGTTCCCTACATTTAGACGAGTTATGCGAACATAAATGTTGGGAACAGCTGATATTTTTTTCGCGATTTCAGGTTTGGTCCCGTAGTAAAAGTTGTTCATAATGATGAGTACAATCATGTGTTTAAATGTCGGTCACTAATTACCAGTCACCCTAAATATATAAAACCAGACTGTAACACCTTTATACCATGTTTAAAGCAAATAAAGACTTAACTTATAATAAAATTAAGCCGTCATTTGAAAGATGCCACTTAATTTTAAGACATTGACTTAAATTGCCTTAACTACTTATAAGTAAATCGTTTCATTTTATGTAATTCACCTGAAACAATTTCATTTTCTTCTGAAACCAAATTTGCTTTCAATCGGAGGATGATCTCAACTGTTTTATGCAAATTAAACGGGTATGAACCATAGACACATTGTATTTTACTTCCATTGTGGGTTGCTTCCAATATCTTCATAAATGATATGTCAGAAAACCTTTTATGCTGGATGTGTGTGAGCGTACTTGGCATCTCAATTGCTGCAGAACTAAACATTTCATCTAAAAATGAGATTGGAAATTGAGGATTAGTGACAATATTAATAAAATACCTTAAAATAACATTTTGATCTTACATCAAAGTCATTTTTATTGGCATTCCCGTGTTTCAGGCCACGGGCGTAGCCAGGGCCCCCCAGCCCCCCTCCCCCCTCCGAAAAGTTCAAATATTAACATTCATAGAATAAAAATAAAAACAGGCGTGCGGCATATCTCATTGATTACTAACTACTATTAAAATATACCTACAGTGTTTTTGATTTTTGGAACATTATTTTTTATTTAGTTTATATTGTCCCACTGCTCGAAAAAGGACTCCCCTAATTCCTTCAAGGAGATTTTTTCTGTGGGTATGTATTTTTCACATCTTTAATATTTTTCTTATAAAAGGGATAGTATATGTACCTACTTTTAGAAGTTTTATTTTCTTGAACCCTCCCCGAAACTAAAACCTGGCTACGCCCGTGTTTCAGGCTATTAACAAATGATAATTATAAACAGGTAGATATGTGAATTACCTACTTATATTTTAAATTTTTAATAACTGGTTCTAGTTCATTGAAATACAGTTACTTTTTAGGTATTTCTCGGTATGTACCAATATGGCAGGACTTACTTTCGAATTTCCACAGAAACTGATTTTTATATGGACTTGGAGAATCACCGTCATTCCATACACAGGTTAAGTTAAGAATATCATTCACGGAGTATTGATATTCAATAGTCCATTCATTTAGGTCATTTGTATACTGGTACAGGATGTTATGTCTAGGCAGGCCGCGTATACGAAGTTCTGAAAATTGTCTTCATAAAATTATCATATTTATACCCTCAGATTATAAAACAAAGGCAGATAGATCGCGCGGAACACTAAGAGTGAAGCCAAACACCAGATACTAAGGCGTCGTATTTTATGTAACATACAATGCGACGCTTTAGTATTTGTTTTTTTTTTTTTGTTTAGATTATAAAACAAAGGCAGATAGATCGCGCAGAACACCCAAGAGTCAAAAAAACAAATACTAAAGCCTCGCATTATATACAATACGACGCTTTAGTATTTGGTTTTTTGGCTTCACTCTGGTGTTCCGCGCGGTCTATCTGCCTTTTTTTTATAATCTGAGTTTATACCGTACAATATTGTTTTAAGTTAGTCGTGTGGTCCTCTTATATCAAATTTCAAAAGATTTCTATATATGCGGATGAAATGAACCCTTTAAAATAAATTAAACAAACGATTTCGAGGTCAAAAAGTAATAAAATGCGGGATGAACAAACATCGTTAGGTGAATGCGGACACAAAGTTTTGATTTATCCTTTACTTAATTTTAGGATATTTCAGCTTATTGGCCTTGCTATTGCAATTTCAAAATGTGGATATAACAATAAAATGATCGATGAAACACACTGAATGATGTTATTTACATACCATAGATTGGAACATCACACCAGAATAATATTCTAGCATTTGGATTTTCTACAACCGTGTTGTTAATACTACAAGTTAGATATTTACGGTCAATGTCTAATGTAGCTATATTTAATGAAACAACTGCCTCCGACGAATTGTCACTGGTGAGTACTGAAAATAGAATACTTATAAGGTATCGCGCATCGTATTTCAACGTTCACACCGATGTTAATATTGCGACGGGATTTATTCGCGCACTGGAACTTCTGCTAAGCGTCGAGAGTTTTAAATCGAACAGCGTATTTAACAACCCGCTGGGATACACTAGGTTGGATTTTTAAATGCTTGGTTCCACGCGTAGAGGTGAGAATCCACTGCACGATAAAATCACGACGCGATATTTTTACGTCCATGCAAACGTGGTCTGTAGGTTTTAAGCTGGAACTATTTCGATTAGTCATTTAAAAGGCAGAAATGCGACATTACAGTAGTGTACGATACGAAATGTATGGCCCCGATAGGCCCACTGACACATCTTGACATATCACGTCAGCCTATTATCGATCAGATAATACTTACTACATCAGTAATACTTACCTACCCCATTGAAATGATTATCCAACCCTTAAAAAACCCCTTTCAAAACGCTAAGCGATGTCGATAACGCAATATCTACCATGATTTTATTATTAAATCCTTCAACTTCAAAACTCTCAAACTAATCAGTTAGTAAACAATCTTATTAAATTTAAAACCTCCCTAGAGCTACGGTCTAACCAATTAAGACAATCCAAACCCTTTCCATGGAAAAGGTTGTTGATGGGGTTTCACAATGTGTGATCAGGCTGAGGCACCTGTCCCACCGTAAACGAGGAAGCGACTAGATACCAACGATTTCCTCGCTCAAGAAACATACAAGATTGTAGGATCAGTGTAAACAAAAGAGGCATTGGGCACGCCACGATTGCGGCGGTAAGTCCCTTCTTTGAGGAGTGGCTTGAGAGGCGGCATGGCCCCAGCATCCCAGGCTGATTCCCGACCACCGTAGGCGTGGGCTTACGGACGGCGAGCAATGGGTAGCTCGCTGGCCGGTAAGGACCAAGCCCTGGTCGACGGCGCGTTGTGTTCCACGCGCGCCTCAAAGAGATGTCAGCACAAAATGATGGGAAGCCTGCCAGGGGGGCGGGTTGTTCGAAAGAGTAAGGCCGTTTACACATTATGCCGCTGCGGCAGCGTTTTTCGCCGCCGCGGTGCCGTAGGAGCTCGTATATTGGTTGAGAACTACGGCACCGCTCGCCGCTTCCGCCGCGGTACATAAACTTGCCACTGCCGCTACGACGTCGTATGTAAGGCTCCATACAAATCCAAGGGGGACTAGCGCTGCGGCATAATGTGTAAACCACCATACCGTGGCCCCTGGCACACAGGCTACTGAGGGAACACGGGTGGGTTTTAGTAAGTAAAAGTCTAACATGCCCGCCCTCCTGCTCCACCCAGAGCGGGAGAAGTTATTTGATGATTTCCCAAGAGAAAAAAAAACAACCAATGAGGCATTCATTTTTAAAATTTGAATAGTTGATCTCTGACTGTTCACAGAGCTTCGTTTGTGGCAGTAACATGAGTATTCGGGTACTCCGGTCAGGTCAGATACTCGCTTCGCGACGCTTGCTTGGCGGGCAGAACACTCGCTGTGAGACTCACGCTTGGTACCTACGCATACCAGCGAGCAATCACTCGTCATCGCCACATACTCGCTGCTCATTGATCGCCAACTCGTTTTTAGTCGCCAGCTCGTTTTGCTTATCGTTAATCGCCGGCGGTGGCACAGGGTGCCTGTAGGAAGTATTCGGTTCTTAAAAGAAAACTGTTTTTAAAGCACTTTTGCTTAAATTAAATTTTACCACTTACCCTTTATGCAACTAAACGAAATGAACCCCGTATATGTTATTTCCACTACTTTTTCCCGACTTAGTTTGAGTCGGCTTTTATTAATATTTACTTACCTTGTTTATTTATAATTTCGTCAATATTCAAACTTACAAGGCCTGCCAAACCGTCTAATTTTCGACAAGTAACATTCAGTACCTCTCCATCAATATACCTGAATATGTAATCGACATATGACTTGGTTTTATTGAAAAATGTTGATAATGTTTGGCCATTGACGGATAATATGACTGCATGATGCACAGCGTCTGTATATAAAAAAAAAAACATCAAGTCAATAAATTAAATTAAAAATTTAAAAACCCCCGACCCAAACAAAACCTCTAAAAAGTAAAAAATAATATTTATAGGCCTTTCAATTTGAACGTAATATTTTGATCAGGGCATTGTCAAGTCGGGGGACGGTCAATGAAAATGCCAAACAGAGGCCTAGCCGTCCCCCGACTTGACAATGCCCTGACCAAAATATTACGTTCAAATTGAAAGGCCTATAAATATTATTTTTTACTTTTTAGAGGTTTTGTTTGGGTCGGGGGTTTTTAAATTTTTAATTTAATTTTTATTTCTTGCTTTTTAAACTTAATGTCTCCCTTAAATCACGATTTATCTATAATCTATTCATTGACACCCTTTCAATGAGCCCAAACACGATACTTCTGCTGTTTGTTGGTGAATAACTTGGGTTTCCTGGAAATTCCAGGTGTTGCTCCAGCATCAGTTCAAGGTTATTTTTTTCGTCTAATATCATTGAAGTAATAGAATCCCAAATTTTGAGTTGATCAGACCCATGGAAGAGGCTGAAATCCTTTTTTCAACCAGAAAAGAGCTGATAATCTACAAACGGCTGAACCGATTATGATGAAACATGTCTAAGAACACTCCCGACTAATACACCTTTCAAACAAAAAAAACTAAATCAAAATCGGTTCATCCGTTCGGGAGCTACGTTGCCTCAGACAGACAGACACACACACACACACACACACACACACACACATACACACACACACAGACACGTCAAACTTATAACACCCCGTCGTTTTTGCGTCGGGGGTTAAAAATAACCCAGGCAAAAGATAAAGAATTTTAATAACAACCTTTCACAATGCAAGGTATATCGTTTTAAAACAAAAATTACAGGTCACTCCCATTGCCCAGACTTTCGTAAATAGGGTATTTTCAAATTTATTAAAAACTATTCTAAATTGAAGATCGGGACGAAATACTCCTATGTAACAGAAAAATATAAGTAAATTGATTTATATCCTTTTTCTCAATTAAAAACGATTTAAACCAAAATTATTTTTCGTTGTTTTGAATTTACCGCCAAAACGCTCCTTACGATGACTTTTTATCACGTGACGTCAACTTTGTGTAAACTAAAGTAGTTAGTAAGTAAATAATTGAATGTCGAGTTTATAATTCACAAGATTTTTTATGGATAGAAAGTGATATTACTGGTGTGCTGTGCCTCTGTGCACAAATACTTCTAAAACGGCGCCAAACTAAGTATTTGTACCGGTGCCGTTTACACAAAGTTGACGTCACATGTCACGTGATAAACAGTCATCGTAAGGAGCGTTTTGGCGGTAAATTCAAAACAACGAAAACGAAACTTGATTGTAATCGTTTTTAATTTAGAAAATGGATTTAAATAAATTTATTTTTATTTTTCTGTTAAATATATCGTCCCATTCTTCAAATTAAAACAGTTTTTATTAAATTGGAAAATAGGTACCCTATTGCGTTTAAATGGCATCATGTACCAATATTTTTTCACACCGTCTATAGTGTGAGTTACTTGTACAGACGACGCCAGCACATCAAGCGACTCCAAACTGACAAATTGTTCAAATTGAACATGAACCTTATGCTTATGTTTAAAGATGAAAATCTATCAAAGAAATTTGACAGATTGGGGTAGCTTGATGTGCTGGCGTCTGTACATCATTTAGTAACTAGTGCAGCACCACTACTTACCAGCATGTGAATATTTTTTAAAGAATGTAGTTCTATAACGATATTCTCTTTCAGGACCTCTGGAAGTACGTATACAGTCCAAATAATACTTGTCATTGTTCGATTTCAACACAGAACGGAAAGTGTGTGGTCTCGTTTTTTGAGGCATGGTTTGAAATAGAAGAATCCCTGAAATGTCACTTATTCAATAGTTTGTCAATGCAATCGATATTGACGTTATAACTACTGCGTTCGTGGGTCTGAGGACATATTATAAGCTTTTATAGCACAGCATGGCGGGCCTTGGTGGACGTAGCTAGAGACGATATTGGCAATGCTTTCCTCACAAAGCAAGCATGCTAGTGGGCATCACCGTATATTCAAAGGAACTGATTGACTCGTGACAATTCTATCAAGGCCCGTGTCACTCAATATTGTGCTCATCGCTAATTGTGTAGACACAAATATTATTAGCAATGGCGTCTACATAATTTTGCGCCACTTCTTCTTCCCAGCTAAAGCACTAGGAAGTGTCGAAGGGTGGGCGTTTTGCCCCCAAAACGCCCACCCTTCGACACTTCTTATGTCCACTGTCTTATGTGTTTTGTTTTTTATTTTGACGTTCGAAAAGTGCTGACTCTCAGCCTAGTTTGAATAAATGACTTTTGATTTTGATTTAATAATCACGTCGTGTTTAACATCGATCCACTATCAATGTACAAGTCTACCGAACGACAACCAAAGCCATTTTTTTGTACTATCAATTAGCAATTTATGAGTACGATCGATGGCAGAGTTAATTGATATTTTTTGCGATTTGTTTAAAACTGTACGTTTTTTCTCAGTGCAAAATAGTATCCACGTCGGTAGGGGCAGATACGGAAAGTATTAAGATGATGTTACAAGTAGAATCACCCCCTTGACGGATACAGGTGACTAAATCATCATTAAGTCTTGTTTAGTGGATAGTGTTGCTTAATAATTATGTTCTTCATGTACGCTACCTTCTGCATTGTAATATTCCAAACGCAAAGTGTCCTGTATGTGATTATCTTCTGCTTTTTCGCACGAAAATTCCATCGGAAAGTCCTCGCCGTCTCCATAAGTGTAGTCGGTCTCTCCGTCGAAGTTAACTGACAGGTTAGTGGTTACGTAAGTCAAACTTTGGTTGTTTGCAATTACAGTTACTGCTCCTGGTGAAAAAATAATCAAGATTTCTTAACCAAACATGGTGTTAAAATGATAAAGTTTAAATAAATTGCAGGGCTATGTTAATTTTATCGATTAGGTCAAATAAAAATCGTGTAAACAAGGTGTGATTAAATGTTACAAAGAAAGCAAACGTTTATTCATTCAACAATCGTGAAATTTTGAATTACTGATAGCTAAGATATATAATATTAGACAATACATTATCTTTCAATTACAGCAATAATTGTGGCAAAACTGACAGCAAAACCTAACGTTGAAGGACCCTAACTCCGCGTCCTAACCACTATGTTGTTGCTACTGCTACGAGTACCACGGGTTTGAAGTAAGGGTTTGGGTCACGAGGCCCGCCATGCTATAGCGCACACACACCCCTTTATCAAAAATTTTGGGTTGTGTCCTGGGACCACAATATTCTTTAAAGGCCCACGTCATTTATCGTCGGCCTGCGGATTGAGAAAATGCCTCAAGATCGCTGCTTACAGACAAATAAACATAAGCTTCTCAATTATCTCGCGGAGGCGATCGGCGGCGGGTATCTCTCTCGTCCGTCCCTGGGCCAGGCCATGGTAAAAAGCAAGAGTGCATGGAAGCCGTCACCTCCTTCTGCGAAACAGTCATGCTCGCAAAGGAGGAGCCGGAGAGCGTGAGGACGAAGCATGGATGGCCCTCGCGCCGCTAGCCGCCGCAGGAGACCCCCTGGGCGTCAGGAGTCCATAGCGGACTCCCGGCCACCATAGGAGCAACCTTGCGGACGGCGAGCAATGGATCGCTCGCCGTCCGAACTCTCCAACATCCAACCCAACCCAACCCCTTCCTTGGAGATCTACTTTATGAAGTAAGAATTTTGAAATTCCCACGATATTGGGGATTTAGGCCAAATGAAATTGCTTGCGGAGTTAATGCTAGCTAATGCGAGTTAATCTTAGCTAATGAGGTAAAAAAATACAGTACTTGCTCCTTTGACGTGAAGATTAAAAAAATATTCTGTTGGAGTATAAACAGGGTTCTTATATTTATATGGCAGAGGACCACGTAACTCTTCTAAAACTAAGCACGTCCACGTAGTACTCATTGCTGCGGTCACGTGTGTGATCTGAAATCAGGTATAATTTCATAATAACACTGTTGTATTCTGTAGTCCCGAAGGCGAGCCCCACAGCCCACTAGTGTATTGTAGGTACATATTTTTTTTTTTTTTTTTTTTTGGGTGGGAAATCATCAAATAACTTCTCCCGCTCTGGGTGGAGCAGGAGGGCGTGTCAGACTTTTACTGACTAAAACCCACCCGTGGTAGCTACATATTTATACCCACATTTAGTTAGTATTGTATAGTTAGGTTGGTACCTAACTAAACATCTTTTACATGGTTGTAAAAGAAAGCAGTTTGTATATAGTTATGAGGAATAGGGTCTGAAGTTCACTCATCCTCCATAGAAACGGAGGATCCTCCGACCAGACTGTTTCTGTCCTGTTACTGCCCGACGATTGATGTCGCAATGTGGTGTATTTGCGGGTTGCACGATACACTCTGCTTGCGCATTGCAGGATTTTGCATGACGTCAGTGGGATGTTCGCATGTGGCTAAATGCACTACGTGTAAACTAGTGTGTCTTTTCCATATTTCTGGCATAAAGAAAAAATCATAGACACTTCGATATAGGTACGTCATTATAATGTTGTATGTATCGATCGATGAAATGGCGGCAGGTCACAGATACTCCTGCTTTCCCCTTCAACTTAAGGCTAACATTTATAAAACAATAGTTTGACAATGGTGCCGATTCTGTTGTCACAAAATTCTCTAAACTAGACTAAAAATCACCAAAATTTAGTTGATTCCTGTCAAACGACGATTTCCTATTCTGAAATTGACTAAAGTGACACAACTTAACTATATTTTAGTTTGACAGCACTAAGATTGCACTGAATTATTAGTTTAGTGAAAATAGTAATTTTGCTATTCTGTTGTTGTCAATTTCATTATTGTATTCAACCTAAAATTTTGGTTGTCTAACTAAATCTGACTATTTTAAATCGCGATTAAATAGGTGTGGAACAAAATTAGTTGTCAAGAACTAAAATTCACACCGACACCTCGACTTCTGGTGCAAAAATAGTACTGTATTTTTTTTCTTTTCTTTCGCTTATATCTCGAAAACGGTGTGTCCTATCGCAAAAATAATGAAAATTTCGACCCCCTTTATAAAACCGCAAACACCTCTAAAACTCAACATGTGGATTATAATTTTTCATATTTTCCATGAAAATTCCATATAAATCACGTCGAGGCTGCCGACCCCGGCGCGCTGCTGGCTCTAAAAAACACGGGGTAGGGCAAACAAGTACCACGTTGCGAAACCAAAACATACCACGTGCGAGTCGCGATTGTCAAAATCGATTTTAGTTGTGTCAAAATAGTTTTTAAATTTAGAGATATTTTTTTGCAGAATAGCGTTTAGATTCTCATAGTAAAAAGTAAGGAATTTTAGTTATAGTTTAGTTAGTTTAGTTCGGTGTACAACAGAATCGGCACCATTGTGTCTTCCACTTTGCACCACAATGTTGGACCATAAAAGGGTTGAATGAAACACAATAGCATGCAACTGAGATAAGATATATAAAGGCATGTGAGAAGTTGCAAATGGGGACAATTAAGTAAGAGGAAGTCAAGCACAAGTGACTGAAAATATATTTGGAAATCGGTTGTCATCGTACGGGTATTCGATGTGGAGGAATGAAGAAAATAGGGTGTGCAATGATTAAAGTATAAATGTGGGTGGCTATGAGAGTAGGGTAGGACCAAAGAAACGATGGATGTACATTGTGGAAGATGATATGACTGAAAAGGGACTTATTCTGTTTTTCTATGAGTTAATTCAAAAGGAATGCAGTTCAGTTAGTTAAAGATGTTAATATGGATTAAGTAAATATAAACGGATTTACCGCATTGCGTTATCCTGTAACAGTAGATGTATGAAAAAGCTGAATAAACAAAATGTGGCACCAACCTCAACTAATTTTGGTTATGGGCAAAAAATGGTGGTAACGTCAGTACTATAATACTCACATTTATAATTTGGATATTACCGTGTTTGGAGTCGGTTTCTTGTACAAATATTCCATTATCAACTGTTCGATATTTACTGTTACACCTGAAAACAGTAATATAATAGCGGCGTGTACGTTTTCCACTGCACACATATACAGGTATGGCAGGAGGCTCGCCCACGCTTGCTATTGTGTTAGAGTGTTAGTACACTGCACTCAAGCCCAACGGCTGGCGACCTTGCTTTGCCATGGAGCGTGGCAATGTCGCCAGTTTCTTGAGCACAAAACCATTTGGAAGTCAATTTGTTTATTCGGTATAAGTGTTAAAATACGTCAATTATGTGCATAGTTTTTATTATCAGTGTCAACGTTACCTTAATCAATTTTGTTGGTAGCGTTTTGCAATAAAATAAGTTTGTAACGATTAGATAAAATAAAATAATTAAATCGAAGAATGTATTTTTAAAGTTAAAAGAAACATTATAACGATAAAATCAAAATGCAGTTGAGTTTTCAAGTAAATAGATACAACGCCCGAAGGTTATTTTGACGCGTGACCATCGGTTCAATTATTTTTATGTTATTTTCACAAAATATGTTACACAAAAAAGCCCTTTATCAAAGTTATCGGGCACCAAAAGATCTTTGTATCACTCTAGATACATTCGTCGTCGGTCGTGCATGGCTGCTATTAGAGCGGTCGCGCCTCAATAAAGGACTACCACTAATATTATTATTTGCAAAGAATTTATCTCTGAAGAAGGTATGGAGCAACGTGCACAAGTTGATATAATTAACACAGATTACAGTAAATGTTTTGACTCCATTGACCGCAGAGTACTTTTACGTAAAGTTTCTTCAGCTGGAATTCACGGCTACCTTTATCGATTGTTTTCCTCCTACATTGAAAACAGATCACAAGCAGTAGTATTACAGGACTTTACCTCCGGAAGGAATCTGATACCATTTGGAGTTCCTCAGGGATCAATTTTAGGACCCGTTCTGTTTAATTTAGTTATAGCAGTGATAATGAAATGTTTTATAAACTCGTACATTCTACTATATGCCAATGAATTGAAAATTCTGAAATCAGTACGTAGTTCATTTGACACATCACTACTTCAAAAGGATCTTAATAGGTTTTTAGATGACCTACAATGCACTTAAAAAACTCTAACTAAATGTATCGAAATGGTTTCATATGTCTTATACCGGGTGCGGCGATTGAACTGTCCGGATGTGAAAATGAATTATTTCTGTTAAAGCTCAAAGTTTTATTATGACATAATCCGAAGGAATAAAACGAAAAGTTTGCTGTCAGATTTGAAAAATTCTGTACAAAGATAGCCCGCTTGAGGCTTTAAAGTTCTAATTTAACATAACGCTACGATCGTTGTGAGCCAAGAAAAAAAAAGTCAGCAAGAAAGCTGTGCGAAAACGAAGTAACGGGACACAGCTAAACAAACACGCGGAAGGAGTCGCTACAGAAGCTAGCTAGTTTAAAAAAATAATTGAAGACATAAATGGATGAAGGCGATATGTCGCATTTTCGGATTTTCGCTGTTCTACGAATTATTTAATTTCTCTCTTATTATAAAATTATAAAACGGCTTACGCCGCTAGACGCCTGTTTTGGCTAAATACACTTAATCGGTTTTGAAAACTCATTAAGTGTATTTAGCCAAAAAAGGCGTGAACAGCGAAAATCTGAAAATGCGACATATGACTTTCATCCACTCATGTCTTCAATTAATAATAAATAAATTAAAAATAAGTCGCATTAATTACTTGGGTTGCAAGTAATCGCAAACTCTATGAACTAGGAATCTGTAGTTTTTAGGGGATGGGTACTTAATTTTGCAACAGTGCAGATATTGTAATATGTGCGATCACTTGCTGCAGGGTCAAATGTATACGTTATCCGAGCGAATTATGGTTGAATTTTAATTCGGCTGGAACTAAGAAATTGTTACCCGTTTATTAACCCCCGACGCAAAAACGACGGGGTGTTATAAGTTTGACGTGTCTGTGTGTGTGTGTGTGTGTGTGTGTGTCTGTCTGAGGCAACGTAGCTCCCGAACGGATGAACCGATTTTGATTTAGTTTTTTTTGTTTGAAAGGTGTATTAGTCGGGAGTGTTCTTAGACATGTTTCATCAAAATCGGTTCAACCGTTTGAAGATTATCAGCTCTTTTCTGGTTGAAAAACGGATTTTAGCCTCTGATCAACTTAAAATTTGGGATTCTATTACTTCATTTAACACACTTACCTTACGTATCGTGTAGGACCATTTTCCAAAATTATCTTCAAAGGTTTATCTTTCCAAACTACATAATTTTCATTGTTATTATGGGCATAAGGCAGACGAATTACAGGATTTTCTGCAAAATTACAAAATTGTTATTTTTAACGGTATGACAATGGCAATGGTTCAATCCTACATAGAAATGTGGAAGATTGAATGTTTGTAAATTTAGATGTTTGGATGATTGTTACTCGATCTCGTAACAACGGCTGAACAGATCTGGATGAAATTTGGTATACAGTTAGATTATACTTTTTATCTCGGTAATATGTTAGGATAATTTCCGACGTCCACGCGAGCGAAGCCGCTAGCGAAAGGTAGTAATTATTAATTTAGTTCTTCAATTTTCCATCTTTCACAATAAAGGCCTTCTAGTGAGGCCTATTCCGCCTATTATGATGCCCCACAATTCAGTGCCATAAGTTATCAGCTTCTGGCAACACGCTCTGGGAAAAGACTGTCACAGAGTACCTACTTTATAAAGGGTTATTGGAAAAACACCAACAATCTCTTAAGAGGTCATTGTACTCATCATTATAAACAACATTTACTATGGGACCAAACCTGAAATCGCGAAAAAACACAGCTGTTTCCTACATTTTGTTGCGTTATACGAACGCAAATGTATACAAGATGTTGATTTGCATCCTAGTCAAATTCAAGGACGTTATTATGCTAATGATTCTCGACCCAAATCAACAATAAAATGGGTAGGTATTTTTTTTAATATTTTTTCCTGTTTACTAAAATCCAAAAGTGTGAACCAGCCGTATTTAAACGCGGCCCGTCTGTTACTAGCCTAACCGCGCTTTCACACACAAACGCAAACAATACATCCATTCACAACGCTTGCGCGATCGTTCGTTCGGGCGTTCGGGAGCCGCGTGCGCGAAATGTGCGTGCGCGCTTCTCAGTTCTCGGTAAATTGTTGAGACGTCATTCGATACAAAGTGCAAGATAACGGATAATTACACTAATGTCGAGTTGGTGGAGATGGTCCGCCTGTATGCCATCAGTGGAGACAGCCTACGTGGACCCATCCGGATGTTCACGGAAATGTTTCCCGATCGGGAACCCCCATCACAGAGCGTCATGCTGGCTGCTACGCAGAGACTGCGGGATCATCGGCAGTTTGACGTTTCCCTGCATGCTCAAGCTCGCGGCAGCGTAGGTAGGCCTGCCTGTCGCCTTGCAGGAAGACATCCTGGAATACTTCCAGCGAGAACCACGGGCAAGCACGCGGGAGGCTGGTCGACGCTTTGGAGTGCACCACACCACAGTGTACGTGCAAGGATCATTAGTGCTTTCGACACTTTAAAACGAATGTGTTAGTGTTACGTAAACTAAAGGAAAACCAGCTACGTCGTGCTCGATTGTGCCAAGAGTGTGATGGTGGCAACTTTGAACAACTCCTCCAGGTAACTTAAGTAGGTAATTTATTTATTTGGACATTTGGTCAGTGGGTAGTCTTAGTTTGTAAATACGTTGTTAGCTTAATCAATTTTATTCGTGTAAATAAGTTGATTTTAAATTTTTAACTACGCCAATAATACCTAAGAGTCGAAAGTATCACCACCTACTTACACTTAACTAGCAAATCTTTCCATTTCCATCAAACCTAAAAAACATTTTTAAACTTAGTAGATCGGTACATCAACTAAGGTAGGTAGGTATTATTACCGGTCCTAAGCCATAAGTAGTAAAGAAAATTTCAAATCAACCAATTTAATCCACAAATAAAAACAAAATCATTACGAAAAGTTTAGGCTGAACGATAGCATTAGAGCAAAACGAACATTTTATTAATCATCTGATACCAGGTCAGTGAACTTTTCTTTGGCGCACTAGTATTACTGTCATTAGTAAGATTTCCGTATTCTAATGATGCTTAAAAAGAGGTAATTATTAAACTAAATTTATGACAATAATGTAGGTGATTTTCGAAATAAAATTAGGTAAAATTATTGCTACCGGTCGCTCAGGTCATTCATTGCTCGCCGCTCGGTCGCGCACCACGCTTGAATTTGGTTTGTAGGTAAGACGTCGACACTCACGCACACAGCTGCATTGTCGCTGTTGCGTAGTCGGGTGATTCTCTTTTATTTGTATTGAATTAAGGGTTTAATTCTGAAATACTGTTAAATTTCAACAACAAAAAAAAGCAGCGCTTATTAGTTATTGCCCGGTACTGTACTTTCAATTGATTATTTATGTCTTTTATGACAACTACCTGAAATTTGACGAGGATGCAAAACAACATCTTGTATAAGGAACAAGTGATTTTTTTTCGTGTTTGATTTTTAACCGACTCAAAAAGAAGGAGGTTATCAATTCAACATGTTTATATTATTTTTTATTTTTTTTAGTTTTACTATGTGGACACGCGTAAAAATCTTGACGTGTCCAGAAGACGAAATAATAAGTGATACTAATTTTGAGTTTCACCAACTGGACACACGAGAGACGTCTCGTTCCGAGTTGGTGACTAACTCCTACCGTGTGAGCGCGCAAATATCTTTGAAAAACAATTTCTAACATTTTCCATTCTTACGAAAAAGAATCTATCTAGAGTTATCTATGTAACGGAATCTTTGAACGTGGTCTTCACCCCCTTCAAAACGTCGGATTGATTTGAAACTTTGCACTTATCAAGGACCGATCACAATTCAATAATTTCAACTAAAAATAAAAATAGTTTAAAAAACTCGTTTTAAAAACAAACCGAAAAAAATAATTTCTGAAAAGCGTGGGGTGCTTGATATTAATTGATTATAAAATGACCTCAAAAAGCACCCCATGCTTTTTTGATATTATTTTCTACTTTTATTAGTTTTGTTTTTAAAGGGTTCTTTTTTATTTATTTATTTTTAACCGACTTCAAAAAGAAGGAGGCTATCAATTCGACATGTTTATATATATTTTTTATGTATGTTCGGGCATAACTCCGTCGTAGATAGACAGATTTACAAAATTCTTTTTTTTTGTTCGATAGGGGTTTATTCCGAAATGGTCCCATTAAAATTTCTGATGATGCATTTCGGAGAAAGACAACGGAATTCTTCAAAAAATTACAGCAAATCAATCGCGAATGCTACTATCGCATAAATATGCATTGTTTTGATCCCAAGGATGATGAATTTTCGAATTGGTATGGGGTAGGTAACTAAAAAGTGAATAAAAACTTTTTTCAAAAAAAAATTTAGTTTCTGCCTACACCCACGAGATATGTTGTTAGGGAGGTACAGTAATAATAAAAACTTTTTCAAAAAAATAACAACCGACTTCCAAAAAAACACTACAAAGCGTAAAATAACTTTAATTTCGGAAGTTGGTGACTTTGGATGTGGGTATTTTAATTCTTTATCACCGCCTTCCGAAATTAAAGTTATTTTGCGTTTTGTAGTGTGTTTTGGAAGTCGGTTGTTATTTTTTTGAAAAAGTTTTTATTATTACTGTACCTCCCTAACAACATACAAACTTACGTAAACTCACGCCATTTTCTCGTGGGTGTAGGCAGAAACTATAGAACGCCACGTGCTACGATTAACGATACTAACGTACCTACTCCTTCTGCTTCGTTCACGTCCCTACGTACCTTATTAATAAACTTGACAGTTTTCTGGCAGGGTATCTAGTGGTTGTCAAATAATTTACATTTCTTTTACAAAGACAATGGAAATTATATAAGTAGTTATTTTATGATTTCATCATTGCAGACTGTTCTATAAATGTAACAGGAAATCCAAACAATTTATTACTTCGCTGTATATTATGCATATTATTTCCAAATACACGGTTTTGTCTGAGAATTATAATACTGAATGGTTGATTTAACAATTACAATGTGATAATGACTGACAGTTTGTCAAGTACAGTCCATCCGCTCAAATAGTGCCACTCTTGGAAAACTCCGGGAGACGCGGGAGTCACTCTCTGAGCAGTCACACTGCACTAGGATGTTGAACACGAAATATACTGATATGACGGCTAAATGAACCACCCAGAGTGGGTTCCCGCATTGTCGTTGCGGGGGGCTCAGTAACAGTGGATTCCAGCCACGGTGAAGCCAAGAGGAACCCAAAGGTGGGGCCGCTCGTCAGGGCTTTTGCCTTCAAGCCATTGACGTAGCGGCCAAAAAGTAGGTTGCGGTGAGGTGCACCGCAACTGAGGCGGGCCGCGATGTCGAATGGGAGGCATCGCGGCTGAGGGTTACGGGCTGCGGTAGAGGAGGAATGCCGGTGCTTCTGAGCAGCGCTCTTCCCTTCCGTGGCCTGGACGGGGCCGCCACCGTTTGATGGCGGACGCGGTGGGGCCGCAGGGGAAGAGGAGTGTCGGTATAGCGTCAGCCGTTCTCCCTATCCCCTGCGACCGAAAAGTGGTGGACGGGACGGCGCGTTGTGTCAGCAACCACTGGTGGGGTCCGCAAGGGCCGATGCCTGCCAGGGGTGCGGGTTTTTTCGAAAGAGATACCACAGCCCCGGCATACGGGCTACTGAGGGAACACGGGTGGGTTTTAGTCAGTAAAATTCTGACACGCCCTCCTGCTCTACTCAGCAGGAGAAGTCATTTGATGATTTCCCACACAAAAAAAAAAAAAAACGGCTAAATGAAAACGAAACAGACGTGATGTGCCCATGTGCAGGAAGATGACACTCATTGAACACAACACGAACCGTCTTAAAGCCTTGACCGCTAACACATGGGTCTACATAGACCCACCGTATTAGCTGTCAAGGCTTTCAATTGTTACAAAACGACTTCCAACTGTAGCCCAAAACTTCATGCCAGTTATTGTATTTAGAACTTTATTCCGAGAAGCGTAAAGTTACTAATACAAAAATTTAGTTAAGAACCAAGTCTAAATTGTTAATGCGATTTTTTTTTTGACGTTGGGATATCGTCAAATAACTTCTCCCGCTCTGGGTGGAACAGTGCCTATGTGCCAGGGGCCACGGTATCTTATTTTATCTTATTTTTTTTTATCTTATTTTGGCGTGTTATTACTTTAACACGCCAAAAGTTAGGTTAAATTAACAAGAAAAACGAATCTTTGATAGCTCATATCTTTTTAATGGGTTTTTTATTTTAGTATTCTGTTACGGACAATATTATTTTATAATAAGACAAAACCATACCATGTTTAATTTTTGATGTAAATTGTGAAACAGTGGAGTAAAACCCTTCCCGAAGTTTGTACGGAAAAAATGTAGACTAGATTCACCTTAAGTATTGAAATGCAATCAGTTTCATTGAATGTGTCACACAGATAAAATATTCATGTTTCTTTATTCTATAATATTGTAATAAAATTTTCAAATGAATCTAAAATGGATTATAATTTACGCGACTGCTCCAAAACAATGTAAATCACCTACCTACTTGGGTGTAAGTCGTGAGTTTTATACAACACCTGGCAATCAATATAATTTATATTATAATACAACGTCGTATGAGTTACATTGCAATGACTTAATAATGCCTTTACGAAAAAAAATCGATAATGTGTTCCTTTAGCCAGAGTGACGCCAGGAAACATGAAAACAATTGGCGGAATCTAGCCAAATAGCCACTGATCTGCATAAGTTTAGAATAAATGAAAGAAACACGAGAGCTACAAGGGCGTTTCAGATATGATTTTTAAATTTTGGTGCCCCACGGCTAAGACACCACAAGAGGTCTATTTCATTTTAATTCATAATTTTACTAACATTCGTTAGTTTAAAATAAAGTCGTAAAAATAAATCTTACCAATTTCAGGAATATTTGCTTCAGCTCTCAATATTATAAAAACTAAAAACAATACTAAACGAAACATTTTAAGTATCTTAGTTAACAGTCAATAATTCTACAACTAGATACTTCACGGGAGTGATTGTCTACTGCAGTACAGTGACCAGCAAATAATTTGTTATTAGGATAGTTCATGTAACTATATTATTTCCTGTCAGCGCGCCTCCATTCGCGTGATAATTGTGTTTCCCATATAACTTCAACAATGAGGTGTCACCTCTTTTCAAGAGTGATTTTTGAAGTGAAAACTTCTTTAGAAGCCTTGAGCACTTTTTGGGCGAACAAAAATCTTGGAACTCCCGTCAGCGTCACCGAACCCTTTCCATGAGCTATATGTATACTGTGTATCTATGGGTGAACGAGCACACGGATGAGACGTGCGTTGATTTCTTTTGGAAAAGTCCCTTTTGTTTCATTAGGAAATTCTAATTATTTTATCCCTTTCTTTCCCTTTGTATTTTTATCGTAAAAATAAATGATGTTACCTTTAATGGCTGAAGTCGATCGCTAAATTATTTTTTTTTTTTACCGAGAGCAATCGGAACCCAAGGACCGAATGTGAAATCCTGTACTGACGATTAAGAAAGTACACACGTAATTGTTCAAGTTTTAACGTCTGTCGGCACTCTCGGAGTGCCACTGTTTTTTTTAGCTTGAGGTACTCATTTCGATTCTCAAAGCGCAAGGTATCAATTGACCATAATAACCATTGCAACTAGACTGGCAGCCCAATCAAAACTAGCAGTACCGAGATACAAGAACTATTACAGAAAACGAACGAACGCCTATTTAATACCTACTTTAATTAATGACGTTCCAACAAAAATTCAATCGGAAATAACAAATAGTAATTATAAAATTAAATACATAAATACTTTGATTCTCTTTGAAAAAGCATCATCCCGTTTAAATTTCATTCAACGTAATTAGCATCGATGGAATGCCTAACCCGCGCTGTTTTCGTTTTCTTTGTACTATTTTAGTTATTACTTACAAACTACCTTACAATGTTTTATTTTACTGTTTTTATAAATTAAGTGTTAAGTATTAATTAATAAGATAATGATTATTCTCTTAGTTTTGTTTTCAAGATTGCTGATAAGTGTTTCAACATCCGGACAAACCTATTGAGGTTTTTGTGATGTTTCTGTTTATATTTTGCTTTTTCCTTTACTAATAAAATTAAAAAAAAAAAACCAATTGTTTGCTATTTGATTGTTTACGAATATTCACGAAAATCTTTACTGTTTAACCGAGCAAACGTAATGATCAGACGGAGACACTTTTGTACCGATGGATGGTATTGTAGAAGAATTACTGATAGTGCTATCCACTCCAGCCACACTAGCACTTTGCTGACGGACTACTGTTGTAGTCCAGTGATCATCTGGTACTTTAAATAAGTACAGACGCCAGCAGGTTAAGCTGTCCCAAACTGTCAAGTTTTCCCAATAGAATAAGGTTCATGTTCATCTTCTTCTTTTGTAACATGACCCTTAATCCTTTGTGTGTGTGTGTGTGTTTGTGTGTTCATTTGTGATGTTGTTGTTCCTCATGATTGGAATCGTATTTGGTGGATTTTATTGGAACTAAATGAAAACGAATGTGTTCGGCCATTTCAGTTGTTAAACAAATTTTCTACTTATGTCTGTCTTCCAACACAGTTGAATTAGGAGTGTTATAAAATAACTTGACTGTGTTTAGGAATTGCTTGAAAAATTAACATCTTAATTCATTCATGTTGTCCTGTGTAATTCTGGTTTCATGGACACACTAGCGATATCGCTGTATTATTCACTTTGAAGGAAAACTTTGTGATTATCCTTAAGTTATAATAAAACATCCTTGGGCCGTCAGCATCCTTGGGCCTATTCTTTTCCTTTTATACATTAACGACTTACCAAATATAACAAAACATAAATGTGTACTATTTCCAGATGATGTGTCAGTAATAATACCGGAAAATAACAAAACATTACGTGAACTAGAAGTATATCAAACTATCAACGACATAATAAGTTGGCTAAATGAAAACCATTTAAAAATACATTTATACAAAACATAATTCATTCAATTTGCAAACTACAGACAAAATCCTCCAAAAAATATTTTAAACCCCAATAACGAAATAATTAGTAAAGAAAATAGTATACAATTTTTAGGTCTGACATTAGATGAAAATTGTAATTGGGGAACACATATTGAAAATCTATGTAAAAATCTAAACAGATTTGTACCTATATGCACTAAGAGAACTACGCAAAACAGCGAATGAAGAAGCTGCACTCAGCGCCTATCACGGATACGTAGCATCTGTATTGAGGTACGGTTTACTCCTATGGGGCAACTCCTCTCAAGTTAAAAGAGAAAAAAAAAGTTTTTTTTTGCGCTATGAAAGCTCTTAAGAGTAATAACTTGGGCGCCTCCTAAAAACTAAATGTTCTAACGATCTGTTCTATTTATATTTTAGAAATAGCCATATTTGTCAGGAAAAATTCACACTTCTTCTCCACAATAACCGAAAATAATAGATTCACAAAAAGGGACCCCATCAAATTAAAAAACCAATTTTGTAACAGCACTTTCCACTATAGAAACAGTTATCTTATGTCCTTAAAAGTTTACAACCATATTCCAAAACGAATACGAGAACTACCATTACATTTCTTCAAAAAACAACTGAAAAATTGGCTTCTCCAAAATATTTTTATACATTAAAAGAATTTTTTGAATACAATTCGATATTTCATTTTTTATATTAATACGAAGGTTGTTATTGTATTTTTTTTTTTTTTGTATTGTATAAATGTGTCCTTATATACACAGCCAGCAACACAGTGTTTTGTATCGTGTACTAAAGTTAAAATAGTTTAAAAGTTAGGCTTTACACCCATGTGTAATTAGAATTACCTACTAATAAATTGTAAGTATTCGTATGCCGCTTTTAGCGGCGGATGTGTCCTGAACTTATTTAAACTTGTCCAACTTTGTACCTACCATATCCGACGAATAAATATCTTTATCTTTTAACAAATAACAGTACATGGAAATGGTGTCCAAATAATGGTCGACAGCCGCAAACTACGTACGGTTCTCTACAAACTCTTTAGACAGCGTTTTGAATCCAAAACTGTGATAGTTAATAGCTGTCTTCTTCAGCTTTACAACATTTAGTTATTAGGGCAGTACCTAGGGAATGACTACGCGTTGTTCTCGATGGTAGTACGTTCTCGATGGTGTTTCACGTAACAACCTTTTTTAGTGTAGAATGAAAAAGAAAGAAAAGGAAGCAAGCAAGGAACCAAAGCAAGGAACCAAAGCAAGGAAGCAAGGGCAGGGCAAAGGGGGAATCTTGTTTAATATTATCTATACTAATAATAAAGAGCAATGATTTGATTGCTTGTTTGTTTGTTTGCATTGAATAGGCTCCGAAACTACTGAACCTATTTGAAAAATTATTTCACTGTTGGGAAGCTGCACTATCCCCGGGTGACATAGGCTATATTTTATCTCCGTATTCCCACGGGAACGAGAACTACGAGGGTGAAACCGCGGCGCGCTGCTAGTATTTAATATTTGTTTGTTTTTAGTCGCTTTTTCCGCTGACATTCGTCAAATGTTTTTAAGGGGAACCTAGTCGCGGGCTCGAACTCACTGGTGGGCCTGGCTGAAAAGCACGCTGTCTCACCAAGCTTCGTGTCTGACAGAGGTAGTACCCATGATGAGCAGTTAGACGCTAGTCTACACGCACAACGTCATTGAGTGAGCTGCAGGATCAGTTATAGTAAAACAGGCGCGTAAACAATTAAGAAAAGTCCTTCGGAAGATCGGGTTTTATGAAAAAAACCACTGCATAAATCAATGACCAATAAAGTTTATTGAACTTTTCGATAATAAATGTACCGACATAGTTTTTGAGATTTTTCACTTCTTTTATTACTTAAAGACGCCCTTAAATTTGCAAGAAAAAAGAATCTTTATTGGCTCCTAACTTTTTAATGGTTATTATTTTTAGTATTCTGTTTCCGTACAGACAATATTAATAATAAGACAAAACCATACCATGTTTAATTTTTGATGTACCTACATTGTCGGAACATTGGAGTAATACACTCCCGAAGTTTGTATGGGAAAAATGTGGACTAGCTTCACCTTAAGTATTGGAGTTCGAGAATATGAAAGAAGTTCTCAACGCATTCTGTTGTCTTTTCATTTCGACACCTTAAACCATTTCATCAAGGTCGGAGGCCGTCTAAGGATACCCGCACCCTAATTGCGTAACTCAGGATTCATCATAATCTGCACCCTAATTGCGTAACTCACGATTGATCATAATTGGTTTCGTCTTCACAGTTAAACAATATTCATTGCGTTATTTATGTTGTCGAACAGACACATTTTTCGAACATATGAAGCAATGGTTTCATAACGATACAGATTATGATGAATCGTGAGTTACGCAATTAGGGTGCTGTTTCGTTTTGAAACGGATTGTTAAACCATTGCTTCATAATTATGTTCGAAAAATGTGTCTGCTCAACGACGTAATTAACGCAATGAATATTGTTGAAATGTCAAAACGAAACCGATTATGATTAATCGTGAGTTACGCAATTAGGGTGCTGATCTAGACTATTATTCGAAATGTCCAATATTTCTCCTTAATAAGGATCCAGTTCTGAATTTGATGACTGATTGACCGGTTGTGGAGGAAGTTTTCCCTTATTCCAAGGGATTACATTTTTTTTTTAATTTAATTTACCATGTTTGCTGGAGAGATTTGATCCTTATGATTGAACCAACCGATTGATGCCATAAAAGTACAGGGCCTAGAGACAAAACACATTTCTCTTAGCGTTCACGCCAAACGCTACGCCAAAATGTATGGGAATTACATTACCTGCGGAAAGCACACGACGTAACCTTTCCGCAGGTAATATCATTCCGATACATTTTGGCGTAGCGTTTGGCGTGAACGCTAATAGAAATGTGTTTTGTCTAGGCCTGCTGGATGCATATTTTTCGTATTTTAGTCGGGTCGATTCCCGGCTGTGGCAAGCATATTTAAAAAATCTTTAAACGCAGTTTTGTTTCTTTAAAAAAAAAAAAACCGGTCAAGTGCGAGTTGGACTCGCGCACCGAGGGTTCCGTACAAACCTGTGGGTATATAAGTAAAAGTTCAAAATTGTCAAAAATATTTTTTTTTATATGACGAAACTAAAAATTTTCGGTTTTCGTAATTTTTCCTATATCTGTACTATAAGACGTGACTTCGTACAAAATTTCAAGATTCTAAGTTCACGGGAAGTACCCTGTAGGTTTTGATTCCCGTGCGAGTTTCGAAAATTTGCGGAATTTTGCGGCCTAAATGGCTGTATCTTTTGATTGCGTTGACTTAGAAGGTTGATTTTTCTACAGCTTCCAGGGACAGTAGAACTAAGTATCATATAGAAATTTCACGACATTTAAACACATGATTGTACTCATCATTATGAACAACTTTTACTATGGGACCAATCCCGAAATCGCGAAAAAATATCAGCTGTTCCCTACATTTAGGTATGTTCGCATAACATGTTTAATTGTCGGTCACTAATTATGAGTAAAATCATGTGTTTAATTGTCGGTCACTAATTACCAGTCACCCTATAGAATTGACATTGCCCGTCCTTATTAACCGACTTCCAAAAAAGGAGTAGGTTAATGTTCCACTGTAGGTACGTATTTCTTTTTTATGTATGTTCATCGATTTCTAGCCCATTTGTGGACCGATTCTCAAAATTCTTTTTTTATTTGAAAGAGTATAGCTACTCCTGAGGTCGAGGCAACTCCTCGATAAGGTTACTGTTGCGATGGACTATTATAAGTAAATGGTTAGGCCAGCCCACGTAGTAGTCTTGGTCAACGAAACTCCTCCATAGTTATCATTGGTCAACTTGGAAAATAAATTCATTCAAAATTATGAGCCAGTTTTCATACCAACTGGAGGTTCGCTTGCTTGGTATTGCCTGTTTAGCTTATTTAAGGGGACACTTTTCGCGGGCTCGAACTCACTGGTGGGCCTGGCTAAAAATCACGGTGTCTCACAAGGCTTCGTATCCGACAGAGATAGTATCAGTGATGAGCAGTTAGACGCTAGTTACACGCACAACGTTATTGAGTTCGATGCAGGAGCATTTATAGCAAAACATTCGCGAAAAATAAAGAAAAGTGCTTCGGAAGATCGGGTTTTGTGAAAAAACCACGGCATAAATCAATGACCAATAAAGTTTATTGAACTTATCGATAATTGAACTTTGTCGGTACCGACTTGGTTTTGGAGATTTTACACTTCTTTTATTGCTTAAATACACCCAAAGTTAGGTTAAATTAGCAAGAAAAACTAATCCTTTGTTGGCTCATAACTTTTTAATGGCTTTTTATTTCAGTATTCTGTTTCCGTACCGACAATATTAATCATGAGACAAAACCATACCATGTTTAATTTTTGATGTACACTGTCAAACAGTGGAGTAAAACCCTCCCAAAGTTTGTATGGAAAAAATGTGGACTTGTTTCACCTTAATGAGGTATTTAGTCCTAAAGAAATATTTATGAGGTGTGAAGCAGACGGGGAAGCAACGCACCGCATATACACCTTTTACCATGCGAAAATACACCTTTTATCACTTTCAGACATTTAAAATGAATCGACGCACACTACAGCCGCACCGCAATTTTTGCATGACACTGCGTTGCGCTGCAGCTGCAATTTACACTTAGCTTTATACTGTAGATCGGTATTAGTGTTACCGTAAAATAAAAAACAATTTATTTTTCAAATATATTTCAGTAATCAAAATATAATAATAGGCTTATACGTTAATAGTTACAAATCGTATCCTGTGGCCAAATAGAAATCAACATGGAGACGCCACAAAACATCAATAAACGCTTATTTTATACACGAAAAAAAAAACCATTTTGATATCACAAAATCCTTCAGCCAAATAAAAATATTTACACGCGAAAGTACATATCCAATAGAGTATTACATTTTTTTTTTTTACATAAACCATGAATGTGCAGATTATTCACAAAGTGAAGACATTTTTCCCTTAATTTAAAAATACAATAAATTAAAAAAATAAAACAAAGCTCTTAAATCTAAGTGAATTTAATTTTTTAACATTTTAGTGCATTAAACACGTTTTAATTAAATTATTGTTTAAAAAAACTTTTTTTTTTATAAAAATGATTGTATGAAACGTTCGTTCATTATTTTCAATATAATTATTAGCTATTTATTATCTTCGGTTATTTATAAAAATTAATACTTTCGTCCAGTAATTAAAAAAAAAAATGCGTTTATAGTTAGGTCGTTTGCACACTGACAACAGGTTGCACGATTTTTTTTTTAAACTCGTATTCCATCTGGTTTCTTTTTTCTCTATCACATAAACACTGGTTTTGATAACGCGACTACTGGTTTCATGAGTTTTTCAATATAATTCTTAAATATATACATTCACGACAAAAAAAAAAAAATGTCGCGCGACCAAATCGCCACCATGCAACATTAATTTCATAAACTATCCAGCTAAAGTATGTACAATAATAGTCTTCTGAGCTATATAATTTTTCTTTATAAAAACAAAGTTTAGGCAAGCATTGCAATTCTGAACCAGAATATTATCACAAATGATACAATTTGAGTTCAACTAAAAGCATACAGGAACTTGAATATATTTACATCATTTAGTCCACGGCACGGACATCAAAATTTTGCAGCGGGATTTTTTTGCGTAGTGGATATTCAACTCAATGCTTAGCGCTTAGAGTTGAAAATCGAAATGTATGAATTTTCGAAGTGCTGTGATGCACTTTGTTGGATTCTGAACGATCGGTTCAACACCGAGAGTCCGCAGAGAAATCCCGCAGCGATATTTTTACATCCGTACGACGTAGGCTTGGCCCTTTGCACACGGACGGAACTTGCGACGAAAAAATCGTGACTGATTTGAATAATCGTAATGATGACGTATCCGATTTTTAAATCATTGAGATTGTTTTTCCTAAGCAAGAAAAATCCGTGTGCGTAGGTTTACAATACTTAAGTTAATTTTATCACATACTAAATAAAAAACAACTATTTCGTATGAGCAAATGTATATTTATATAACTACTGTTGGTCATTATTGATTTTTAGCATCGAAAGCAAACTGAGTGTAGTGGAAAGTATATTATAAGGGGGTCATTTTAAGATGCAAATTTGTGTGGTCGAAGTTTCCAAGTCTGTTTTTTTTTTATATTCAGAAAAGTTTCATTTTTTAATTTTATTTTTTATACAATTTCAATATTTTCAAAAAGACTAAAAAGACCCCACTACAAATTAATTAATTATACAAGATTAAAATTACTTTTATTTGAAATAAGGTTTATAAATAATATTGGTACACTCATTCAGTACGGAATAAGAGCGTTTCTTTTAATTATTATGAGAATTATTTGAAATGCATATAAATAGCTGCTTTGAATAATACTATGTATTTTAGAAATCAGACTTATTTTTTTTTAATAAATAATATTTTAGTATGTCTACAAAGTGTAACGGAAGGGGCATATACATACCAAGGACTCGGCTTCTTTGGATGATATCAAACGATATTGGAAGGGTTTTTAATCCTATCTCT
Source organism: Polymixis flavicincta (assembly GCA_949987655.1). NCBI lineage: Eukaryota > Metazoa > Arthropoda > Insecta > Lepidoptera > Noctuidae > Polymixis > Polymixis flavicincta. The sequence continues at coordinate 4,991,069 of OX465199.1, forward strand.
ACATATTCGGAAGTTACGAGAACGTTTAATACATTGATACCAGAAACCGAACTTTTAAAATTGAAATAAACACATCACTCGGAAGAGATTTATCGTGATATTGGCAAGTAACGTGGAAAGTTATTGACCTACGTAGTGTGGTGACACGTCTGTTATGATTTGAATTTAAGAAACATAAAATATGAAATCGAAAAGTTGGTATCTATTCTGAGTATTTTATTTTGAGCTGAAACTATGTATAGTGATTCTATTCCAGCTGTCATCTTTAGTGATTACGGATAGCAATAGGGTTTCTGTTACACCCTGTTTAATATGGTTATAAAATGCAAAAATAAAATCGTTACATTTTTTGGAGATTGTTCCATGATTCTTTAAATTTAACAAAACATTCACAAGAAATAAGGGGCTTGTGGCTAAATAACAATCGCTGCACGGGTCGATGGGCCAGGTTAAGCTACGCTTGCCGCGGTTGGTCCGACCCCTTCTTCGAGACCCCTCCGTGCCTCGGAAAGCACGCTAAGCCGTTGGTCCCGGCTGTCATTTGTGGATCTCTGACAGTCGTTACGGGTCATCAGAAGCCCTAAAGTCTGACAACCAGTCTTACCAAGGGGTATTGTATTACCCAGTAACTGGGTTGTGGTGGTCAGATAGACAGTCGCTCCATGTAAAATACTGGTATTCAGCTGCATCCGGTTAGACTGGAAGCCGACCCCAACATAGTTGCGAAAAGGCTAGGCGGATGATGATTCACAAGAAATAAATATGATTTAGTCACTTTTTTATTTTAGTCTAGACAGACCCAGTAACGGGGACGTGGAGGTCAGATAGACAGTCGCTCCGTGAAAAAATACTGGTTGATGATTCAGCTAAGTACGGTTAGACTGGAAGCCGACTAGACTAGTTGGGGAAACTATGTTGTGGTCTAGGCATATGATGACCACGATTCTCATTATAAATGCCTTTTGATTTGATAATTCTATAGAAAAATAAAAAACATTATTAATTGTACAAAAACCGCGTCAAACAATGACTAGCCTTAGCTCTTATTTCGTACTTTAGCTGCAATTCTTACAAAAAACACACACACAAAAAAATATGAGCATAATAAAAAGTTGGACGTTTTTCGTAAACTAATCAAAATCGGCTGAGCATAGTTTTATCTACATTTAGTTCTATCTAAATTAGTCTTATTCATTATATTCTGTATATCTCACCGAAACCCTTGCTGAACATAACCTAACTAACTAGACTGTACTGTCCCACTGAAGTGCAAAGTTCTCCCTCTCCCTCTTCTACACAATAGGGTATTTTCCAATTTTTTAAAAACTATTCTAATTTGAAGATAGGGACGAAATATGTTACAGATAAATAAAAGTAAATTGATTTATATCCATTTTCTCAATTAAAAACGATTTAAACCAAATTTATTTTTCGTTGTTTTGAATTTACCGCCAAAACGCTCCTTACGATGACTTTGTATCACGTGACGTCAACTTTGTGTAAACTAAAGTAGAACAAGTGAGTGTTGTGGTTATAATTAACAAGATTTTTATGGATAGAAAGTGAAATCACTGGTGTGCGGTGCCTCTGTGCACAAATACTTCTAAAACTGCGCCAAACTAAGTATTTGTACTGGTGCTGTTTACACAAAGCTGACGTCACTATGTCACGTGATAAGTGTTTTGGCGGTAAATTCAAAATAATGAAAAAGAAATTTGATTTTAATCGTTTTTAATGGAGAAAATGGATATTAATAAATTTATTATTATTTTTCTGTTAAAAATATCGTCCCAATCTTCAAATTAAAATAGTTTTTATCAAATTGGAAAATACCCTATTCTGTCTTTTGCTAGTACTTGCCAATCGTTTCGGTAAGACCCAAACTCGTCTCGCCATCTTCGTCTCGGCCTGCCGCGATGGCGTCTTGCGGTTAGTGGGGCCCAACCGGCGGTTCTTTTAGTCCACTGGTCGTCTGACATGCGGCAGACATGTCCAGTCCTGTCACACTTAAGTTGAACAGTTTTCTGGGTGACGTCCGTGACCGTGTTGTGTTCCTAAACCCGAACCCCCAGGATAACTTGCTTTTAATTTTGTAAATAACTACTTTTTGTCTGCGGTTTTACTCGCAATCCGAAAAAAACTTTCATGGATTGGGATTTAAAGTATCTTAGTTAAATCCAGGATAAGGTCTATCTATGTTGTAATTTTCATTTTAATCCCTTGAACATATTTTTTTTTTTTTTTGGAAATTTAAAAACATTTTAATAATTTAATATCAAACTATAAAGTACCAAATAGAATTATAACCATAAAATGTTTTTTTTTAAACATTTTTTTTGTTTTTTATTATTTGATTTATTCACTCTATTTTATCCTTCGGGAAAATATAGACGTGGTGTCATGTTGCATGTAATGATTTTAGTAAGTGTTTAATTTAATTATTTCCTGAATGGTTGTTTGGTTAGTTTCAGGCGACATCCAGTTAGACTACAGGTATATGTTCAGCAATGGCTCCGGGTTATGTATTTATGTTATGTATATCTGCATACAATGTATACTTTAAAAGCGTTTTTTTCTATTTTATATTTTCGTTATATTATACAGATTTAATCTGTGCCATATTTGTGAAGAGAAAGTCAATTTTGTCGCGCGATTTTTGAGCAATTTTTTTAAAAGTCGTAGCTGCAATTTGCCTATGCGTTGAAAATACTTTAAAGCAGGTTTGCGTTTGCGTATAAAGAAAAATCGCAGCGATTTGTCGCATGCACTTACGACTGCAGCCTTAAAAACAGCGCAGCGTTACATCTATTTTAATTCAAACTAAGTCTAAGAATCGTGCGATTAATAGCAGCGACAAATCGTCGGTATGTAGGAGGGCTTAACAAATATGGCACTGACTACATTAATATGCTACCTAAGTATGTTTAAAAAATAAAATATGAAATATCTGTATTATGGTCAAAATGGGATAGAATTTTTGTCAAAATCAATGCATTTTTACATAGGTAATTATTTTCAATTATTCTGAAAAATAATTTCATTATTATTATTACGACAGTTCTATATCCGTTCTCCACGATATATTATGTTTTTATATATCATAATTAAATTACATAAGTAACAGTTATTTAAAAATCGTCATATTCTTTTCAGTTATCCAACTTTATACCTTTTAATATTTACATTATCGATCACGTTGCTTCGTTTCTTTTAACATTGTTTCGTTCTCTCCTAACCTATAGCACACGATTCAATTATTTCACAGAGTTCCGAAAAAAAAAAAACATTTTTTACAAAACAAAAAAAAAAATTACAACCGAAAATTTTCTAAAAGAAAAACAACTCTATAAAATAATTCACCGTTAAATGGCAACATTATTAGCACTTTGACAGTTTAATTTCAGTGCTGCCATTACAATAACCTTTAAATCCTACTAAAAGCTGCCGAGCTCACATCGGAGGTTGGTACGTGTTCGGTACTTTTCTACCACTGGTACTACTTAGTGTTCTTGCCGTATCTTGCACTTATCACATTAAAAAGCAACACTATTCGCTATACATATGCAGCAGGGTTTGGATGTACTTTTGATTAAAACATAAATGTAGAAAATAGCAAACTTGGGTTTGGAGTATCAATTTTTGTCTTAGACAATATGTATAGGCCATCCTGTGGTCTCAAGATATAAGCATCAATTAGAGGAAATGCTTGTTTATTTTCTGTATGCGACAGGCATTTGGCCTGCAATGAGACAGACTTGCTTACTGAATGTTGATCGTTTAGAACATTACATCTCCTGGTTTAATCAAGATATTTTCTTACACCACAAGTCAGTTATTTCCAAGACAAACTTAGAAAGTAGATAGTTATGAATTTGAATTCATCATTTAAGATGTTCTATTAAAACAGGTTTCTGGTACACCCTGGACAGTCCGCTGATACCACCCTGCTTAACTGGCTCATATTGTTACTATGCTATGAGCTATATTCAAATACTCTCTGTCAGGGAATTCTGTTGTGGAGGTTAGTGCTATTTGAATGTGTAATGCTCTTTGAGCAAAAGTGCTAGCCTTGACTAAGGATTGTTCCCTGAACTCCTCACACTAAGTTAGGACAGGTTACAGTTGTGACCAAACGTTTTCACAAAAACAAACTTGAGTTGCGCTTATTTTTTTAAATGTTATGACGAGAAAAAAAATGGGATGTACGCAGTTGTACCCCCGCAGGCCCGCAGGCCGGCCGGCCACCGCCCACGTATCACCGGCCGCCCAGCAGCAACAGTGCGGCCAGCAGCGCCAGCGCGGGGCCGGCGCGCACGGCTACACTGTTGTACTTGCTGCTCTGCTCGCAGGTTCCTGGGGGCGGCGCAGGTATTACTCGCTTATCTTTACATCAAATCAAGCTTGTACCCCCAACGGTTAGGCAGCAATATAACTAGTATTTTCTAGTTAATTCATTTAACTCCGACTGTGTCGATATGAAATAAGAGCTATATAGTACAAATAGGTTGTGCATGCATCCAAAATTAATTTTACTGGAAATCCACATTTTTAAAGCAGAAACGATTAAACTATACAGACGCCAGGACGTCAAGCTACCGCAAACTGTCAAATTTCTTTGATAGTTTTTCAACTTTATCACAATATAAGCATATGGTTAATGTTCAATTGGGAAAATGTGACAGCTTTCGGTAGCTTGATGTGCTGGCGTGTGTACACAAATGTCCCTTTCGCAGTAGTTTTCAACTCGTCTTTCCCTCTTTGAAATGGCTTTCCTCTTTCTTTCTCTAGAATACTATTCTGTTACTTCTCTGTCCTATATTTCCTCCATATTCGTTTTTTTTTAATTGTGTGACGTCTGATACGTTTTTTCTTGTTCTAAGGATAAGATTTACTTGTTTTTTTTTTCTTTATATTATAATATAAAGAAAACCACTCCACGTTGCGTTGACATGTTTCCAACCTTTTTTAATCCCTTTTGTTAGAAAAAATACTAGAAATAATGCAGGAACTGCACAATGACTTTTTAATTTAGATGGTGGTAAGTTCTTAGTAACTTCTTTTAGAGACGCGTATCTTTTTTGCGATGCGGTTATCCTGTGTTTTATTTCTTCAGATGCGAGTTGTGCAGGGTAAAAGATTTGATAAACGTATTATTTTATTTCACATATTCAATTATCCTTTCGCCAGTCTAGAACAACTGTCAAATTGCGAGCTAACTGTCATACACTTAGGGTGCGCCTGCGCCTATTCGGCCGCGTGGGCGTTAAAACGACGTTATCTCTATATATAGGAGCTGTTTAGAAGTTACAGCATTATTGACTATGTTAGCTGTTTCAATGTGGTTGGTCAACAGTTTCGTTTGATGTTCATCTTTAGTCACACTTTGCCACTTTCCGTTACTAATTGTACTAACATTACTTGCAAGTGATTTGGGCTTTCTGTTCTGATTATGAGATCGTCAGCGAATCCCAGATGGTTGAAAGAAAATTTGTCCTAAAAGGTTGCCGAAAAGTTTTGGAGCTAAGGGGTCTCCCTGTCTCACACCCTTCTTTATAGGTAATTTTTTGACTTCCTACCTTTCAGTTCAAATTTTAGCTGTTATATTTTTGTAAATGTTTCTTGGAAGTCGAATGTACTTCTTGTTTACACATTGGTTTAGCGAAGCTTACCAAATCTTCGCATGTTTGAGAGAGTCAAAAGCTTTGTTATAATCCACGCATGCTATGTAGTTTGACAATTGATACTCGCAGTACTTTTCTATGACTTGCTTGACTGTGTGATTAAAGTCGATCGTTGGAAAAACATTACCAAATCCAATTATCATCATTTCAGCCTAAAGACGTCCACTGCTGCACATAGGCCTAGGCTTTATAAAAAAATTATGTGTGTAAGAATAAGCAAGAGTAGTATACCATTAATAGTGAGGTTGTAGGCCTTGTCGCCGGCCACGCCGGGCAGCACGGCGCGGTCGCACGAGCGCGAAACGGCCGACACGGCCAGGAACTGCACCGGCACGCCCGACTCTGGCACGACAAAGAACTTTAAAGTAAGCACGACAATGATTAAAATAATACCCGCAATGACACTGTTTATCAAAATACTAGCTATTGCCCGCGGCTTCGCCTGCATGGAATGAATGAAATGCACCGATCCCAGCGACGTTTGACCAGACTCGATTAATCGAATGAGCCCCACGATTTGCACTAGCCCCTAAAGCCTCATGTTTCATGGTGCTACAGATGCCATTGCATATCAAGGAGTAGACCGGGGGCGCGGTAATGGTAGGGAATACGTGGCCTTAGCATAGGAAAGGATTGCGGGCTGTGCCGGATCATGCTTTTTGCGGCTTCGCCCGCGTCATCATTTCAGCCGAAAGACGTCGACCGTTGGACAGAAGCCTCCCCCAAAATGGGGTTTTGCCATAATCGCCACGCTTGGCAGGCGGGTTGGCGATCGCAGTATGGTGGTAAAATGCATAGAGAACGCTGCTGCCCAGTCCCTTAGTCGCCTTCTACGACACCCACGGGAAGAAATGAGATGGTGGTATTCTTTTACATCCGGCACCACACGGAACCGCCCTCGTGGTGGGTGGAAATTATCTTACGGGAACATATAGATTTTCATAATGTTTTCCTCATTGGAGGCGATTCACGAGGAAGGTTTTCGGTGTATAAATCACTCCCCTAGGTTTTGTGTAAATTGGTTGAAATATTACGATGTTTGTTGAAGATGTCGGAGAAAATGAGACCGGGAGTTTCGCCGGCGTGTGCCACGTAAACTAATAGAGTTTTAAGAAAACATTGTATTACGGAATTATTCCTCTTAAAAAGATCTATTAAACGTAGAAGTACGTTTCCATGGGATAAATTAGCAACTCTACGTGGCCGAAGCTGAGGGAAAAGGCTAGTAAGATAAAATACGATGTTGTTGCAATTTCCGACCAACGGCACAGCTTTTGATAAGTTAGTTAGGGACATTTACTTAAGTACCCACATTTTTCAATTTATTTTAGTTATGTTTGGTTTAAAGGCGAATTTGTAGTGTCAACGAGTGTGGCTTACTAATAAAAATTGCAGTTTTGTTAGTTTATGGATAAAGTGGCCAAAAATAGGGATTTAATTTTTTTCATTTAGTAAATTGGTGTTTAACCATAGGTAAGTCATAACATTTATACTTATATTGAGTTTTATTTTACATTTCCTATATTTTTCATTAGATCATAGTTTTTACTAGTAACCAATCACATTTTGTTGAGTATTTTCTTAAATTTGACAACGAGCATAGGTAATTTAGTATGGTGTCCCCAAATGGGTCCAATGGGCTAATGGGTACATTTTCTTTATACATTTTTTGCAGGTTTATTTTGGCATAAACAATGAATAATCGGTCGTTTGATGTTGCAAATGAGTATCGAGGGTTGGAGGAAGCTATCGAAAATATTTTGAACAGAGAGGTAGACCCTGATGTCAGTTTTGATATAGTGGCCATCCCTCCCGACCCGAGTGTTCTGACGTATGAAGAAGAAGGCGATAAGATGATGTCCAGCAAAATATTCTTCTACGTGATATTCCAGGTCATGTTGAAGTTTTTGAGGTCCGGAACATGAAGAAGAACAGAGCAGAACTTGATTACAGATTCGATACGGGGAATAAGATTTTATTCGTGAGATGGCTTGACAACAGTGTTTGTACCATGGGTACAAACTATGACTGTTCATCCTTTAGGTAAGGTAAAAAGATGGAGCTGTACGGAAGGAAGGAAGGTAGATGTGGACATCCCTTTTGTGTTCCTGAACCATAACAATGGCATGGGTGGAGTTGATCAAGCTGAACAATCAATCGCAGTATACTGGACAGCTATACGAGGAAAAAATGGTGGTGGGTTCTATTTACCTACATGCTTGGTTTGGCTATGGCTAATGCTTGGCGTCTCCACGTCCTGGCCGCTAAAGATAAAATAGATCAGCTCCAGTTTCGCCGATTTTATTTGAAGTATGTAACCACAGAGAGATCGGGTGGAAGACGCCGTAAACCTTCATTGATGGTGCCAAGTATGAATCAAGACGGCTTTCGAGACTTCGCTCAGAAACTGATAAGCCAACTACGATGCATAGTATGCCACATGAAAGCACGTTGGCAATGTAAAAAAATGCTTTAAAACATTGTACATCGACAATTATGCTTTGAAAATTACCACTCGTAAGCGCCCATTGTCCCCATTTGAGGACGGTGTGTTTTTATATATAAGGAAGTTATTTTTTTTTGTTTTTCCTAATAATATATCTTACTAGTCTTTAATAGTTACGCCAATAAAGATTTTTTCAAAAAATTATCCTTATTTTGTATTTGGGTCTAAATGGGTTAACACGTTACTTACTTTGTGGATGTAATAAATAAATAGAACTAACTGATAGGACCTGAATTTGAATCAACAACAACAAACAAAATAACCGTTTTGGTCGTTTTTGTCTTTGGGTCAACGTCCTGAGTAGCACGTTACAGTACCCAGCGATAAATATTGCACATCGACCTTTGGAAAGAGACAATCGGCTAATTTCGGCTTCGTAGAGCGTTATCTCTGTCGCACGAAATACAAACAGTCCGGTATCTATTAGGAGCTGTTAAAACAATTATGATTTGCTTCTTTTGATAATTCTTTTCATTCTTTGTATGAAATACACTATTTTTTCTATAAGTGATGGCTTTAGGTTGGGGTAAAATAAAATAAAAAAGAGATGCCATAGTACAACTTTAAATTATTTAAATTTGGGGTGTTAACAACTCTAGATACATATTTTGAACTGGACGCGACCGCACTCTATCGCACTTGAACAACGACTGACAAAACGTCACATAGGTAGTGTGCGACAGAGATAACGCTCTACGAAGCCGAAATTAGCCGATTGTCTCTTTCCAAAGGTCGATGTGAAATATTTATCGCCGGGTACTGTACTTATGCGCAGGGGCTGGTTGTCAGACACTTCTGACTTCCCGTAACGACTGTGAGAGATCTCCAAATGACAGCCGAGACAAGCGTTTGTCTCGACTGTCATTCGGAGATCTTTCGATCGATCTTTTAACGTGCTTTCGTTACCTATCTACGGCCCAAAGTGCCAAGTGCGGTTGTTATTAACTAGCAATGAGTCACGTTGGTGTAGCTTTCGCCGTAACGTTTTTTCCTTTGTTGGACCTTTTCCTTGGGAGTGGTACTGACCGTTCCTGACGTAGGTGGTGTATATGAAGCAGAGCGCGTGCGGGCGGGCCCCCGGGCGCGCCGGGCCGGCCACCAGCAGGCCCAGCGGGCCCTCGCGCCAACTGCCGTAGCACGTGTACACTGGGAATACAACAAGGATACAATAGGGTATTTTACTCTATGAAAAAATATATTATTGAGATAGCTTAGGCAAAATGCAGTCGGAAAATGCTAGTTTTAGTTCATGAAATAAAAAATACATTTTAAAATTCAATTCAAAGATTTTTGTTTTTTTTTATCTGTTTTTGAACACCATGAAATAGTAGCCGCCATGTTATTACGTAATACGGCGTGTCAATTGAACAACTTATTATTTTCATCACCCAAGTAATTTTTATTTAATTAACATTTTGCATTCAGGAACAGCAAACCAATAGAATAATAACATTTTTTTTTTTTATTATAAACAATTATCATGTCAAATATTAGCGCATTTGTCCATATAGCAAACTGACATCATACCCACAGAGCAATATGGCGTCCACTGCGTCCAGCGTTTTCGTCTAACCACGAGCGAAATTTTAAAATGTAAAATTTAATACGCATTTTTACGGCACTAATCGATTAAATAAAAATATTGTTTATTTTTAGTGGTTTATTAGCACTATATAATCTAATTAGGAAACTTTTCAATATGGGTGTAATAGGTACCCTATTAAGTACATTACTACGTCATTTCGATCCAATCTGTCCTCTTGCTCGACTAGGTCGACGATTTTCCCTGGATTAGAGAAGCACAAGACCGGTCCAAGTGACGATGTTTGGTGGAGGCCTATGTCTAGGCTAAATAATGATGTTGTAATTTGGAGTATACCTGGTACCACCCATCACGCTCTCTACTGACTTGTGTACATAGTAAGCATACCTGTGCTGGTGCAAGCGGATTGGAACTCGATAGTATCCTGGGAAGCACCGCATCCGATGCTAGCGCTGTCGTACTGGCCCATCACGCACTCCACTGGCTTCTCTGCTACCTCTTCGCCAGTCGACTCGTCTGTAAGAAATGGAGGGTAGTTTTGAAAAAAAAGTCACTTGCACGAACAGGAAGTACCCTTATACGGGTTCTGATTTATTTGCGAATGTCAAAATATGTCGCGTATTATGGCCGTTTTTTTGTTGCGTTGACTGAGAAGCTTAATTTGTTTAGAGCTCCAAAGAACTAGAGACCTATGTATTTTGTTTTGACGATTCAGTGCATGACTCAAATAATTCTTTTTATGGAAGTTGGCACCAGAAATATTTCTTGAGTACAAGTTGTGTGCTCGATTCATCCTCTATTTAACCCCTTTGATAGGGGGTGATGAATTAAAAAAAATCCTGTATGTTTCACTTTCATTTCATAAGGAACGGTTGTGCAAGATTGCATGCTTCTGAACCCAGCCGTTTAGACTGTACTTTGTCTGTTACTGAATAATATAATTCAAGATTTCTATTGAATATAAAAAGAGGAGAAGACCCTAAAAAGTGGAAAAGGAAAGAGTCTTTTTCCTCATCATCATCAGCCTATAATGTTCCCACTGCTGGGACACAGGCCTCCTCTCGGTGAGAGGGATTGGGCGGTAATCCACCACGCGGGCCCAATGCGGGTTGGTAGATGTCACATGTCTTCGAATTTTTGGTTCTAGGACATGCCGGTTTCCTCACGATGTTTTCCTTCACCGTTTTGAGAGCAGTGGTGATGAAATAATTTACACAAAGTAAAGCGCCTGTCTGGGTTCGAACTCACGACCTACAACTCGTAAGTCGCGGCCGTTACCACTTGGCCACCATCTTTTTCCTGCAGTGGGGCAACACAGAAAACTAATTCACCAGGCAACAGACAACTTTACCAGGCGTTTTGTGTGACGGTTCACACAAAACGCATGGTAAAATTGTCAATGCATTAATTTGCACGAAGTTAATTCATATTAGTAATTTGAAAATCTAAACAGATAGCGTGTCTTACCAATAGTCAGTTGCTGTCGTCTCCTGCGCCTGTCCGCGAGCGAGTCCAGCACTGTGTAGCGACCCAGCATCGGACACCGTACCGGATATAGGGACGTCGCTGGAAATATTAACACACCCATGAATAAAATGTTATAGTAGATTTCATATGAAGAACAGCGGTGGTCCAGTGGCAACAGCCCCGACTTACGAGTGGTCGTGTTTTCGAACCCAGTTGCTTTTTTTGTGTAAATAATTTCATCACCACTGCTCCCAAAAACTGTGAAGGAAAATATGATGAGGAAATCGAAATTTCCGAGAACCAAAAATTCGAAGACATGTGACATCTACCAACCCGCACTGGGCCCGCGTAGCGGATTACTGCCCACTCCCACTTAAAGAAAGGAAGCCTGTGTCCCAGCAGTGGAAACATTAAAGGCTGATTTGTTATTGTGTTGAACTCTTGGAACATAATTATAATGCATGGGAAGATAAACACGATGCCTTACGCATCTTCTGTGATTTACCCAAGGCATATGATTGCGTTCTTCATGGAACTTTAATCATGAAACTCTGACACTATGGTATCCCAAACACCGCTCTGGATCTTCTTACTTCATACTTGAGTAATAAGACTCGGAGTGTTGACGTTAAAGGAAAAAGATCTCCCGAATCTATGGTAACAAAGGGAGTCCCACAGGGCTCAATTCTTTGTCCTTTCTAGTATCTTATTTATATTAATGACTTGCCTTACCTCATAAACAGAGATCGGATATTCGGATGCATATTCACCTAAAGTTGAGATGTTGGCTAATATGGAATGCGCTTTTGTTTCGAAAAAATTGTTAATTTTTGTTTTTTTAACTAACACACACCACCTCTTCTCTCACGTACTTACACATATTTTTAGTTAATATGCATCTGAATAGTTATGCAATAATTTAGAAGTCGCTTCCATACTATACACCTGAGTAGCAAGAACCAGTTAGCTATGCATTCCCGGTGTTCCTGGCATCCCGCATGCCGCCAGCCGCGCGCACACGTGGCCTGACTGGCTGCGGGCAGTGGGCCATACACACTTACTGATGAGCGTGACGTGCGGCGTGTAGAGCTGGTCGGCGCAGGCGTGGTGCGGCGCGTCGTGCAGGCGCGCGCCCAGCTGCAGCTCCAGCACCGCGCCCTCGCGCCGCGCCAGCCGCGCGCACACGTGGCCTGACTGGCTGCGGGCAGTGGGCCATACACACTTACTGATGAGCGTGACGTGCGGCGTGTAGAGCTGGTCGGCGCAGGCGTGGTGCGGCGCGTCGTGCAGGCGCGCGCCCAGCTGCAGCTCCAGCACCGCGCCCTCGCGCCGCGCCAGCCGCGCGCACACGTGGCCTGACTGGCTGCGGGCAGTGGGCCATACACACTTACTGATGAGCGTGACGTGCGGCGTGTAGAGCTGGTCGGCGCAGGCGTGGTGCGGCGCGTCGTGCAGGCGCGCGCCCAGCTGCAGCTCCAGCACCGCGCCCTCGCGCCGCGCCAGCCGCGCGCACACGTGGCCTGACTCGCTACGCGCAGAAAGAAGGATACACTTTTTTACTGTATACAAGGTCTCATCTGTCGGTACAGATTTGGACAGGGAACATAGGCCCTACAGGCCCAAAGCAGGGTCGTAGCCAATCCAAAGCTACAACGTAGGGAAGTAACCAATCCTTCTACACATGCAACTTGTGGGTGAAGTATACGCAAATAGCCTACAACGTCCAACACGTTCCGTATAATCACGTTCAGTGTAATGTACCCCAAGTAGGTATAAACTTAATACTTGATGGCAAGAAACTAGATGCTATTTCGGAAAATGTATTTTTGGGAATTACTTTAGATTGAAAATTGCAATGGGGTGCTCACATTAGAGCTCTTTCAAGTAGATTAAGCTCAACTTCTTACGCAGTAAGAAAGATAAGGCAGTTGACTGATGTAGCCACAGCTAGGTTAGTTTACTTTGCTTATTTTCACAGTATTATGTCTTATGGCGTTCTGTTGTGGGGATCGGCAGCTGACGTAGATTCAATTTTCATTTTACAAAAGAGGGCAATCCGCGCAATCTATAAAATGGGGCCTCGCGAGTCTCTTAGAAACAAATTCAGCGAAATTGATATTTTACCTCTGCCGTCTCTTTATATCCTAGAAAATATCTTGTATGTTCGCAAAAACTTAGGCCTTTTCAAAAAACGATGCGATTTCCATAATCTGAATACACGTAGCAAAGATGAAATTGTGATTCCAAAATTTAGATTGACTAAAACTAGCAAGTCATTTCTAATAAACAGTATCCACTTCTATAACAAGTTGCCAAAGTCAGTTACAGAACTTAGCGATGGAAAGTTTAAAACGCACATCAAACGTGTCCTTATCAAAAAAGCATATTATAAGATAAAAGACTACGTTGAAGACGGAAGTTTGGCATTAATTCCTTCTGCACATGTGGCTTCCCTGGTACCTCATTAACAGCATAACTATGTGAAAGTCTATTAACTGCTCTCAATGTTCTTTTTTATTCTTTTTATTTTTACAATGCTGACATATTCTCGTCATTATTTGACATTATACATCAATTTTAATATCAACAATTTTTTAGTGATTGTCATGTAAATCATGTCACTATGTTTAATTAGGTTCATTTTATTTATAAATAAAATGAACCTAATAATCTACATAAATGTAGATTATTTTACATATTGTGAATGGGAGAACGTTGTAGGCCTTACAGACTGTAGATTTGTAGACGATTTTCTATTCTGTATTCGTCTAAGTACCTGGTACTTATTGACAGGCCTGCACTGTCCTCCCATACATTTTATCTCTGAAAACATTGTTAAAGCCAATCATTTTTAAAAGAGTAACCATGGAGTTTCTTGCCGGCTCTTCTCCATAGGAAACAACAATTTGGAACCGTGCACCTAGCTTCTGACGTTTCATAAGTGCCCATGCAGGTTTATATGAAATAAAAATATTTTGATTTTTGATTTTGATTTTATAATAAATTTAGGATGTTGATGGGGCTTTCGCGCTTCTGCAACGCTTTGCAGATGTTCGCGGAAACCTCTGATGATGAGTTTCACGCCAGAATGAGAAAGAAGGCGGCGTCAATAAAAGGTAGGTTGCGCGGAAGTTCACCAGCCAGTGATATATTACCTTTAGATGCGTTACCGGCGCTCATTATTGAAAAATAAATGACAGGTAATTAGGAGACAGACAATGGAAATCTTCAAAAAATTACAGCAATTTGCTGCTATCGCATAAATATGCATTGTTTTGATTTGATTGACTTTGAGAATACCCCAACGATGGTAAAATTTCGATTTAGTATGGGGTAGGTACTGTAACTAAAAAGTGAGAAATTAAAACTTTTCTGAAAAAATAACAACCGACTTTAAAAATAACCTTAATTTCAGCATACGGTGACAAAAAATTCAAATACATATCCAAAGTCACCGACTTTCGAAATTATTGTAGTGTTTTTTACGAAGTCGTTCGGAAGTTTTTTTTTTTTTTTAAGTTTTCATTAAGCTTCAACTCACCATCCCCTAGTGAGGTGTGCGACCAACTTGACCACTTTGTTGTCCTTGTGCTCGAGTATCGAGTGACACACCAATCGCTTCTCCTCGAATGACCCGTCCTCGTTCATTATCTGCAAATTGACAGCAAATACATTATTATTTCTATGATATAATCTAAACTAATATTATAAAGAAGAAAGATTTGATTGTTTGTTTGTTTGCATTGAATAGGCTCCGAAATTACTGCACCGATATGAAAAATTATTGCAATGTTGGGAAGCTACACTATCCCCGGGTGACGAAGGCTATATTTTATCCCCGTTTTCCGACGGGAACGGGAACTACGCAGGTGAAACCGCGGAGCGCTGCTAGTGTATCATAATCAGCCTATAACGTTCCCACTGCTGGGACACAGACCTCCTCTCTGTGAGATATGCCTATATGACTTCCACAACCCAGTTACTGGGTATTTCGATACCCCATGGTAAGACTGTTTTGTCAGTCTTTCGGGCTTCTGAAGACCGTTACCGTGTCTATAAATGACAGCCGGTACTTTCTGATTATGTAACGATGGTCACCCATCCACGGACCAACCTCGGCAAGCGTAGCTTAACCTGATCGATCGACCCGTGCGCGTTTCATTACTTAGCCACAACCCCTTGGAGGTCCCCCCCGGGTGGGTTCCCGCATTGTAGTTGCGGGGGGGCTTAGTAACCGTGGTCTCCCATCCACGGTGAAGCCAAGAGGAACCCAACGGTGGGGCCGCTCGTCAGGGCTTTTGCCTTCAAGCCATTGACGTAGCGGCCAAAAAGTAGGTTGCGGTGAGGTGCACCGCAACTGAGGTGGGCCGCGATGTCGAATGGGAGGCATCGCGGCTGAGGGTTACAGGCTGCGGTAGAGGAGGAGTGCCGGTGCTTCTGAGCAGCGCTCTTCCCTTCCGTGGCCTGGACGGGGCCGCCACCGTTTGATGGCGGACGCGGTGGGGCCGCAGGGGAAGAGGAGTGTCGGTATAGCGTCAGCCGCTCTCCCTATCCTCTGCGGCCGAAAAGTGGTAGACGGGACGGCGCGTTGTGTTCCTCACGCGCTCTGTCAAAGATGTCAGCAACCACTGGTGGGGTCCGCAAGGGCCGATGCCTGCCAGGGGTGCGGGTTTGTTCGAAAGAGATACCACGGCCCCTGGCATACGGGCTACTGAGGGAACACGGGTGGGTTTTAGTCAGTAAAAGTCTGACACGCCCTCCTGCTCTACTCAGCAGGAGAAGTCATTTGATGATATCCCACGCCGAAAAAAAAAAAAAAAAAAAACCCCTTGGAGGTTCTTAACATAACTGTAAAATGCGGGTATTAAACAGGCTGATTTTAGAAAAAGTGGTTACCTTGAGCGTGGCGTTCTTGGTGGTGAAGTGGTACTGGTGCGTATGGTCCAGACTGAACCACTTGTGGTGTTCAACCACCCAGCTGGGGAAGTGACAGCGGTTGTGCTCGTCATCGACTGCAAAAATGTAGGAAAATACGTTAGTTGTCTGTTATTGCATACACTTTACTATTTTCCCATTCATTTTGTTATGAGGACAATCAATTTATGCTTAGAGCGGTAAGCAATGGACCTTATTTTCCACCAGCACTGTAAAGTACAATGAAAATGATACCCATGAAAACAAACCGTATTTTAATGACCTTCATCTTATATTTAGCAATGGCATCAGAACTTACAGAACCCCTAAGCATGATCAGCCCCATTGCAGCACAGCAGTTCCCACTTCTGGGACTCAGGTAGGGTTGCCAACCGTACCCTTAAATAGAGTATTGTACAGACGCCAGCACATCAAGCTACCCCAATCTGTCAAATTTCTTTGATCGATTTTCATCTTTACAACATAGGCATAAGGTTCATGTTCAATGAGGGTTTTCTGAAATGACATGCACTAGGTGGCAGCACTGAGACTTCAGGTCCGGGCACCTGTCAAAAGTGTCAGAGCGCCTATGGACTGAATGGTGAACAAATAACATCAAATATTTTAAGTTCATTGTCGAACTGGAAGACCTATTGTCATAGTGGCGCCAACTGGTGGCTTGAATATTCATAAAGACCCTCATTTAGATAATTCTCTCTTTTTCTTATGGGTGTTTTTCATTTAACATAAAGTGACTTTGTTGAGGCAAATTATTTAATTTTTCTGCGGTTTTTCTATATTTTCCACTGTGAGACTTGAATATTTTTTGTCGGTCATGAATGTGAAATGAGAAGCCAGGAATAGGGTTTCGAAAAATGACCGCCTGATCTTATATTAACGTAGAATTTCGATGTTTTCATTCTTAAAATTCTTGTGAAATCAATTTTTTAAAAATTATGTAGCGTAAAAAGAGCTAGAAAATATTTAAAAAATGGTACAATTTTTTATTAATAATGTAGTCTTTAATTACTCTCTACGAAATCAGAAATACTCTACTTCTTTTAGAAAAAGTTGACAAACACAGGCCTCCTCTCTGCGAGAGGGAGTGGGCCGTAATCCACCACGCGGCCCCAATGCGGGTTGGTAGGTGTCACATGTCTTCGAATTTTTGGTTCTAGGACATGGCGGTGAAATGTGTAATTATGCAAACGGTGCAGAAAAACATCGTGAAGAAACTGCTCACGATGTTTTCTTTCACCGTTTTGAGAGCAGCGGGGGCGTCCATTATTTACGTGCGGCGTTTGGGGCAGGGGGGGGGGGGGCGGTCGAGTTAAATCTCACCCAATCTCACGTGTGGGAGAGGGGTTTCTCGCCAAATATCACGCAATTTATAATATTTTCAGCAAAGAGTAAAGAGAGAGAAATTGCGAGTAAACTGGGTTAAAATAAGTAACACATGTTTATCCGCTAATATGGCTAAATCCTACAAAATAATATTTATCGCGGCTATGCGAACGCCACAAAGTAGCACAGTAGCTTCTCGGATGTTATACCGCCACCGGCCAGTGGAGTCAGCCAAATGCAACGCATAAATCCAACGCAAATAAGCACAGATTAACGTTTTTACACTAAAAATACGCATTTTGAAATATCTCACGTGAGATTATCAGGAGGGGGGGGAGGGGAGGTTTCGAGCCAAATCTCACGACATCTCACCAAAGCGGGGATGAGGGTCGAAAAATCGTCAAAATTTCCTCACGTAATTAATGGACGCCCCCAGTGGTGATTAAATTAAATACACGAAGTGCCTGATTGGATTCGACCTCACGACCTACAACACGTAAAAGTCGGGGTCAATACCACTGGGCTACCTCTACTACTCTCAGAACCCGTCAATGTAAATGATGCCCATAGAAATAATACTTTTACTTACTACTATTTCTACGTAGGATAGACGACACAAATTTTGATTCCAAATATTTAGTTGTACTGGGGAACCGTGTGATTGCTTGAATAGGGTATTTTCCTATTTATTAAAAACTATTTTATAATTGACGATTGAGAAAAGATATTTAAGAGAAAAATAAAAATAAATAGATTTAAATATCCATTTTATCAATTAAAGCGATTAAAATCAAATTAATTTTTCGTTGTTTTGTATTTACCACCAAAATGCTCCTTAAGATGACTTTTGTATCACGTGATTACAGGTGACGTCAGATTTGTGTCAACGGCACCGATAATAATACTTTTCGTGGCGCAGTTTTAGAAGTATTCGTGCACAGAGGAACCGTACACTAGTAATACCATTTTCTATCAATTAAAAATCTTGTTAATTTATAAACTCGACATTCACTTGTTTACAACTACTTTAGTTTACACAAGGTTTTTGTCGGTAAAATACAGAACGCCAATTACTACGATCCTTAGATACTTACTCCTTTTGCCTCGTTTACGTTCATATACAGAGGCCCTTGTGTGAGTTTCTTCCGTCTCGATCTAACGCGTCGAGCGCGTCGGGCGCTCCGATTGGTCCTGGGTTGGTGAAGGACCAATCGGAACGCGGTCGATGCATTAGATCGAGACGGTTAAGGTGAAACAAGTCCACATTTTTTCCATACAAACTTCGGGAGGGTTTTACTCCACTGTTTGACAATGTACACATCAAAACTTAAACATGATATGGTTTTGTCTCATTATTACTATTGTCTGTACGGAAACAGAATACTAAAATAAAAAGCCACTAAAAAGTTATAAACCAACAAAGATTCGTTTTTTTTGCTAATTTATCCTAACTTTGGGCGTGTTTAAGTAATAGAAGAAGTGTAAAATCTCCAAAACTAAGTCGGTACCGACAAAGCTCAATTATCGAAAAGTTCAATAAACTTTATCGGTCATTGATTTATGCCGTGTTTTTTTCATAAAACCCGATCTTCCGAAGGACTTTTCTTAATTTTCCACGCGCCTCTTTTACTATAACTGATCCTGCAGCTCACTCAATAACGTCGTGCGTGTAGACTAGCGTCTAACTGCTCATCACTGATACTACCTCTGTCGGACACGAAGGCTGGTGAGATAGCGTGATTTTTAGCCAGGCCCACCAGTGAGTTCAAGCCAGCGACTAGGTTCCCCTTAAACGTATGTTTGTTTATGATTAAACATGTTACAAACATTGATTCCAAATATTAAGTTGTAAAAAGATTTAAGAACAGCTAACACGAATGGGAAACTGGCGAACCGTGTGATTGCTTAAATTAAACAAGTAAACAACGAAAAATACGTTAGCATTTTCTGCCAGTCTACTTAAAAACATAGGTGGTGCAACATATAGCACATTGGTGTCTACAAAAAAAAAAAATAAGACACAGATAAGCCATGAATACATTAAAAAAACAAGAAACCAAAAATCATAGTAAAAAAAAACATTTATTTCCCACAACCATAATAAAAATAACAAAGAAAAATAAAATTACACACTAGTACTTATCTTACAAATAAGAAAGAAAGATAAGAAAAAATAATTAGACAATACAAGACCCCTTAAACACTAAACAAGAAACATGCGTAAGTAAAAAAAAATAAAGGAAAAAAAAAAGAAACAGTACAGAAAAAAGTATGCACTTCGGCAATTTTCGTCTATCTTCGGAAATACGAACACGCGATAATCAGAGGGGCAATTCTACGAATTTTAAAAGAACGTTCACAGTCTGATCTCAGTGTCAATCTGTCAAAAATACCACGATTTTTCAACATTTTTATTTATTCGATAGTGCCATGAAAATGCATTTAAATTTTATATTTTCATATTTCGTGCGTAATTTGACAAAACGGATAGCGGGTATGACGTCAGTTTGCTAAGTAAACAAATCCGCTGATATTTTGTATGATTATTGTTTTTACTTGAAAAAATGAGATTAATGTCTGTTATTGAATGTAAGATAATATTTCATTAAAAAATTACTTTGGTTACAAAAATAATAAAAAGTACGAAATTGTTCAGTTGATTAGTTTATTCAGCGGTATGACGTAATAACATGGCGGCTACTATTTCATGGTGTTCAAAAACAGAAAAATAACTGAAATCTGTGAATTGAATTTTAAAATGTATTTTGTTATTTCATGAATTAAAACTAACATTTTCCGACTGCTTTTTGCTTATGCTATCTCAATTATATATTTTTAGATTTTTTCTCATATAGAGTAAAAATACCCTATTCGGAACCACGATCATTACCGAAGTGCATACTCTATCTAGTTTCCTTGTTCCCCCTATCTCTAATAAATGTCAAACGCGGTACAATTAAGCTCGTCATACGTACTGTTGGTGAGCTTCATAGTGCGACTCCCGTCCACTGGTGACGTCAGACCGTTGCACGTGGCGTCTCCCGACTGGGCAATGTTATACGTCACTGTTTTGTCGGCGTGTTGACCTTTGTACACGAAGCATCTGGAATTATAAAGAAAAACCGGTCAAGTGCGAGTTGGACTCGCGCACCGAGGGTTCCGTACAAACCTGTGGGTATATAAGTAAAAGTTCAAAATTGTCAAAAATATTTTTTTTATATGACGAAACTAAAAATTTACGGTTTTCGTAATTTTTCCTATATCTGTACTATAAGACGTGACTTCGTACAAAATTTCAAGATTCTAAGTTCACGGGAAGTACCCTGTAGGTTTTGATTCCCGTGCGAGTTTCGAAAATTTGCGGAATTTTGCGGCCTAAATGGCTGTATCTTTTGATTGCGTTGACTTAGAAGGTTGATTTTTCTACAGCTTCCAGGGACAGTAGAACTAAGTATCATATAGAAATTTCAGTTTGATACCTCCACGCGTTCCTGAGAAAAACGGTCTTGACAGACGGACGGACGGACGGACGGACGGATGGACGGACGGACGGACGGACGGACGGACGGACGGACAACAAAGTGATCTTATAAGGGTTCCGTTTTTTCCTTTAGAGGTACGGAACCCTAAAAAGGGGGTTTGAAATGATATTCGCTATAGGGATAACTAGAGGTACCTCCATGCAGGGGCGTACCAATAGAAAATGGCGCCTAGGGCACCCTTTCGTAGATTATCTTCTCGGTCTATACTTAGCAAAGCTAGGTCGCATAATCTTTATTGACCAATTTAATGCCTTCAATAACGAAGGTATTAATTTCAAGTTGCTAAAAAATTGGTCACAACTTGCAATGTTGCAATATCAATCAAAATTTGAATATATATAGGCTTTACTTAGAAATACGCATTTATCTCCATACTGTGAAATATATTGAAGTAGCTCTTCAGATTTTTTAGATTTAGGTAACAGTAAGAAATGGTTTAAGGCGACGATAGCTGACAGCTACCTACAGCGATGCACTGCCGCCCGTCGCCCGCAAGAGACCCCGCCTCAACGCGCATCAAATTTTTCGAAAAACAACCCATGTTGATTTATCAAACACAATTCAAAGAAAACCCGTATACTAAAATTTGGGTGATTAAATTGCCTTTCAGATGGTGAAAGTTTCATGGAAATACATCTGATAGTTTTTGCGTGATTATCGTTTTTATGTCCGCGATAGACCTTACTTTATGAATTAATTACATTATGTTTTAAAAATATTTTTTTAAATATTCACATACCAAATGACGAAGAAAATTCTCTAGTTTCACATATTTTTATTTTTTCAAATACATAAGACAAGCCGTTTAGACGTGATCTTCAGTACAAAGTCCTTAAAAGTCGGCTGTCTGCGCCTTAACAAAGTATATTTTTTATTTTTAAATTTAATTTAATAATTGGCGACTTTTTGCGCCCCCCTTCGATAGGCATCCAGGGCTGGTGCCCTGCCTGCCCCACCCTAGATACGCCTCTGCCTCCATGCCTCGGAAAGCAATTGGTCCCTACTGGTCATTCGATGATCTTTGACAATCGTTACGGGAAGTCTGAAGCCCGAAAGTCTGACAACGTATCGTATCGTAAATCTGGGCCTGAATTCACTATGACCACTTAACGATTCCTTACTCGTAACCACGTAATCACACACGAAATCTGCTAATATCGTATTCATAATTTCGACAAATTGTCTTGAAACATACAGAATATGACATTTCGATTGGTTTCTAAAAATACGATATTGACGTAGTTTGAACATAGTAAGGATTCCGCGGGGATTCATTATAACCATACAGATTTGGGGCCCTGATATCGTGTTATTAGGTAGAGGGTAGTGGAAGACGAGATCGGAAGTCACTCCGTGTAAAATACTGGTATTCTGCTGGATTCGGTTAGACTGGAAGCTGACCACAAAATTGTGATGAAAACGTTACGCAGACTATGATAACTTGAGATTATAAGTCTTTGCGAACAACGTCGTCATCATCATTTCAGCCGAAAGACGTCCACTGCTGGGCATAGGCCTCCCCAGGCTCCACTTCGACCGGTCTTGTGCTTCCCACATCCAGCGGTACGCGGTCGCCACTCCAGAACCTTTCGGTCCCATCGGCCATCTGTTCTGCGAGCAATGTGCCCTGCGCACTGCCACTTAAGTTTGCCAATTCTTCGGGCTATGTCGGTTGCCTTGGTTCTCCTGTGGATCTCTTCATTCCTGATTCGATCGCGTAGGGAAACTCCAAGCATAGCCCTCTCCATTGCCCTTTGGGTGACTTTAAGCCTTCTGATAAGGCCCATTGTGAGTGACCACGTCTCTGTACCATATGTCATCACTGGCAACACACACTGGTCAAAGACTTTCGTCTTGAGACACTGTGGTATTTGGGACGAGAAGATATTGCGAACGCTGCCCAGCCGAGTCGTCAACGTCGTCCTAACTACTACAAATTGTAAACAGTTAATTAGTGCTACAATATTCTTAAAATTGTGACAATAATGAACGGTCTGAAATAGAAGCCGTGGGTGCTGGCTGGCTGTGTGATTCGCCACTCGAAAGCTTGAGGAAGTGATGATGGTGACGTCATGCTGAAGTAGTTGCACGAAGGCTGCGCTAACGTTCATTCTCGGGGTCACCAGCATAGAGGTATGAGGAACAGGGTGTAAAGTTCACTCATACTATATAAAAAAGGGAGGATCCTCCGACCAGACGGGTGTTGTGTCTGGCGGGCAACTGCCCGACGGTTGATGTCGGGATGTTGTATAAATGCGAGTCGCGCGGTAAACTCTGCTTGCGCGATGTAGAATTTGTGTGACGTCAAGTCGTATGCGTAGTTCGCATGTGGCGTTGTAGATGCCGCCACATCCCCAATGGCCATAAGCCGCAAAGCTCAAAGTATTCGTACTGCGTTTCAAAAGTCAGCGTCGATCGACACTAAAGTCAATAGAAATAAAGTTGATATTTGTTTAAACGGACCCTCCGAACGACTAGGTTCATTGCAATAAACAATTTCCAGTAAATTAATCTCTCGCTGCACTCCAGAACTGAATGTTCTCTTGGATACTAATCCAATGTACACAATGAATATTTATTGTGATAGTTACTAACGTTGCATTTGTTAAAACACATACCTGTACATATCCTCATCAGTTGAGATGGAGTTCCTCCTCTGAACCTGTGAGATGAGTCCCACGAGGTATCGCGTGGAGCCCTCCTTCCATGTCGCCAGACATATTAGCTCCTCAACTGCAAGTAAAGGTAGAAAAACTTTTAGCTGTTTCGAAAAAAAAAAAAATATGGCAGAAGGTGCCTTGTTCGCTGACAAGCAGTGGCGAAAGCACCATATAACACGATTCTTACCGGCTTCCCTTCGGGGATTCGCACCGGCATTTCTATATTCGTTTTGGAATGATAGTAGGTAAGTATTCTTCCTTACGTACATAGAATAAAACGTCGCTTTTCAAGTTGTGTCCTTACATTACTAAGGGTGCCATGAGCTTGCGGACGGCGAGTAATGGGTAGCTCGCTGTCAGGTAAGGACCAAGACTGGGTCGACGGCGCGTTGTGTTCCACGCGCGCCTCAAAGAGATGTCAGCACAAAAATGATGGGGCCCGCAAGGGCCGATGCCTGCCAGGGTTGCGGGTTTGTTCGAAAGAGATACCACAGCCCCTGGCATACGGGCTACTGAGGGAACACGGGTGGGTTTTAGTCAGTAAAAGTCTGACACGCCCTGCTGCTCCACCCAGAGCGGGAGAAGTTATTTGATGATTTCCCACCCAAAAAAACAAATACATGCTTAAGGTTACATACCGTTGCTCTCAGTGCCCGGCACATCAGGGCAGGCCATGTAGCGTAGCAGCAGCCGCGAGTCATCCGTGCAAGACTCGGCGCGCGACGGAGGATTCACGCAGTCGCCGGAACCACTGGAAATAATGATAAAATAATGTTTAATTCACATACAAAATTAAAAAAGAACTACGAAAGAAATCCTTGCTAATCGACGTTGAAAGACAGAAAGAAGCCAGTGTCTTCTCCCATTACGGTCATAACAATAAATCCTGAAACTCGATCCATGATGCCTTTGAACCTTACCACCTGATGATGGGTCGTCACTGCCGCATATGGACATCTCCAATAGTAGTACTAGATCGCCAACACGTTGTTCTCCCAGATATATCTCTGAGATATTCTCTCACTTCAAAATTAGAACGGTGTCTCGTTGTGAATCTGCGATGATTTACTTTAAAAACAAATGAGTTCGCTTTCGAATTGTGTGCGCTCACTGAGTGAGGTGAGCAGTGAACTTTATAGAACAGCACTTGTTGAAATCTTCCCCTAGTGCAGGGGGGTCGGCAACATGCGGCTCTTTGGATGTGACGCTGCGGCTCTTTAGTTCATACGCAAATATTATTTATTTTCCCTTCACCTGGCGAGCTATCAAATAAAAAAATGGCGAGTTTGCAAATGGCGTAGATTAGGCCACGCCCCTTTTCGGTCACCTTTCGTTTTAAACCCCGATTTCCCGCAATTTTACTATGAAACCATTAATAACTGTGACTTGTTTCGTAATCTGTATATTTAAAATTTTTATGGCTCTTTTAAAACTTTACAATTTTGTAAACTAGCTTTTGCCAGCGGCTTCGCCCGCGCTGAATCTTCACCCCCTATTTAACTCCCTTAGGGGTTGAATTTCGAAAAATCCTTCCTTATTCCTTGTCTACATTATAAAGTGAACATCTGTGCAAAATTTCAGCTTCCTAGGCCAAACCCTTGCAGTTTGGGCTGGGCGTTGATGAGTCAGTCAGTCAGGACTTTTCTTTTCATTTATATAGATTGTAATTTCTGACACTTCCGACTCAAAAGGTTGCCAACCCCTGCCCTAGTGCATATAGTACTTACCGACTATAAGTGAATGTGAACGGCGCTGGATGGAACGGGCACGGTTCAGGCACAGGCCTGGGTTCCTTTCGGAACATGGAATAAAGTGCTGCGTCCCCAGTTATTGACTCACACATTGTCGATAGTGAATCTCTCTGGCCGCAGTATGCTGTGGAAGTGACAAAATCAAATATTAGTTAGTAAGTACAAGAAATGTAATTACTAGAGATGGGCCAAGTACTCGGTTGATACTCGGTACTCGGCGTACTCGCCGGGTTTTTTGATACTCGTACTCGGCCGAATAACTCGGTTTGAATGCAGAGTATTAATACTTTGTTTAAGAAAAGCAATATATTTAGGTAGATATAATTAAAACAACAGTGTTAATCAAAAAGTATTTTTTACTAATTTAGGAAATCTTTGTTAGTTGAAAGTCGCGGGTGGATCAACGCGAGCTGGCCTCTCGACCGGCGCGAACCTGTTTGTACTTGTTTACGCGCGTGAAATGGGAATTTGATTGAACCGAGTTACTCGGCCCAGTACTCGGTTGAAAAAAAATTGAGCCGAGTAAAACTCGGTACTCGCTACTCGGCAAAAGTGTTACTCGGCGCATCTCTAGTAATTACGGTCTAAATAGGAATGCCTGGAGTTTTTGGCGGGATCGCGTTGGAACATGTCGCATGAATTTTCATTATCATTAAATTTTGTGAAATAGCGAATTAAATTGTATAATTTTTGGTAGTGAATTATCCAATTTAGTTATGTGAGTGCACAAGTGTAGTGAAGGTGAAAATAAGTGACTAACGTGGACTTTTCGAGTTCCCCCAAAAACTCCTAATAGGTTATTGTAAAGTTACTACCGCTTTACAATAACTATGCTAAGACTAGAATACGTTCATAATAAAGACTTGGCTAAAAGGTCTCTGAAACCAAGCCATAAAACTAATAAAAAAAAAACAAAAAAAATAGGAATGCCTGTTTAGCTTCCATAACATTTACATGAAGAGAAAAGGCAGAGTATGACTACTATCTTCGAAACGTGTCTTCAAATTCCACTGCAGTTTATACAACAATATTTATGAAAGCACAGGAATTTAATTAGATGTAGGATTTTCAGAAAGTCTGAAAGTTAATGATACTTAACTGTTTCATATCAAAGGTTTTCACAAACACAGATTCTTGTAGAGAAGAGTTAACTTTGATAAGAATTAGTTGAATAAGAGGTGTATACTCACTTTCTTTATATTGTAACACATATTTGTGTTTTTCGTGTATGACCAGGCATCTATAGCAGTCTTCGTTTCTGAAACATTAAAAAATATGACTGAATTTCACAATTTATGCATTTCGATTCAGATCAATAATAGCAACAAAACAGTTTCTGCGGGATCATCGCTCCATCATTTCAGTCGAAAGACGTCCACTGCTGGACATAAGCCTCCCCGAAAAGGGGGCTCTTTTGCCATAATCGCCACGGTTGGCAGGCGGATTGGTGATCGCAGTATGATGGTAAAATGCATAGAGAATGCTGCTGCCCATTCTCTAGTAAGTCCCTTAGTCGCCTTCTACGACACCTACGGGAAGAGATGGGATGGTGCTATTCTTTACGTCCGGCATCACACGGAACGCTCCATGACGATCAGTAAGTATGGAATGACAACAGCCGGTCTGTGAAAATCTAGAAAACTTACTCGAAGCGAGTTTGACGTGAGCTGTCATTCCACCTGTTGCTAGGGTAATTAAAGACACTATCAGCTCAATTCTCGACCGGCATGACTCCACTCTCAGATTATAAAACAAAGGCAGATAGACCGCGCGGAACACCAAGACTGAAGCCAAAAAACCAAATACTAAAGCGTCGCATTGTATATAATGCGATGCTTTAGTATTTGTTTTTTTGACTCTTGGGTGTTCCACGCGATCATCTGCCTTTGTTTTATAATCTCAACCAAAAAAAAAAAAAATACTAAAGCGTTGCATTGTATGTTACATAAAATGCGACGCTTGCTTTAGTATTTGGTTTTTTGGCCTCACTCTTCGGTGTCTATCTGCCTTTGTTTTATAATCTGAGATTCCACTCTAGACTCTGTCGAATCGCGCCAAACTATAGTTTAAAGCATAACCAAAGGATAGAGCGATTGCATTTTTATTGTGAATTTGTCAATTGATATTCAGTTCCTACTCATGATATAATTAATTTATGCCATGAAAAACATAACTTGTAAAAAAAAACCGGTCAAGTGCGAGTTGGACTCGCGCACTGAGGGTTCCGTACAAACCTGTGGGTATATAAGTAAAAGTTCAAAATTGTCAAAAATATTTTTTTTTATATGACGAAACTAAAATTTTTCGGTTTTCGTAATTTTTCCTATATCTGTACTATAAGACGTGACTTCGTACAAAATTCAAGATTCTAAGTTCACGGGAAGTACCCTGTAGGTTTTGATTCCCGTGCGAGTTTCGAAAATTTGCGGAATTTTGCGGCCTAAATGGCTGTATCTTTTGATTGCGTTGACTTAGAAGGTTGATTTTTCTACAGCTTCCAGGGACAGTAGAACTAAGTATCATATAGAAATTTCAGTTTGATACCTCCACGCGTTCCTGAGAAAAACGGTCTTGACAGACGGACGGACGGACGGACAACAAAGTGATCTTGTAAGGGTTCCGTTTTTTCCTTTAGAGGTACGGAACCCTAAAAAAGAAAAAAAGTTTTAGGGTAAGGTTAATTTATTCAGTCCCTACTTAAAGGTTCTTCTGTCTCTTACGACACCCTGTATGTTTTCGTTTTTTGTGTCGTAAATAATGGATAACCTTGAAACTGTCGATCAGCCAGATTATTATCTATTATTTACCCCACTTATATCGTCATATGCCCATGGATGATTTTTTCGATACAGGGGCTCAAAATTGCATAATTCCTTAGAAAAAATGTTAAAATATGACAATAATAATTTTTTCAATGTTATATCTTACAATGTAATAAAAAATCTTGATACTGATCTGATAATACAAATATTCAGAAGCAGCAATTGGCAGTTGATTTTGTAAGAGTATATCAAAAATATCAATAATTTGGTCATCCATGGGCATATGGCGATATGTGGGGTAAATGATACATGATAATCTGGCCAATCGACAGTTTCAGGGTTATCCATTATTTACGACACATCCTGTATGTTTTTTTTTTTTTTCAAAATTAGGAAATATTCTATTCTATTCTAATTAGCTAACCTAACAACATCTTATTAAACCATATCAATATTAAAAATCTTTTATGTTTTAAATAAATATATTGACTTTGCAATCGCAAAACATCTTATTACTTATGAAATACATTGTGTTTTCATGCTTCTAGTTTTATCCACAACGAAGTTATGAGGTTATCCCATCTCTTCCCGTGGGTGTCGTAGAAGGCGACTAAGGTACTAACTAGAGTATGGACAGCAGCGTTCTCTATACATTTTACCACCATACTGCGATCGCCAACCCGCCTGCCAAGCGTGGCGATTATGGCAAGCTCCCCCAAATTAGGGGAGGCCCATGTCCAGCAGTGGACGTCTTCCGGCTGAAATGATGATGATGATGAAGTTATGGGGGGGTCGAAAATAGCCTGAACTGTTTCGAGAAAAGGATGGTACGGCCGTGCCGCTTTTTTGCTCGACTTGCCGGGGGCACTGCCGTGCCCCCAGATGTTAATTATTTTACAATTTTATAAGTAACCTATTGACAACTCCCAACACAAAGAATTAAATAGGATTATTAAATGTGTCACATTAGTCGAAAGACATAACGTAAAAGGCTGTTAAATTGTAGGATCATCGCCTTATCCCGAAGGCTTTTTTTAAACCTAACATATCCTAAAAAACAAAAAACAAATTATGGTTATAAACAGACCTGTCATAGACCAGGAACTTATCATTGGCGTCTGTCTCCGCGCACTCTCCCTTGCCCTGCATGGTGGTGGAGTTGATGTAGATGAGGCCAGGGATGCCCGACTGGAACCAGCCCCCCGTCCAGCCTTCTGGGAAATTGCAGCCGCCTCCTGAAAAGAAGAGAAAAAAGAGGTTAATTAAGTCTTTCTAAAGTGTTTTAATATCAGAATCTTCCTGAAACCCACTAAAGAAATACAGTATTTAGAATCATCCGATTCGTATAACGGAGCCGTGTCATATTTTGTACATGCTGAACCTCAGGTTGGCATGCCCTGAATTTATTTGTAAGAGGTTGGTTTTCATACGAACAATTTGCAATAGTCACCTTTTGCGACCTATGCAAGGCATTTGATGTTGTGAATCACGGAACACTGCTGTTGAAACTTGAGCATTACGCACTGGGTGAACTTGCGTTTAGCTTAATAGAATCATATTTAAATGATGATTTTGAGGTATGAGGAACAGGGTGTAAAGTTCACTCATACTCTATCGAAACAAAGGATCCTTCGACCAGACGGGTGTTGTGTCGGGTGGGCAACTGCCCGACGGTTGATGTCGGGATGTTGTATATATGCGAGTCGCGCGGTAAACTCCGCTTGCGCGATGTAGGATTTGTGTGACGTCAAGTCTTTGATGCGTAGTTTGCATGTGGCGTTGTAGATGCCGCTACAATGAACTACAGCAAGTTCGAATAAACGATGTAAATGAAATGAAACGGGTTTAAATGTCAAAACAGGTTTACATTATCTCATCATAATAAAGTCATCCATTGTTCTCAGAGAAGCAACAAGAATAGTGTACCCAGGAAGTTGTAATATCTTGATTTAAAACAAACTCAAAGGACACTCGTCCTTTGAGTTTCTTGGCCGTTGTTCTCCATAGAGATCTACGTTTTGGAATGCGGCAATTTGCTTCAAATTTCTGACTGACCGACTTTTTGACACTTCAAAAGTGCTTGTAAATGTTTTGAGTTTGAGTTTTAAAGATTTGTAACTGTACTGCCATTCTATAAAGTTCACTGCTCACCTCACTCAAGTGAGCGCACACAATTCGAAAGCGAACTCATTTGTTTTTAAGGTAAATCATCGTGGATTCATAACGAGATATTATTCAAATTTCGAAATGAATTCGAACGGTGATTCACTTTTGTTTTAACGTTTTTATTTATTTATTTTTGTTTTAATCTAGAATTATTTTGACACATCCCTAAGCTGGCTTATCTTGAAGACTAAACTAGTGATATTACGAACAAAGACAAATGTAAGCTCTCCTCCGTCAAGCAGATTGAAGCAAAGTTTATCCATACCGATACTGAAACGATCAAATCCGCTTTAGTATGAAACTAGCTTTTGCCAGCGGCTACCCCCGCGGAGGTCGGTGTTTTATACTTCTATACTAATATTATAAAGAGGAAAGATTTGATTGTTTCTTTGCATTGAATAGGCTCCGAAACTACTGAACCGATTTGAAAAATTCAATCACTGTTGGGAAGCTACACTATCCCCGGGTGACATAGGCTATATTTTATCCCCGTATTTCCACGGGAACGGAAACTATGCGGGTGAAACCGCAGGGCGCTGCTAGTACATAATATTCATATGAACCTTCCACCTGAATCACTGTATATTGAAGGTTTTTTTTAAATCCTATTTTTACATGAACGGTAGTCAACAGAATTTTTAATCCATTGATACCAGAAACCGAACATTTCAAATTAAATAAACACATCACTCGGAAGAGATTTAACGTGATATTCGCAAGTAACGTGGAAGTTATTGACCTACGTAGTGCGGTGACACGTTTGTTAAGATTTGAATTTAAGAAACATTATGAAACCGAAAATTTGGTATCAATTCAGTATTTTATTTTGAGCTGAAACTATGTATAGTGATTCTATACCAGCTGTTATTTTTAGTGCTTAGTATAGCAATAGGGTTTCTGTTACACCTTATATAAACGTGTCGACTTCATAACCTCCTTCTTTTTGAAGTCGGTTAAAAAGCCACGTCCAAGATCATTGAGTCACATATTTCGATGTATAATCGATTTTAAATAGTCCTTTTTAAGGATGAGTATCCCTCAGCCCTCAACCCACAGACCATTAGAAAACGCCTCACCGGCCCCCAATAACCTTAATAGGTAATAACCACCCTATTTTTAATATTATTATTACGTTCCTACCGCAATTAAAACTACCCTATTATTGTAATAATAATAGTAAGCCGGGGGCTGAAACAAAGGTTCTAGGCACAATAGGTCTTAGGCATAGCTACGCTAGATCCCAATAGGCTTTGTTCTTATTTTTATAAAACCTAATTTACAGCTGTGAAGAATTCAATGGATTGTGGTTTGGTCTATATCAAGAGATGCAAGCGGATTAGTGCCAACTAAAAGTGTTGTTATCAGTGTTAGAAGGGCTCGTGGCTAAGTAATACCGCCGCACGGGTTGAACGATCAGGTTAAGCTACACTTTCCGCGGTTGGTCTGTGGATGGGTGACCATCTTGACATACCAACACTTCTCCGTGACTCGTAAAGCGCATTAAGCCCTTGGTCCTGGGTGTAATTCTTGGATCTTTGACAGTATGTGACGGGTCGTCAGAAGCCCGAAAGTCTGACAACCAGTCATAGGCAGTCGCTCCATGTATAATACTGGTATGCAGCTGCATCTGGCTAGACTGGTAGCTGACCCCAACAGAGTTGGGAAAGGGCTAAGCAGAGGGATTTTTGTCATGTGTTAAGTTCGCGAACACATTCGCAAAAAGTTGGCAGTATCATTACAACGGTAATGTTCTCTCATTGTTTGTCTCATTTGTTTTAGTAAATTCGTTTATTTATGTATATTTATTTGTGCTTATATTTATATATAGTTAGGTATATATATATCTTATTTTTAGGTTAAATAGTTTTATGCACTTATTATTCCTCTAATTTATTGCACCTACCACTGTTTGTCTCTGCATCACCCAAAGGTCGACTGGTAGAAAATGCCTTTGGCATTAAGTCCGCCTCTGTACATGTACGTGTGCTTAAAGTATTAAATAAATAAATAAATAATATATCGGTCGAAAAAGCATTACAACAGGCTGAACTCGCCAACACTGACTAAGTATGGTGGTCAATTTTAGTTCCTGTTTTTGAGTCCAGATCTTTGTGCGGTAGGACGGGTAGAAGTTGATGAACAAATAATGAACATGTGACTGTGAGGCAGACCTCGGAGTGCCATTATGATCTGAGGTTTGATTTCCAAGTTCAGACAGAGTGACATTCTATCAGCGATAACGATGACGGAAAAGAAAACATCTGTTAGACTGACATGTCACCGAAAAGCTTACGTCAATCCTGTTGAAATTCGTTGTAGACATACGAAACGTTTTGAAATCGACAGTCACTTGTCTGGGCCCTTTGATCAAACGAAGTGTTCCTAATGGTTTCTCGTGATTTGTCCATTAGAAAATTCTTTGTAGCTTCTAGCTTTCTGCCCAGTTGCTGGCAATATGCTCGCCCTCTTTTACATGGTACTGAAACATAATTTTCGAAACGTGTTCGTAGTACACTTCTGTCTATTACAGTCAGAGAAATTAATTTTTAAGCAATTTGCCATTTCATACAACTGTCAAATAATGACAGCTACCATTTGAATATAGACGGATCATTTAAGTTGTAAGTCAGTTTGCTTAACAAACTGGTTGTGGAGGTCAGATCGACAGTCGCTCTATGTAAAATACTGATACTCAGCTGTATCCGGTAAAACTGGAAGCCGACCCCACCCCGATACGGCTACGCCGATGGTGATGAAGTCAATTAGTTTTACAATTAACTTTTCTTACTTTACGTTAGGAGAATGCAGGCGTAATGTAACCTCTTTTTTATAGTAGCCTTTAAAATCCCACTGCTGGGCAAAATCAGCTGTTCCATACATTTTGACCGTGTAGGCGCTTTTCTATGAAACAGCAGTTTTTTTTTTTTTTTTTTTGGCATGTCCGACGAAAAATTAGAGCGCTGGGTGTTCTAGAATGATATGCTGAATTCTTACAGTTTGCGCACTGGTTAAAAACTTATCCTGTAGGAGTCTAGCTCATCCCACCATCGCAATGTTGTACCTACTGAATGAATAGTCCGCACGCTCAACCTCATAGACGGACTTATTCTGTTGTTCTCTGAGTGAATTCACAAGGAATGCATTGTTCGTAATTTGTTTCATGTAGATACATGAATGTTAGTATTAAGGATACTTAATTAAGTTAGGATGAGCGCATTTATCGCATTGGGTTACCCTGTAATGATATATGTAAGAATAAAAAATAATGAATTTATTAATTAAATAAATGTCACTGTCACAATACCAATCCGCTTGTCTCTCCTGCCTCACACCGCAGCTCGCGGTGCCAATGTATAAAACATTTGCCGCCATTGTCAGCCCTTTGTTTTACACGCCACGGTTTGAATCCAGGTGTTCCAGCCATGACGGATGCTAGGGTTTTAGGGTTCCGTGTGGTTTTCAAACGAGAAAAAGGAGTATATTTATGTTTCTATAAAGATTTCCTAAAAATACTTTTATACGGTTCATTGACTCACTTGATCAGTTTTCGTAAATATTTAATTTTAATTTATTATTTTTAGAACGAACCTTAAAAGTGTAAGGATGTATATTATTATAAATTATACATAGGTTTAATAATAGGCTACTTAAATTAAAGGATTCTGTTAGCCGAGACCTCGTGAATCCTACTGCTATTTTGTAAAGTCCACTGCTCACCTCACTCAAGTGAGCGCACACAATTGGAAAGCGTACTCATTTGTTTTTGAAGTAAATCATCGCGGATTCACAACGAGACACCGTTCGAATTTCGAAGTGATGTATAGAGAATAAAACTATAGCTTCTTTGAACAAAAAGAAAACATAAAAATATATCATACGGGACCCCGTAATAACGAGCACAATATTGAAAACCAAAACTCGTTCAGTTATTAAAAATGAATTTATTCTTCAGGATTGCATCCTGCCATTGTGACGTTAAATATAATGACATTGTATCACAATTCTGACGGAAAAACTCAGTAATTGTTGCTCGTCAAGTAATATGTTCCGTGTGGTGCCGGACGTAAAAGAATAGCACCATCCCATTTCTTCCAGTGGGTGTCGTCGAAGGCGACTAAGGGACTTACTAGAGAATGGGCAGCAGCGTTCTCTATGCATTTTACCACCATACTGGGATCGCCAACCCGCCTTCCAAGCGTGGCGATTATGGCAAATCGCCCGTTTTGGGGGAGGCCTATGTCCAGCAGTGGACATCGTTCGGCTGATATGATGATTATGGCCCAGTCCAGTAGCGGTCGCGAATTCGAGTTGTAGATCGTAGGGTCGAACTCAGAGCCGCTTTACTTTGAGTAAATAATTTCATCACCACTGCTCTCAAAACGGTGAAGGAAAACATCGTGAGGAAACCGGTATGTCCTAGAACCAAAAATCCGAAGACATGTGACATCTACCAAACCGCACTGGGCTCGCGTGGTGGTGTACGCCCTTCTTCCGAGAAGAGGCCTACGTCCCAGCAGTGGGAATATAATGCTATGTTTAAATCGTAGGTAATTTACTAATTTAGTCTATCTTAACATTTATTTTATTTAATCATACCTAGGTGTGCCTCGTTCGTTTGGAACCTGGTTTCGATTCCCGGGTCGGAAAAAATGTTATCGGGTTTATCCAATACAATATCTCAATAGCAGCTCGGACTATGGTAATATGCTCGCCCCTTATTTCATGGGACTTAAAACATAACTGGCGAAATGTGGGCGTACTATAGGTGGAAGTCTGCCTTACCCTACGGGCAAAACAGGCGTCATATTATGTTACCTAGTTACACACGGCTACCTAACAAGCTATACAATTCAAGTATAAGCTGATCTCGCATTGTATAGGATTTCCGTACAGTGCGGGATCAGCGCAAACTAGAAATGTATAGCTTGATACCCGTGTGTACCTACAACCCGTACAACCATCTCTGAGTTCCTCGAATAATCCTCTTGTTACGCTCATAACAAACACCCATAGAAATAAACCTAAGGTACCTGAATCTACACAAAAGTTTGTCAAACTTCCCGGAAATGTAACGAAATCTCGGACTAAATAAAATACTTGGAACTGGCCATTCAATTCAGTTCAATTGAATGGCCAGTGCCAAGTTCTTTTTTCGTACTTCAATTTTAGTACTTCTTGGCAAGTTGCTACAAGAATATTCTCGGTATCAATCAAATCCCATGCCGATTTCGGCTACGGTAACATGACGCTCGTAGAAGAATTTCTTCGAAAAAGTTTTCATGGAAATTGTTCTAACAAAATCGCGTCGCGTCCGAAGAAGCCTTTATACGCATATTCGTATAGTCAAGGAGTCGTTAAATCGGCTAGTTGCCCATTCCATAGAGTGGTACGTTCCTATGGAGAAGTATCAGTAACGCACTCTATGGACACTATTTTTTTTTTTTTTAGATATGCATGAGTTACAAAGCAAAACAGTCAGTCAAAAAAACTTTTTAATAAAAAAAATAAACCGCCGAAAAACCGAAAAATAAAAAAGTTTTATTAAAAAGTTTTTATTTTATATATTTTTTGTGGCTATAATCTACTAATTACTATTACTTTTTGTAATACACAACTCAGTATTAAAATCTGTGAGTTAACAATCAATCATCCCCTGTTTTTAACCCACGACGCAAAAACGACGGGGTGTTATAAGTTTGACGTGTCAGTGTGTGTGTGTCTGTCTGAGGCAACGTAGCTCCCGAACTGATGAACCGATTTTGATTTTGTTTTTTTTTTTTTCTTACCCTTAGGGTTAGAATTTTTCTTTGAAATTTATATGGGACCAACTTCGGGGTATACCCTTTCCAATAAAAAAGTTATGCGTGGTCATACATAAAAAAAAAAATATACGCGTCGAATTGAGTTAGTTCCTCCGTTTTTTCGTCGGTTAAAAATCAACAGTGATTCTAAATACCCTTTTCGCAGATATAAATCAGCTTCCAATCAAACTAATTAAACGCTAAACATCAAAATTCCACACGCCATCTTAATCACTATCGAAACACCCAAACAATTTATATTACTGCCCACCGTTTTCATTTTACCCTCACCACAAAAATATTTTAATTTCTCCCTGGTATTTGGCAATTTATTATCAAATTAATTACGCTTCCCCCCGCAAGATGGCGCCGAGGGCCACTCGGCAGGTAAACAAATATATTCAATTATAAAATGGCGAACAATTAGTTTTCGAGATTGCACCCGCCAAAAACAATTTCGGTGACAGACAGATACACAATTGAGTTATGAATGCTGCTATTTCTATCTATCTTTTATCTTTTGTCGGCCTGTTTAATTGTAAATTATGAGTTTTTGACAGTTTTCAGAGAGGAATATTGATTTTAGTTGAACCAAAAGCTTTGTTGTAGCTGTGTCGAGGTGCTGAATATGAAATATGTATTTACACCAAAGAAGAACTTTTTTTCAGGACCAATAAAAGTAATTTGTATGTGTTGTTTGTCCATGTCAGTTCATGTATATTTTGAATCAATTTCGTGTACATAATAAAAAGTAAGTAAGTTTATTTCAATAATTGTTTGTCGCCTAGTTCGGCTACAGATGTCTAATTAATTTGTAAAAAAGATAACCTATAAGATATTTGTATTATTTAAAACAATTATTGAAATAAACTTACTTACTTACTTACTAGATATTTATATACAGGAAAAGTTTTTATCCAGTGCGCAAATTGTAACCATGAATTCAGCATATCATTCTAGAACCCCTAGCGCAGAAATTTTTCGCCAGATACACAAAAAAAAATCTGCCGTTCCATACATTTTGACCGCGTAGGAATTCATGGTTACAATTTACGCACTGGATAAAAACTTACCCTGTATAGAGTATTCTATTCTATAAAATAAATTACGATAGAGTCAATATAACCCAGGAGACACAGATCATGTATGATGGACAACAAGAATAAAATCGTAGGTATGTCAATTTTGATTGGCTTTTATTATTTTATTCCATCTAATCACAACAGTTTCTAAAACATGTGACAGCATATCTTCTACTCAATTGATTGTCCCAACATGCTTCGTATTTCAAAATTTTCGCCAGTATAACTGGCCTGCAGAGTCTCAAAGATGAGTTCGAGATTCGAACGGTGTCTCGTTGTCAATATGCGATGATTTACTTTAAAAACAAATGAGTTCGCTTTCGAATTGTGTGCGCTCACTTGAGTGAGGTGAGCTGTGAGCTTTATATCCTACAGCCTGAGAATTCCATTAAAAATAAGAATTACGCGATGATTTACTTTAAAAACAAATGAGTTCGCTTTCGAATTGTGTGCGCTCACTTGAGTGAGGTGAGCTGTGAGCTTTATATCCTACAGCCTGAGAATTCCATTAAAAATAAGAATTACCAAGGTAATTAATCAAATTACATCGAACATTAATTTCTATAATAACTAATAAAACGTGTACATATTTCATGATTTAATTACAGCGAGTCATAATCGAGTATGCATCGCTCGTCAAAGCTTTCTTAATCGCGTTTCCCTACGTTACTGGGGCGGACAGCATTATGCTCGAGCGGAGAAGTAAGCTGAATTAGTCAGGTATTGTGGATCTGTGCTAGTTCGAATGGGGGAAGGGTTGTGATCGAGATAGGTGAACCGACACAATTTTCTTAGGGATAGCGACCGACATTTATTCGTCTTTACTTCTAAAACCTATGTCTTATGTGTCACGGTAGGTAATTGAAATAATAATGTTTTTTTGTACACGCGTAATGTCGTCGCAACTTTTTTGTTTGTGGTTGTAATTGAACGCAATAATTTGTGGTGTTTCGCGCGATAAATTTATGTGCGGTCACCAAACGAGATAACCAGAGCCGTCAGATATAGTTGAAGTTTAGGAAGAAACTAACGGTATTTTCGAAAAAAAAAAATATCAATAGAAAAAAAAATAGTTCATTAAAATTTATCAAATTAAATTTCATTCTAAAACATCCAATCGGTTTCTAGAAAATTACTTATGTGCAGAGATCGGATATTCGGATGCATATTCACCTAAAGCTGAGGTGTTGGCTAGTATAGAACGCGCTTTTTTAATCGAAAAAATCTTAATTTAATGTAAAAAAAAAACGAACTCACACCACCCCTTCTCTTACAGTCTACATACACATAAATATTACTTGCATCGGGGTTAATTTTAAACAAATATGCATCTGAATACAATCCTTATAATTTAGAAGTCGCTTCCATCTGACTAGAAAGCTTTATGAATTCCCGGTGTTCCTGGAATCCCGGGATATTTTTTACTAAACACATAATTTAAGAAGCCACTTCCATAGTTTCATAACTAAAAATTAACTTTAGTTAAATATGCATCCGATTATCCGATCTCTACTTATGTGCTTCTAAAATCTTAAAATGTTTTGCTAGCAAATGACATTTCCAATCCATTATTAGAATGCGTCGGTCCTTCTACCAAACACTGTTTACTTTGCATTCACATATTCTACATAAATTATGTATTGTTACTTTTCAACATGGGGTACAAAACTGCCAGTTTTCTGATAATTTAGTACAGTAGGTACAATTTCTTTCTTCTTTTTCTCTTGTATCAGCACGAACTGTATAAAAAAGTTCGCACCGCTAGATCTACATAGTATAAAACAGTCGCTTTTCACGCGTGTTTACTAAGCGTATAGACACGCATAGAACTTTTAAACCACGCAACGGATTTTAATACCGTTTTTATCAATCGATAGACTGATTTAAGAGGAAGGAAACAAAATGAGCTGTTTCACAGAAAAGTGCAATACCTACGCGGTCAAAATGTATAGAACAGCAGATTTTTTTTTGAATAACCGACGAATAATTTTTGCGCTGGGGGGTCCAGAATGATATGCTGAATTCATGGCTGCAGTTATGGCTGTGTAAATACACCGACCTCCACGCAGGCGAAACCTCTGGCAAAACCTCGTAGTTTATAAAAATTACATGAATTACATAATCCCTTCCGCATGATGGAAATGTACTTATTTATTCATCACCTCAGCCGGAAGACGTCTACTGCTGGACATAGGCCTCCCCAATTTGGGGGGGCTTGCCATAATCGCCACGCTTGGCAGGCGGGTTAGCGATCGCAGTATGGTGGTAAAATGCATAGAGAACGCTGCTGCCCATTCTCTAGTAAGTCCCTTAGTCGCCTCCTACGACACCCACGGGAAGAGATGGGATGATGCTATTCTTTACCGCCGGCACCACACGACACACACACACTTATTTATTAGGATTAAATAATTTAAAAACTTAAAAACATATTCCACACTAATACAGTTTTGTAAGGTGTGTACACACGGCTACACATCAAGCTATACATTTCCAGTTTACGCTGGTCTCGCTTTGTACGGAAATCTTATACAATGCGAGATCAGCTTATATTGGAAATGTATAGCTTGATGTGTAGCCGTGCGTACATCTTATATGATAAGTATGGAAAAATAGCAACTTTAAACTAGAAATGCCAACTATGCCATTGGTTATGCACATGCTAGTTCTGTGAATCGGAACTCTAACACAAATCTGAATACCACTAACTCAATCCTCCTTAAAACTTCCTCCCAATTACGAAACTCCCAAAGAAAATCCAACCAAACTGCATTATTCACTCTAGCATAACGCCATCCCCTCTAAACGCGACAGAAATGTGATTGAGTTTCATTTTCCGAATGCCTAATGAACTTCGCTCATTTACCCGCCTTTGCTCCATCCCTCTCACATAATGTTCACAAACACATACGTTAGAAAGAGACAGATAGAAGTTTATCTGCACACTTCACGAATGAGTGATTTCATCTCACAGGAACCATTCTCTTTATTGCATTAGGTTTTAATTAATTTTGTATAGAACATGTGAGCAAGTTTCTTAATGGCGTATTAAATAGAAAACTAATAATATGCTCGGTTATTTTAGTGCTTTCATTTTGGTTAATTGTTATTTTAAACGGGTTTATAATTAATTTTCGTGAGGTCTTCTTTGCTTCGGTAATAATCGTGAGAGCTCGGCTCTCGTGACAATTTGATAGCAACAACGGAATGAAACCGGTTTGTGGCAAAGTCGACGTTAACAGGGACGTAAACAAAATCGCGGCGCCCCATCCACAAATTACGTCACACGTTAAGGGGGAGGGTGTCATTTGGAGGATTTGTGACGTCACATGCTAAAATGAAAAATACTAAAACTTATTGTTAATTAAAACAGTCACACCAGTTACATACACAGAGATTTAAACAGGTATAGCAAATAAAAATATTACAAATACTAACAAATAATAGAGGACAATAGATAGAGGCATACTTACTTTCGTAAAACATCAGACATACACGCATAATTATGCTCCGTTCATCAGCAAACAGGTCACATTCAGGATAGGTGGTCAGGAGGGCGTTAAGCATCCTTAAAGTACGACACACAGGAGACTCAGCTCTGGCGACAGTTTTAGATAACGGTGGCGCAAACAGATTGCGTCGACGGCTTTGACGATGACCGATGAATTTGTCGGGAACAAATAGTCGATAGAAAACATCAACGAGTTCGGGACTGTCGATGCGTCCTCTGAGAGTTTTGCAGACCATAGTGTATAATTATGGAACCAAAAACTTTAAAATATTACTAGCTCGATCTATATTAATAAGGGTATCGTGTTACCCAGTAACTGGGTTCAGGAGGTCAAGGACACAGTAGCTCCATGTAAAATACTGATATTCAGCTGCATCCGGTTAGTGTGGAAGCCGAACACAACATAGTTGGGAATAGGCGAGGCAGATGGCGAATGGAACAGCGTTTGTTCAACGAAACGGTCGTTTCTGGTCAGTCTAGAAACACCAGCAGGCTTAGCATGACGTTTTTTTTATTTCTAATCTACTGTAGAATAGAAATCACTTGTTAAATTTCTCAATGAAGAACTGTCAACTGTCTATAAAGAAACGTCATTTTTTGTCTAAACTTCCGACGACAAAAGGCTTGTCTACAGTTCTCGTGCGGAGCCTGCTGGATATGATTAAAAACTAATTCAGATACAAATAAACTTCTTATCGCTGTGTTGATATGAACTTGAAAATAGATTTAATTAAAGAGGTTAAAACTATCTTGTAATGACAAGCTCACAGTATTATCACAAAAGTTAGGGATGGCGAACCAATGGTAGGTACGCGTGCCTTTTGTGGCACGTAACAAAATAATTTGGGCACGACAGCCTAAGTCACAAGTCACAGTATGGTAGGTTCAGTTTGATAGGAGTATGGTAAGTCCATCTTCTGAGCCCGAGTCGTTACTTTCAGAAACCGTACCTGATGATGATTCTATTCTATCTCATGGGTATACCGTCGGCCTGTTCCTCTCGCAAAAACGAGACGTAACGTACAAACGAGATAGAAAGAAAATTGACAAAAAATTCCAAACCGATTGAATATTCGGCAACTCATGAAATATACGAAGCAATCAGAAGCAATATTCCCGAAACATATCCGCAATTTATTGTTGTTGCTCCACATTGCTCCACTAATTGGTCCAGATAGATTCATTAGTGTTGGCGAACAATAATTGCTCAAAAAATTGCCCGTGTAAGAGCACCTCTAAACGTAACTGGCGAAATGTAGATGTACTATAAGTAGACCTCTGCCTAACTGTTTGAGGGAACGGGGCGTGATGTTATCTAAATAGTCTACTATTAACATCCAAACAAAATACAGGAAAAGTTTTTATCCAGTGCGCAAATTTTAACCATGAATTCAGAATATCATTCTAGACACTACCGCAGAAATTTTTCGCCGATTATTAAAAAAAAACAGCTATTCCATACATTTTGGCCGCGTAGGTATTGCACTTTTCTATGAAACAGCTGATTTTATTTTGTATAACCGGCGAAAAATTTCTGAGGTAGGGTGTCTAGAATGATATGCTTAAGGCCCTGGTAATTTTGAATGTACTCATCGTATTGTCGTATTCAGCGATAATAGTTCTTACTGCAATCCCATACGGGTTAAAAT
Source organism: Polymixis flavicincta (assembly GCA_949987655.1). Taxonomy (NCBI): domain Eukaryota; kingdom Metazoa; phylum Arthropoda; class Insecta; order Lepidoptera; family Noctuidae; genus Polymixis; species Polymixis flavicincta. Next base: position 5,033,448 of record OX465199.1, read on the forward strand.
CTGTTGTAATAAATTCGAAAAATAGATGAGCAAGCATTGTCGTAAAAATGCAAATAAAATCGTATAAAATTAGATATTAACTATTTGATAAAAATGATCCATCACTGGATGCAGTTTGGCATTTGAAATTTTATGGTATATTTTTAATTACAATAATAATTGTTGTTGAAGGGATAGACTGGTATTAAAGATAATTAAGAGGTGTCTTTGATGATTTTTTTGATGCATTAAAGTATATTTTATTATGTTTTGAGTTCTATCACTGTATGCAAAAAAGACTTGAAAATATCATATTTTTTTTTGCTTTCAAAAGTATTTATGGTTAAAGAGAGACACTGGTTTAAAAAACCACCTTTTAGAGAGTTTTCAAGAAATCACCGCCTTAATTCATGGTTCAAATTTGCGCACTGGATAAAAACTTATCCCGTAGTGTTCAAAACAAAATTCAATCAATTTATTACCAGCTCAATTAGTTTAATGACTACAAAACAAAAACGCTAAGTAAACAAGCTATTTTCGCGCGCAAAAATAGTCGGCCATTTCCACGGGTGACGTAAACAAAGCCGCCATATTGGAAAATGGTGGCTAATGAAAAGCGCGGCAAAAATATCCCAGTGTTTTGTTTTTGCTAATTAATTAATTGAGTATTTTTTTTACCCGTTTTTTTAATTACGCTATATTTAAGCTCTAATTAATATCACATTGTGATAAATATTTTGGGATTATTTAAGGGATATTTATTGCTCGATGTCTTATTTTTAATTGATGTATTGCATAATATTGTTGTTTGAAAAAATAAATCTTTTTCTTAATAAAGTACAATGGTAATCTCTTGAAGCAGTGTTGGCCTTGTGGTTGATACCACCGACTTCTCAGTAGTAGGTCGTGAGTTCGAACCCAGGAAGGCGCTTTACTTTGTGTAAATTTTATCATCACCACTGCTCTCAAAACGGTGAAGAAAAACATCGTGAGGAAACCGGCATGTCCTAGAACCAAAAATTCGAAGACATGTGACATCTACGAGACAGCAATGGGCCCGCGTGGTGGATTACGGCCCACTCCCTCTCACAGTGAGGAGGCCTGTGTTCCAGCAGTGGGAAGATCATAGGCCGTTATGATGATGATGAATCTGCCTAAAAGTCGAGGGGTTTAATAATACAGGGTAAGTTTTTATCCAGTGCGCCAGTAACCACGCGTAGTAACCATGAATTCAGCATATCATTCTAGAACCCCTAGCGCAGAAATTTTTAGCCGGTTGTACAAAAAAAATCTGCTGTTTCATAGAAAAGTGCAATACCTACGCGGTCAAAATGTATGGAACAGTTGATTTTTTTTTTTTTGTGTATCCGGCGAAAAATTTCTGCGCGGGGTGGTCTAGAATGATATGCTGAATTCATGGTTACAGTTTGCGCACTGGATAAAAACTTTTCCTGTATAGGCGGCTCACACGAAGTTAATTGGTTTGTTGGGTAATTGACAATTCCAGAAAGACAATAGGAACGTTTCGTTTTCGTTTTGCAATTTCGATTTGATTTCAAACCAATATGATTCGCCCGATTCGGGCGAGTAAATTCGTGCGAATGAACTATCAAGGCATTATAATAATACGTACTACACATTGTCAATCTCGTTCCCAAACCACCCCAAGGATCGTATTTATAACCTACAATTGTATTTGACAGTATCAATTGTTCAATGATGCTACTCGTCCCGCCCCCTTCAAGGATACATGGTGTTTCAATAACTTTATGTCAATTAAATTAGAATTACAGTATTATCATCTCTTTTCTTTTTTATGTTGCTTACGAATGAGTACTTAGATGATGGTTTTACAAATTCCTATCTCCTATGCCATTTCAGCAAATTGTCTGTCCGTTGTTTTTTTTTATTTGTAAACTCAAACTCAAAGCATTTATTTCAAATAAACCAATTACAGGCAGTTTTGAATTGTCAAGGTCGGTGAGTTAGAAAGATGAAGCTAGTTGCCCATTCCAAAGCGTAGGTACCTATGGAGAAGAACGGGCAAGAAACTCCATGGACACTCTTTTAAAATCAAGATTTTGTTACGTTGTTGTTAGTTGGTTACATCATTATGTTGAAATTATCAATGTGAGAACGATGTAAAAAGTGCACATTAAAAGCGTCCGTAATTAAAATAAAAAAATAACAATTAAAATAAGCCGTGGGAAATAGTATTCATTATAATAAAAAATAATTATTGAGTTATTATAGTAAAAATATTTAAAGTAAAAAGTACAGTCAAAAGTAAAAACCCTACTGTATTAAAGTTGGTTAAACATTTAAAAAATATTATGTTCACTCCTCACTCCGGTCCTCCGAAAAACATGGCCAGCCCACTGCCAACCTATTGACTCTGCAAGCTATATCGGTAACTCCAGTTCTTTTAGTTTAATTTAGTTTCTGATTGTATCCTTCTAAGAAACTCCAAGTATCGCCCACTACGTTCACATAAGCCCATAAAAACAAATTAATAAAATAATAAATTACACAATTTCCAAACAGCCTATATTCCACCGCATATTCTGCGCCGACACTCGAGACTCGCCGACTCGATCACATACTTCCATACATCACAAACCACTCGATGTTTACAATTGTACCGATTACGATAATGGATCGAGATTAAACCGATTACCGATTATATCGAGAGCAGTATCGAATTAACGAGATTATAGTTAGAGTGTTTACTTGAGAGAGGTACTCTAAATATTAGTTGCTGTTTGTTTTTGTAATTAATTATAGACTGAACTAGGAGAGGGTTATAACAGCTATAATAGCATATCTGTTCCGCCTATTCCTGTTCCACGTAAATAACAGTTCCAGAAATCTGTTACAAAATAGCAGGCTGTCATTTTGTAACATGTTATAAGTGGGAGCTAACTATTAAATCGCATTTCTTTTCACCTGTTCCTGTTCCATGTACACTCACATGTACTTCTCTTTCTAATTAAGGTGCTACACCTACGCTTGTGACGATGTTACAGGGTGTATCAGCAACAGTTTTGATATCATTCTAGGGTACTGACTGTCTTAAGCATGAATACAGAAAAGCTTGTGACTGTCGTGTATAAGGGATTTTCGAACCGACGAAAAAACGGAGGAGGTTACTCAATTCGACGCGTATATTTTTTTTTTTTTTTTTTTTTTTATGTATGACCACGCATAACTTTTTCCAGAGTAGTCCGATTTTGATAATTCTTTTTTTATTGGAAAGGGTATACCTCGAAGTTGGTCCCATATAAATTTCGAAGAAAAATTCCAACCCTAAGGGTAAGAAAACAGGGGATGATTGATTGTTTACTCACAGATTTTAATACTGAGTCGTGTATTAAATCAAAAATTAAGAATGTAGTAATTAGTAGATTATAGCCACAAAAAATTATAAAATAAAAACTTTTTAATAAAAAAATTGAACCGCCGAAAAACCGAAAAATAAAAAATAATAAACTAGCTTTGTCCAACCCCAATAAATAAGTTCGGAAGGCGGTGACTTTGGATATGTTTTTGATTATATGTCACCGCCTTCCGAACTTATTTATTGGGGTTGGACAAAGCTAGTTTATTATTTTTTATTTTTCGGTTTTTCGGCGGTTCAATTTTTTTATTAAAAAGTTTTTATATTATTTCGAGGAACAGTAGCTGTTATTTCAGTTTGTTTGTCACAGTTACAGTCTATTATCATCAGGGACCTGTTAGATTTAGCTGTTACGATAAATACGTCTCACAATTTTTTTTTTATTTTTTTTTTTTGGGTGGGAAATCATCAAATAACTTCTCCCGCTCTGGGTGGAGCAGGAGGGCGTGTCAGACTTTTACTGACTAAAACCCACCCGTGTTCCTTCAGTAGCCCATATGCCAGGGGCTGTGGTATCTCTTTCAAACGAACCCGCACCCCTGACAGGCATCGGCCCTTGCGGGCCCCATCATTTTTGTGCTGACATCTCTTTGAGGCGCGCGTGGAACACAACGCGCCGTCGACTTGGGCTTGGTCCTTACCGGACAGCGAGCTACCCATTACTCGCCGTCCGCAAGCCCATGCCTACGGTGGCCGGAAATCGGCCTGGGATTCCCGACGCCCAGGGCGTCTCCGTATCCTGCGGCGGCTGGGGTCGCGAGGGCGCATATGCTGCCTCTCCCTCACGTGCGCCGCCTCCCTCTTCGCGAGCATCACTGCTTCGCTGAAGGAGGTGACGGCTCCCCATGCCCTCTCGCTCCGTACCATGGCCTGGACCAGGGCCGGACGCGAGAGATCACCGCCGCCGATCGCCTCCACGAGGACACGGCGGTGCTCCGCCCAAGCAGGGCAGACCGCCACCGTGTGCTCCACCGTGTCCTCAGGGCGATCTTCGCAGTGGAAACATCCGGGCGTTTCCTCCCGCCCTATCCGAAACAGGAACCTCCCGAAACAACCGTGTCCGGTGAGGACCTGCGTCAGGCGGAAGGTGAGGACGCCACGCCGCCTCTCAAACCACTCCTCAAAGAGGGGACTTACCGCCGCATACGTCTCACTATTAAACTGAACCAGTGTTGTTGGCTTGTATTCGTTATCAGGTAGAATTAGTGACCTCTTGTATCGAGTTCGCGACCAGTGTGTAGAATTATGGCAAGAATACTTTGATGAGAACTAAGTAGGGGAATTTGGTATAGAACCGTTCAACATAGGTACCCTTTTCCGTCTTCCTTGGTTTCTGGGTGCAGATATGCATCGAGATGAGATTGTAACTACTTTCAGACTACGTTCGGGACATATTCTGTTGATTATCGTCGCCTTTTAATGAGAAAGACTGATTGGCCCAATTGTTCTGAGTGTGATATACCTATTACACACCAGAAAATACATAACAAAATAATTTAAAAATAAAACATGCAATGGGCGGCCTTATCGCTTTCTGCGATCTCTTCCAGGTAACCTCGGAATGGACAGCCATTGCGTGGACATAAAAATGGGATTATCATTGGTGCAAAATATAGATACAATTTACTATACTAGGTACATAAATATATTTATATAAATGCTGTTTATTACATACTAAATTAAATATAAAAGCAAAGAAAATAAATGAGCAAAATCGTCATCAACTTAAAACTAATAAATACCCTGCATCAAAACGAAGGTCATTTCCACAGAAAGGCACACCCGATCCAGTCAATTTATGTGTTTATAGACGGCTATCAACGACTATCTGTGGCTAATCGGCCATTATACGTGTTTGTATAGGCCGAACAAACTTTACAACTAATTTAGGTCCTCCATTCGTGTGTCATTGCCTTTTCCTAGAGTTTTGTTATGTTTAATGATTTTATTTATAGTTGTGGCAGCGGGTTTTTTTTTTTTTGGTTGGGAAATCATCAAATAACTTCTCCCGCTCTGGGTGAAGGCTGTACTTAGACTTTTATAGGGTATTCCATCTGTTGACTAAGTTGAACTTAAATAGGTTTTTTTTGGGGTTGAGAAATCATCAAATAACTTCTAAAACCCACCCGTGTTCCCTCAGTAGCCTGTGTGCCAGAGGCGGCGGTATCTCTTTGAAAAAATGTTTTGGTCAACGACTATTTTAACATTTAAATTAGAATCGCTTTTCATATTTTTTATCGTAAAAAGATATCGACACCCAAAAAACATATTTTTAAAGTGATTTTCAAGTAAAAACTATAAGCTGCGGTCGTCAAAAATTCCTCAATAGGGTATTTTCCGATTTCATAAAAACTATTTTAATTTGAAGATTGGGACGATATATTTAACAGAAAAATAAAAATAAATTTATTAAAACACATTTTCTCACTTAAAAACGATTAAAATCTAATTTATTTTTCGTTGGTTTGAATTTACCGCCAAAACGCTCCTTACGATGACTTTTTATCACGTGACATGTGACGTCGACTTTGTTTATACGGCACCGGTACAAATACTTAGTTTGGCGCCGTTTTAGAAGTATTTGTGCACAGAGGCACCACACACCAGTAATATCACTTTATATCCATTAAAAATCTTGTTAATTATAAACTCGACATTCACTTAATTACTTACTAACTACTTTAGTTTACACAAAGTTGACGTCACGTGATAAAAAGTCATCGTGAGAAGCGTTTTGGCGGTAAATTCAACTAAAAACAAATTTGGTTTAAATCGTTTTAAATTGAGAAAATGGATAGAAATCAATTTATTTTTATTTTTCTGTTAAGTATCTCGTTCCAATCTTCAAATTAGAATAGTTTTTGAAAAATTGGAAAATACCCTATTCCCCATCACGTATTTTGAGTTTCTCTAACTTATTTAATTTGACCTTGAATTGATGCGTCACGTCACCCGCATGCACAATGATTACAAGACAGGAATCTTCACAAAAGGGTTGCCTTCCTGCCAGGCGTGTGGGTTATTCGAAAGAGATACCGTGGCCCTTGGCACACAGGCGACTGAAGGAACACGGGTGGGTTTTAGTCAGTAAAAGTCTGATACGCCCTCCTGCTCCACCCAGAACGGGGGAAGTTATTTGAAGATTTCCCAACATCAAAAAAATAAAAACCCATTGTGTAATTCTTTGCTAAAACTACAGACTATATAGTTCAAAACCGCACTACACACACGGTAAAACAATTTGCTCAAAGGAAAACGTAAACAGAATCTATAGACTATAGAACATAATCTTAGCAACGCCCTTAACATTCAGGGTTCCTTGCAAAATAAAACAAATCCTCCGTAAAAAATTATAATGTACGTAATTGTATCTTGGGCCGCACCTGGCGCTGAGGCGGACGAGACAGTCTTGATACTTGCGTTTGAGAGGAGAATAGATTTATGAAATTATTGCGAAGTTGGGTATTGAATTTGTGTTTGTAGGCACTCAAATTGGTTTTAGTTTGTTTTTTATTAGGCAAATTTATTGACTTCATCACCATCATCATGGTTTCAGCCGATAGACATTCACTGCTGGACACAGTCCTACACCAAAAAAAAAACTGGGGTCTACGCCATAATCGCTACGCTTGGCAGGCGGGGTGGCGATAGGAGCATGGTGGTAAAATGCATAGAGAACGCTGCTACCCAAGTCCCTTAGTCGCCTTCTACGACACCCACGGGAAGAAATGGGATGGTGCTATTCTTTACGTCCAGCACCACACGGAACATTATCAATTATGGATGTATGCCTGCTTTATTGCGTTTACATAAGGCTATAAGATTTTCAATCTATGGTGGCAAAGGTTGCTTGATGAACGGCATTTGTTTTATGGGGCTCTGTTGCCCACATTATCAAAAACTCCAAGAATATTCTTGTGCGCATGCGGTGGAACTTAATTGACATTTAGAACGATTGCTGAAAATCGTGAAATATTGCCTAACTTGTTCTGAGGGGCTTGTGGCTAAGTAACAATAGCTGCACGGGTCGATCGATCAGGTTAAGCTACGCTTGCCGCGGTTGGTCCGTGGATGGGTGACCATCTTTACATACCAAGACCCCTCCGTGCCTCGGAAAGCACGTTAAGCCGTTGGTCCCGGCTGTCATTTGTGGATCTTTGACAGTTACGGATCGTCAGAAGCCCGAAAGTCTGACAAACAGTCTTACCAAGGGGTATCGTATTACCCAGTAACTGGGTTGTGGAGGTCAGATAGGCAGTCGCTCCATGTAAAATACTGGTATTCAGCTGCATCCAGTTAGACAGGAAGCCGACCCCAACATAGTTGGGAAAAGGCTAGGCGGATGATGATGATGATTGCCTAACTTGTTCTTATATAAACAGTTTTCATGTAAACAACAAAATATTCCTGCTTCAATAAATTATTTACCTTATCAAAAGCTCATAATTTACCTAAAAACCGAAGATACTTTGAATAACAGCCAATCGAGAAACTCTTCAGTGTTAGATTCATTTGTAAAATTAACCTCAGAGTAGAACGGACCCACACGGTTCGTTAATCAGGTAAAGAGCTCGTTCTGACCCGACTTCACCCGACCCGTCAATTTTGCACGCTTCAACACACACTTTCTGAAAGAATTTATAACAATAATATACGTTTCTCATTGTAGACAGGTACGCGAATTAGGAACGAAAGGTTCGGATACTTTTTGTACTTTACTTCGACTTTGTTAGTCACAATTAATAACCATCACGAGTTACAATTTTAACCATAGGTACATGACAAGTAATGAATATTTTTATGGTGATCATAATAAGTTGCACAGAGTCTTGACCCTAATCCCTGAACAAGGCGAGAACCTGTGTCTCAGGGGATAGTGTTCAACTTTTGAATATTCTAATTTTTTTTCTTAAGACATTTGTGTCACTGCTATAAAGGGTAAGTTTTTATCCAGTGCGCAAACTGTAACCATGAATTCAGCATATCATTCTAGACCCCCAGCGCAGATATTTTTCATCACATTTTGCCCGCGTAGGTATTGCACTTTTCTATGAAACAGCAGATTATTTTTTTTATAACCAACAATCTAGAATGATATGCTGAATTCATGGTTACAGTTTGCGCACTGGTTAAAAACTTATCCCGTTTATAATTCACCTTAGTAAGTACCATTAGAAGGTGCTGGGGTTTGTTTGTTGTCAATATCTGATTATGTTACATTCAGTTTAGAGGTCTACATGTGGCTAAATAATACCAGGCACACGGGTCGATCTTCAAGGGTAAAGCAGTGTCCCCACTACGAGCCGCGCGGCTCGCCCTCGTAGGCTTTTGTGTTTTTTAGCCACGCGTCCACATTAAAGAGCCGCGCGGCCCACCTAGTGCAGATGCCACAGACTATAGAGAGATATTACCGGCAGTTTGTTTTGAGATGATACAACATGTGAATAAAAGGACATGTTTTTAGCTTCAGTAGCATTCATAGTAATAAGCACCGCTGCGCCAATAAGAAATAAACAGCGGCGACGACGTTTTTGGGTGCGACCAAGTTTAATCAGCAGAAAAACTTACACTGCTAGTAATTTAACACAAGATTTAATAATAGATGATTTAGATCAACTAAGTCTTGAATATACATAGATGCAATGGAAGTTTTCGAAACTTTTTCGCATGTCAACTTCTGAATTTGAGATTTTACTTAATGCAGTTGGACCCATTATTGCCAAAAAAGCGCACAGACAGGCCGCGCGGCCCGTCCCCACTACCCAGACCCGCGTGGCTTTCTTTGAAGTAGACCGACATCTGTCGGGTTGCGCGAGGCCGGCCGCGCGGCTCTGTTAGGCCGCGCGGCTCAAGCCTCGCTCGCGTCCACACTCACGAAGCTCGGCCTCACGGAGCCGAGCGGCCCTAGTGGGGACGCGGCTTTAGCAACGTTTAATGAGATCGGTCCGTCCGAGCCGAGAAGTCCGAAAGTCTTAGCACCAGTCTTGCTAAGTGGAGTAGTGTTTCCCAGAAACTGGGTTGAGGTCAGATAGCTGCAACCGGTTGGACTGTAGACTAGAAGCTGACTCAACGGCTAATATAGCTTGATTGATGTGTCTAATTCAGAAAGATACTATTATCTTTCTGAACTAGACATGCTATATTAGCCGTTGGGTCAGTCATTTTAAATACACACGTACAGAGTATGTATTGAAAATGACTTGGCATGAGAAGCTCATGCGTAGCAGTGAACAGTAAAAAAAAACGATTCTTAAGATTTTCAAGTATGCTTTTTTAAATGTATTTTATATTTTTTCTAAATTTTAATCTTTTAATGTACTGTTTTTATATTACTTTTTTTTATGGATCATGTGGTCTGCAATAAAGTTTATTTTTATTTTTTTAATTATCATCAATTCATAACGTCATCATCATCATCATCATCATTTCAGCCGAAAGACGTCCACTGCTGGACATAGGCCTCCCCCAAAATGGGCGATTTGCCATAATCGCCACGCTTGGCAGGCGGGTTGGCGATCGCAGTATGGTGGTCAAATGCATAGAGAACGCTGCTGCCCATTCTCTAGTAAGTCCCTTAGTCGCCTTCTACGACACACACGGGAAGAAATGGGATGGTGCTATTATTTTACGTACGGCACCACACGGAACGTAGATGTTTCCATTACGTACCGAAAAGTAAACTTAATCATACCCAAGTCATTGGAAAAGTTATATCTAATATTGTGATAACTACATCACACAAAGAAAGTTCAAACAAATTTTAGCTAAACAGCAGGACATTTTAAGACAAAAACTACGCCACACTATAAACTAAATTACACTAAGTACTCGACTTTATAACCTCAGGTAAAGCGACATTGTTATTTATTATTTTAATGGATATATCGTAAAGTATCAAGAAGGTGGGTCGTAGTAGTGTCCGTCGAGCTCAGGTGTGTTATAAAGACGTTTTTCTTGTCTCAGGTCCCGCGGTGCCATTGCTGCGTAGGGCTGGGACACTATATCAGTTTTGTTTAGAGATGTATCGATGATTTTAAAACAGCTCTGATTTTAACTAACATTTTAAGCCGGTTTAACTATCGACTAACCAAAATGTGTTTTTTGTTTGGTAATAGAAATATTCTACAACGCATATTGTTGGTATCAGTGGTTTCTTAAAAAAATTGCAAATTATTTAGTGATTTCAAAGAAAACAAAGGGACTTATTACAACTGAGTACAATAAAGTCAAGCGAAGTCGTAAACAATATACGATAAGATTAACATAACCGCAATAACACGGGGTTAATTCCAGTATTACTGTTGTATTGGCCATTACTGGCAATATTGGAAATGTAATACTTAATGAGAATCGCTAACCCAGATTACTGCTTCCCGTTTCAATTGTTATTTTAGTACGGACTAGCAATATGGTGTATATGTATGTATAGGGACATTGGATTTATAGAGGAATTGTTATTTAATTTAGATTTTTATTTAATAACACCTTTACGGCTTCCACAGATAGGCGCTACGCGACACTGCGACGTGACTCCAATATAACAATTTCTATGAAAACTTCATGGAAATAGATCTTCTCGACTCGCGTCGAAATGTCGTGTCGCGTCGGTCTGCGGAGCCTCAAAACAGACGGTTTGACTTCATGGACATGTTCTGCTATATGTACCTGCTGTTTATTTTAAGATGACCAACACACACAAGTTGAATGCGCATTTAAGAATTGTGGACTAACACAAAATAATTAAAATATTGATGACTTTAAACGACTATCAATACGCTTTAACTTTAGTTTGTTCTTGTATATTTTTTAATATAAAAAAAAAAAAAAACCAACTTATCGATATCGACAAAACCACGTTCCCGTCTCTAATCATAAAATATCAGTCAAAGTATGACAAATATTGTTTTTACTACACAACGGGACAGGCGAGACAACCCAGCATCCCGGGTGCACAGATTTAAAACATATCTCTGAAACAGCTTGCTTTACTTACATGCTTCTTATGATGTGGAGCATTTTCTTTTAGAATAACGTGGGATGAATACATGCAAGGTGGATAATAAATGAAAATATAGAATTTTTTGATGTCCTGTATCTGTAAAATTCTCACCGTGAAAAAAAAAGGTGAAGTGAGCACGCTCACTTCACCTTTTTTTTTTGTGACAGCTCACATCACGATGTGAGCTGTCATTCCACCAGCATTGCTATTCTGTAACGATGTCACCGCGTGAAGTAAGCGTGGAGTGAGTAGTCAGTGTCACTCCATCTGATGCTTGGTCAATCCCTAGCATCAGTGGGATGACATTGACAGCTCACTTCACGCGGTGAGATGGTTGTAGTATCGACATGCTGTTGAATTATTCAGCTATGCTAAACTAACCATCTCATTGGGCGGCGGCGGCGATCTCTCGCGTTCGGCCCTGGTCCAGTCCATGATACGGAGCAGGAGCGCATGAGTAGCCGTCACTTCCTTCTGCGAAGCAGTGATGCTCGCGAAGAGGGAGGCGGCGCACGTGAGGGAGAGGCAGTATATGCGCCCTCACGGCCTTAGTCGCCGCAGGAGACGCCTTGGGCGTCGGGAATCCCAGGCTAATTCCCGGCCTCCATAGGCGTGGACTTGCGGACGGCTAGTATTGGGTAGCTCGCTGTCCGGTAAGGATCAAGCCCGGGTCGACGGCGCGTTGTGTTCCACGCGCGCCTCAAAGAGATGTCAGCTGGGGTCCGCAAGGCCCGATGCCTGCCAGGGGTGCGGGTTGTTCGAAATAAATACCGTGGCCCCTGGCACACAGGCAACTGAAGGAACACGGGTGGGTTTTAGTCAGTAAAAGTCTGACACGCCCTCCTGCTCTACCCAGGGCGGGAGATGTTATTTGATGATTTCCCACCCAGAAAAAGGACAAATAGTAAGAAGCACCGTGATTGCGCAAAACACTTTCAATCACAATCGAAGTAATTTTGAAGAATCTTGCTAATCTATTGTTTGATATCAATCTACCTAGCTTTTTTTGTAACTATGTTGGGGTCGGCTTCCGCGTTGGCATTCCGTGTGGTGCCGGACGTAAAAGAACAGCACCATCCCATTTCTTCCCGTGGGTGTCGTAGAAGGCGACTAAGGGACTTACTAGAGAATGGGCAGCAGCGTTCTCTATGCATTTTACCACCATACTGTGATCGCCAACCCGCCTGCCAAGCGTGGCGATTATGGCAAAACCCCCTTTTGGGTGAGGCCTATGTCCAGCAGTGGACGTCTTTTCGTCGTTGGGGTCGGCTTCTAGTCTAACTGGATGCACTAAATACAAGTATTTAACATAGAGTGACTGCCTAGAAGACCTCCACAACACAGTAACTGGGTAATACGATACCCTTTGGTAAAATGGCCCAGTGCGGGTTGGTAGAAGTAGCATGGCTTCGATTTTTTTGGTTCTAGGACATGCCGGTTTCCTCACGATGTTTTCCTTCACCGTTTTGAGAGCAGTGGTGATGAAAATTTAGACAAGCCTGCTTGGGTTGGAACCTTTTTTTTTTTTTTTTTTTTTTTTGTACGATCTACAACACGTAAGTCGTGGCCACCACTGCTAAACCTAGTCCCAATCAACCAAATCCCTAAAAAATCTTGCATTATGTCCAACTATAACTGGCGATTTTCATTGAAAGTCACAAAACTTAATAACTACACTTCATTGAACAGAAAAAAACAATGTTTAAAAAATAAAACTAACCTTAAAAAAAAGGGCAACACTTTCGGATCTAAGTGCCGGACGAAACGTCAAGTAGAATTTGTCACTTTGCAACCCAATCCACCTTTTTAGATGAATGTTGAATAAATATCGTATTTCTAAGAAAATTGCCCAATTGTTGAGGCTCTAATGGTCGAGGAATTGTATAAACAAGTTAATTTAACTTGAAAACTTGGTATCCCTTACAATTGTAACTTTAAGTTAAGGTATAACGTGTACTTGGATGGGGTAAGTTGTTTTTAACATTAAAAAATCTGCCAACGTTTTCTCCGCTATGTTGAGGTTGGCTTCCAGACTAACCGGATACAGCTGAATACCAGTATTTTACATGGAACCACTGCCAATCTATCTATGCAACCCAGTTACTGAGTACCACACTACCACGATGCATGTTTCTGTGACAAATAAAACTATTTTTCATTATTTCTTTTCTTTCTGTCTTTCATGCCCCCTGGGGCCTAAGTCTGCTAAATTCATAATGGTCGATCAGTAGTCGGTCAATAGTCTCGTGATAGAATTGTGTTATAATGGTATTGTCGTATTGCCATTATTATAAAACCCGTTAGCAGAAATGATTTTCGAAAAATACTACTAAATTTGAACATTTATTCATGCCAGATTTCATTTATATGTATATATTTTTACATAATTATTATTTTAGGAACTGTCAAAAAAGTCATTAATTTGTCATTATGTACGAGATTACCAATAAATGCCAATTCTTTCAATGGAGTGTCAGTGGCTGACCACATGACAGAGAAATTGACTCCGTCCATTATATTAGTAGATTACCAAACTTGTCAAAATCAACAATTATGAAATCAATGATAGACCATTCTGACACTACTGTAACAGCAGACTTGAGGCCCTGGTTGTCAGACTTTTCGGCTTGCGACTATCAACCGACTATCCACTACCGACTATCAAGATCCACTAATGACACCGAGACCAAGGGCTAAACACAGAGTTCTCGATATGTAATGTCCACGAACCGACCGTGGCAAGCGTAGACTAACCTGCGATCAACCCATAGTACACACACATTATTTGTCACAAAAACACGTGCATACAAAAACATCAGTTCTCCCGCAGGCCCCACATCCCTGTGTACGTTGTTCCTTGCACTAATGGGCCAAAGGACCGTCTTTGTAATTCGGGAACATTTTGTCGATAAAATAATTTGATGGCCGTTATAAACAGTTGACAATCAGGTGGAGATGTGCTATGGAATTAGGAAATGGGGCCTTTGTTACTCTACTTATTTCAAAAAAGGTTGGGACCGCAAATATCTTTAAGAATCTTGGTTAGCAACGGGGTGAAAGACAGGTCTTGGCAAGTTGGCACGAACGAAAACCAAGGTATTTATTTATAAACGTCGATTACAGTTAAGAGACGTTTAAGCATCAAAAATGTATGTTAAACAGTCGCTAATCATTACTTAACTTTAGCAACGTTTATGAATTATTTAAGAGAATCATCATCATTATCATTTCAGCCGAAAGACGTCCACTGCTGGACATAGGCCTCCCCCAAGCGCCGCCACTTCAACCGGTTCTATGCTTCCCGCATCCAGCGGACTCCTGCGGCCCTCACGAGGTCGTCGGTCCACCTTGTGGGAGGCCTTCCAACTTTACGTCTTCCGGTATGCGGTCGCCACTCCAGAGCCTTCCGGCCCCATCGGCCATCTGTTCTGTGAGCAATGTGCCCTGCTCACTACCACTTAATTTTGGCAATTCTTCGGGCTATGTCGGTTACCTCAGTTCGGATCTCTTCATTTCTGATTCAATCACATAGGGAAGGTACCACATTTCGGTTCCATATGTCATCACTGGCAACACGCACTGGTCAAAAACTTTCGTCTTGAGACACTGCGGTACGTAGGACGAAAAGATATCGCGTAACTTCCCGAACACTGCCCAGCCGAATATGAGCCACCAAGAGAATATGTAACGTTAATTCGAACGATTATTCAATAGAAAATTTACGTTATTATCCTACAGAATTTCGGTTTTAAAACGCGGCAAGCCTGTAGATAATTAGTATTAGGTACCTACAGACTTGAAATGATGAAGACTTTATGCATATCACTCGTGCCGCGGCCACACCAACGAGAAATGCCATTGATTATCGCGATGTTGCGTAACCGTAACGGTTAACGTCCAACATCGCGATAACCAATGGTATTTCTTGTTGGTGTGGCCGCGACATGAGTGCTACTAATTGTGCTTCATCATCATCATTTCAGCCGAAAGAGGTCCACTGCTGGACATATGCCTCCCTCAAAAGGGGGGTTATGCCATAATCGCCACGCTGGCAAAACCTCGTAGTTTATAAAAATTACATAATTAGAAACAAATTCCCTTCCGCATGATGGAAATGTACTTATTTATTCATCACCTCAGCCGGAAGACGTCCAATGCTGGACATAGGCCTCCCCAATTTGGGGGGGCTTGCCATAATCGCCACGCTTGGCAGGCGGGTTGGCGATCGCAGTATGGTGGTAAAATGCATAGAGAACGCTGCTGCCCATTCTCTAGTAAGTCCTTAGTCGCCTTCTACGACACCCACGGGAAGAAATGGGATGGTGCTATTCTTTTACGTCCGGCACCGCACGCAATTGTGCTTGTTGCTATAGGCCTATAGATATAAATAAAGTCTTCATCATTTGAACCAAAATTTAAGACTTATTTTGCTAACCTGATGAATCTTTATTCATCAGGCTAACCTGACGGTCTGGAGGACTAACGAGGCTAAGCCTCGTTAGTCCTCCAGACCGTATTTCGGCCATGGCGGCCAATCTCAACGGAGACTAGGCTTCGGCGCAGAAGATATTATAGTGCACAAGTGTGTGCGCAGACACAGGTGCACTCGCTCTTCCCTCAGTCTCATTTACGGATGGGACAGCAATCCGACACGACCGCAGAGAGATCAGGCGCTGGACCAACAGGTTAACGTGCTTTCCGAGGCTCGGGAGTATCACACCGCTAACTCTCCAAACTTTTGCCAGGGGTGCGGGTTGTTCGAAAGAGATACCGTGGCCCCTGGCACACAGGCAACTGAAGGAACACGGGAGGGTTTTAGTCAGTAAAAGTCTGACACGCCCGCCTGCTCCACCCAGAGCAGGAGAAGTTAATTGATGATTTCCCACTCTAAAAAACAACTTTCCAAGCTCGAGGCTGTTACTAAGACATTCCTAATGGAACACGTCCTACCTGATGAATACAATGGCTTCCTGTGGGGTTGTCAGCTATCCCAAATAGTTACATGTATATAGTTCATGTCGATAAGCATATACATTAAACACAGGCCTCTTCTCGATATGTGGGAGAGGGCCGTGATGTACCACGCGAACCAATACGGGTTGATAGATGTCACATATCTTCGAATTTTTAGTTCTAGGACACGTCGGTTTCCTCACGATGTTTTCCTTCACCGTTTTGAGAGCAGTGGTGATGAAGTAATAGGGTATTACACCCATTTTTAGGGTTCCGTAGCCAAATGGCAAAAACGGAACCCTTATGGATTCGTCATGTGTGTATGTCTGTCCGTCCGTAAGTCACAGCCACTTTTTACCGAAACTAAAGTGTGTTTTTTTTGAGGTATAGAACTTTAAGTCGGCATTACTTTTCAAGATGGCGACCGATTTAACAGCTGTCAAGTCATTTATTTTCAGTTTGGTTTGGCAATTCATCATGAATAGACTCACGCCTGAACAACGCTTGCAAATTGTGCAATTTTATTTCGAATTATTGAAAGACACGTTTGGTGACCGTCTAATTTCACGTTTTGGACCTGTGAATTGGCCTCCAAGATCTTGTGATTTAACACCGCTAGACTATTTTCTGTGGGGCTATGTAAAGTCATTGGTCTATGCGGATAAGCCACAAACGCTTGACCATTTGGAACACAACATTCGCCGTGTTATTGCCGATATACGGCCACAAATATTGGAAAAAGTGATCCAAAATTGGACGTCTAGATTGGACTACATCCGAGCCAGCCGTGGCAGTCATATGCCAGAAATCATATTTAAAATGTAATGCCACAAGATTAACTTTAGAATAAAAAAAATCATATCAATCGAATAATCCATCGTTGTTTTATTGCAATTTAAAGTTCTATACCTCTAAAAAAAACACCCCTTATAAGAACTATGCTGTTGAAACTTGGTAAGTAGATGTATTCTGTGAACCGCATTAAGATTTTCAAACAAAAATAGAAAAAAAAAAACAATAAATTTTGGGGGTTCCCCATACTTAGGTCTTCAAAAATAATGTTGAGGTTTCAAATTTCATTTTTTTCTAAACTGTATAGTTTACGCGAGAGACACTTCCAAAGTAGTAAAATGTATCCCCCCCCCTCTGTAACTTCTAAAATAAGAGAATAATAAAACTAAACAAAATATATGATCTGAAACTTCCACCGAAAGTTTGTTTGAACGAGATCTAGTAAGTACTCGTAGTTTTTTTTACTACGTCATAAATCGTATTATGTTACTTGCTGCTAAGGAACCCTTCATGGGCGAGTCCGACTCGAACTTGGCCGCTTTTTGAAAAGTGTCCTAATTAGATTCTAAAGTACTAATAAACAAAAAAAAAATACGCGTCGCTCCTCCTCCGTTTTTTCGTCGGTTAAAAAAGCTGTATCACAGTAAATGGTAGAATGGTAGATGTCTCATGTCTTCCAATTTTTTGTACTAGGACATGCCGGTTTTCCATTTTTCTTCCCCGTTTTGAGAGCAGTGGTGATGAAATATTTTACACAATGGTGAATTGGGTAGATGTCACATGTCTTCGAATTTTTGGTTCTAGATGATGTCGATTCGGGAGAGGAAAAATAGCCACATCAATAAATAGAAGGTCATTCTGTATTATAGAGACACAATATCTGGCAAAGGTATGCAAAACAGAGCACTATATGATATCAAAGGCGACTGACTGCTTATCATAAACCTTTGTAGCCAAATGGGCAGACAATACGTCCGGTTTGAATGATAGACTATAGTTTATGCGGAAGCTTCACGCCTTTTACTCTTGTAGAAGTAGGTAGACTAGCGTTAGAGCGTTCATCCGGCGCGGTCTGGCAATGTCGTTTTTCAAGTGGTTTTTCGATTATTTGATTATTTTATTGAATAGTTTGTTGGTATTTATAAGTTTGTATTAAAAACAGCAACACAGCACACAACGGAGCATTTGATGACGTCACACTTGAAGAAATGTAGTCAAATACCAACTAGGGTTATTGATCGGAGTAGGTAGATTGATTTGGGGTCAATGAACTGGCACGTATATATTAGTATGGATATGCCTCCGGGATTTTGAAATGATCTAAACTGCTTTTTAATATAATTTTCACCTGATTTCATATTCATAATTAGTTATTGCATTGAATGCGAAAAAATAAATCTATAGCATTCTATAAATTTCTAATGTAGTAGTTTAAAAATACAAATTTCACAATATTTGATTCAATCCCGTAAGTACCAAAATGAAATCCCGGAAAAAAAGCTTATCCATGTTATGATTTCTATGACTATTCATGATGCGAGTACGTAAAATCAATCTACCTACTCCGATCACTGGTTATTATACATTTTTTTATTGGTACTTCAAAGTTCGACAAGCAACAAAATTCACTCCTAAGAGTAGAAACTGGACGGGGCCGCCAGCGTTTGATGGCGGACGCGGTGGGGCCGAGGGGCCGCAGGGGAAGAGGAGTGTCGGTATAGCGTTGGCCGCTCTCCCTATCCCCTACGGCCGAAAAGTGGTAGGCGTCGGGGCCACTGTGCTGACCCGTCGCAGGGTGACGGAGGGGTCCGCAAGGGCCGATGCCTGCCAGGGGTGCGGGTTGTTCGAAAGAGAAACCGTCGTCCCTGGCACTCGGGCAACTGAAGGAACACGGGTGGGTGGGTTTTAGTCAGTAAAAGTCTGACACGCCCTCCTGCTCCACCCAGAGCGGGAGAAGTTATTTGATGATTTCCTACCCAAAAAAAAATATAAACTAACGATAAAAATAAACTGAAAAGCAAAAAATACCCCGTTTAGTCTAATTAAGCTCCTAAATTAATGTAAATTACTAATTATGAGTGGGCGCGAAACAAAGGCGCCAAGTAAAATGATAGCAACTTCATTGATCTGCGTGATCGTTTGTTTTGTTTTCATGTTTTTTATGTGATCTTAGACCGAAGAATTGCCAAACTTAAGTGGCAGTGGGCAGGGCACATTGCTCGCAGAACAGATGGCCGATGGGGCCGAAAGGTTCTGGCCACAAGGTGGACCGATGACCTTGTGAAGGCCGCGGGTATCCGCTGGATGTGGGAAGCACAAGACCGGTCGAAGTGGAGGAGCCTGGGGAGGCCTATGTCCAGCAGTGGACGTCTTTCGGCTGAAATGATGATGATGTGATCTTATCATCTTGATTTCTCTGTGGCAAATAAATCTATTCTTCTTTCTTTCGGCGCCGACTCAAAATTAGTCATTTTTCGGCACTACTTTTAAAAACGTGAGTTTGGTATTCAAGTCAGAATTCAGCTCTTCCTGGCCCTAAAGTGGTAAAGCACTGAGTTTTTTTCAAGTGAAAAAACTTCTTTAAGCGCGTTTTTTGAGATGTGAAAAGCAATTGAACTCGCGACACTGTTACCGACATCTCTGTTTTAGTAGAAGTATTTCAATCATTTACGAGTAAGTCTCAAAAGATACTACCAAAAGTCCAGAACTAATATTCCAATTGGAATTATGAAAATCGTATAAGGCGTTTAGAAGATATGACCAAAATTATGATTTTGAATAATGTGAAATCCTCGCGACGCGATTACCAACACCACTAACTGCACGAACGTACACACGGCTACACATCAAGCTATAAATTTCCAGTATAAGCTGATCTCGCATTGTATAGGATTTCCGTACAGTGCGAGTTCAGCGTAAACTGGAAATGTATAGCTTATGTGTAGACGTCTGTACAACGTTGAACGTTGTTTAATCTGACGATTCAAAAAATATTTCCTGACGATTCAAAAAATACACATGTAATTGTTCAAGTTTTCACTTCTGTCGGCGCTCCCGGAGTGCCAGTTTTTTTATTTATTTCGATCTGTTTAAGTTAAAAAAGAGTAATCGGAATCGTGGCGACCAATGTTTATTTAACACTGGGAAAACATTACCCATTACCTCGATAGATGGCGTTGTCTTCGATTTATATCTCGCTATGGTTTCGTTACCGGTCGTAGTATATATACAAAAAAAAAACCTAGACTATAGTCGATTAAAATTTATTTTATGTGAGCAGTACATACACAGTTCACTGTGATTCGGAACAAGTTTTATTAATATACGCGATTCGACAGTGTCCACACCTTAGGGTATTTTACCCTAAATTTAGGGCATTTTAACGCGTTTAGGGTATTTTTAGGGTAGACAATTATTTAGGGTATTTTTCAGGGTAAAATAAATATTTATGGATTTTTTAGGCAAGCAAATTGTTGAATCTTTTAAAGAATAAACGTGTTTCCGAACGTTTCTAACTTGTGATTGTGACGATGTATGTACAGCCGCCAGCAGGTCCAGCTATCCCAAACTGTCAAATTTTCCCAATTGAACATGAACCTTATTTCTATGAAATAAAGTTGAAAAACTATCAAAGAAATTTGACAGAATACGTCGTCCAGCGTATCATTTTGGGCCGAGGTTATTAACGATTTAGATGCAGGAGGAAATAAGAGGTTCGCTGCCATCTCTAAATTTGCTTTGGCTGTATTGTCAATGCCGCTATCAAATGCTACAGTGGAAAGAGCTTTCTCCATTTATTCGATTATCAAAAATAAGCTTCGGAACCGATTATCTGTTGAGATGTTACAACATTTGATGCTGGTGAGGTATAGCTTAAAAATAAATTATAAGTCTTGCGTTACATTTACTCCGACAGACGCAATGTTGAAAAAGTTTTCGAATGACATGTACGATTTCAAGAAAAAATTTACTGCAGATGACATAGAAGCCCAGACTACTATGGATGCATTCCAAGAATGTTTGGAAACGGTGTAATACTTTAGCTATTAGTTTATTAATAAATTGCATTTCTATGAAAATTGATTTGTTTTTATTGAAAACAAAGTTAGGGTAAAAAAAAGAAAAAGTGCCTAATTTAGGGTAATTTCGCCGAGCGTTAGGGTAAAAAGAAAAATCGGAGGTGGCAACACTGCGATTCGAATACCAATCCGGTGTTTTATTTCACTACCCGCTCCTAGTCGACCCTCGATCACGTTCACGATCGCTAAGTTCTTTCATCTTCGACCACTAATGTCGTGTTCCGAAACTCAACAAAAGTGATAATATCGCGAAGCCAAACCAAAATAAAAATCAGTACTAATGATCTGATAGCTCTTAATTTTTTTGACTATTCAATTTGGTTGGGTTCGCGATATTATCACTTTTGTTGAATTGCGGAACGCGACATAAGTAAAAGCTTCACATCTGCCATTTCAATCCGGAAATATTCGTCCAAAAACAAGATCTTGAAATCCATCCGTTTTTCGAGTCCTTTTTCATTGGCATATCCATCGCTGAACTCTTCATCAAACGTCAGCGTGCGAACGGAACGTCATCGGATGCAAGCGTCCAACATATCGGACGTGTCGGACAGATCGGACGGATGATCGAGTGACAAGAACAAATTGCTTCGGAGCTCTGAAGCTGTTTGGATGACGGAGTAAGCGGTGGATGTTTTTGGATGAAATGGGGACTATTTTCGTAGGCTTCCGTCGAGCAGGCCAAAGGGGCCATAATACACTATCAGTAGCAGGCTTAGTACGAGAACCGTAGACAAGAGTTTTGTCGACGGAAGAGTAGACAAAAAAGGACGTTTACGTGTAGACAGTTGACAGTTTTGTGCCGGGAAATGTAGACAAGCGATTTCTATTCTACAGTAGAGTAGAAATAGGAAGCGACATGCTAAGCCTGTAGGAATCCATTTCATTTTGACAGTTCCCCGACTTTCATGGCGTTGTTGCCACAGATTTTTTTTTCGAACATTATGAAAGAATGTACCTATTTATTAATAACCTTTGATTCCGATTCTGATACTATTAAAAACCGGACAAGTGCGAGTCGCACTCGCCCACCGAGGGTTCCGTACAAATTCGTAGGTACATATCGCTGCTTAAATTCAAAGCGGCCACAAGTCGAAAACATATTAGTTTACTGGAGAGCACTTAAAAATTTTGGTCGCGGTTTATCTTATTTCTTATACCTATGTGTGTATCGTCAGATGTATATTTTAAGCCTCTATTTGTCTATAATTTGAAATTTGCGCTACGTTTTATAATAGTTAGCCATCAAAGTGCAAAAATGCAAAGAAGACAGTTGTGTGATTAAGCTATTTTTAATGAGATAATGCCCTTTCGAATTTAAACAGCAGTATTATAAAAAAATTGGCCCGCCATTCCTTGCATAAAGACACTGTTTTTTTTTTTAATGATTTGATTATAAATGTATAGTTTTCAGATTTTTCCCTACAGGTACTTGTAGTTGACGGTATTACTTGCTAAATTTCATAGTTCTAGGTCAACGGAAAATACCATATAAATTTTGATTCCCTTGAGATTTTCGAAATATACGTTTATTGTGGCATAAACGGCCGTATCTTATTTTTACCGTTAACTTAGAAGATTGATTTTTTCACAGTTTCAAGAAACTGTAGACCTGGGTATATCGTTTTAATTTCAACTCGATGCCTCCACGCGTTCGATAAAGGGTCTTGACAGACGGACAGACAGACGGACGGTCGGCAAAGTGATCCTATGAGGGTTCCGTTTTTTTTCCTTTTGAGTTGCGGAACCCTAAAAATAATTCAGATTCTATGTGTTATGCAATTAAGGTGTAGGATCCAGTAATGGTGCTATTACATTTGGTAGATTGCCTATGGAATTCGGGCAAACGACCATGTGTACGGACATCTCAATTTTAGTTCTATTTTTATTTTCACTGGTTATTATTGTTTGTTTCCTAACTTTATTTTTGTTTTCGGGTGTCACCCGTTTTATTTGCGTTAGTCTGTTTTAGTTTAGTTAGCACTCACTTGAATGATGTTTAAAGTGAGCTTTACAGAATAGCACAACTCTATTTACACTCTTTGAAAGACAAGCGTGACGATACTCAGTAGGTATTCCCAATTCTAAACCCTCCATTGCATGTGAAAACCCAGCCGAAATAAAAATTAATTTAATTATGACGCCCACATCGTTACGAAAACACGAATTAATAGTTCATAAAAACATTATTTTTATTACGATAATAATAACTTTATCTACAAATCAAACATATGTCGCATTTCGGAAAAAAGGTCGTACGTCGCTAAAATATAGACTCATTTGGATAATCATTTTTTTGGGCAATTAAATAAACATTATGTTTATGTGGGGGCATTTAAATTGACAAAATGTGTGTCCACTTTGGAGGGTTGCTAATGAACCGTGGAGCTTTTTTTTGTGGGGTACATTTTGATATACAAGGTGTAACTAATATACGCAAATCCTGCATAAAAAGAAAATATGAATACCTACATGAGTGACAGGTTTTTGCATTTGCATCTGTATTTCAATTTGGGTAAAGTTCTTAATACAAAAATGACAACTTAGCGGGAGCCGTTTTTCGATTTCTATAAGGTTCTTATTTCAAAAACAGGGACCAAATTCTATATGGTTATAATGATTCCCCGCGATCTTATTACGTTCAAATTACGTCAGTATCGTGTTTTTTAGAAACCAATGTGAACTAGAGATGGGTCGTCGACGTATTTGGCGTCGACGCAACTAGACCGTCCATTTTCGTTTATCGACTAGTCGATCAACTAGTCGAATTCGTCGACTAGTTTACGCGTTAACTTAATAAACTTTGCGACGTCGTCGTCTACGGCAGTCGACGAGCGACGGCGTGAACGCAGGCGGTAGACGTCTCATCTCTCGCGGGCTGTACCTATTCATTTGAACTTCCCTTCATACTTTTCCAGGCTTAGGACCATAGAGGAGAGTAATATATCGGGTGCTTAGGACTGGCTGAATACTGAATAGAGTTAATTATAAAGTCGTATTCACTATACCTGTGTCCCAGCAGTGGGAACATTATAGGCTGATGATGATGATGATGGTGATGATGATGATGCACTATTCTGGCTTAGTTAGAAGATCGATTGATTTTATGTACATTAATTATTATTTTGTTAAATATTTACAAATTCAAAAATCAAAACAATATGAAAACACACAGTTTGTTTAAACAAATACAAACCGCTTTGTCTCGCATCGCCCGACCAGTCCATCGCCTTCCTCTTCGCACACGCGAAACTACTATAACTGCATCCTTTCCTTCCCATGACAATAATTTTATTCGACCCGTACAATTATCAACTCCCTCATACTAGATTTAAAGTTCAAATTTGTTTGCACGATTATTTCATTTCCAAGGGCGCACGGACGAATTAATCGATTACGTTCTCGTCTACGTTTCAGTTACGCCGTCAGAGGCGTCTACGGATTCGACTAGTCCATTGATTAACGGTGAACCGTCGCATCGTCGACTCGTTCACAACTCGTCGCGTTCCGTGTTTCGGCGTCTAGCGTCTACGGATTCGACTAGTCCATCGATTAACGGTGAACCGTCGACTCGTTCACAGTACGTCGACGGTCGAATTAACTAGTTCGTTCATTCAACGCCCATCGCTAATGTGAACAGGTTTTCAAGGTCCGAAGGCGAGAACACCCAATGAAATTATGAAACACTTAATTTATTTCAATCAGGTTAATTTTATTCCAGAAGGAATCGCATCGTACAAAAAAAAACAAATCTATTTATAGTTTGCTCGGTAACCAAACCATAGCTCGCCTTTTAATCGGGCAACGCCATCTATCGAGCTTAACGGTAAACTTTTGCACATCTGAAATATTGGACACAATGTAACGGTAAGGAATCGAAATGTCATATTCTGTAGGTATGTTCAAAGACAATTTGTCGATATTATTAATACGCTATTAGCAGATTTCGTGTATGATTGACGTGGTTACGAGTAAGGAACCGTTAAGTGGTCATAGTGAATTCAGGCCCAGACTCGATAGTTTAACTTTAAACCACACTTATAGGGAAAAACCTTTAATTTTAGGAGTCGGTGGCTAAAAACTAAAATACGAAACCTGAAACAACGACTTCAGAAATTAAAGTTATTTTTCACATTGCAGGGTTTTTTAGGAAATTGTTTTTTACATATATAAATTCATTTGAATTTACTTAGTGTTGACATAATCTACCTACTCATTGTTTTTAATTTTTAATAATGAGTTAAATTGCAAGATGTAGCTAGCTAGCGACCCCGATAATGGATCTATTATATCTAGAACTAATTTCAATTTTGATATTCCATAACCTACCATTGCATAAAATCAAGTTCTTCTAACATAACAGACAGCTGTGCTGCTGGGGAGTTTGTTGCGCCACTTCTTCTTCCCAGCTAAAGCACTAGGAAGTGTCGAAGGGTGGGCGTTTTTGGGGGACTGTCTTTTGTAATTTTTGACGTTCAAAAAGTGCTGACACCAGCCTAGTTTGAATAAATGACTTTTGATTTTGATTTTGACATTATATACATAGATAGGTAGTAAAATACACACAGACAAAGTCTCGAGCAACTACTGGGATTATAAAATTTTACGAGTCAACCTGGGTCAACCAGGTGCGAACCCACAGTCTCTTCCTTCAGAAGTAGCTGTCCATTCCAAGGTTGCTTGGAAGAGATCGCAGAAAGCTATAAGGCCGCCCATTGTATGTTTTTAGTGTTTAATGTTTTATTTCTTCATTTATTTTCAGCAGGCTTAGCTAGGCTAGCTAAGCTAGGCTTAGGCTTAAAAAAAAAAAAAAAAAAAAAAACATGACGCTTTCTTTTTCTACGAACAAATAGACAGTGCTTTTTCCATACAAAGTGACGTTTCGTTCCCCCATTTTTTGCATCGCACCGTAGATATCCTTCTACAATCTGTCATTTTGTCTTTCGTTTCTAACAAGTTCCCCCTTATTACAGAACAAGGTTTTTCTTTAGGTATGGTTTAAACCTTCGAACCTATTTTTTAAATAAGAACCTAACTGATATCGAAATACAGCTCCTTTTACAAAACTGACAAGTTAGTCCAGTGCTAAATTGCCAGCTTTGGAATAGGAGCTGTAATTCTATTTCAGTTCTAAGTTCTTATTTCAAAAACAGGCTCGGTGGTTTAAACCATATCTAAAGAAAAACCTCGTTTTGTAATAAGGGGGTCTGTGTCAAGGTCCCTATAAATGTAGACTATTTCAGAAGAATATTTCTTCCCAAACTGTCTAAATCACACTGACAACAAACTTTCTACTCGACGTCCACAAAGTGTATACGATTATCTACAAAATTATGATTCGTTTAGAACACATAACTGTGATAATTAATAGAAAAACATAGCCATCTTTGCCTATTGTACATCATTTAGTTAATAGTCATGTCTATTCTTCCGTCGACAAATCGGTGCTCGTGCTAAGCCTGCTGGTGTACAATAAAGTGTATTTAAATAAATATATAAATAGATGTATTAACTTTTGCACCACAACCAACAAAATACCGATAAATTATCCTCTATTTAATAACGCTTAGCTTCCTGCCCATCGCTTTACGAAAACCGTGAAGATAGCAATAAATTCCTGGCCTCATCAGGGGTGAAATAATATAAATAACGGAAGAATATCCCCTACGACGCTGATCGTGACGGCATGTGCTCACAGAATAGGCATTTGAGTGCCCGAATGGAGTTTTTGTCAATTTTTCTATACAATTTTAAAGAAAAGTCCTGACTGACTTACTCACCAACGCTCAGCCCAAACCCTTGGACCTAGAAAGCTGAAATTTTCTACAGAGGTTCCCTTTATAATGTAGGCAAGGAATAATGAAGGTTTTTTCGCAATATATGTAACCTCTAATGGAGTTTTAAATAGGGGATGACAATTTGTATGGAAAATCGTAATTTTTGTAGTTTGAATCATGAACATTTTAGTGTTCTGATTAAAAATTAAAAACCACGTGTTTCAGTGTTTTTGGGAAATCATCCCCGAGGGCGTAAAATAGCGGATGTCAAAATGTAGGGAACAGCTGATTTTTTAAAACATTTATTAACGTTACACCTTGTATAAGTTGTATAGCTTATCAATAAATAAATAAATTAGGCAGTAACGGTCTATATTGTTAAATTTAATAAGATGCCTCCGAATGCATGAGATTGCTTATAGTATTCAGTCTAATCTACATCCTTTTAAAACAAGTTTCTTGTTTCCATCTTTTTAAATTAAGTTTTTAATTATGCTAGGTATATTTCAGATTTCAGATTCAGATTTATTTTTGCAAAAACATGTGTAGATAATATACATGGTATGATGCTTAATAAAGGTGTTACAAGGTTTTTTGGCTCAACATGTTTGACCATGGTTGGTGTACAAATTAGGTCGAAAGACAATAAGAATTTAAAATACTAATAACATAAAGAATTATCAATAATATTAAATTAAAAAATTAGGTCAATAGTCATGCGATTCAAAATAAATATAATAGATTCAGTCAGTATCTTCCTAATATACTAATTTAGCATTGATTACTTTGACTCGACAATGATCCCAACTATTTATTTCTAAAAATCCTACTATCCTACTAATATAATATTACAAATGTGAAAGTTTATATGTTTGGACATTTCGATGTTTGCATGTTTTTTTACTAAATCACGCAAAAACGGCTGAACGTATTTGGATGAAATTTGGCACACAGATAGATTATAACCTAGATTAATACATAGGATACTTTTATCCCGGCAATAAACGTATTGCCGGGAAAAATTATCCCAAGGGAACGCCCTTGGGATAATTTTTTGACCACCATTCGGACGAAGCCGCTGGCAAAAGCTAGTGAAGTAAGAAAGAAATAAAGAATACCGTTTATTTGGACACAGTTCGTGAAACACAAAATACAATAAAAAATAAAAAAAGAAGTGAAAATAAGTAATTGCAAGAGTGTGTGCCTCACGACTGCGCCAAAAACGTTCGGAGTATCTATAAGACTCACATCGACATTTTCAGTTTTACCAAGAATATATCTAATTTCCTTGCTAAACAAAAATAACCCAAATAAAAAGTACCTCCAACTGTTCAAACATACATTTGTTACATCACGACTGCGGTACCATCAATAACTGCTTGCAAACTCAACATGAACCCTAATTTTATGATCTCAAGGTAGTTTTTCGTTCGACACGCGAGTTACATAACTCTGGAAGCGGTATGTTCCCCAGTTTTATGCGTCGATAATATTTGGCAATATGTAATAATAAAATGTTACTTATTTGTGTGTTTGTGTGTCTTTATGTAGTTTTTATTTGCTGTGTCCGGTCGTGTGGTTTTAAGTCAGCAATGCCCGTATTTTTATAGGTGAGGAAGGTATTTTTAACCGACTTCAAAAAAGAGGAGTTTCTCAATTCATCTGTTTATTTTTTGTATGTATGTTCTGCGATATTTCCGGCAAAAATGGGTCACTATCGATATTTTAAAAAAAATGGATAGGGTATGGCCTCAGAGGTGGTCCCATATCAATTTTATTAAATTTGCTTGGGTAGTTTCTGCGTTAGCTTCGATAATACAAATAGTTTATAAAAGTTTCCTTTTAAGCAAATAAAAACCTGTATTAGGACACTCCACTCTTCCGCAACTTAAATTAACGTAATGTACAGTCGCCAGCAGGTCAAGCTATCCCAAACTGTCAAATTTTCCCAATTGAACATAAACCTTATTCCGTTGTAATAAAGATGAAAAACTATCAAAGAAATTTGACAGATTGGGGTAGCTTGATGTGCTGGCGTCTGTACATTCAAAAACTAGAGTCATGCCAGTATTAACCATTCGCAGTTATATAATTTTAAAGAATACAGAAAACTGATATTTGACATAATAGCTTATTTATATGAGTATGCATTTTGTGAAATAATACGTATTTACTTTGTGTATCGTGAAAAAAAAATCTTTAAAATGAACAACCGATATCACGAAAAAAAAAATTAAAAATTGTTAAATTTCGATTTTTTGCAAAAAAAAAATTACCTACTATTAGTTCAGTTGAAAATCGTAAACATCACATAGCGCAACGATTAAATAATCCTACTGATATAACATTACTTATTGACAGGCCTGCACTGTCCTCCCCAATGACTATATTTAATTCTCTTTGGTCCTCCCATACCTATCGTCACTGCTATTTGAAAACATTGTTAAAGCCAATTATTTTTTAACCGTGGAGTTTCTTGCCGGCTCTTCTCCATAGGAAGCGAAAATTTGGAATCGTGCACCTAGCTTCTGACGTTTCATAAGTGCCCATGCAGGTTTATGTGTATCATATATTTGTTCAATAAAAACTACATGTGGGCCCGTGTGCCCGGCGCCCGGGCAACACGACCTCTCTATTATCTTGTTGCATATAAACTCTGCGGGCAGACTGTGTCATAAGGCAATGGTGTGAATGGCGGCCTCGCGGCCTCGTCAAGGCATCTGGTCCGGATGGTCCGCGGCGACGCGACGGCCCTGCGCCCTCGCCGCCGAAACTTTACAATTATTGGAATGTCACGCTGGATGCGAATGTTCGAACGTTAAAAAATATTACAAACGAAACCAAGTTTTCAGTAAACTTTTAATCCTCAAGCCGACAACTGAGAACAGTTCCAGATTCTGCTGCTTATAATTTTTTAATGGAATTCTTTTCAGGTCTCAAGATCGAACGCAGAACCTCACTCCGCAGTCACAGTCTTCATCACAAGACCAGTAACTGTCAATCGTCACGTAGAAAAATTCTCATGCATAAGTTACCCATATATTGTCTGCAGAATAATATTTTGCAGGCAAATCCCCGGTATATCATAGTGTACCTTCGCGTGACAGGTGACTGTTATAGAG
Organism: Polymixis flavicincta; assembly: GCA_949987655.1. NCBI lineage: Eukaryota > Metazoa > Arthropoda > Insecta > Lepidoptera > Noctuidae > Polymixis > Polymixis flavicincta. The sequence goes on from OX465199.1 coordinate 5,063,546, forward strand.
ACACGAACACGGGACCCCACTTATTTATTCACGAGAACCATCTAACATACAGACATACTACAAAACCATGTTATTTTAACGGAATACCGGAGATATGAAAGGAATAGGCTCGTCTCATGATCTTTGCAGACGTTTGAAGATATACAAGGAATGTTACAGAATAAACGGAATTCTTGAAAGTATTTTTTTCGTAATTGAATAGTGAATATCAATTCACTGGTGAATCTTATCAACACATTTTTTCCATACAAACTTCGGTAGTGTATTTACTTGGAGTAAGTTCGGCAATGTACATCTAAAATTAAAGATTCGTTGCTAATTTAACTCAACTTTGAGCGTGTTTAAGTAATAAAAGAAGTGTAAAATCTCCAAAACCAAGTCTGGCACATAGGCAACTGATAACACGCCCTCCTGCTCCACCCAGAGCGGGTATATTTCATGATTCTCATCCTCAAAAAAAAAAAAAAACAGTACCTACCAATAAAACGATCACATAAAGATACATCCTTCCAAAGGGTACACACTATTCAATACCGTTTGCGTCACCACCCGTGCCAGTCGCGGCACAATCAGAAGAATAAACTACAATAAATATACATAGTTTGATTTACTTCTCCAAACCTAGTGCTATTTATTACTTATTCAAAGAGGTTATGAAAGAAATAGCATGATGAACTAGTTGTTCACCGTGAATTGAGCTGTCAATAGTGTCACTCCGTAGAATCAGGGGCCCTAGTGTGAGTTCGTTTTAACCATCTCGATCTTACGCACCGAATGCGTTCTGTGCTCCGATTGGTCCTTCAACAATCCAGGGCCAATCGGAACGCCGAACGCGCTCGATGCGTTCGATCGAGATGGTTAAAACAAATTCACACTAGGGCCACAGATGAAATGACAGGTCATTTCAAGCTCACCTACACCTTAGTTTTCATGGTGAGATTTTACGAAATACACCGGCTGGTTCTTAAGTTTACCGCGTTCTTATAAAAAAATATTAGGACGCAGTAACGTAAAATGAGGGTTTTCATGAATATTAAAGCCACCAGTTGGCGCCACTTTGAAAAGAATTCTTCCAGATCGACAATGAACTTAAGATATTTTATGTCATTCGTTTCATTCTTTCGTTCACCATTCAGTCCGTAGGCGCTTTGACACTTTTGACAGGTACCCGGACCTGACGTCTCAGTGCTGCCACCTAGTGAGCGTCATTTCAGAAAACCCTCATTGAAAGACTGCCTACCTAATATTATTATTTTTCATTATAAGCCTGTGTAGTCCCACCGCTGGGCGAAGGCCTCCCTTCCCTTTTCCAGTCTTTTTATTGTCTACTATGATTGTGGGCCAATACTTTAAGGAGTTCAGTTCATCCTTAGCTTGATGTGCTGGCGTCTGTACATATATATTTGTTTTATTTTTCAGTTACTAGACACATTTTATCTTATTTAAATCTATTTCCTTTTTATTTCTATAACTGGCGACTATCGCAGCATCATGCTGAGATAATGGCCTTTTGGCTTCGTACAGGACTTTGTTTTTTATTTTCCTTCGTTTTTGTTGTTTAAATCTTATGTTAATTTTAATAGTAGTGTAGAATAGTAGTGTTTTAGTTTTTCTTTTTATGTGTTTAACTAGCTTCCGCCCGCAGCTTCGCCCGCGTGGAAGTAGGAAATTATCGGGAACTTACTAGCGGGATAAAAGTCCCGTGTATTAATCTAGGTCTAACTGTGTGCCAAATTTCATCCAAATCCATTCAGCCGTTTTTGCGTGATTGAGTAACAAAGACCCAATCATCTTAACAAACTTTCACATTTATAATATTACGGACTACCCTTTTTGGTAAAAAAGGGTAGTCCGTAATCCGTCCGTCCGTCCGTAAGGGTAGTCCATTGTTTTTCTAAACTAAACCGTAAAGGGGGATTGGGGGGTGTCTAAGTTATCGCGGTCTGATTAACTCGAAACTCAGTATTTATACCTAAAACCAAAATGAAATAATAACGTGTTTCAGGATTTCTCAGTATTATAAATACTGAGTTTCGAGTTAATCAGACCGCGCGTTAAAATTCTACCATACAAACTTAGACACCCCCCAATCCCCCTTTAGGGTGTAGTTTAGAAAAACAATAATTTACCAACTTCATAATTTAGTTAGATAAGTAGTTGCACCAAGTTTCATGTTTATTAACTCAAGGAATAAGATTTTTCATGCAAATAAAATCCCCCCTTTTCACCCCCTTACAGGTTGATTTTCCGAAAACTTTTTTTTGCAAAAATTTCACGTTCCTAGTCCAAGTAGTTTCGGCTGTGCGTTGATTGATCAGTCAGTCAGTTTCTCCTTTTATATTTATGGATAATCGTATTGTACCTACTGTAGTAAGTTTGTGATATTCCTGTGCAAGTCCAATTTTTCTTTCTTTTTTTCATCCCACCATCTCTTTCCTTCTTTTTTTTCTGGGGGAGGCCTATGTCCAGCAGTGGACGTCTTTCGGCTGATATGATGATGATGATGATGATCTCTTTCTCAGCCTGTTACGTAGTCATTTCAAGAGACTTGGGATCCTCACTAAATATGCAAAGATTATAATAACATAAGAAAGTTACACAGAAACGGTAATCATAAGTAAACAGACGTGGGCGTTCGATCTGTCTTAACAAATCTTCGGAAACGCAGAACCTTGTCACATCAAGGATAATCATAAAATAAATGATAAAACAACAACGTAAAAGATATTTATATCTGTCTTTTCTCGAATCTTCGCGAATAATATGGCGATCACTCTTATTCTATCCAAAATCTTCGACATTTTACCTTAAAAGATTATCTACGATATATCATGATTTTTGTAAATTAATATATAATGATGGATATTTGTGTTACGTTCGGCTTCACGCGTAATGCCCCTATTCGTCAGGTGCGCGTCCATATTTTTCTATTAAGGGTTGTAGATATATCACGATCAGGATTGTAGTTCATGTGTTTTAGTTAAGGATTGCATATTTACGCATACATTATTTGGTTTGAATATCTAGATTAAGGGCGCTATCACATTTTTGCTTGAATTTGAACGTTTTACTCGATATTTGATGAGCGATTATGGTTTAGATAGAGCCAAAAATTCAAAACAAAAATATGTCCTAGAAAATTTCAATATTGGTCTAGGGAGTATTCTAAACAAATATTTTAATTTGTTTACATAAGTCAGTAAAATCCTTGTCTCGGCAAATGATGTTTCATAAAATTGTACTTTTGGGCATCTTTAGATGCTTTATTACATGGAACATATAATAGTTTAGTAATTTATACCTACCTTGTTCATACCTTTATACATACCTTGTTCTTTGGAATGCTAAAACAATTTTTTTTGTTTCATACAGTAATTCACCAAAAATAATTCCGTAAAACACAGAATTTATGATAATTTTTCGTTTGAAATTATATTTTCTATCTGTATATGTTTAATCGAAATTCAAACAAAAAGTATTTTATAACTAAGGTTACTAAGTCAGCTTGCTAGAAAAAAATAATTGTTTATTTAAAACTAAAACTAATATGTTTAAGCAATTGTTGAATGCAACGCTGTAAATCAGTAATAAAACTCGGGACACGCGGGATTTAGATTTAGTCCGCGCTGGTTTGTTCCTGGGCGTCCAAAGCATAGCGGATAGCATATGTGCGTGGCGTACTTCACTAGACACACATAGGGTTGCCAACCATACTGTTTTCTACAGTATTATACTGTTTTTCGCTAAATTATACTTTTTACTGTTCAACAAAAATAAAGTATACAAAATACTGATTTCAGCATCAAAATGCAAAGACATTATTAAGTATTGTTTTTATTTAGTCAGAGGGAGCTCACTGCTCAGTGCAGCGCAGCCACAAACAAATCACACTGAGTTTCTGAACGAATCTGTTAATGTCAAATATTCAAGACTGTCACTCACTGACAGACATGCGAGTGAGTGTGTGCGTTCTCAGAACATAATTTTTTTTCGCGTGGACCTTGTTTTTGTTTTACAACTTTAATAAATATCTAATATCTACTTTCTGTTCCCGCCACCTCAGCATTTACTGAAAGAGTTTTTTCAGTAATGAATGCTAAGTGGCGGAAGGATAGAAATAGAGCATCTATTAATTTAATAAAAAAATGTGCTCCTCATTTATTTTAATTTCAGTTATAATTGTGATGAGGCGTATGAAGTTTTTAAAAAAGATTGTGAATTAGTAAGTTGTGCGAGAAACTCCAAAAAATATGTATTTAAAACACTAAATAAATAAAATACTGTTCATTTTTCTAAAATACTGTTCATTTTTTCATTCAGACCCGAATATACTTTATTTCTTGTAAAAAAAGTTGGCAACCCTAGACACACACCCGCGATCGGCTACCACGCGCCGTATAATTTTCCTAAAATTGAGCACTTCGATTTGTAATAGGCCTCTTAATGTCTAGGCAAAGAAGTTCGCTGTGGCTAGCTAACTTTAAAGATAGTGACGTTTTATCATCCCTTTCGACTATTCAACAATTTCAGTCGTTGTCAAATACAATATTTGACAACGACTGAAATTTTTCTTCCGCCCGCGGATTCACCCACGTGGATGTCGGAAATCATTCCACGGGAACGTACTGCCGGGATAAAAGTATCCTGTGTTATAATCTATCTGTGTGCCAAATTTCATCCAAATCCGTTCAGCCGTTTTTGCGTGATTGAGTAAAAACATCCAAACATCTCCACAAACTTTCACTACACACTACCACACACACTACACTACTGAAACCCACCAAAAAATCTATCTGTGTGCCAAATTTAATCCAAATCCATTCAGTAATTTTTGCGTGAAAGAGTAACAAACATCGATACATACAAACTTTCGCGTTTAATAATATTAGTAAGAATGTTTTTTCCTAGGAAAACTACTACAACAATATTCTATAAAGTTCACAGCTCACCTCACTCAAGTGAGCGCACACAATTCGAAAGCGAACTCATTTGTTTTTAAAGTAAATCATCGCGGATTCACAACGAGACACTGTTCGAATTTCGAAGTGATCTTTGAGATTGAGACTCTGTAGGCCAGAGATACTTAGCGCTCCTCATACTGGTATAAATTTGAAATTCGAAGTGTCTATTGGAGAATTTAACACTACAAGTGCGTTATTCTTAAAAAATATTTCCGTCCAACCTTTTTGATACTTTAATTTAAATTATCGTCTGTCTCATTAAGTGTCTTAGAAAAATACTGTCATATACAATTTTCAACCATAAATCAGCGCCTGATTCTAGGTAATTACCGCAATGAGGACGAAGTCGTATTTCTTGAAAAGCTTCTGTTGTGTTTAATATCATTTTTTAAAGGTTAATTAAAAGTTTTTCTTTTGTTTTCCAAATGAATAGAGTGTGCTTTCAAATAGAAGGCTCTGAGAGGTGTTAATGTGGTGAATAATTTGGCAACACTGTGTTTTGTTATAAATACAGTAAGCAACCCAAACTTGATCCGCACGATTTTTCAAAGGGCGATGGAGAGGGCTATGCTTGGAGTTTCCCTGCGTGATCGAATCAGGAATGAAGAGATCAGCAGGAGAACCAAGGTAACCGACATAGCCCAAAGAATTGACAAACTTTAGTGGCAGTGGGCAGGGCACATTGCTCGCAGAACAGATGGCCGATGGGGCCAAAAAGTTCTGGAGTGGCGACCGCGTACCGGAAGACGTAAAGTTGGAAGGCCTCCCACAAGGTGGACCGATGACCTTGTGAGGGCTGCAGGAGTTCGCTGGATGCGGGAAGCACAGAACCGGTCGAAGTGGCGGAGCTTGGGGGAGGCCTATGTCCAGCAGTGGACGTCTTTCGGCTGAAATGATGACGATGATGAATGCATTTTCTAATAAATTCTCTAAATGGGGCTGAAAATCGTTGTATAGTTAAGAAGAACTACATGGTCACACAGACAGACACGAAAAGGGACTTAATGTGTACAATATGACAGGCGCAGTGATGATAGGTGCTGGAAGGTTTTGCCAGAGTGGCGTCCAAGGACTGGAAGACGTGATTGATGTGCGGACCACATTGTTACCATCGTGGACAAATCCTGGATGAGGCTGGCACAGGAGTGTGGGGATTCGCACCAGAGAAGCGAGGCCTAAGCCTAGCAGTGTGCATAATGTACAGATGTAGTTGAGATTACTTTTTGGGCTATTCCCAACCTCCTAACAGCCAGTATCTACACTGGCGACTAACATAAAACGCCATACAATAGAACCCTCCTTTTAGACAAGTATTCACAAAAATATAATATCCAAAAAAAATGACACAATACTGTTGGTGTATGAAATCATTCAGTCGATCTGCGGACCGTAAGAGCCAATCACTTAACGATGCGAATGCCACGACGATCAAAACTTGCTGTCCAATGAATTGTAGCGCGATTAACTGATCTTGATACTTTAAATTGTTCTCTGTGCGAGCCTCGTTTTAAAGCACGTCATCGACATCACAAATAAAAGTCCTGACTGACTGACTGACTGACTGACTGACTGACTGACTGACTGACTGATTGATTGACTTACTCATCAACAACCAGCCCAAACCCTTGGACTTAGAAAGCTGAAATTTTGCACAGAGGTTTCCTTTATAATGTAGAAAAGGAATACGGAAGGATTTTTCGAAATTCATGCCCTAAAGGAGTTAAATGGATGAAAGTACCGCGCGGGCGAAGCCACTGGCAAAAGCTAGTTCTTGTACATAGGTAAGTATAACTTGCAAATAATGTCACAATGTCCATAGCTGACATTGTGACATTCACTGGTAAAAAAGAGCTTCTATTTGCCTAATTGGACAAAATGTAAGAAACGGCAGAGTTTTGTTTTTCGTAATATTAGGGTTGGTTCTTTAATTGACAAGTGAAAGTATACGAATTTTCGTGGGGTAGATACCACAACTAAAATGTGAAACATAAACAGTGTATTTAAAAAAAAATGCAGTTAACAGACTTCCAAAAAATACACTACAAAGTGAAAAATAGCTTCCAATTTCACAACACTAAAATATGTAGTAAACCAAAGACACCGTCTTCCAAAATTAAAGTTTTTTTTTTTTACTTTATGCATTTTTTTTTTTTTTTTGGAAATGTGTTGTTTTTTTTTTAATATACCTCGTAGTAATATTTTGTAGGCTAGCGTTATCACGGTTGTCAGTATTAGCCCCTAAATAGTGCCCGGTAGTAGTAAGTTAAGCATTTTGATACAATACGCTGATTTGGTAAAACAATTTTGTAGGAACACAAAACCCAGAAAAATCTCATCACATTTATTAGAAGGTTAGGAAAACATATTAAATTGTATTTATCTTAATTTCAGGGACACCATGCAAATTATAAGAAACTGAAATGTAATCATTAAATGTTTTACATATTCAATTTATTCAGAAATTACTTTCCCCTTAATATAAGCCCTTTTTATGCCTTGAAATCCTTACAAAAAATATTCCATATTTTACGTAATATAATTTCTATGTTAATGTACAAATTATAGAACAACACGAGTTTCTGAATTATAAGTGGAATTGTTGATTCAAATCATTCGTTACATATTATTTTAGCTGTCTCGTAAGAAATTAGGTTGTCTTACACTTGTCACTAACGGGATATTTTCCGCGATAGTGGCTCTTGTTCTCGGGTTTTCTCTCATCTTCATGTAACCGATTTTTTTATTTAAAAATCAACCGACTTCCATATAAATACTCTACAAAGTGAAAAAAATATTTCCGAAGTCCGTTTCATTTCGTTTTTCTTCCAACGACTTTTGGCGGTCGATTGTTTTTTTATTTGTGGTACTTATAGTACCTATCTATGTTATGTTACGCTATATTAATTCACAGAATAGTCTGTGAGCAAAACAAAAGCCGTCTAGTGGAAGCCTTCTTGTCTCAGTCACGGCGTGCAGCTGCCGACTATTTATGTTCTTTATGAAATTATTTGTGTTGTTACGTTTTTTTTATTAATGTTATTTCATCTTTTAATATGCACGTGTTTCTGTGACAAATAAATACATTTTTCTTTCTTTTTTCTTTCTTTCTAAAAATCTTTGCGAACTTTCAAAACCTATCCATACGCAAAGCTCTCTTTCAACGTGTCTCTGTCTGTTTGTCTGTAGTCTGCTTATATTTAAATCGACCAAAACATAACCTATTAAAGGCACGTTATTATTTATTTATTCATAGAAATTTTTGGCATTCATAGAACTCTATGGCTATGTTTAATAAATAGAATAAATAAATAAAATTTAAATGAAATAAATTAACCCTCTATTGCCAGTTCTACAATAATTTTAAAAGTTTTTTTTTTTCAAGTATACCTCTACGCAACATTTTTTTTTTACGAATAACTACAATTGGTGTATGTACTCTTTTTAAACAGTTTTTCCTTCAACCAAGGCTTCCTCTAGGTTTTCTTCACGCTTTTGAGAGCTGTGGTGATGAAATAATTTACACAAAGAAGAGTGCCTGTCTGGGTTTGAACCTACGACCTACAAATCGTAAATCGAGGCCTTTACCACTGGGCCACCACTGCTACATTGAACATTCTAGTTTATTGAAAAAAAAAATATCAGCAAGTATCAAAACGTTTCGCACGCCGAACAGCCGCGTATTGACAAATCGCTTTACCGGGCGGCCGAAGCTCCTTCAGTCGCGAATTCGGTCACATCCGCTTCCCGTTGCGCGTGCCCACGTAAATAATATTAGCCGTCGATATTATTTGTTGGTGTTTGTTTGTGCCGAATTATATTTACGATATGGATAAGTAGAATATTTTTGGTCTAGAAATTATGTAGCAAAGTAGCAAAAACATGGATAGGTTTTTATTACCGCGAGTGCTGTTAAGGCGTTTAATGTCAATTAGAAAATTATTATTAGAGTTTGTTTAAACCATTAGTTCTCGATACCGATAACTAACATGTGGGTAAAGTATTGTCAAGTAATTTAATTTGACCCTGTATAGTAGAAAAAAGTTGCGCCGCAAGCTTTGTCACCCGAACACATGACGATCTTAATGTCGTCAGCGAATGGTGTCAGCGTTGCAGAGTAATGAGCCAAACCAAGATTTTACCACATTGATTCACTGATAGTCATAAAGAGGCATTGATTTACAAAAAAACCAAAAAAAAAAAAAAAGTGATGCACAGTCTAGAAAGAAAGTAAATACTCAAAACTGTCCCCAATTATACGTCAGTGGTGTTATGACCAAACACATTTTTTTGCAAATTCAACCTTACACACATGACTTAAGTTGAAACAAGTCCACATTTTTTCCATACAAACTTCGGGAGGGTTTTACTCCACTGTTTGACAATATACATCAAAACTTAAACATGGTATGGTTTTGTCTCATTATCAATATTGTCTGTACGGAAACAGAATAATAAAATAAAAAGCCATTAAAAAGTTATGAGCCAACAAAGATGGGTCATTCTCAGGAGACTCATTATTTGGTTGACTTCGGTGTCATTTTTGTTTTCTAATTTAGGCATGAAATATCAAATCTAGAGTTAACACTCTACTACTAACATGCTTTAAATTAACTCTAGATTTGATATTTCATGTTAACAAGGCCTAAATTTAAAAAAAAAAATTGAAACCGAAGTCAACCAAATAATGAGTCTCCTGAGAATGACCCAGATTAGTTTTTCTTGCTAATTTAACCAACTTTGGGCGTGTTTAGGTTAAGAAGTGTAAAATCTCCAAAAACAAGTCGGTACCGACAAAGTTCAATTATCGATAAGTTCAATAAACTTTCGTGGTTTTTTCATAAAACCCGATCTTCCGAAGGACTTTTCTTAATTTTTACGCTCCTGTTTTACTATGGATGCTCCTGCATCTCACTCAATAACGTTGTGCGTGTAGACTAACGTCTAACTGCTTATCACTGATACTACCTCTGTCGAACGCGAAGCCTGGTGAGACAGTGTGCTTTTTAGCCAGTCTCACCAGTGAGTTCGAGCCAGCGACTAGGTTCCCCTTAAAGTGGTTTTTACAAAGGAATGTCCAAAAAGACTGACTGAAAGATGACTGTCATGTGATCTGTGACACCTGCGCACATTGCGCCCTATTTATGCGGACGTTTTTGAGACCCTGATTATGTTTCTTGGGTTTTTTTTTTTAATATCAATGTAGAAAAGGCAGTTAAATCTAAAGAAAGGATTCCCTTTGTCAATAGTACGCGTCACGTAATTGACTCGCAACCTATCACGAGTTCACGACGCATTCGTATTCAATTAACTTTAACCCCAACGTATTTGTGTCAAACGTGATCCGAGGTTTGACACAGATTATAAATTGTTTACCGGCTAATGTTGTTAGATTTTTCATTTTTTTGCTTGATTTACAAAAGATATACAGGGTCAATTTTTTTTTCCGTTCCAATTTTGTTCCAAGCTTTAAGGTGACACTTTTCCACATTTTTTCCATACAAACTTCGGGAGGGTTTTACTCCACTGTTTGACTATTTACATAAAAAATTAAACATGGTATGGTTTTGTCTCATTATCAATATTGTCTGTACGGAAACAGAATACTCAAATAAAAGCCATTAACAAGGTACGAGCCAATAAAGATTAGTTTTTCTTGCTAATTTAACCTAACTTTGGGCGTGTTTAAGTAATAAAAGCAGTGTAAAATCTCGAAAACCAAGTCGGTACCGACAAAGCTCAATTATCGAAAAGTTCAATAAACTTAATTGGTCATTGATTTATGCAGCAGTTTTTACAGAAAACTCGATCTTCCGAAGGACTTTTCTTAATTTTATACGCGCTTTTTAATAAAACTGATCCTGCAGCTCACTCAATAATGTTGTGCGTGTAGACTAGCGTCTAACTGCTCATCACTGATACTACCTCTGCCGGACACGAAGCCTGGTGAGATAGCGTGCTTTTTAGCCAGGCCCACCAGTGAGTTCGAGCCCGCGACTAGTGTACCCTTAAATGAAACTGCTACATTTACCCGACCTAACAACTGTTATGTTATGGTTTTGAAAATTCGTACAAAAACGAAAAATTATAATGACAGCTGAGCGATCTTCGCGCGCTCAGCCTACGTGGTTCGCTGACCGATAACGGGCATAGACTTTATGATTATTTTAATATTGATTGGATTATGAAAAATTTAGATATGAAATGATAAGCTCATTGTTATTTGGAAAATTATTTCAAACAAATTCTGATCTATTTCGAATTTGTCTGGTTGATAGTGTCAGTGCCGTGCGACAGTGCCAATTAGAGCATTCTGGAACAAGATTTCATTCTCCAAACATAACTTTGAAATTCGAACGGCATCGCGTTGTGAATCCGCGATGATTTACTTTAAATACAAATGAGTTCGTTTTCGAATTGTGAGCGCTCACTTGAGTGAGGTGAGCAGTGAACTTTATAGAATATCACGAAGTACATAAGCTTCAGACTTGGTGGCCCGGTGGTAACAGCCGCGACTTGCTTTCGGTTCGAACCTCGCTTTATTTTGTGTAAATTGTTTCATCAAAACCGTGAAGGAAAACATCGTGACGAAAACCAGCATGTCTAAAGATTCGAAGACGTGTGACATCTACCAACCCGCACTCCTCACAGAGAGGAGGCCTGTGTCCCTACAGTGGGGTACATTATAGACTGATTATATGTTTTTGATTAGATACCTATAAGCTATTATAACGTAAAAGAAGTCGAAGTTGGAAACTCAGCAAGATTTTCGAAACAAAATTAGACGCAGGTTTTTACTTCCGTATCCACACCATATTCTCAAAATACCAACACGACACAGCAATTTCTTACAGGACACAAAAATGTCCATTTACTATTTTCCATATTCTAATTTTACGAAAGCGAACGACGGAGCAGTGTCCATTTTTTAACACACGCCGTTGAGGCCTCCTGGGGCCTCAGAACAAGGCCTTTCCATTTATATGGGAGTGGCCTGGGCCCCTGGGACAACCCGTTTGCCCACAACCTTGACAGCGTCTGTTTTTACAGGTTTAGGGGCCTGGGATTGTGTTAAAAATATTCATAATATGGCGTCATTTAAGGGTAAGTAGATGGCTGTAATGGATTGGAGTTCTTCTTAGTTTTGTGCTGCTTTTGTGGGTAGTTTCTGTGATATATGTGGCGTTGGTGTAATTAAGTGTTAAAGGGCAAAGGGCCACTTCGCATCCCATATAGGGATTTTTTTTTTGTATAACCGGCGAAAACTTTCTGCGGTAGGTGGTCTAGAATGATATGCTGAATTCATGGTTAAAATTTGCGCACTGGATAAAAACTTTTCCTGCAGAACGAATGAGCATTGATCATAAACATCACTGAGAGTTAGCGATTACAGTTTTGTTAACGACTTCAAAAAGATCGAGGTTATCAATTGGACATGTTCATTTCTATATTTTTTATGGATGTTCGAGCATAACTAATACGATATTAGCAGAATTCGTGTGAGATTGACGTGGTTAGGAGTAATGAATCGTTAAGTGGTCATAGTGAATTCAGGCCCTGCTTGAAACGACTTGAAGCTTGAATGTAAACGAAGACACGGTTACCAGCTAGTGTACATCAATAAATTCCCACAACCCGGAACTCGAAGATTGCTAAAGAGTACAATTTACCAATACGGCGGGTAGTATTGAATCAACGCTGAAGTGGATAGACCGACAGATGTCATTTATCATGTTCAACAACGAGGTTAAGTGCAGTTAGTATGGGAGAATACTGTTGGCATCGAGTCAGACGGTATACTATATACATGACACTAAATAATATACGAGAGTCAAAACGGTGCATAATAATTTAAAGGGTACTTAGTTTTCGAAAAATATTAAAAAGCTTATAGTTAAAAGTTTTATTTTTGTATTGCAACCTGTTTAGACAGTAAATTGGTTTTTTTTTTTTAATTTAATGCTTTGATTTTGTAAAAAAAATATGACATTTATTTTCTCGCATATGAGTAATTGCGGAATAGAATCCCATCAAAGATGGTTTTATTTTTACAATTGGATCATTCGTGAAGTTTTTCTGAGATCCTAAGCATGAGCTTTTTAGCAGCTGTATTCCTGTGGAATTTATGTTCTTTTGTGGACATTGGTACGTATTCCGTCAGTTTCCTCATTATCGCTGCGATAATCATTGCAATACAAATGAAAAACGTTGAAATCTATCCGATTTACGTTACAGTATGTGGAACTTATTCGCAAATCAAAACAATAGAGGACTTGAGAATTTTCGAAGCATTACAATTACAGTAAAGAATAGAACATTCTATAAAGTTCACAGCTCACCTCACTCAAGTGAGCGCACACAATTCGAAAGCGAACTCATTTGTTTTTAAATATAAATCATCGCGGATTCACAACGAGACACCGTTCGAATTTCGAATTGATGTTTAGAGAATAATAATACAGAGACGGAATCGCTGACAATCCACAGCCGGGTAGCACTAAAACTGAACCGATAGGGACCGTCCCTGCATTTGATAGCCGGTAAGCGGGTGCGTCTAAATACGTCGCTGTAACGACAATGTTGCTAATTCCGGTGCCATTAGTTGCAATGGACAAATGCAAGTGTCCCTATAGATTGCTGTGTTTTTTATAGACTTCAAAATAAGGAAGAGTCAATTTGACGGTGCTTTTAGGGTGTGGCGAGAGATTCAGCGTTCAAGCAAACATATTCTTCAGCTTTATCATTAGTATGGCAATATGCTCACCTCTTATTTGATAGAACTTATATACAGGTTGTTTGGCAGAACGTTGAACATACGAAAATGGTGGATAGGTGGGGTCATCTGCTACTTACTCAGCCCTAATTTATTTGGCCCTGTTCCCCTGGATTTTTTTTTTTGCTTTCTTCTGTTTTCACCACTTTCTTAACTTTAAAGTGTAACTTTTATTAAAAATTGGTAAAATAGGCAATTTTTTTTTTTTATTAATCTTTAATGTTGGCGGATTCTTATAAAACTATTGCTTTATTCAGATGTTAGCTAGAAAAAAGTTATCAGTCCTCAAACTTACCGAAGGATGTAAAAAATACTTAAATCATAATTTCAAATTGTTTAAAAAAAAAACCAGGGGCTTTTTTTTTTTTTTTTTTGGGTGGGAAATCATCAAATGACTTCTCCTGCTGAGTAGAGCAGGAGGGCGTGTCAGACTTTTACTGACTAAAACCCACCCGTGTTCCCTCAGTAGCCCGTATGCCAGGGGCCGTGGTATCTCTTTCGAACAAACCCGCACCCCTGGCAGGCATCGGCCCTTGCGAACCCCACCTGTGGTTGCTGACATCTTTGACGGCGCGCGTGTCAGGGCCAAATAAATTAGGGCTGAGTAAGTAGCAGATGACCCATCCACCATTTTCGTATCATGTTCAACGTTCTGCCAAACACCCTGTATAACTGGCGATATGCAATGTCCAACGCTCCAGGGCAACAACTTTATTATTTATTATATTGAATAAATAATAATAGTACAGATAGCGTTTATTGGAAGAAGAATTATTCGAGATTGCGTAATTTTGAGCTGGAGACAGATATCGTCACAAAGCGTAGGTACCGTAAAGGTTGGTCGGTTACCGAATGCAACCTTAGGTACATACTGGCAGCCAACGAAAGGGCTTGGCCTATGTTCGAACTGTCAGGAAGTTCTAGAAGGAATCCGTCTAATTTTATACAGGATAAGTTTTTATCCAGTGCGCAAACATTAACCATGAATAGGGTATTTTCCAATTTAATAAAAACTATCATAATTTGAAGATTGGGACGATATGTTTAACAGAAAAATAAAAATAAATTTATTTAAATCCATTTTCACATTTAAAAACTATTAAAATCAAATTTCGTTAACGTTGTTTTGAAATTACCGCCAAAACGCTCCTTACGCTGACTTTTTATCACATGACATCGTGACGCCAGCTTTGTGTAAACGGCACCAGTACAAATACTTAGTTTGGCGCAGTTTTAGAAGTATTTGCGCACTGGTAAAAACTTATCCTGTATAGGGCGACTGGTAATTAGTGACCGACATTAAAACACATGATTGTACTCATCATTATGAACAACTTTTACTATTGGACGAAACCCGAAATCGCGAAAAAGAAATGTGCTGTTCCCTACATTTTGACGAGTTATGCGAACATAAATGTAGGGAACAGCTGATTTTTTTTTCGCGATTTCAGGTTTGGTCCCATAGTAAAAGTTGTTCATAATGATGAGTACAATCATGTGTTTAAATGTCGGTCACTAATTAATTACCAGGCACCCTATATAGGTTTTATTTCGGTAGAATTTAAAGTACAGTACTAAACCTTGAAAAAAAACGTGAACTTCATATTTTTATGCTCATAAGCGTTTGATTTTAATAGTTAGATTAATCCTGGATATCCAGGACTCTACGGAGTCCTTATAGTACAATCAAACAAATGTTCGTATAAAACAAAAAAATAACAACCGACTTCCAAAAAAACACTACAAAGTGCAAAATAACTTTAATTTCGGAAGTCGGTGACTTTGGATGTGTAGGTATTTTAATTCTTTGTCACCGCCTTCCGAAATTAAAGTTATTTTGCACTTTGTAGTGTTTTTTTGGAAGTCGGTTGTTATTTTTTTGAAAAAAGTTTTTATTTTTCACTTTTTAGTTACCTACCCTACACCAATTCAAAATTTCGTCATCTTTGGGGTCAAAACAATGCATATTTATGCGATAGCAGCATTCGCGGTTGATTTGCTGTAATTTTTTGAAGAGTTCCGTTGTCTGTCTCCGAAACGCATCATCAGAAGGCCAATTCTACTAATTAAAAACGTTCGCAGTGTCATCTCGGCGACAATCGAATTTCAAAATTTTTTCAAAAATGTATAGGAATTTTTGACAGATTGACACTGAGATCAGACTGTGAACGTTCTTAAAATTAGTAGAATTGCCCCTCAGATCTATATGAAGTTTATATGGGACCATTTCGGAATAAACTCCTTTCGAACAAAAAAAGAATTTTGGAAATCCGTCTATATAAGACGGAGTTATGCCCGAACATACATAAAAAATATATATATAAACATGTCGAATTGATAACCTCCTTTTCAAGTCGGTTAAAAATGGATTGTAGTCATTTATAACTGTTCTAGAACTAAAACATATCTTAATTCATAAACCAGAGCATAATCAAATGGACAATCTTCTATGCACTTCGCATCTTTTTATTTCTTAAATAACACTGATGTAATTCCAAACGTTTCTATCCTACACCATAGACCCATAGCTCTCTATTTATATCTTCATTGCAGAACCACTGCTGGTAACGACTCGTTGTTACTAATTCGGACACAATTATTTGCAAGGAGCGGGCAACGACATGTGCCACCAAGTGCGAGTGTCATAGCATTGACGTTGTTTAACCGATCGTTAAGAATAACTGTCAGTTTTGTGGTGTCAACGGTTAAAGCGGAGATTTAATTATGAAAGTAGTGACGTGAAACAGTATGTAGTTTGACTGCTCTGTTCCAGTGCGCAAACTGTAACCATGAATTCAGCATATCATTCTAGACCCCCAACGCAGAAATTTTTCGTCGGTTGTAAAAAAGGAAATCAGCGTTCCTTACATTTTGACCGCGTAGGGGGTTCGGAATGATATGCTGAATTCATGGTTACAGTTTGCGCACTGGTTAAAAACCTATCCTGTTTAAACAAAAACGAATCGTTTTACTTACCAATGGTAGATAGCATTTTTTATTTCCAAACTGGGCACTTAAATAATTTTGTAAACTAATTTTACCTGTGACAGTTACTTCCATATGCCCCCATATGGAAGTAACTGTCACAGGTAAAATTAGTTAGGTAGTTAATAATCTACTATGCAAAACATATACAGGGTAAGTTTTTATCCAGTGCGCAAACTGTTTCCTGGAATTCAGCATATCATTCTAGACCCCCTAGCGCAGAAATTTATCGCCGGTTATTAAAACAAAAATCAGCTGTTTCATAGAAAAGTACAATACCTACGCGGTCAAAATGTATGGAACAGCTGATTTCTTTTCTATAACCGCCGAATAATTTCTGCACTAGGGGGTCTAGAATGATATTCTGAATTCATGGTTACAATTTGCGCACTGGATAAAAACTTTTCCTGTGTTGGTAAAGATAGGGGCTTAATTTTAACCACGTCAGTAAATTATAGGATTCGGTAATTATAGGTTAGTTGTCTAAACGAGAGGTTACGATATTTTACATAAAGTTCTTACTTCAAAAACTCAAAAATCTTAAATACTCTTTTGTTTTGAAAGATGTTCGTGCTGTTTCTGCTCGCCAAATGGCGCATGATTGGTTGAACGGTCCTTGGAAAGCGATCCCTTGAAAAAGTATAATTTGATACCTTTATCTTCCGCAAAACTTTGTCTTGGCTGGGACTTACCTGAAAGGGAAAAAAAATGGTTAATTATCATTCAAAAATAATGGTGGGGCTTGTGGCTAAATCACAATAGCTGCACGGGTCGATCGGCCAGGTTAAGGTACGCTTGCCACGGTTGGTCCGTGGATGGGTGACCATCTTTACATACCAAGACCCCTCCGTGCCTCGGAAAGCACGTTAAGCCGTTGGTCCCGGCTGTCATTTGTGGATCTTTGACAGTCGTTACGGGTCGTTAGAAGCCCGAAAGTCTGACAACCAGTCTTACCAAGTGGTATCGTATTACCCAGTATCTGGGTTGTGGAGGTCAGATAGGCAGTCGCTCCATGTAAAATACTGGTACTCAGCTGCATCCGGTTAGACTGGAAGCCGACCCCAACATAGTTGGGAAAAGGCCAGGGTTTTCTGACCTCCACAACCCAGATACTGGGTAATACGATACCACTTGGTAAGACTGGTTGTCAGACTTTCGGGCTTCTAACGACCCGTAACGACTGTCAAAGATCCACAAATGACAGCCGGGACCAACGGCTTAACGTGCTTTCCGAGGCACGGAGAGGTCTTGGTATGTAAAGATGTATCTTTATCTTTATATATAATTACGTAACTCACAATCGCTACTAATATAATAAATGCGAAAGTAACTCTGTCTGTCACGTTTTCACGCCTAAACCGCTAAACCGATCGTCATGAGAGAGATATTTTTTGGCAGAGATATATAGCCTGGGATATGGAGAAGGACATAAGCTGCTTTTTTACGCTATAACCGACATCCACGCGGGCGGAGTCGCTGGCAAAAGCAAGTCAATCATAATCTGTTTCTTTTTGAAACAGATTGTTAAACCATTGCTTCATATTTTCGAAAAATGTGTCTGTTCAACAACGTAAATAACGCAATGAATATTGTTGAACTGTCAAATTGAAACAGATTATGAGTTAGATACGCAATTAGGGTGCTGTTTTCCGCGACTGAAGGGTTGCGTACGCATCTCATACAAAATCGTTGTTTTCTATGGAGAAAAGCTGAACAGAGCTGAATAAGTGTGGGTAGTCCCTAATTTGTGAATGTATCGGTTAAATTGGTTAATGCGGGCGAAGCCACTGGCAAAAAAGAAATAAAAATGTATTTACTTGTCACAGAAACACGTGCATTTAAAAAGATGAAATAACATACCTATTAAAAAAAAAAAAACATGATAACAACATAAATATTTTCTACAGAACATTAATAGTCGGTAGCTGCACGACGTGACTGTGACAAGAAGGCTTCCACTCAGCATGATGCTGTGATATGTGACCCACAGCACAGCGCTAATTTTCAGTGGTCACCCGAAAACAACGTACGAAAATCAAACCAGCTCCCTGCTCAACTGCTCCCTGCTTAGCCAGGTTATTCTAAAAGCCAACCCCCAACATAGTTGTCTAGGCAGTCTTAAATGAGGCAGCAAATGAATTTTACAAAATAACTATACTTATCTATCTTTCTAATACAACGTGTAACGTAAAGGACATACAAGATTATTTTTTATCCAGTGCGCAAAGTGTAACACAGAAAATTTTCGTCGGTTTTACAAAAAAAAAAATCAGCTTTTTCATAGAAAAGTGCAATACCTACGCGGTCAAAATGTATGGAACAGCTGTTTTTTTTTTTTGTATAACCGGCGAAAAATGTATGCGCTGGGGGCTAGAGTGATATGCTGAATTCATGGTTACAGTTTGCGCACTGGATAAAAACTTATCCTGTATACATCCCAAGGGCACGGCTTCTTTGGATGATATCAATATCAAACGATATCGTCCCGTATGTGTCGCTGGGCATAAAATAATAGCACCATCCCATTTCATCCCGTGGGTGTCGTAGAAGGCGACTAAGGGACTTACTAGAGAATGAGCAGTAGCGTGTAGCGTTCTCTATGCATTTTCCCACCATACTGCGATCGCCAACCCGCCTGCCAAGCGTGGCGATTATGGCAAAACCCCCCCATCCTGGGGGAGGCCTATGTCCAGCAGTGGACGTCTTTCGGCTGAAATGATGATGATGAAACGATATCGGAAAGGTTTTTAATCCTAGCTTTACATGTTCGGAAGTTATGTGTATTTTTAATACACCAGTAACCGAAGTTTTTAAATTGAAATAAACACATCACTCGGAGGAGATTTATCGTGATATTGGCAAGTAACGTGGAAAGATTGACCTACGTAGTACGGTGACACGTTTGTTATGATTTCAATTGAAAAAAAACATATGAAACAGGCAATTTGGTATCAATTCTTAGAGTATTTTATTTTGAGCTGAAACTATAGTGATTCTATATCAGCTGATATCTTTAGTGCTTAAGGATAGCAATAGGGTTTCTGTTACACCCTGTATACACACTGATATTATCTATACTAATAATAAAGAGGACACATTTGATTGTTTGTTTGCATTGAATAGGCTCCGAAACTTCTGAACCGATTTGAAAAATTCTTTCACTGTTAGGAAGCTACACTATCCCCGGGTGACATAGACTATATTTTATCCCCGTATTCCCACGGGAACGGGAACTACGCGGGTGAAACCGCGGGGCGCTGCTAGTTAATACCAATAATATCAAACCAAAAAGGTTTTCTACCCTCCAAACGACTCAAGTTCTACGCAAGGGGAGGTTATTTTCGATATTATCGTAGTTAACATTAATATTTACAAGAAAAACCTTTTAAACTTTCACCTCGGATTTGACCGAGTTACTGAAACTGAAATATTGTGTAATTGTTTTAACTGTATTCAGTTATCAGAGAGCGAGTTGAATGCAAATATAGTTCATACAATTTTAAGGCTTAAAAATATTGCGTTTTGTTTTATTTACTTACTGGATTTTCTTTAGTATTTATTTACTAGCTCGGAAACGTGCTATCTGTATAAATAAAAAGAAAAGTCCTGACTGACTGACTCATCACCGCCCAGCCCAAACCCTTGGACCTAGAAAGCTGAAAATTTTCACAGAGGTTCCCTTTATAATGTAGACAAGGAATAAGGAAGGATTTTTCGAAATTCAACACCTAAGGGAGTTAAATAGGGGATCAAATTTTGTATGGAAAATCATCATCATCATCAAATCATCAATAAAATTATCCTTTGTGTTAATCCAGGTTATAATCTATCTGCGTGCGAAATTTCAGCCAAATCCGCTCAGCCGTTATTGCGTGATTGATTAAAAAAACATCTAAACTTACAAACTTTCATATTTATGATATTAGAAGGACTTCGCTCAACGTTTTCAGTTTTGTCTCGTATACAGTCTAAAATAATTACCAATAAAATTAGCAGACAAAACTTTTCCTAAAAATGTCGCCTTCAAGAAAGAAATCATTCACACATTCATTATTTCATCGTGCAACAAATAAAACATACACACTCCATCCACACTGGGACCGCCCGATAAAATTCTCAGACAGTGGCAAAACAATACAACTAAGAACAATTGCCATAGACTAAGAAATACGTATAGATACGACACTCTGGCCGTTTTTTTTTTTGGGTTGGAAATCTTCAAATAACTTCTACCGCTCTCGGTTGAGCGGGAGAAGTTATTTGAAGACTTGATGGACTTTTACTGACTAAAACCCACCCGTGTCACCTCAGTAGCCTGTATGCCAGGGGCTGCGGTATCTCTTTCGAACAAACCCGCACCCCTGACAGGCATTGGCCCTTGCGGGCCCCATCGGTTTGTGCTGACATCTCTCTGAGGCGCGCGTGGAACACAACGCACCGTCGACTTGGGCTTGGTCCTTACCGAACAGCGACCCATTACTCGCCGTCCGCAAGCTCATGCCTACGGTGGCCGGAAATCGGCCTGGGATTCCCGACACCCAGGGCGTCTCCTGCGGCGGCTAGGGCCGTAAGTGCGCATAGACTACTGCCTACACTCTGACCGTCGCGTTACAAAACGGAGTTCTTACTTTATTCCAGAAGTGATGGCTGGCTGCCAGTATTATTATATAGAGCTTTCATCAACTTCATTCTCCCGCCGTTATCTCAATGTATTTGGGGGAAACACCTTTAACACCGTATCACATAAAAATAATTCGGGGCCCGACTTAAGAACGAATGAGTGTTGTCATTCATTTGACAGTTGTACCTATTCCCGACGTGAAGTTACCCGTCCGAAAAAAAATACACTTTATTTGACGGACGAACCCGTATGTCTCTTCGTTGACGGACGCACAGAGTAGATAGACCCGTGACAACGTTGAATGTTTCTTACGAATGCGTTTCGAAGGAGTGTCTTTCGGTCTCTTCTATAAATCCTTACTCTATGGCCGCGTTCACCAGAGTATTCCCGCTCAAAACTTTAACCCGGACATATTTCTTAAAGCCAACTTACACTTCTCAGCAAACAATAAGCGACAGGCGACAAAAACTGCTAACATTCGCATAAACTTGCACTAAGAGGGTTCCACTGTAACTCATCATTTTTAACTTTGTTTACTGTTGCGTGTTTGTCAAGAGTTGTGGACTTGTAGGGATAGTTTAATGTTTTGTTTCTGTATTGACTGTGTGTCAGCGATCTTGTACGGTTTGTTGCGGATAAATGTGGGTGTTCTTTAACTGTCTGGTTGAAGGATAGGGTTAGATAAACGATTAAGGGCGGATTCGACCAAACACGAAATTATACGCGAGTAACTATACCAGGAATAATGTTTTCCACGATTTTATTCTCGAGTAAATCAACAGTCGTTTTTCCATGCAATCTAACGTATAACTATACTTTGATTAGCTATGCACGAATAGCCTATATTCACTGTCGCACCGCGATCATTGAGCTCACACAAAAATGTGCCTTAACTGTCAAGCGAGCTCAATGAGTCCGTTCGCCGCGTTTAAGCTTGGGAAAGTAGCTGTACATTTTTGAAGTTTTGCTTGTAGTTTCGGTTTGGTTCATGTGGTGTTTATTTTCGGGATTTACAAGTTTATATCATTACAACATGAGTGACATTATGCGTTAACGTAGTCCCAGTTCAAAAAGAACTATTTTTAAACCTAGTAGTTTCATTTTAATATAATTGAACTTACCGGTCGGAAATGTATTCCAATTTATGTTAAATTTTCGTCGGTAAAAACAAAGTTGCTTCTTTGCTCAAACGAAACTTTATCGTGAAATCACGATCATCATACCTAATATTCAACTAAATCTATTCTCTCTTTTAGTCACCTTGGACGTCTAGTTATAACTTTCACATCACTACGAGTATCACTCTCTTGAATCAAATCGTTTAAACGATGCATTTTATGTTTTTGAAACGATAATTCCTTGTGTTGAGTTGAAATGACAGCACAAAACAACAGAACCCCATTTTGTTATTCTTGGAATAGCTCTTTTAATCCATGCATATTGGAGGTATAGTGACTATTCCCGAATAGACTCGCTATTCCTCGAATTGTAGTTGGTTAAACGCAAAATTGATTTACTCTCGAGTAAGTAGCGATTTATTCCGAGAATAAAATGTATTCCTGTTTGGTCGAACCCGCCCTAAGGCTTCTTCAAACAGGCGCAACGCGAAACTTGTAGGACAATTCCCATGAAGTTTTAGTAGAAATTGCTTTACAAAAGTGTCACGGCTGTTTCGAGAAGCCTTTATCGACTGTAGTCAGTTGGCGAAGATCAAAAAAATCAAAAATAAAATCAATCAAAGTTTATTGAGACACGGGTTATCCTACTAATCCCTACCAATATTGTAAATGCGAAAGTAACTCTGTCTGTCTGTATGTTACGCTTTCACGCCTAAACCGCTGAACAGATCGTCATTAAATTTGGCAGAGATATATCCTGGGATATAGAGAAGGACATAGGCTACTTTTTTACGCGATAACTGACATTTACGCGGGCGGAACCACGGGCAAAAGTTAGTATTATAAATATAAACTTTTGTTTGTTTGGATGTTTGTTATTCAATCAAGCAAAAACGGCTGAACGGATTTCGGTAAAATTTAGCACACAGATAGTTTACAATCTGGATTATCACATATGATACTTTTATCTCCGTTATTTTATGTTTCCGTGGGATCATTTCTTCGAACATTACGCGGTCAAAGCCGCTGGTAAATGCTAGTTGGTAATAAGTATTACACACTAAATTAGCAGTGGGGCTTGTGGCTAAGTAACAGTAGCTGCACGGGTCGATCGACCAGGTTAAGCTACGCTTGCCGCGGTTGGTCCGTAGATGGGTGACCATCTTTACATACCAAGACCCCTCCGTGCTTTGGAAAGCACGTTAAGCCGTTGGTCCCGGCTGTCATTTGTGGATCTTTGACAGTCGTTACGGGTCGTCAGAAGCCCGAAAGTCTGACAACCAGTCTTACCAAGGGGTATCGTATTACCCAGTAACTGGGTTGTGGAGGTCAGATAGGCAGTCGCTCCATGTAAAATACTGGTATTCAGCTGCATCCGGTTAGCCTGGAAGCCGACCCCAACATAGTTGGGAAAAGGCTAGGCTGATGATGACACGAAATTACCAATGAAGTGAGGCCTCAAGTAAAGGCATTAAGGGGAATCTAGTCACTGGCTCGAACTCACTGGTGGGCCTGGCTAAAAAGCGTGCTGTCTCACCAGGCTTCGTGTCCGACAGAGGTAGTATCAGTGATGAGCAGTTACCCGCTCGTCTACACGCACAACGTTATTGAGCGAAATGCAGGATCATTTAAGTAACACATGCGGGTAAAAAATTAAGAGAAGTCCTTCAGAGGATCGGGTTTTATGAAAAAACCACTGAATAAATAAATTACATACAAATAAAGTTTATTGAACTTTGCGATATTTGAGCTTTGTCGGTACTGACTTAGTTCTGGAGATTTTACACTTTTTTTTTTTACTTAAACACGCCCAAAGTTGAGGTTAAATTAGCAAGTAAAACGAATCTTTGTTGGCATATAACTTCTTAATGGCTTTTTATTTTACTATTCTGTTTCCGCACAGACAATATTAATAATGAGACAAAACCATAGCACATTTAATTTTTGATGTACATACATTGCCGAACAGTGGAGTAATACACTCCCGAAGTTTGTTTGGAAAAAATGTCGAATAGATTCTCCTTAAGGGGACACTTTGCGCGGGCTCGAACTCACTGGTGGGCCGGGCTGAAAATCACGTTGTCTCACCAGGCTTCGTATCCGACACAGATAGTATCAGTGGTGAGCAATTAGACGCTAGTCTACATGCACAACGTTATTGAGTGAGATGCAGGAGCATTTTTGGAAAAAAAAACGCGAAAAAATTAAGAAAAGTCCTTCAGAAGATCGGGTTTTATGAAAAAACCACTGCATAAATCAATGACGAATAAAGTTTATTGAATTTATTGTTAATTGAATTTTGTCGGTACCGTCTTGGTTTTCGAGATTTTACACTCCTTATATTACTTAAACACGCTCAAAGTTAGGTTAAATTAGCAAGAAAAACTAATCTTTGTTGGCTCATAACTTTTTAATGGCTTTTTATTTTAGTATTCTGTTTCCGTACAGACAATAATAATAACGAGACAAAACCATACCATGTTTTATTTTTGATTTTCATAGTCAAACAGTGGAGTAAAACCCTCCCGAAGTTTGTTTGGAAAAAATGTCGACTAGATTCTCCTTAAACACAATATCACTCGATTACAAAAACACGAATACAAACTTTACCAAATTACCTATCAGCAATTTTCCTCACTCACTCGGGAACTGAATCCGGAACGGTTACTAACGCTACCTATGTATGTCCGTTGAGGCGGTAACCTTCACCCTTACAGCCCACTCGACTTCTTATTATACTTAGACGTGGTCGAAGTCAAGAGAAACAGCGGTTTTTGAAACGGATCGGATTGACTGATGCCTTAATTGCTTAACACGCTTTCAATCACGATCCAAGGGTTTTGATGGAAAAGCCTAATCCATCGCTTCATAGGTTAGGGAAATTCTGCTGCTCAAAACGTAAATTACGCAATGAACGTGAATGAGCTGTCAAAATAAAGGACTTTGCGATTAATTGTCACGCAATTACCCCACAAATCGGGGTAAGATCTTGCCTGAGGCCTTAAACTTTTCTCTCTTCCTAAAAATAGAAGCAAGAGGCGTTAAATCCGTGTAGCTATTTGAACCGGATGCAGCTGAATGCCAGTATTTTACATGAAGTGACTGCCTGTTTGACCTCTACAACCCGGTTACTGGGTAAAACGATACGATACTGGATAAGACAGGTTGCCAGACTTTCGGGCTTTTCACGACCCGTTACGACAGTCAAAGATCCGAATTACAGCGGAGATAAACGGTTTAACGTGTTTTCCGAAGCACGGAGGGGTATGTAAATATGGTCACCCATCCACGGACCGACAGCGGCAAGCGTAGCCCTCTGTACGGCCGTTTCACTAAGAGATGTAAAAGATGTAAGTGTGAAGGAGCTCGTCAAAGGACGTTGGAGGTTTTAATTCGCACAATATTTATGTCATAACACGCTAATCGCTTGTCGCTCGTCCAGCTCCCACTCTGTAAATATATTAGGCCACCGGGCGCTCCGTATTCTCGTCACAGAGCCCAACATTAGTCCAACATTAGTATGAGCCCAGCGGTGCGCGGACTATTCATTGGGAACCGACACGACAAATGGTAGATGTGGTGTGTAGACCATTCATATTGGACTAATATCTCAAATTCTCAACATTTAAAGATGTTTGTTTTTTTCTACGCCTCATCGTTCTAGCCTTTTCCTTTCTTTGTTGGGGATGGGCTCCGGTCTAACCAAATTCAGCGGAATATCTATTTGTTGCGCCACTTCTTCTTCCCAGCTAAAGCACTAGGAAATTGGAAGGGCGGGCGTTTTGGAGGACTGTCTTATGCAATTATGATGTTAAAAATATCATTTTTTTATAAATTACTAGCTACGCAGAACTTTCATCCCCTATTTAACTTCCTTAGAGGTTGAAATTCGTAAAATCCTGCCTTATTCCTTGTCTACATTACAAAGGGAACCTCTGTGCAAAATTTCAGCTTTCTAGGTACAAGAGTTCGGGCTGGGCGTTGATGAGTCAGTCAGTCAGGACTTCTCTTTTTATTTATATAGAAGATATATAGCAGAACTAAAATAGTAGATTAAAAAATCTAAAAAAACAGAAAATAATTTCAAAAAAGCGTGGGGAGCTTTTTGAGGTATTTTTATCATCAATTAATATCAAGCTAAAGCAAATTATTATAAAAATTATCGGAGATGTTTTCTCGGAAATTCCAAGAAAAGAAAATTGGGTATTAGAATAGAAACCTGTAACTATCGTATCGGACTCCAACTAGGCTATTCAGGCGTAATGTTCAACTGAGCACGCTCTTCATTTGTATTCGAAGCTACTTAAATGTAGACAGGGCTGCCATTTGCCGGAAATTATGCGGAAAATCTGGATATTTTGTGTCTTGAAGATACATAGAATAAATCAAAGCTATTCTATAAAGTTCACTGCTCACCTCACTTCAAGTGAGCGCACACAATACGAAAGCGAACTCATTTGTTTTTAAATCATCGCGGATTCACAACGAGACACTATTTTAACACTGGTGATTTGAGTTTTTGGCGGGATCGCGTCGGAACATGTCGCACGAATTTTCATTTTCATGAAATTTCGTGAAATAGCGAATTAAATTGTATAATTTTGGTAGCGAATTATTCAATTTAGTTACGTGTGAGTGCACAAGTGTTGTGAAGGTGAAAATATGTGACTAACGTGGACTTTTCGTGTTCCCCCAAAAACTCCTAATAGGTTGTTTTAAAGTTACTACCTACTGCTTCACAATAACTTTGACCTAACTTTAACTTGACTGACTATGACTTTTTTGTAACTTCGTGCTTGATATCGGGCCATTTACTTGATTGAAAAGTAAAATTACTTGACACTGGCTAAATGCACAAACCGTGCGAAGCCAAAACCCAAAAAAAATAACACTGGTGATTGAAAAGACGCATACACGCTGCAATGGGTCATATACAGGCTGATATTATATTTCCTTAGTTCAAATTCAAACTAGCTACCATTACCCAACCAAAGAAATTACCACCATTTTGAAGCGATGTTCAGAGAGACATAACCTTACTCAAAACACAGTGACCGCTATTCTTTTGCCATTTATTACATGGCATATCAAATTCTAGTTATGTCCTGTTTTATTCAGTGTACACGACATCCCTGGAGCTATATGCTAGACAGAAGGACAAATGCCCGAAATGGACGGAAGGAGAATAAGTAGGTAACGTTTTGTTTAGCGGACGAGGAAACATGTGGACAGACTATTTATCAAGGAGAAAAGTCAATTGTTGGTTTATATTACAGTCATATGTCAGCTTTGCCTTTGGGTTACATGTTAGATATCCGGAAAAAAGAGTAAGAAAAATATATTAGGTTCGTAAGACATTAAATAGAACCACGTATGGTTAAAGTGTGTTTGAGCGAGATTTCGTTGTGAATCCGCGATGATTTACTTTAAAAACAAATGAGTTCGCTTTCGAATTGTGTGCGCTCACTTGAGTGAGGTGAGCAGTGAACTTTATAGAGTGTCACTGACAATTGAAGAGACGCAACCCTTACCAGGGGCCTTAGTCTGCTATTTTTATAAATTCGTCATTCCAACACGATCCCATCGTCATTTTGCTAAAAGTTCGTAATCTGCTAAATTCATAATGGTCGATCAGTGGTCGGTCAATGGTCTCGTAATAGAATTGTGTTATAATGGCATTGTCGTATCGCCATTATTATAAAACCCGTTAGTAGAAATGATTTTCGAAAAAATACTACTAAATTTGAACATTTATTCATGCCAGATTTCATTTATGTGATTTTTACAAATTATTTTAGGAATTGACAAAATTTTAGCAGATCAGTCATTCATTTGTCATTATTGTCGAGATTACCAATAAATGGCATTTCTTTCAATGGAGTGTCAGTGGCTGGCCATTGGAAAGTCATAATGACGCCACTATATAAGTAGATTCAAAAGTCATTTATTCAAATTAGGCTGAGAATCAGCACTTTTCGAACGTCAAAATACATAAGACAGTCCCCCAAAAACGCCCACCCTTCGACACTTCCTAGTGCTTTAGCTGGGAAGAAGAAGTGGCGCAACAAACTCCCCAGCAGCACAGCTGTCTGTTTAGTCGGATGGACTTGATTCTATACAACCATATTACCAAACTTGTCAAAATTAACAATTATAAAATCAATGATAGACCATTCTGACACTATTGTAATAGCCATAGAAATATATCTATGGTAATAGCAGACTTGAGGCCCAGGGCAGTGATGTTGAGGTGATTTACGAGTTGTGGGACGTAGATTAGAACCTAAATAGATGCTTCACGTTGTGTAAATTATTTCATCACCACTGCTCTCAAAACGGTGAATGAAAACATCGTGAGAAAATCGTCATGTCTTAGAACAAAAAAATAATTCGAAGACGAGCGGTGGATTAGGTACGGCCCATTCCCTCTCATAGAGAGCAGGCTGCTTCTGTTAAAGCTAAGAAGTAAAAGTGATTCGCTCGCTACAGAAATGAAAGTTATGTGGAAGGTTACAGCAAAAGTAAAATTGAACTTGCCAGTAAAGACTGTAAATCAACAGTCTCATTCGCTAATAGTTTGTTTCGGACAAGCACAGAAGGGAGAGGGTCCTCCCCTTAGACGAAAACCATTATGTTGACGATTTCCGCAGAGTGGCGCAACTAACGATATATTATACACTTAACAAATTCAATTGTGTTTTAGAAAAGTGTGCGCTGGTGCATACGTGGTTAGTAGTGCAAAAGACTGGGTCTGAAGACAAATTGCAGATCATTTGTAATCATTGATATCGATATCATCATCAGCCTATAAATATGTTCCCACTGCTGAGACACAGGCCTCCTCTCAGTGAGAGGGATTGGGCCGTAATCCACCACGCGGGCCCAGTGCGGGTTGGTAGATGTCACATGTCTTCGAATTTTTGGTTCTAAGACATGCCGGTTTCCTCACGATGTTTTCCTTCACCGTTTTGAGAGCAGTGGTGATGAAATTATTTACACAAAGTAAAGCGCCTGGCAGGGTTCGAACTCACGACCTACAACTCGTAGGTCGCGGCCGTTACCACTTGGCCACCACTGCTCGACATATTAAATGCTAAAAGTACTCTTGACGTCGATTTCGCATGTTGGAAAGCGATAGAAATGTCTATCTAGAACGTGGCTCAAAACGATGCCAATAAATGGGAGGTGGGCAGGACAATTGGACATATCCACCAGATAAGATAAAAACGGGCTGCTGGTCCGTAGAACATAGGAATGGTGCCCCAAGAATACAAGGAAGATCAAAGCACAAAAAATTCTTCATAATTCTTCTTTGAAAATTATCAAGAACTATCGTAGAACCGCGACCAATGGAAGGAGCCCTTGAACACGAGTCCAATCCGATCTAAGCGACTTGTTCTTTAATTCATAGATAAGTTTTAGCAAAAAAAAAATACGCTTCCATTTCAAAAACCTCAAAACTATTTTATAATTCAGCGTGCATGACTGTATCGTTGGTAATTCTCATGAGTAGCGCATTGAGTACTGTCGCGTACAAATGGAACTGCTGTGATTGGGTTAGTCGCAACTCGCAACCCTGTGGCATTATTTGTAAGGGTGGGGACATATGGGTCGCTTATTTTGTCAGTTCTTCACTCATTCCGGCCTGACCTTCGGTTACTGGAATAAGTATTTCTCCGTAAACCAATTCAGCAACTATAGCTGGTTTCTTTCTAAAGAAGACAAGAGGGAACCACATGCCGCTAAGGAGTTGTTGGAGTCAGGAAACAGTCCGAGAGAAGCGCTGTTGATCGGATATTGCGGAAGAGTGGCATTAGCTAGACTCTCTTTACTGTAGTTCTTTTTAGAATTAGAACTTTATCCGCGAAAATAGAAAGTGTGATAAATATAGCAAGGAGTAAGAGTAAAAGATCTATGAGCAGTAATAAGCATGCCGTTGGAGATTTAATAACAAAAACTGCATTCAGTGTTTTTTTTTTTTTTGTAAATCTGGTATAGCCAGTATTCGAATCCGATATTATTTTCTAAAAATACTTCCTTAAGTATATTATTTAAAAAAATATTTATAAATTTTTCAGCAAATTATCGATAGCTAATATCATTGGAGTTGCTTTAGACTTACACCTAATAAAATCACGACCACTTTCGTAACGACAAGTCGTCCAATATGAACGTGACCTAACATTCAATAAGGCATCAATAGAGGGACCACTCGGCGCAGACCGCAGCGGCGACGCGCCAGTCGCGTCTGAAAGGCCTTTAACTACATTTGCGGTTTGTCTTACATGTGAGACGGCTTTTTGTTGCTTTTATTAGATGTGGGTAGTCTGGTAGGATCAGATTGAGCTGGTCTAAGTGCTGTGTGGTTCTCTAGGCAAGGAATAAGCAAGATTGTACCGCTGTAGGACTAAGAACTGAATATCAATATGATTCATCAACATCATCTGCCTAGCCTTTTCCCAACTATGTTGGGGTCGGCTTCCAGTCTAACCGGATGCAGCTGAATACCAGTATTTTACATGGAGCGACTGCCTATCTGACCTCCACAACCCAGTTATTGGGTAATACGATACCCCTTGGTAAGACTGGTTGTCAGACTTTCTGGCTTCTGACGACCCGTAACGACTGTCAAAGATCCACAAATGACAGCCGGGACCAACGGTTTTTAACGTGCTTTCCGAGGCACGGAGTGGTCTTGGTATGTAAAGATGGTCACCCATCCACGGACCAACCGCGGCAAGCGTAGCTTAACCTGGCCGATCGACCCGTGCAGCTATAGTTATTTAGCCACAAGCCCCTCAAGCAATTATGATTATTAAGTAATAATAATAATTGCTTTATTATCCCACGAGAACGTACCACCAGCATTATAAAAAGTAGGCTATAAACTATTTGTGTTCCAAATTTCATCCAAATCCGTTCAGCCGTTTTTGCCGTGAAATATAGGTAGGTAAGTACTACATTTTAATAGTACTCGTCATTACATTACAGTATACATTATACTGTGGTGTCTTACCACTTCCGCGCGAAGTCGCGGGCACAAAGCTAGTTATTATATAAGGTCTATCTATCTATACGTATACATCCACGAAATATCTGAAGGGGTCATTGTACTCGTCATTAGAGATCAGATAATCGGATGCATATTTACCTAAAGTTATTTTTTAGTTATGAAAGTATGGAAGTGGCTTCTTAAATTAAATTTTTTGTAAAAATATATCCTGGGATTCTAGGAACACCGGGAATTCATAAAGCTTTCTAGTCACGTGTATAGTATGGAAACGACTTCTAAATTATTAAAATTGCATTCAGATGCATATTTATTTAAAATTAACCCCGATGCAAGTAATATTTATGTGTATGTCTATGTAGAGTGTAAGTCTGTAAGAGAAGGGGTGGTATGAGTTAGTTTTTTTTTTTTTTTTAATTTCATTAAGATTTTTTCGATAAAAAAAGCGCGTTCTATATTAGCCAACACCTCGGCTTTAGGTGAATATGCATCCGAATATCCGATCTCTGCTCATCATTATGAACACTTTTATTATGGGACCAAAAGTGAAATCGCGAAAAAAAATCGAGTCGAATCGAATCGAGTTATGCGTTAACATAAATGTAGGGAACAGCTGATTTTGTTTTCGCTATTCCAAGCTTGGTGCCATAGTAATAGTGTTCATAATGATGAGTACCCTTCAGATATTTCGTGTATGAATAGATAGACCTTATACATTATATCCAGTATCATGTAGCCAGTATTCCCTAACTAACTAACTATCTAACTACAACTGTAGCGGCACGACAAATAAAAATGCTTCACGACAAATATCAAGAAACACAAAAAGAAAAGTGGCGCCATCTACAATGTCACAGGCGAACTAACTGAGCAATTCTGCATCGCGCAATCAGAGTTTTCCACGACACTCGAAGATATACAAAATCCCGACATTAACTGTCGGGCAGTTGCCCGGACCAGACACAATACCCGTCTGGTCGGAGGATCCTCCTTTACCACCATAGGTATGAGTGAACTTTACACCCTGTTCCTCATACCCCTAAACAACCACTAACTCATCAAATCAAAATATTTTATTTCGCATAAACCTGCATGGGCACTTACGAAACGTCAGAAGCTAGGTGCACGAACTAAGTTCATAACTAACTGACCGCTTCATTGCTTTGTAACTTCATCTTCATCATTCTCTAAACATCACTTCGAAATTCGAACGCTGTCTCGTTGTGAATTCGTGATGATTTACTTTAAAAACAAATGAGTTCGATTTTCGAATTGTGAGCGCTCACTTGAGTGAGGTGAGCAGTAAACTTTACAGAATAGCATTATTGTTATGCAAAGTATTAGAACTCCATTATTCTATCAAATCCGAGAGAAACCTATCCCTGTAGCAAATTAGCTTGATGTTTTCAGATTTGAAAGACGGTGCAATTTGCTACATAGGCAGCGAGGTGGGGTTCCAAGTGAAGTTTACAGATGCAGTGCTACTGAAATGCATTTAAGCAGGCACAGATTGATTGATTCAAACGTACACGCCCCTCAGCAAAAAAATCTATACAAACATCTGAAAAGTGTTTGCAACAAGCGGTGAAAGGGAAAACTGTACCCAGTTTTAAAGTAAACGATCTCTCTACATACATTGAATGTCACCTCAAACGATCCTTGGTAAGGGTTATCGCTCTGCCGGCCCTCGATCCCTAAGCTAAGGGATTCGATGTATGGGCAGCAGTAAAACTGTACAAACATGGGCTAACAACGGTTGTAAATTGTGTACTTACAGTACAGCACAACGGAGACTAAGCCTCATACTATCGAGTAGCTATAGGTAGGTTTGAAAGTCTGAAAGACACCTTGACCTTAAAAGTTTGTTATATTTGGAGAAGCCAGCCGTTTTGTCCTTGCAATCGTTTTTGAGGGTAATAAACCTACCTAAATTCTACCCTGTAAAGTTCACTGCTAACCTCATTCAAGTGAGCGCACACAATTCGAAAATCGAACTCATTTGTTTTTAAAGAAATTCATCGCGGATTCAAAATGACACACCGTTCGAATTTCGAAGTGATGCCTCAATCCATCGAGTAGATATAGGGAGATACATTTTGTCCAGCCAGACTTTTTGAAAGTGCAATCGTTTTTAAGGTGATAAACCTATTATTCTATTCTGTAAAAACCTTAAGCGAGCGCACACAATTAGAATATCGAACTCATTGGTTTTCGTCGCAGATTTCGACGTTAACGTTCGAATTTCGAACTGATGCTCGCAATCCAACGAGTAGATAATTTTAGGTCGATACACCAACACAGGACCTTGACCTTAGAAGTTTGTTTCAGTGTTCCTTTTCCGAACGTCGGAAAGGGCACACCGAACTCAAGAAGTTGGAAACATTTATTCGACGGGTCTATTCCTCTTTCGTGTCAGCACGAACTGTTCATATGAGAATAGCTCACAAAGAGGTAAAAAATATTAGACAGCAAAGTGGGGGCAGGGACCATCATTCCTAGATGTAATTATAACTCATAAAGTCATATCTTCACGCCTTGTTTCTGTGAAGAGTTGGGCAAAAGCGTACCTATAGTACACTCACATTTCGCCAGTTACCTTGAAGTGCCATGTAATAAGGGGCGAGCCTTTGTTATCATCCAACAAATACAGACTCTGGCCTGCTATTGAGAATTTCCATATAGAAAAACCGAATAACACTTTTGCCAACCTGGGAATCAAACCCTGCACCTCATGCTCAGTAGTAGCGCTTGCGACCACTAGACGAACGAGACAGACAATACACAGGCTTTCTTTTTTTGAGACATCAAATCACTTCTCCCGCTCTGGGTGGAACAGGAGGGCGCGTCAGGCTTTTACTGGGTAAAACTCACCCGTGTCTTTCAGTTGCCTGTGTGCCAGGAGCCACGGTATCTCTTTCGAACAACCCGCACCCCTGGCAGGCATCGACCCTTGCAGACCCCACCAGTTGGTGCTGACATCTCTTTGAGGCGCGCGTGGAATACAACGCGCTGTCGACCCAGGATTGGTCCTTACCGGACAGCGAGCTACCCATTACTCGCCGTCCGCAAGCCCGCGCCTACGGTGGCCGGGAATCAGCCTGGGATTCCCGACGCCCAGGGCGTCTCCTGCAAAGGCTATAGCCGTGAGGGCGTATATACTGCCTCTCCCTCACGTGCGCCACCTCCCTCTTTTCGAGCATTACTGCTTCGCAGAAGGAGGTGACGGCTACCCATGCACTCTAGCTACGTACCATGGCCTGAACCAGGGCCGGCAGCAAGAGTTCGCCGCCACCGATCGCCTCCACGAGACACGGCGCCGGTGCTCCGCCGAAATCGGGCAGACCTCCACCGCGTATGCTCCACCATGTCCTCAGGGCGATCTACGCAGTGGAAACACCCGGGCGTTTCATCCCGCCTTATAGGAAACAAAATACACAGGCTGACAGTATAACATAATAACATGTAACACGACATAAACAAACAACCAATTGAGTCTCTAATCACAACCCACAGCAGCGACAAACGAAGCAATCATTATAACATAATATTCATATTCAAAATCAATTAGATGTACTTTAGTATCACGTAGCAAATGATTAGGGCCGTGTTAACATTCCGCAAGCGTAGCTCTCATTGTGTTTATACCTTAATAAACAAGTGGGTTGAGTGAAATACGCGGTACGGGTTTAACAAGGGGAGAATTACCTTAAATTATATGTATGGTGGTAATTTCTGCGGTTTGTTTTAGTAGCTAGTTTGAATTTGAACTAAGGTTTTATAATATCAGCCTGTATATGACCCATTGCAGCGTGAATGCGTCTTTTCAATCACCAGTATGCTTAGTGTGAGTTTTACAAAATTGTTCGAATGACTTCACCATCGCGTAAATCGAGTTAACGTCAAACGCATCGACAACCGTTTGCGAGCGAGTGCGAGTTACCAACAAACCAAACCATCCAATGCGCGTTTGCTCACCTAGAATTGAGTTTATTATTTTTCTTATGTTGGTGTTACGTATGCGTCGTCCGATAAGCCGACTAAATTGAATGACTTTTAAATTCAGTGTTCTTAACGAAAGCGACTGTCTATTAAAATTATGGTAGTTATAACGGCTTTGTTTATGTTTCGTGGTTGTTATTGTCATTTGGATTTTGGAATAATATTCGATTTTATTGATTAAAAATGAAGACAAGTTCATCCCAATTTGTTATGATGGTGACATTTATGGAGCAGTAAGTGAAATTTCAATTATTTGGTGTTTAGCGAACACAAAATCTATGTACTTTGCAGAAATAGAAGTGTTTGTTTTGTTTCGTAGGCATGGAGACATCGCCAAGCTATCTCTAACAAATGCGAGAGGTAGGCTCACAAGCATGAAGAACTGGGACGAGTTAACGATGTTACTCAACAGTGATGGTAGTGGTGACACTAAAACTACTGAGAAATGGAAGAAGGTTGGTTACAATGGTGGCTTAACAATTTTGATGAATAAAGGGATGCGGTTCTAATAAAATGTTCGCTTCTTTGAATGATTTAAGGTTTGGAGTGATTTAAAAAACAACACCAAAAAAAAGGCGGCACGTCTGCACAGAGCAGCTAGTGGAACTGGTGGTGGGCCAGCAGTATTTGCGAAACTGACCGATTTAGAACAGAGGGTTCTTAATCTCACTGGTGTGCAAGTGGCTACGGGGTTGGCAGTAGAAGAGGCTGGGTTGTCACAGGTTGAAACTTCTTTACTTTTAAAACACCAACCGCTATTATAATTATGTAACTTTATTGATGTCTCAATTGTTTTCTCTTACAGGGCATTGACATTCCACCCAATCCCACCAATATAAATACAGTGGAAGGTACACAAGCTGCACATCAGTTTGTAGAATGTAAGTTGGTCTTGTGAGATATCAGCATATTATGATTAAATTAAAAGATAACAACCGGTGGGCGTTAAACGAGGCAAAAGATGTATGTAAGGATTGTAGTAGGTGGCGTTCTGTAGTTTCTGCCTACCCCCATGGGAAAAAGGCGTGAGTTTATGTATGTACCTAATTCATTTTGTGTAATTGTTCTACTATCCTATTAATATTATAAATGTGAAAGTTTGGATGTTTGTTACTCATTCACGTAACAATGGTTGAACAGATTTAGATGAAATTTGGCACACAGATAGATTATAACCTGTATTAACACATACAACTTTTTATCCCGGTAATATGTTCCCATGGGATAATACAATTTTCGACCTCCACACGGGCAATGCCGCTGGCAAAAGCTAGTTTTAACTAAATAAAAACTTGAATTAAATTCTGATAATAAGTTAACACAACATTTACTGTGAGGCTGAAGTTCACCGGGTCAGCTAGTATATAATTTAATGAAATCTTTTTTACTTTAGCTCAGCATGTGAACGAGTCAGCCCCAAATGTAGCCTCACGATCAGTGATGAGAGCTATTTCTTCTCCACCCCTTACATTTATAGAGGAAGAAGTTCAAAGTAAGATATAAGCTATTTTTTATTTCTAGACAAATAAGCAAACTAATTTAGAAAGTCATATCAATTAAAGCATTCATAAAATAAAGTATAAGTACTATGTATATAATAAAGTATATAAGCCTATGTCCAGCAGTGGATGTCTTTCGGCTGAAATGATTATGATGCTCGCAAGACATCATGGCTTTTTAATTGTTTACCTACCGGTTAATAAAAGGCAATTGATGACTCTTTAATACTTGTTCCTACCCTCTGAAGTGTTTTTGATAAAATTTAGAAAAGAGTTACTCTCAACTATGGTTATGTGGCAGCAGGAAAACTTTAGAACTATTTGATGTTTTAGGTTTCCCACCTAATTGGAATGAGCCAGGACCATCGGGGGTCATTGCCCCAACACAGTCACCACCTACCATGACTCATTCACCTCTTTCTTATGTGGAGGTACAAGTGGAAGGTAAGAAGGACTTTTTACCTTATTTAAAAGGCTCTTCAAGATGACAACTGCTAATATAACTTCTATTATTATTTTCTAGACACGATCATGCTCTCCCCAACCAGACCATCATCTGATGTGCGTGTAGTTCTGCCAGAGCCTGTTAGGTCTGTGCAAACTACTCCTCGTCGTGCAAGAACCAGGACTAGAGGTTCACCTCGTAGAAGAGCGAGGCCAGCACATACAGAGCAGGCAACGCAACATTTTCTCCAAGCAGATTCGTTTTGGAGAAATTTTAAAGAACAGCAGCACAACCAGTACATGGACTTGAGGAGAGAGCAGAATAGAATTAGAGAGATGGAGGTACAAGCTCAGAGGGACTGGCAAGCAGTAGGCCAAAGAGCATTAAATATGTTAGAAAAAATTGTAGATAAATTTTGTAAAGACTAATTTTTGCTCAATTTATTAATCCTAAATAGTGAAGACATATTCTTAAATTTAACAATAGAGACCTTTATTGCCTCCGACTGCATGCGATTGCATATTTTTGTTGATTAGATATTATATAGATTACACATTTTTTTGAGGTATTCAGTCTAATAGTCATCCTTTTAAAACCTAAAGTTCACTTTTTTCTTTTTAATAATATTTATATAATTTTTTTTAAGTTTTTGTAGTTGTCTGCCATACACACTTAATATAATTAATGAATAATCATGTAGTTTATGTTGTAACGTTGACTATTTTGTTGCTTTTTTATTATTTTAGCATTTTTCATTCCAAATTACATGTTAACATACAAGTTGCCTTAATGTTTGCTAGCTATTTATGAAACCCTTTATTTTGATTGATCAATAGGTTTTGAGAAAAAAAAAAAATTTTTCGAAAACATTGTGGCGCCTAAAATCGGCCAATTTTTTTTTCTTCAATTTTGATATACTCACTCTCACAATTAAGACGAATCTAACGGCACCTCTCAACCTGGAATCGATCAAGCCGTTTAGGCTACAGAACGTGCCAAAGAAATATAAATACACTACATACATAGATTCGAAAAACATAACCCTCCTTCTGGCGCAGTCGGGTAATTACCAAATGAGATAAAAATGTCTTTAATATGAAGTATTGCTGGCCCACCACCTGTTTTGGTATTTATTATTCGTGTAACTTAGTTTTAAAT
The DNA here is from genome assembly GCA_949987655.1 of Polymixis flavicincta. Taxonomy (NCBI): domain Eukaryota; kingdom Metazoa; phylum Arthropoda; class Insecta; order Lepidoptera; family Noctuidae; genus Polymixis; species Polymixis flavicincta. Next base: position 5,102,112 of record OX465199.1, read on the forward strand.
TAAAAGTTGTAGATATGCTAGGTATATAGCTTTGATTATATACCTAGTATATAGGATATTTAGTTATCATTTGTATTCCCAGATACCCTAGATAACCTACCCTATATACCCTAGATAGTGAAAAGTGTAAACAACAATATTGAATGTGTATTAAATGCAGTTTTCTCCACTTCATTTAAATAATTAGGTACAAATGTACATGGTGCCTCTGTTATATAATTATTGTTCTTAATGCTTAAAGGAAGTAATAGTTTACTCATTCACTACAACTGGGTGGTTTATGTATGTATTGGTAATTGTAGTTTCATTAAAATTGAAAGTCATTTTTATATGCCTTCCTACTTACTATGTACTTGTTATATATTTATGTAGGTAAATTAACTAGTTAAAGAATTTTAAGTATTAAAGTTTGATCTATGTATCAAAATGAAGTTCCTAGTTACTGATTAAATTTAAGACTGATTAATGATGAATAAAAGTAATGCAACCTTCGTAGTTGGTTTTTCATTATTTTACCTCTAATTAAATTATAGTAACTATTTTTCTGTGGTCAGATCCACTACTTGAACCTTTCAAATTCTAAACATAGAAATAATTCATTATTATTTGACATGCTTTTATGTGTATACAACTTTCTGTCTAGGACACTCGCCTGAAATTCCTAACTTACATCCAGTAAAGACTGAAAGTTGACCCAAATATACTTGTGGCAGATATGTAATTACTTTTTGTGTAATGTAAGAGTAATGAATATGCACAGCTTATTGGAAACATTGAGATTGGAAACAAATTATGATTGTTATTGATTTAGAAAATATTGAAAGTAGGTACCTACTAGATTTAATTTTGGTTAGGAAAAAATAGACATTGTATTACAAGTGTGTCAAACCATTTTATTCTAGTACAATAATTGCTTACTTATTCAAAGTCAAACAATTTATTTCAAATAAGTAGACCATTAAAAAGGCACTTTTGAACGTCTATTTATATAATAAAGTACAAAAATGATTCTAGTTGGCCCATCCAAAAGGAAGAAGAATGAATATGCAACTCTAGATTATGAAAAAATTATAGAACAGTGTGTGAGTTAAAATAATCACAGTATGTAGTTCATATATAAAAAATAAAAAAACTTAGATTAGCAACCAGTTTGTTTTTTTTTTCGTAAATGTGACTATTATCTATTATAAAACCTAAACCTATCTATAAATTTAATTTATGATTTAATAAGCAAGTTAAAATAAGTAAGAATAAAAATATTTAAAAATGTTTGTTACTAAAATAATTACCAAAATTATTATACACAATGAAAGCAAAGAGAGAGAGAAAATTATTAACCAATATGTATTACAATTAATCTAGACTAATAAAGTGTTACTGATAGTATATGTTAAAATTAAAAGTGTTGAAGTCTTCTAACTAATTGTTCCCTTAGAACCCTTCCTCTGATTAGGTCAGATGTTGAACCTCCTATTTCCCTCTCTGTGGAAATGCCCCCAATTTCTTGTTCATCATGTTCCAATCCTGAAAGAAAAATAAAATAATTTAGTATTCAATACACATTTAAGCTATTGACTGATTCCTAGAATTTGCTACCATACCATTGATATCCTCTTCTTCTTCTTCTACAACATTATAATTAATGCCAAGGTTATGTAGAACGCAGCAGGCTTGAATTATTCTGGCACATTTAAGAGGCTTGTAGTGTAGCACTCTATCTTTGTTTAGACAGCGCCATCGATTCTTCAGCCTCCCAAACGTATTTTCTATGACGACTCTGGCTGCCACATGCTTTTCGTTGTATTTGGCTTCTAGTGTGTCTGGAGCAGCACCTAAAATCGGAGTCATCAACCATGGCCGTTGTGGATAACCAGAGTCTCCTAAAATTATAACCTCTTTTAGTTGAATTGTTACAGTCTAACATACAATGCTGTTCAAATTATATTTTACTGTGGCGAGCTTACCTAAAAGCCACACTATTTCCCCATTTTGGTGCAACAACTGCACATAATTATTTATGTCGCTGTTTTCCCATATGAATGAGTCATGATTAGCACCTCCAAATTTGGCATTTACATTTAGTATTCTATATTGGTCATCACATATCTGTAATTCAAAGAAGTATTTAAATAAACCGTTACAAATTAAACTGCTATAAGAAAGTAAGAATAGATCAAAATTCTTTACCATTTGTACATTGATCGAATGATAGTGCTTGCGGCAATAATAGAGATGTTCTTCGGGTTTAGGTGGCCCAAAAATTCTAAAATGACTACAGTCAATGCACCCTATTACTCCAGGTATTCTATATTTGGCACAAAACCTGAAATAAACACCATAGTTACAAAATTACTCAAAAGTTGTGTATTTACTAGAACTTACTTTATTTACAATAAATCATAGGTACCTTTGACTGACTGCTTGTCTGGCAGATGGAGTGCTAGGAAATGTAATAAATTTGCTAATGACATTTCTATGATTTAAAGCCTTGGTAACCTCTTCAATATAAACACTGCACATTTTCTGAGATATATTTTTTGCAACTCCCACTGGCCGCTGGTAAGACCCAGTCGCATAAAAGAATAGTGCAGTAAGTACCTAAAAAAAACAAGTTTATAGGTGAATGGACGCTTTAGAGGTAGGTTGAAGCACATATCTATGTCATATTAATGTTGATGGATTACCTTGTTTTCCAAAGTTACCCTTTGAGAAGACTTTAAACCAGTTAGCTGTCTCAGCTCTCGACATAAAAACCTAACCGCTTTCTTCGGAAGCCGATATCTTCTCATAAATTCGGCCTCCGGAAGATCTCTTAGGGGATTATTGGAAATACGGGCCTTTACACGAACCATGGACATGTGATTACGCTCATCTTGTTGCCTAGCGGTCTCAAACATTTTCCAAGCAAAATATGAACGTGATGCCATAGTTTTGTTAAATCCACACAACTAATTAAAACAAAATAACTTTGATATTTCACCTCACTCACGACGCTCTCACTGCAAATCTTTCCGTGAACAGTTAACGTATTCGAAAGTGAACGCGTTTCTCAAACGAGCTGTCAAAACTGTCAAAATCGGAACTCACACTCGCGCTATCGCAGGTTAACGCTGATTTACGCGCTCACTTTCGAGTGTGAATCGATCGTCACCATCGACAGAGTTAACTAAAAAACTCACACTCGCAATTTTTAGTTCCCACGTATGGCACCAGGTGGCGCTTACTCAGCGCCATACAAATCTGCGTTAACGCTAACGCGATGGTGAAGTTAAAAAAACTCGCACTAAGCACAAGCTATTCTCTAAACATTTATTCGAAATTCGAACGATGTTTTGTTGTGAATCCGCGATGATTTACTTTAAAAACAAATGAGTTCGTTTTCGAATTGTGTGCGCTCACTTGAGTGAGGTGAGCAATGAACTTTTTTTTTGTCAGATTAAATGAAATAGACGACCGCTATTCTTCAGACAGCTGTTTGCTGTCGGGGGCAAGGCAAATCAGGTTATCGACAGGTGTCATTTTCGCTACGATAGCATGTCGAATGGTTGTAATATCTATGCAGGTGAGATACTTAGTGGTCAATGCGAGCTTATCGTTTTAAAAAGTCATATTTTCGAGTTCATTTAAACTCAAACTCATAGCATTTACTACAATTAAACCACTTGTCAAAAAGTTGAAGCTAGTCGCCCATTCCAAAACTTAGATCTCAATGGAGAAGAACGGGCAAGAAACTCCAAGGACACTCTTTTAAATCAAATTGGATATTACAAAATCTTAGGAACATTATTCTTGTTGCTTTTGTATGTGAGAACAATCTAAAAAAAAAAACTATTCTAAATACAAGATTAAAAATAAGCCCCGGAAGTTAGGAGATGACCAGTCTCAACCGACAGCGCCCGTTCAATAAAATTTTTATACCGAAGTTCTAATGGAAACTAGCAAAACGTAGAGTAGGTGTACTACACAACTCTGCCTATTTCTTCAGGTAGTTACAGGCTATATGTAATAGGGTATTTTCCAATTTATTAAAAACTATTCTAATTTGAAGATTGGGACGAAATATGTAACCGAAAAATAAAAGCAAATTTATTTATATCCATTTTCTCAATTAAAAACTATTTAAACCAAATGTTTTTTCGTTGTTTTGGATTTACCGCCAAAACGCTCCTTACGATGACTATTTATCACGTGACGCCAACTCTGTGTAAACTAAAATAGTTAGTAAGTAAACAAGTGCGTGTCGTGTTTAAAATTAACAAGATTTTATAAAAAATAGATAGAAAGTGAAATCACTGGTGTGCGGTGCCCCTGTGCACAAATACTTCTTAAACTGCACCAAACTAAGTATTTGTACTGGTGCTGTTTACACACAGCTGACGTCACGATGTCACGTGATAAAAAGTCATCGAGGAGCGTTTTGGCGGTAAATTCAAAACAACGAAAAATAAATTTGATTTTAATCGTTTTTAATGGAGAAAATGGATATAAATAAATTTATTTTTATTTTTCTGTTAAATATATCGTCCCAATCTTCAAATTAAAATAGTTTTTATCAAATTGGAAAATATCCTATTCAGAAGTCCCTGTCCCAATAACATCAATAAGTTTGCAGTAATTTGCTTAAAAGGATCGCATGCACCGGAGCACTGCGCTTCCCAAACTGGTACGTAAATAAGTTCACCATAAAATAGTCCGTACCTGGCTCGCGACACATCTGGGTCAGTGCTGTGACCATGTGCAAGGATTCCTTTGGGAATTGTATGGCGAACATCAATTCTTTATAAGAATATAGAAGACTAAGGGGCTTGTGGCTAAATAACAATAGCAGCACGGGTCGATCGACCAGGTTAAGCTACGCTTGCCGCGGTTGGTCCGTGGATGGGTGACCGTCTTTACATACCAAGACCCCTCCGTGCCTCGGAAAGCACGTTAAGCCGTTGGTCCCGGCTGTCATTTGTGGATCTTTGACAGTCGTTACGGGTCGTCAGAAGCCCGAAAGTCTGACAACCAGTCTTACCAAGGGGTATCGTATTACCCAGTAACTGGGTTGTGGTGGTCAGATAGGCAGTCGCTCCATGTAAAATACTGGTATTCAGCTGCATCCGGTTAGTCTGGAACCCGACCCCAACATAGTTGGGAAAAGGCTAGGCAGATGAATATAGAATACTAAGTAAGTAGAGGAGCATGTGGCTAAGTAATAACCAGTGATCGGAATAGGCTTACTATATTTGCCTAAACTTCGGAGAACAGAGACAGAAAGTGGAGACTTCCTTACGACTAAATTTTTTTTCCCGGGATTCGGGAAAAATCTTCAGTAAGTTGAAAATAAGCTTTAATTAAGATGTGTTAAAGCTATTTTTAACTAAATTTGGAATTACCAAATTTTCGGGATTTTCACGTAAAATCACATAAAAAAAAAACCATGATTTGATACAACGGTTAGTTAGATCGTAATTATAATTCGAATACATGAATTGAAGTTAGATTATTTATTTCGGGATTTTACTTGGAAATCCCGAAAATTTGGGAATTGCAAGTTTAGTTAAAAATTGCTTTTACACATCCTAAATAAAGCTTATTTTCAACTTACTGAAGATTTTTCCCGAATCCCGGGAAAAACAATTTAGTCGTAAGGAAGTCTCCACTTTCTGTCTCTGTTCTCCGAAGTTTAGGCAAATATAGTCAGCCTATTCCGATCATTGGTAATCACACACAAACTCTGGTTAAGTTGCGCTTGCCGCGGCCGATACGTGGATGGGTGACCATCTTTACATACCGAGACCCTTCCGTGCCTCCGAAAGCACGTTAAGCCGTGGGTCCCAGGTGATAATTTTGAACCTTTGACAGTCGTTACGGGTTTAGTGACAACCAGTCTTACCAAGAGGTATCGTGTTACTCAGTAACTGGGTTGTGGAGGTCAGTTAAGCAGTCGCTTCAAGAAAATACTCGGCTATTCGGCTGCATCCGGTTAGACTGGAAGCCGACCCCAACGCAGTTGGGAAAAGACTAAACAGATGATGAAGTGAGATAGATAAGTAGTTATGAAGTAGAGCTTCTTCGCACTTAACTGTCCCGTTGGTCTAGTTGACGCTAGGGATGTGAAAAAAAAAATCGACTATAGAAAAAATCGTTTTTTTTTTCAATTAAAATCGATTTTTATAATCGATTTACATATTTAAAAAAAAAACGATTATAAAAAAACGATTTTAATTCACTGCCGAATTTTTTTCACCTGGAACAGACGCAACACAGCTTTAGTTAGGAGCGCGAAACGCTAATTTTCTTGCGTCTTTTGCAATTTGCAGGTCAATTTCAGGTTTTATCTTCATCAAAATATGATTCGCGACAGTAACAAATATGTATTTACATTGTTAAAACTCTCAGAATCAATAATAAATCTCTCTTAGTTAGATTTGTTCTTTTTTGATCCATGAAAATTTTAATTTCACGGGCTACTACTACACTACATTCAGGAAGAAGAAATTTCTTCCTGCGAAAGCACAAATGTTTTTTTTTCTTTTTGTGTGAAATTTAAATTAATGTTTATCTTGTTGATTATTAGATTAATAAAACTGAGCTGTGATAGAGTGATTATCGATGTTTCAAGCATTTCATTTAATCTATCATAAAATTAGGAAAATTCGACTATTTTAACAAAATTGATTATTTTTATTTTTTTAAATCGATTATGTTTTAATCGATTTTATTACTAGGCACTGCAAACCGCTACTGCAAAGCATGAATTCAGAATTCTTGGGTTCGATGCTCAGGTCAGAGGTTGGGAGGGGTTTCTACTATCGGAAATTTCTCAGTGGCAGCCCAGAGTCTGGTTTTGTTCCCTGTTGATGGCAATAAGAAAGAAAAGAAGAAAGAAAAAACGTTTATTTGCGGTAAACATGATGCAAAAAGAAACAGGTAAGTATACAAAAATAAGAAAAGGTTGAGGGGAACATGCATCACATCCACGCAAAACGGCTATCGCTCAGCATTTTGCTGCGACCCTATGCAAGACAGAGCCCCAGCGCTGGTTATCAGCAACAGCCGGCTTTTACGTAAAGACGTCGCCTGATGCATCAAACAATAATTAGGACACTGTACTGGCTATATAATATGAGTTTACTATAGGTACAGAGACGAGCACATCAAGCTACCCCAGTCAAATCTCTTTGATAGAGTTTCAACTTTATGGCAAAATTATAAGGTTCATGTTTAATTGGGAAAATCTGTGGGATAGCTTGATGTGCTGGCGTCTGTACACCTCTGCCTAGCCAGTCACGGATTACGCTTTCTAATTGTGTTCGCTCGCTAGAGTGAGGTTCCTGCAGGCTTATCCATTCTATTTCTACGAAGAATAGATCCAGATCTTTCCATACAAAGTGACATTTCTTTTCTCCATTTATGACATCCCACCGTAGAAATTCTTCTAGAATCTGTAATTTTATCATTCGTTTCTAACAATCTTTGTCTAGGTCCTTTTTTATGTACACTATTTCAGAAGAAAGTTTTCTATCGCAAACTATCAAAAACACACCGAGAATTGACAGCTGTCTAAGGTAGTGAAGACAATTTGATTTTGTAATCTTCATGCTAACTACTGTCTACACGGAACGACATTTTTGTCTACTCTTCCGTCGACAAAACCGTGCTCGTGCTAAGCCTGCAGGTGATCTTGACAGAATAGCACAACTTTAAGTATGTTGTGAGCATATATCGCCTTAAGAAGTTGGAAGTTTAACCTCAGACGTCGATACGTAAATAGATTGGCCATAAAATGTCCGTACCTGGTACTTGACGCATCTGGGTCACGTGGCCATCTTATGTATGTCAACTGGCTCCTTTAGGAGTTCAATTGACTATGAATCGTTTTACTTACATACCTATATAAGAGCGCTGTCACAGGTCCACTAGCGCCACTCTTTTAATAAAATATTATCTCGTGATAGAAAAGGAATTATGAAAAACGGCTCAATCAGCTGTCTTGGTGTGTCTAGAATTTTCTAATACCTTTTATAAAGTTTCATATTGAGACACGAATCAACAAAATTCGATCTAGATCGTATTTTGTTGCTTCGTCCACACCTCGTAGCAATTGAGTACTTTTTGAAACGATTCAATGTGCAGTTTTGATTTCGTTACTATATCATAGTGTATAGGTGCATCACTAACAAACTTTGAAACTTAGTGAGTCCTTAAGAAATAATTGAACATCTAAAACGACTAGTCACCAAGACTCCGTCGTATCTGGGGGGCCTACTCGCTAAATCCGTCAACGAAGAAACGGGTCCATCCGAAAGTATTTCGCATCTTCAGAATAAACCCTACACCCGATTAATTTACTTTTTGATCCGACAAAAACACGTCCGCAGTACTGACAAATCGTGATGTCATTCATTCTAAGATCTGGGCTCAAACTTATGTCCGTAGGAGTTAAGGAGTAGGAACCGCACGTAACTTCGGCCGAAATTACGGCTTTTGAGTGTCGGGAGTGGACCTGCAACCCCGGTCCCAATGCCGCCTCAGTCGTCATATGAATATCTCTATCATGGTAATTACGGGCCTGAGCCCGAATATAGAAACTAAGAATATCGATATTGCCCCAAATCGAGAAAAAAAGCAGCAATTTACAGATACCCAACATGTAGCAATTGCAGATCTTTTTGCAAACCAACACGAGTGCACAAAGGTAATGACGGGAAGAAACACATATGGAAAGATAAGCAAGCGTCAGCAGCTACGTTCATATTTGTAGACGGCGGGTAGTCAGCAATAAAATATGAGGGTAGGACGCAGCCAGGCAAGCTAAGCGACCTACTTATCAAGTGCAACCACGGAGATTTTATTTGCGAGGGATAGAGATTTTCCAAAGACTTTCGCAGAAACTTATTGCAAAATACATACAAGTTGAGTTTGTTAATAATTGACTGAATCATCACCTGCCTAGCCTTTTCCCAACTATGTTGGGGTCGGCTTCCAGTCTAACCGGATACAGCTGAATACCAGTATTTTACATGGAGCGACTGCCTACCTGACCTCCACAACCCAGTTACTGGGTAATACGATACCCCTTGGTAAGACTGGTTGTCAGAATTTCGGGCTTCTGACGACCCGTAACGACTGTCAAAGATCCACAAATGACAGCCGGGACCAACGGCTTAACGTGCTTTCCGAGGCACGGAGGGGTCTTGGTATGTAAAGATGGTCACCCATCCACGGACCAACCGCGGCAAGCGTAGCTTAACCTGATCGATCGACCCGTGCAGCTATTGTTACTTAGCTACAAGCCCCTCCCAATAATTGACTGAATGAATATTTCGATTTTTTTCAAAAATTATGTATTTTGTCTTACCTACCGCTGACTGGCTACTTGATGATGATAATCATAATGATGATGACGTCACGCCGAAGTGTTGCACGAAGGCTGCGCTGACGTTCGTTCTCGGGGTCACCAATTTAAGAGGCATGAGGAACAGGGTGTTAAGTTCACTCATACCTATTGGTAAAGGAGGGTCCTCCGACCAGACGATGTTGTGTCTGGTGGGCAACTGCCCGACGGTTGATGTCAGGATGTTGTATATATGCGAGTTTCGTGGTAAACTCTGACTGCGCGATGTAGGATTTCTATTGCGTAGTTCGCATATAGCATTGTAGATGGCGCCACTTCTCTTTATGTGTATCAAGCTTTTTTGCGAAGTATTTTCTTTTCTGTAGTGCCGTTACACTTATGTCAACGCATTAAGACTCAATTTTAAATGCATTAAGTAATGCTTGGGGCAACACGTTTTTGTTAAAGAAAAAGTGGGCTTTAAAAAAAATATTCACTCAATACTCTAATTGGGTTGTATGAGGGTGGTGTTAAATATATTACAGGTTGTGAGGTTCTGCATATTATTCGCTACTAATTACTAATCATCATCATCATTATCATCCTATAATGTTCCCACTGCTGGGACACAGGCCTCCTCTCGGTGAGAGGGATTGGGCCGTAATCCACCACGCGGGCCCAGTGCGGGTTGGTAGATGTCACATGTCTTCGAATTTTTGGTTCTAGGACATGCCGGTTTCCTCACGATGTTTTCCTTCACCGTTTTGAGAGCACTGGTGATGAAATAATTTACACAAAGTAAAGCGCCTGTCTGGGTTCGAACTCACGACCTACAACTCGTAAGTCGCGGCCGATACCACTTGGCCACCACTGCTAGTTACTAAGACTCACTTCTAATAAAACGATCGGAGATAGGAACTGAAGGATCTGCATGCTTAGTATGACGCATTCTATTTCTACGAAGAATAGACAGTGCTTTTTCAGTACAAAGTGACATTTCATTTCTCCAATTTTGACTTCGCACCGTAGATATCCTTCTGCAATCTGTCATTTTGTCTTTCGTATCTAACGATCTTTGTCTAGGTCCTAATTGTAGACAATTTCAGAAGAATATTTCTTCCCAAACTGTCGAAAATCACATTGACAACAAACTTTCTACTCGACGTCCACAAAGTGTATACGATTATCTACAAAATCATGATTCGTTTAGAACGCATAACTGTGATAATTAATAGAAAACATAGCTATCTTCTCCTATTGTAGATCATTTTTAGTTAATAGTCATGTCTTTTCTTCCGTCGACAAATCGGTGTTCGTGCTAAGCCCGCTATAGTGGTATTAGATTGGAAGATTACTTTTTTGGATTATTGTTTTGCGAAATGATGCGAGCAGTGGTGGTCCGAAGTAACGGCCGTGACTTAGGTACGAGTTGTAAGGTCGTATGTTCAAACCCAGACAGGCGCTACACTTTGTGTAAATTATTTCATCACCACTGCACTCAAAACGGTGAAGAAAAACATCGTGAGGAAACCGGCATGTCCTAGAACCAAAAATTCAAAGGCATGTGACATCTACCAACCCGCACTGGGCCCGCGTGGTAGATCACAGCCCACTCTCTTATGGTGAATCTAGTTCACATTTTTTCCATACAAACTTCAGGAGTGTTTTACTCTTCTGTTTGACAACGGACGTCAAAAATTTAATACTCGTAGTATGGTTTTGTCTCATTATTAATATTGTCTGTACGGAAACAGAATACTAAAATAAAAAAGCCATTAAGAAGTAATGAGCCAACAAAGTTTCTTGCTTTTTCTTGCTAATTTAACCTAACTTTGGGCGTGTTTAGGTAATAAAAGAAGTGTAAAATCTCCAAAACCAAATCGGTACAGACAAAGTTCAATTATCGAAAAGTTCAATAAATTTTATTGGTCATTGATTTATGCAATGGTTTTTTCATAAAACCCGATCTTCCGAAGGACTTTTCCTAATTTTTACGCTCCTGTTTTACTACAATGATCCTGCATCTCACTCACTAACGTTGTGCGTGTAGACTAGCGTGTAATTGCTCATCACTGATACTACCTCTGTCGGACACGAAGCCTGTGAAGAAGAAGTGTGGAGCCGAAGTGAGACAGCGTGCTTTTTAGCCAGGCCCACTAGTAAGTTCGAGCCAGCAACTAGGTACCCCATAGGCTGATTATGTGTTTAAGCAGGATCACAGAAAACCTGGGAACGGTGGAAGTACTTTCCCGGAAAAAAACTCCTTCACAAGGACGTTTCCAACCAATGATTAACTACAAAAAACATACATCGATATAGTCCAAAGGTATTTTTTCCGCACAATATTTGCAAAGCCACAATATCATTAGGGCGAGTACACAAGGCTGGAGTTTAGTGTCGTCATGGGAACGATCGTGTGCCCTCCGCCCACACTGACGTCATTACGTGTTTGCCTTTAGTTATATTCACGCCGTTTCTGTGTTTAGCGGTGAGTGGCGAACTAAGATAATTGCAAAATAGCTTCTGAACAGATGAGGAAGGTATTTTTATTATTTTCTACTACTGGTATTCAACTCAACATAGTTGGGCAAAAGCTAGGTAGACACTAAAAAGTTTATTTTTGAATTTTTTAGTGTTTCATTGGCCTGCTCTTGACCTCGATCAAGCCTGATGGAAAGCGATAGATGAGGTCTTAGGGACCATCCATAAATTACGTCACACGTTAAGCGGGAGGGGTCAACGAAATATGAAATTGTGTGACAAGGGACAGTGGGGTGTCAAAAGCTTTGCGACGTCACATGTTAAAATCTAAAAATACTAAAACTCGATATAAATATATGTAAACCAAAAGCTTAAAAATATTATTTACTCGATCTATTTTTATGAGGTTTCTTCTATCTATTTTAAATATTTTATAGGTAAAGATTATTTGTTATTTAAATAAAATAAAGAACAAAAAAAACTGCTGTTTAAATTTTATTACTTCTTTTATATAAAATTGAAAAATATGTGACGTCACACAAGGGGGTAGGGGGTTTCACAAGTGTGACAAGGTTTTTATACGTTTCTACCTACCTTTTTGAAGACAACAGGCGTGAATTTCAGTTTATGCTGAGAATTTTTTAACAGTTCTAAATGTTTTATTTCAACTTAATAATATAAATGTATGTGAATGAATGTGTCAAGATTTACTCACCTATTTAATCAAAATTACAGAACAAAGTTATTCATTTATTTATCAATGCCAGTGAATGAATGTGAAAAAACTTTAATTAATTATAGTTTATCGAAATTACAGAATAAAGTTATTTATTTATTTAAAAATATCTACCGTAATAAATTGCGTAGATTAAAAGGTTTTTTTTAAAGTAATTGTATTTATTTATAAGACCTATCTCAACAGAACAACCCTTTTGTAACAACAAATAGGTACCCATACAGACGATGCTACAAAACAACGTACAAACTCAAAAACAATAGCATTTCATCAAAATACCTCTCCATCACACACTTTTGAGCCCACAAACGAACAGATCTCGATTTTTCACGCCACACCTCCCCTTTCACTCAGATGGACACAATCAATGCTCTAAAACTGGGGTTTTCAACACGGAACCCCGAAAGAGGATAAAAGAGGGGGGTTCTGTAGGATGAAACAGTTAATCGAGAGCTGGAAAGGTGCTTCATTCATTGCGTCTGTAATTTGGCGAATTTTTGGCGTGTACCTTTGTGTGAAGCGGGTTCCGTATTGGTTTGGTAACTTGCGTAGTTTAATATTAGGTATTGAAGTTATATCGTGCGTGAGCGAAACATGTCTCAATAGGTTGCTGCTCACCTCACTCAAGTGAGCGCAGACAATTCGAAAGCGAACTCATTTGTTTTTAGAGTAAATCATCGCGGATTCACAACGAGACACCGTTCGAATTTCGAAGTGATGTGAACAACACTACGGTTAGAGCTATTGCAGATGGAATACAATGTTTTAAGAGGATTTGAAGCTTAGCTCTTACTTAGATTGCTAGCTAACGTCTTAGCTGCTATGTTCTGTAGACTGGAGCTGTTATTCACAAGTTAAAATGTTTACTTAACGCATCAATGTGTATAAATAGTAAATACTTTAAAAAAGGGAGGAGGTTCACATTTTTTCAAAAACTATTCTAATTTGAAGATTGGAACGAGATATTTAACAGAAAAATAAAAATAAAATTGATTTCTATTCATTTACTCAATTAAAAACGATTTAAACGAAATTTATTTTTCGTTGATTTGAATTTACCGCCAACACGCTTCTTACGATGTCTTTTATCACGTGACGCCAATTTTGCGTAAACTAAAGTAGTTAGTAAGTAAATAAGTGAATGTCGAGTTTATAATTAACAAGATTTTTAATGGATAGAAAGTGATATTACTGGCGAGCGGTGCCTCTGTGCACAAATACTTCTAAAACGGCGCCAAACTAAGTATTTGTACCGGTGTCGTTTACACAAAGTTGACGTTACATGTCACGTGATAAAAGTCATCGTAAGAAGCGTTTTGGCGGTAAATTCAAAACAACGATAAATAAGTTGGATTTTAATTGAGAAAATGTGTATTAATAAATGTATTTTTGTTTTTCTGTTAAATATATCGTCCCAATTTTCAAATGAAAATAGTTTTTATCTAATCGGAAAATACCCTATTCGGTTGGTTTTTTTGTTACCTCAGAACTCCGTCATTCATAAACCGATTTGAAAAATTCGTTTTTGTTAGAAAAGGTATACATAAAGAGTGAAATTTGGTCGAGTTCTGATTAGTGATTATTGAGTTAGCTTCAATAATACGTATTTTTTTTACTTAATATGTCGATGATCTGATAATAATTTCCAGTCAGTGTTATTTACTTAGTTAGTGCAGGTATACGAATCAAAATCAAAAGTCATTTATTCTATTTAGGCTGAGAATCAGCACTTTTCAAACGTCAAAATACATAAGACAGTCCCCCAAAACGCCCGCCCTTTTCACCACTTCCTAGTGCTTTTGCTGGGAAGAAGAAGTGGCGCAACAAACTCCCCAGCAGCACAGCTGTCTGTTTAGTCGGATAGACTTGATTCTATACATACATAGGCAAATTAATAAACATTACGAGACACAGAACATTAATTAAATAATTAGTCATAATGTCAGCTAGCCATGCCAATATACCAACTTTGTGTAGGTTAGGTAGCCAAACCACTAAAATCAGGCGTTGACCCCGAGACGTAATCCGAGTTCGACGAAAAATGTCAACAATTTCGTCCTCTGACACAGCTACTTCCAGTCCATTACCAATGTCATACTTATCACGGAATAAAACAATCACACACCTCTTATCATGACATTTTTCGCCCCACGGAACCCTAAAACGCGGAGTGCCAATAAGGGGTGTCCGCAGTAGATGAAACAGTGTTCGGTAACACAATTGCGCGGCGCTCTGAATTACAAGCGTTAGGGTTAAGGACACGTAGACACGCCAGGGTTGGGTCGCGTTGTACCACGGGACGAGTGGGGGGTTCATTTGTAAAGGGTTGTTTTTTTTTTGGTGTAAAAGTAATATTTTTGTTTGTGCCGTGTGCGCTCTGAAATGGGTGATTAAATTTTTACGTGTATGCGTTAAAAATATTGAAAGGATTATACAAGTATACAGTTACACGCTTACGGCATAAATATGGGTTTCCTTAATATTAATCATTTGACATTTTATAGGCAGTACAAAGTTTTACCATTTAACTTGCAGCGCAAATCTCAAAGAAACGATTGTATTGGATTTCGCAGGTTCACCGGTATCATAGATTAACTAAATTATAAAACCGAATAAATTCTATCCTATGTTTTAAATCAGAATATAATCTACTTGTTTGAAAAATTTCACTCAAGTCGGTTCATCCGTGCAGTTTCACCCGCGTAGAGGTCGGAAATATAAATTATTATGTCCTATGTGTTGTTATTCCAGGTAATAAACTATCTGCGTGCCAAATATTGTGCCGTCTTTGCCTGACTGAGTAACAAACATCCAAACATTCACTTTTATTCAAAATAAAATGTTAACCAGTGCGCAAACTGTAACCATGAAATTCAGCATAATTCATTCTAGACCCCCTAGCGTATAAATTTTTCGTTGGTTACACAAAAAAAATTAGCTGTTCCATACATTTTGACCGCGTACGTATTGCACTTTTCTATGAAAAAGCTCATTTTTTTTTTCGTATAATTGACGAAAAATGTCTACGCTAGAAGGCCAGAATAATATGCTGAATTCATTGTTACAGTTTGCGCACTGGTTAAAAATTTACCCTGTATATCAGTAGGAATTATCATAAAGTGTACATTCTCATCTAGTTTCCGTCACAACAAAAAGCCGTACCTTACAACAATGTACACTGGCATCACGCGCGGACTGCCATCGATCCGTGCCCCGAAGAAAACAAATTAACTGGTCCGACCCTGCCTGAATAGATAATAACAACGGTTATTGTAAGCGAGCTACTGCTCACTGAACTTGAAACTAACTTACTGAAACTTTGCGTACAGGTAGCTAACAGTTACCTGGGCTAAGTCTATGATAGTGCCGTCGAGACGTCTGTTTGCTAGGACTTGTAATTTGAAAACATATGCTTGTGGTTAAAAATGTCAGAACTGGAACGAGCATAGAAAATTATCATAAAAGAAAATAGAAGGGGCCATCCATAAATTACGTCACACGTTGAGGGGGTGAGAGGAGGTCAACGAAATGTGACAAGGACCAGAGGAGATCAAAGCTTTGTGACGTCACATGTTAAAATCACCATTAATCGTCTAAATTATTTGACTTTATGTTAATTTTAATAAAGAAATATTTATAACTTAAAAGAAAAAAAAAAAAGAAAACTGCTGTGTGTGTGTGACCACATGTGACGACGGGGGACGGGGGGGTGTTAAAAAACCAAAAAATATGCGTGACGTAATTTATGGATGGCCCCTAATAATCGATATGAAAAGAAGACGGTGAAGTCAATCAAAACTCAATTGATCTTCTAGACTGGGACAGTCGAGAACGCAGTGCAAATGCTCGAGTGCCCTGACCCTGATGCGGTCCAGAGGTCTTGGAGATTTTTCATGTGCTGACAATAGATCCCTCAAAATCTGTCGCCTTTCCTAAGCAAAAGTGCTAATAGTGGTACATGCACATTTCGCCAATTATGTTCAACTTCTGATGGAAAATTTAATAACAGGTTACCTAACCTGGGGATCTAACCCAGGACCTCATGTTCAGCACTGGTCGACCATGAGACCAACAAGGCTATCATTATAATAATAGCGAATGGGTTTGGTGCTTCCCTACCAAACCCATTCGTTCCACGAGCTGAAAATCCCGCACCTGGACATGAGTTGCCTTGGCTTTACTGGAAGTCTTTAAATAGACTTCGGACTCAGGTAGACTGAAGTAAAGAGAATCTGCTCAGGTGGAGATTCACAGATGACTCCGCCTTGGAGTGAAAATGTGGTGCTATCCCACAAACAATGGGGCATTTAATATCTTGTCCAGTGTGTGTGTGTTGTCTGCACGCTACAGGAGCTGATAGAAGCTGCTGAAAATGCCATGCTCGTAGAAAAATTCTGGGCTGACTGTATTTAGATTTCTATCGACACGCTAAGAAGAAGAGATTATGATAACCATCTATGTTCTATGTTATGGGTTTGGTTTCCGCACTCAGCCCTTCAAGTGGACCATTGTGCGTGAGCCTGGGCGGCCTTTTGCTGTTATTCCAGCCAGCCCACCTCCCTCCAGAAGTTGGCTATAACTCCTGGTTTGTTGAGAATATCCGTGTAACATTACAGTGCCCCGAGGGTTTCTGTTCTAATCTGGGCTACGCCTGTGCATTCGAAAAGCACATGCGCAACGGTCTCCTCAGCCTCCATGCAAGCCCTGCACAGGGGGCTGTCCGTTATGCCCATTGTGTAAAAGTGTTTGTTTAGCGGGCAGTGTCCTGTGATGGTTCCAGTCACCAGACGCAGATCTTTTCTGTCCAGGCGTAACAGACGTCTGGTCAGCCCGCCATCCAAGGATGGCATTGCTTCCCTAGACTGCCTGCAGCCTGTTATCAGGGTCCACCAGCTCTCGGCTTGTGTGTGGGTGTATACCTGGAGCCACCTGCGTAGTTGGTTGAAGGGGCTGGGCACAATGGGCTCGGGACCACAGACTGACACGCTGGATGCCCTTCTGGCCAGTTCGTCTGCGGCATCGTTGCCCAGTGACCCACTGTGTCCTTTTATCCATTGCAGTGTCACAGTGTTCCGGTTGGCAACTGTTACTCTTTCTAGTGCATTGTGACATTCTAGTGTTAAACTCGATGTAATGTATTTTTTCCGTAGGGATTGGAGAACTTATGATAACCATATTATGGAAATCGCGTAAACCAGACATACATACGGGCCACCAAATAGACCCGAACAGTGTTCCTTTTCGCCAATTCTCGCACTCAACCGCAAAAAAACTCCGTAACCGTCTGATTCACTTACAAAAATAACGACCCAACCCAACCAAAGCATCCAAGACCTCTAATAAAATAAGAAGGCACAATCTTACACAATTCTAGCCAGTCGTGTCGCTGACCGAGCCACTAGTTTTATCGCGTGTGCCAATTTATACCCTGAAACACTGCCAACGAGAATAGTGACGGGTTAGTGCTGCTACCCACTGGCGTGTAACGTGGTCTGCTCAATTCTTTAGATGCAATTTTCAATCTATCTATCTTCTATCTATATAAATAAAAAGAACAGTCCTGACTGACTAATTGACTGACTCATCAACGCCCAACCCAAACCCTTGGACCTAGAAAGCTGAAATTTTGCACAATTTTTAACAAGGAATAAGGAAGGATTTTTCGAAATTCAACCCATATGGAAGTTAAATAGGGGATGAAAGTTCCGCGCGGGCGAAGCCGCTGGCAAAAGCTAGTTTTGAATAAGAAGTGAATTATCCTTATGATAGGTAGATAATAATAATCAGGGCCTTAATTCACTATGACCACTTAAGGATTCCTTACTTCGAAAACACGTCAGTTGCTTAGATCACATACGACATCCTGCTAATGTCGTTTTCTTCATAATATCGACAAATTATCTTGGAACTAGGGTTGCCAACCGTACTCTTAAATAGAGTTTTGTACCCTTTTTCTTATGGGTGTACTCTATAATCTATAACACTAATAGAGTACGCACACATATCTTTTTTCATCAATGGATTTTTTTAGGGCAAATGATTTGGGTATTCTGTCGTTTGTCTACATTTTCTAATGTGGGACTTGACATTTTTCGGTCATGAATGTGAAGTGGCGAGCGTCGAGGAACACGGCTTTATAAACATTGATTAAAATAAGCTCCTGATCTTATTTTAACGTAGAATTCTTATGTTTAAAGTCCTACAATTCTTGTACAATCAATAAAAAATGTTGTGTACCGCAAACAGTACTAGCAAATACATAAAGAGCAATAAACAAATGGCACTCTATTTTATTCATCTGTACTCTTTATGTTCTCTCTCTGAAATCGTAAATACTCTACATTTTCTTGAAAAAGTTGGCAACCCTACTTGGAACATACGGAATATGACATTTCGATTCCTTACCGTTACACTGGTTTCTACATAACACGATATTGACGTAGTTTGTATTTGAACGTAGTAAAATTCCGCGGGGAATCATTATAACTATAGATCGGATATTCGGATGCATATTCACCTAAAGTTGAGATGTTGGCTAATATGGAACGCGCTTTTGTATCGAAAAAATCTTAATGTAAAAATAAAAATTGTTATAACTAACACACACCACCCGTTTTCCTGCAGACTTACACCCTACATACACATATTTACATCGGGGTTAATCTATACTAATATTATAAAGAGGAAAGATTTGTTTGTTTGTTTGCATTGAATAAGCTCCGAAACTACTGAACCGATTTGAAAAATTCTTTCACTGACTAACTAATCAACACCCGTCGTCATATTTTACAAAAAATATATTATTAGAAGCAGCTTCCTTACTTTCATCACTAAAAATTAACTGTAGGTAAATATGCATCCGATTATCCGATCCCTAATTATAACCATACAGAATTGTAAGGAATCGAAATGTAATATTCTTATAATGCATCTTTGTAATCAGGGGTGATCAATTTATCATTGAAATATTAAAAGCAGATCAATGAGGGCGATGATCTCTAAACTTAATTTTCAAAATTCGAACGGAATCATCGACGAAAGTAAATCATCGTGCTACGAGACATCGTTATGAATCCGCGACGATATACTTCAAAAATTAAAGTGAACTCATTTGAGTTCACTTTCGAATTATCTGCGCTCACTTGAGTGAGGTGATTAGTGAACGTTACAGAATCGAAATGTTTCCATGGATACTCTGGTAAAGCAAGTGTCGATACGAAACAAACTAAAGTAAAAAACTTTAGTTGATACACCGCAGTGGGCCAGCAGCCTTTACATTAACATTAAGACGGTCCAAGTCACAAATTCGCTTTCAAGATATACAATAGCTAGACTACATCGCGTTTACCGGAAGTGCAACCTAAAATACGATTAAGGCGGAGATTTCTTGAAAACGCTCAATAAGGTGGCTTTTAAAACCAGTGTATCTATTTAACCGTAAATAATTTTGAAAGCAAAAAAAATTATGACATTTTCAAGTATTTTTTGCATACAGTGATGGAACTGAAAACATAATTAAACATACTTTAATGCATCAAAAAAATCATCAAAGTCACCTCTTAATTATCTTTAAAACCAGTTTATCCCTTCAACAACAATTATTATTATAATTAAAAATATACCATAAAATTCTAAATGCCAAACTGCATCCAGTGATTGATTATTTATTATCAAATAGTGAATATCTAATTTTATACGATTTTATTTGCGTTTTTACGACAATGCTTGCTCATTTATTATTCGAATTTATTACAACAGATTTTAACCCGTACCTATCAATTTTCAGTAAGAACTATTCTCGCTCATAACGACAATACGACGAGTACATTCAAAATTAGTATTTTAGCAGCAAAACTTAAAAACCGGTTCAAAAAAGCTGTAGAAAATAATAGATACTCAAATTTAATTATTTATTTTCTAACTAGCTTTTGCCAGCGGCTTCGCCCGCGCGGCGCTCTCATCCCCTATTTAACTCCTTTGAGGGTTGAATTTCGAAAAATCCTTCCTTATTCCTTGTCTATATTATAAAGGGAACCTCTGTGTAAAATTTCAGCTTTCTAGGTCCAAGGGTTTGGGCTGGGAGTTGATGAGTCAGTCAGTCAGTCAGGACTTTTCTTTTTATTTATATAGATTTTTAGTTCTAATAACCATAAAAACGCGATTTTTCACTTTTTTTATTTTTCATTATTGAATTGTCATCGGTCCTCGATAAGTATACAAAGTTTAAATGACTGACCGTATGAAGTGGGTAAAAATCAAGTACAAAGGAGTCGGTTACAAACAAACATACAAGTGACGCTATTAAAAGCGTATTTCAGTAAATATGTCTGGCTAGGCAGATGGTTCATCTCCCTAGTCTGTTCCCAACTATGTCAGGATCAGCTCCCAGTCTCACCGGATGCAGCTGAATACCAGTATTTTACATGTAGAGATTGCCTTTACCCGTGTGGTGCCGGGCGTAAAAGAATAGCACCATCCCATTTCTTCCCGTGGGTGTCGTAGAAGGCGACAAAGGGACTTACTAGAGAATGGGCAGCAGCGTTCTCTATACATTTTACCACCATACAGCGATCGCCAACCCGCCTGCCAAGCGTGGCGATTATGGCATATCCCCCCTTTTGGGGGAGGCTTAAGTCCAGCAGTGGACGTCTTTCGGCTGATATGATGATAATGATGATGATTGCCTTTACGACCTCCACAGCCTAGTTAATGGGTATCACGATGCCCCTTTGTAAGACTTTCAGGCTTCAGGCGACCCGTAACGGCTGTTAAATATCCACGAATTACAGCCGGGACTAATTGCTTAACGTACTTTCCGAGGCAGCCCTCGTGTTCGTATGTAAAGATGGTCACCCATCCACGGACCAACCGCGGCAAGCGTAGCTTAACCTGATCAATCGACCCGTGCGGTTGTTATTTTTGTTAGAAAGAGGGGAATAAATCAAAGTAACTGCAAGATTTTAATATATAAAACTAGCTTTCGCCCGCGGTTTCGCCCGTGTGGAAGTCGGAAATTATCCCGCGGGATCGTACCTACCGCACGGGATAAAAAGTATCATATGTGTTAATCTAGGTTATAATCTATATGTGTGCAAATTTTACCCCTGTACTGTTGATACCCCCCAATCCCCCTTTAGGGGGTAGTTTAGAAAAACAATAAATAACCAACTTTTATTATTTAAGTATTCGTGCCAAATTTCAAGTTTACTAACTCAAGGAATAAGATTTTTCATACAATCAAAATCCCCCCTTTTCATCCCCTTAAAGGTCGAATTTCCAAAAACCCCTTCTTAGTGCTCCCCTACATTATAAAAGGAAGCCGTGTGCAAAATTTCACGTTCCTAGTCCTAGTAGTTTCGGCTGTGCGTTGATTGATCAGTCAGTCAGTTTGTCCTTTTATATACATACAGGATAAGTTTTTATCCAGTGCGCAAATTTTAACCATGAATTCAGCATATCATTCTAGACCCCCTAGCCAAGAAATTTTTCGCCGGTTATACAGAAAAAAAACAGCTGTTTCATAGAAAAGTGCAATACCTACGCGGTCAAAATGTATGTAACAGCTGTTTTTTTTTTGTATAACCGGCGAAAAATTGTTTTTTTATCTAGAATGATATGCTGAATTCATGGTTAAAATTTGCGTACTGGATAAAAACTTATCCTGTATATAGATTATATTATGGAAAACACACAAGCGTGACACATCGTCACGGAAGACAAAAGGGGAAGAGTTGACACAAGTCATCGCTGACACTCATTCTATTTTTTTTTTATTTGTTTAATGGTCTGGTTTCAGAGACCTTTTAGCCAAGTCTTTATTAAGAACGTATTCTAGTCATAACAAAGTTATTGTAAAGCGGTAGTAACTTTACAATAACCTATTAGGAGTTTTTGGAGGAACACGAAAACTCCACGTTAGTCACTTATTTTCACCTTCACTACACTTGTGCACTCACACGTAACTAAATTGGATAATTCACTACCAAAATTATACAATTTAATTCGCTATTTCACAAAATTTAATGATAATGAAAATTCATGCGACATGTTCCAACGCGATCCCGCCAAAAACTCCACTTACCTATTCTATTTGTTCACAAGGAAGGACAGATACAGCTCGATTCAAACTTTATGGCGGCTCGGAACACGAGGCGAGTCGCTGCGCAGTAACAAATTCATGGGTCAGCGGGGTTGAGGGGTGGGGTACTGCGCAGCGTGTAGCTCACTTCAGAGCCGCCATTAAGTTTGACGCGATGTATACCAAATAGATACGAGTATATATAACAACTTTTTTCAAAAAAAAATAACTACCGACTTCCAAAGTGAAAAATAACTTTAATTTCGGAAGTCGGTGACTTTGGATGTGTATTTTAATTATCTGTCACTTTTTAGTTACCTACCCCACACCAATTCGAAATTTGTTCGTCCTTGGGGTCAAAACAATGCATATTTATGCGATAGCAGCATTCTCGGTTGATTTGCTGTAATTTTTTGAAGAGTTCCGTTGTATTTCTCCAAAACGCATCACCAGATCTATATGAAATTTTAATGGGACCATTTCGGAATAAACACCTTTCGAAAAAAAAGAATTTTGCAAATCCATGTACATAAGACGGAGTTATGCCCGAACATACATACAAAAAGAAATATATATAAACATGTCGAATTGATAACCTCCTTCTTTTTGAAGTCGGTTAAAAAACATGTCGAATTGATAACCTCCTTCTTTTTGAAGTCGGTTAAAAAACATGTCGAATTGATAACCTCCTTCTTTTTGAAGTCGGTTAAAAATAACTTTTAAGTTTACAAGGAATGATTAATAAAATTCCAACAATTATTGAGCCACAAAAAAAAAGCCCCTATCAACTACCATTAGATGCGTTTAGAAGTCGTAGATTTTATTTAGCCACAGATTTCAGACTTCAACTTAAGAAAATGATGTTTATTGAGTAAATTATCTTAAAATAAAGCTAATAAGTACCTGAGTGCTTAACTCGTATTTTAGTAGTCCGGAACTTACCTGAAAAAACAAAAAGAAATGACTTAATAAAATTGATATAATTATTTTTCTGGTCGGCAAAAACAATAGAAAACACAGCGGAGTTATTGCGTTGGCGTGAACCTAGTCGAATTTTTTTCCATACAAACTCTGGGAGTGTATTACTCCACTGTTCGACAATGTACATCAAAAATTTAACATGGTATGGTTTTGTCTCATTACTAATATTGTCTGTACGGAAAAATAATACTAAAACAAAAAGCCATTAAAAAGTTAGGACTCAACAAAGATTAGTTTTTCTTGCTAATTTAACCTAACTTTGGGCGTGTTTAAGTAATAAAAATTTAAAGCTTTAAAAAAAAAATAACAACCGATACAACCAAATATGCGATGCCAGATAAGTCGATGACTTTGGATGTATGGGTATTTTAATTCTTTGTCACCACCTTCCGAAATTAAAATTATTTTGCACTATGTAGTGTTTTTGGAAGTCGGTTATTTTTTTGAAAGAAGTTTTTATTTTTCACTTTTTAGTTACCTACCCCACACCAATTCGAAATTTCATCATCCTTGGGGTAAAACAATGCATATTTATGCGATAGCAGCATTCGCGGTTGATTTGCTGTAATTTTTTGAAGAGTTCCGTTGTCTGTCTCCGAAACGATTTTGCAAATCCGTCTATATACGACGGAGTTATGCCCGAACATACATTAAAAAATATATATATATATATATATAAACATGTCGAATTGATAACCTCCTTCTTTTTGAACTCGGTTAAAAAGACGTGTAAAATCTCCAAAACCAAGTCGGTACCGACAAAGCTCAAATATCGAAAAGTTCAATAAACTTTATTTGTCATTGATTTATTTTTTACACGCTTGTTTTAGGTACTATAAATGATCCCGCATCTCACGTTGTGCGTGTAGACTAGCGTCTAACTGCTTATTACTGATACTACCTGTGTTCAACTCACTATGCCTGGTGAGACAGCGTGCTTTTAAGTCCTGACTGACTGACTCATCAACGCCCAGCCCAAACCCTTAGACCTAGAAAGTTGGTATTTTGCACAGAAGTTCCCTTTATAATGAAGACAAGGAATAAGGAAGGATTTTTCGAAATTCAACCCCTAAGGGAGTTAAATAGGGGATGAAAGTTCCGCGCGGGCGAAACCGCCGGCAAAAGCTAGTAACTAATAATTAAGCTAAAGAGCATGTTTTTTTGTTTAAAGGCGCTAATCTCTGTAACTATCAGAGAAATTTGAAAAAAAAAAAATACAATTGTTAGCCCAATGCTTGTGGAAGGTTATAAGATTTTTACATCACGGTACGAGCCTTAGCAGCCGAGCGAGGCGTGTGAAACCGCGAAGCAAAGCTATAGTAACCTACAAAACATGTTCACACAACACAGCCTACAAATACGTCAAGTAATTCCTCATAATTTCCCATTGAAATAGCAACATATTGGCAGACTAAACTCCAGATTGCCTGTGTAGGCTGTGTCTCCCGGAAGTGCTGTGACGTCATCGCGACGCCATTTCCGTCGGCCATTATCCAATAGAAGCGGGAAATTGTTCAATACAGGTGGTTATTGTATTTTTTAATATGATCAGAAATTGCTTGACTGAATTCGGTAATGGTTTTAATATTATTGCTAGGCTATTTTGTGATAGCGTTTAAGTAAATGCTATCACAAAAGGCCGCGGGAATACGCTGGATGTGGGAAGCATAAGGCATTCAGGATGCTGTTGAGACTCCCTTCGTTTTGCAGCGCGTCCGCCATGTTCATGGAGGCACGCACAGATGGTTTCGCGGCAATTCTACGCGAAAAGGCGGTGTCTTTGCTGTAAAGAGTGCGTAAGAGTAGCAACAGCATCTTGAGTGTGATTGTGGATAGGTATGACTGTCCCTTTTTTCAAAATTGTATGTGTTTATGTGTGAACTAACATAGTTTTAAGCACTAATTTTACTAACAAAATGGATCATGTTGTCTGAAATAAATAAATCAATTATTATTATAAGACCGCTCGAGATGGAGGAGCCCGGGGAAAGCCTATATCCAGTGTCAGTGGACGTCTTTCGGCTGAAATGATGACGATGATGATGATGATTTAAGTAAATTAAGGTTTCTAAGGTTGTGTTTCTTTTGTCACAACAGCTTTTTCTAACTAACTTCAAAAAAAACCGGTCAAGTGCGAGTTGGACTCGCGCACCGAGGGTTCCGTACAAACCTGTGGGTATATAAGTAAAAGTTCAAAATTGTCAAAAATATTTTTTTTTATATGACGAAACTAAAAATTTTCGGTTTTCGTAATTTTTCCTATATCTGTACTATAAGACGTGACTTCGTACAAAATTTCAAGATTCTAAGTTCACGGGAAGTACCCTGTAGGTTTTGATTCCCGTGCGAGTTTCGAAAATTTGCGGAATTTTGCGGCCTAAATGGCTGTATCTTTTGATTGCGTTGACTTAGAAGGTTGATTTTTCTACAGCTTCCAGGGACAGTAGAACTAAGTATCATATAGAAATTTCAGTTTGATACCTCCACGCGTTCCTGAGAAAAACGGTCTTGACAGACGGACGGACGGACGGACGGACGGACGGACGGACAACAAAGTGATCTTATAAGGGTTCCGTTTTTTCCTTTAGAGGTACGGAACCCTAAAAAGGACATTCGAAATGTTTATATATTTTTCTAAATGTATGTTCGGGCATAACTCAGTTATATAATAGACGGATTTGCAAAATTACTTTTTTGTTCCAGCAAAGTTGGGAAGAGAGACATCTACAAGTGACAACCGGGACCAACAGCGTAATTAATGTGCTTTCTATACGATAGCTTTGCCTATTTAATAATATTTTGTATTGTTTAAACAATAATAATAAAAGGTAAATTCAGAAAATAAAAATGAAAAACCCAAAGAAAATATATCAGAAAACGTCTACCTTCTAATTAAACCTTAAATAAACTTATTCCCATTTACTGAAAGTTCATTTGCAATCCAGGTCGAATCGACCGTCCGTGTCGGGAATACTCAGCGAACGGAGGGTTGAGATATTTTAATTTATAACTAATCAGAACGCAGCGGTGTTGCCAATGTTTATATGAACGTGAACATTGGAGGGTTAAAATGGAATAAAGTGGCTTTTAGTGTTTTTACACGATTTGGTTATAAGGGTTATGTGTAGGCCCTTTATGCTTGATAAGCTACAACTAAATTGGCCTTGAATTCGAGTATTTTTGAGTGGATTGCAAGAAGGCGACCCTCCTGGGCCTAAATTCACTATGACCCCTTAACGATACCTTACTCGTAGCCACGTCAATCACACACGAATTCTGCTAACATCGTATGATTAATATCGACAAATTGTTTTGGAACATACAGAATATGACATTTCGATTCCTTACCCTTACATTTCTAAAAAAAACGATATTGACGTAGTAAGATTCCGCGGGGAATAATTTATACGGAATTGAGGCCCTGATGTATAGTAATCACTACCGTCTGAAACTTGAGGCATCGGAGGCGTCTTCATCATCAGCCTATACTGTTCCCACTACTGGGACACAGGCTGGTGGTCGTAATCCACCACGCGGGCCCAGTACGGGTCGGTAGATGTAACATGTCTTCGAATTTTAGGTTCCAGCAGGCTTCGCATGACGCTTTCAATTTCTACTCTACCGTAGAATAGAAATCGCTTGTCTACATTTCTCGGTTCAAAACTGTCAACTGTATACACGGAAACGTCACGTTTTTCTACTCTTCCGTCGACAGAACGCAGGACTTTGGCACGATACATTCCGTTACGTTAAAATTTACCAAAAAATGCAACTTTTTTTATTTTTTTGAGGTGTTCCTTTATTTGTTCTATAAGACCTGGCTTCGCACCAAATTTCAAGGGAGTTCACGGGAAGTATAATGTAGGTTTTGATTCCCTTAAAGAGTTTCGAAAATTTGCGGCATAAACGGCTGTATCTTTTGATTGCGTTGGCTTAGAAGTTTGATTTTTTCACAGCTCCAAGGGACAGTAGACTTGAGTATTTGATATGAATTTCAGCTTTATACCTCCACGCGTTCCTGAGGAAAAGGGTCTTTACAGACGGACGGACGGACTACAAAGTGATCCTATTAGGGTTCCGTTTTTTCCTTTTGAGGCACGGAAAACACCACCGGCTTCCGGAAAACACTACGCCGGGTTAGAGGCAAAAGCAATTATTTAGTCCAAAAAGTCAATATAAAATTTATCGTAATCGCATTTGGAAAGTTTGCTATTAAAATTATGTCAGTCGCAAATATAAGAGCGTGTTATATAATAATCTAAGTTTTAGACAGTTATATATACTAAACAAAAAAAATAACTTAATTACTGCAAATAATAAAAATAAATTATAAACCCCTTTGCAAATGCGCTTATGGAAAATTTTATATTGACTTTTTTGGACTAAATAATTGGTTTTGCCTTTAACCCGGCGACTACATAATGAAAAATACCTTTAATTTCGGAAGGCGGTGACTTTGGATATGTATTTTTAATTATTTTTCACCGCCTTCCGAAAGAAAAATCTTAAATTTTTCACATTTTAGTTATAGTACCTACCCCACACCAATTAGAAATTTAATCATCTTTGGGGTCAAAGCAATGTATATTCATGCGATATCAGCAATCGCGGTTGATTGCTGTCATTTTTTGAAGAGTTCTGTTGTCAGTCTCCGAAACGCATCATCAGATGTGTATGAAATTTAAATGGGTCAGATTCTAGTCTTACCGGATGCCGTATTTAAAGAATACCATGTAGAAAACTTTGATAAGAACGCTTTTCAGACTTTCGGGATTATATGACGACCCGTAGCTACTGTTAAAGATCCACAAATCATCATCTCCCGGCTGTCATTCCAACGGCTAAACGTGCTTTCCGAGGCACGGAGGGGTCTTGGCATGTGAAGATGGTGACCCATCAATGTACCAACCGCGGCAAGCGTAGCTTAACCTGAACGATCAAACCGTATGGCTGTTTGACTTAGTCAGTGGCAAGTTTCCACCAATAATATAGTTTCACAAAAGGTTAAAGGTGTATCTTTATATTTAAATAGATAGATATTTCGCACCTTTCGAATTATAGTAACCCAACGCGAATTTGTCTCGGCTGGGCAGCGTTCGGGAAGCTTCGCAATATCTTCTCGTCCCAAATACCGCTGTGTCTCAAGACGAAAGTCTTTGACCAGTGCGTTGCCAGTGATGACATATGGAACCGAAACGTGGTCGCTCACAATGGGCCTCATTAGAAGGCTTAAAGTCACCCAAAGGGCGATGGAGAGGGCTATGCTTGGAGTTTCCCTGCGTGATCGAATCAGGAATGAAGAGATCCGCAGGAGAACCAAGGTAACCGACATAGCCCGAAGAATTGCCAAACTTAAGTGGCAGTGGGCAGGGCACATTGTTCGCAGAACAGATGGCCGATGGGGCCGAAAAGTTCTGGAGTGGCCACCGCGTACCGGAAGACGTAAAGTTGGAAGGCCTCCCACAAGGTGGACCGATGACCTTGTGAGGGCTGCAGGAGTCCGCTGGATGCGGGAAACACAGAACCGGTCGAAATGGCGGAGCTTGGGGGAGGTCTATGTCCAGTAGTGGACGTCTTTCGGCTGAAATGATGAATGCGAATTTAGCCGCAAGCAAAATAGGTCTCTATAATTCTAAAGGTGCGAATTATTCCTCAATTTTTCGTAATTCCAACTACAACAGCAACTGTTTGCATCTGCATCACCCAAAGGTTGACTGGTCGAAAATGCCTATGGCAACAAGTCTGCCTTTGTACGTAGTGTTCTTGAAGCATCAAAATAAACAATTTCGTACATACCAAGATCCTTTCGAAGGACTACAGCATCAAATCTCACCCGCGAAACTAGTGACGAACTTACAAACTCAAGCCCGTTTTTATTAGTAGCGAATTGTATAATGTCCCCTCCGTTCCGTTCGCGCGTGATAATCAAATGCCGATGGAGCCCACCAATCATGAAATATGTTTGTAATTCTATTACTTTAGTCGATTGCTTCTCGTTTCGTCATGAAAACTTTTTGTGGATGAATGGGGACGGAAACTGTCAAAATGGCGCTGTCGTAGCTAGTTCCCAAAACAAGGTGAGTTTTATATTAAATTTTTGCAAAATTACTAGATGTTTGTTGTGTTCCTAAAAGTCCATTCTTACTAATATTACAAACGGGAAAGTTTGTATGTATACAGGGTAAGTTTTTATCCAGTGCGCAAACTGTAACCAGGAATTCAGCAAATCATCCTAGACCCTAGACCGCAGAAATTTTTCCCCGGTTATTAAAACAAAAATCAGCTGTTTCATAGAAAAGTACAATACCTACGCGGTCAAAATGTATGGAACAGCTGGTTTTTTTGTATAACCGGTGAAAAATTTCTGCGCTAGGGGGTCGAGTCTGATATGCTGAATTCATTGTCACAATTTGCGCACTGGATAAAAACATTTCCTGTAGATGTTTGTTACCCTTTCACGCAAAAACAGCTGAATTGATTTGGATGAAATTTGGCACACAGATCAATTCTCACAGATCAATCAATTTAACACAAATAATACTTTTTATCTTGGGATAATTTCAGACCTACACGTGAGTGAAGAGCTACTTTTCGGCATTCGGGATGGGCGATATGACCTCGGCTAGCGGTCCCATTGAATGACCCCATTCAGACACGAATATTGTGTGTTCGGATGCGTCCACATCATATAGCTTCTTAAGAGGGTCCAATCGAGGAGACTGGCGCACAACGAAGGCTCCCGCGAGACCATCGGCAGCATCAGCAGCTGAGTGTGCGTGGTACTTATGCGTGCCCACAGCGGATGCACGAAATTTGTACTGGAATGCTGTGTAGGCGGGCTGAGGACACTGGGTCAGCATGGGAGCTCTGTCCACAAAAAGAGTCTCCTTCTGTGGTTAGCCTCGCCAGTGGATAGAAAGCGCGTGTACTGGAGCTCGATATACCACGCTCAAAATGAGGGACTTCCTGGACAGCACGTCGGTCAAACACCTGGGTCACCCTCCTTACAGCCCTGACCTAGCACCGTGTGACTTCTTTTTATTCCCGAAAATAAAAAATCAACTCAAAGGGATACAATTTTCGTCGCCGGAAGATGTGTTGTCAGCGTTCGAGCAGGCTGTAAACGAGGTGTCACATTTTTCCAGAATTGAAAAATATAGCTACTAGCCTTATTAGAGTTTTAGATTCGGATAGAACAGGATCTAACATTTATATAGGAAATCGTATTTAACCATATTTCTAAGAAGACCAGTCGGTATCTTGGCAACGTTTATAAACTTAAAATATGAAACAATACTAGATATTTATTCCTAGTCTGCCTGCCAACAATATTGTACCCGTTCGAGTTAGGTTATAAAACGAATACCATGTTTATTGTTTTAAGAACGGAGAACACTAGAATTCTATTACATGGCTAAAAACTCAGATTATAAAACAAAGGCAGATAGACCGCGCGGAACACTAAGAGTGAAGCCAAAAAACCAAAAACTAAGGCGTCGTATTTTATGTAACATACAATGCGACGCTTTAGTTTTTGGTTTTTTGGCTTCACTCTGGTGTTCCGCGCGGTCTATCTGCCTTGTTTTATAATCTGAGGTTAAAAAGAAACGGGAACGAATATCTCCGCCTCGTTTTGATTTCAAAGCTTTACAATATTGCTATTCAGAGGGGCCTACTCTCCAAGAACGAAATCCATAATCTCGGTCAAAGTTTCTTACTCCATATCACTTAAGGACCTATGATTAGTTTGTGGCCGTAACTAAGAATGAATTACTACACGATTTGACAGTTGTCTCTATTCTTTATATGGTTTTACCCGTCCAAAAAAGTTAATTAATCAGCTGTAGGAGTCACTTCAAAGTTTCGAACTATTTACGGACGGGACCATATTTTCATTGACCGATTTAGAGAGTAGCGGCCCAGAAACGAAACGGTACTCTCTTTAGTAGTTTCGTAGTTTCGCGGGCGTTTCTTAATCGGTATCATTAACGGGCTATGATTACTTCGGGCCTGAACTAATAATGAAGGACAACACGATTTGGCAGTGGTCCCCACTCCCGATGTGTTCTTGCCCTTACAAAAAATTGCATTTGACTCTTCTTGCTTTGACGGGCCAACTACTTTCAGACGGGTCCGTATCTTCGTTGACGTACTTACAAAGTAGACCCCCAGAAACGGCTAGAGGTAAGTAGGTATAAACTGCGCAAGTATGAGTTTTACTTGACTGGCTTTTATGACGAGCTCAGTAGGTAGTGTTATTCTATAAAGTTCACTGCTCACCTCACTCAAGTGAGCGCACACAATACGAAAGCGAACTCATTTGTTTTTAAAGTTTTTAGTTATGCTAAAAGCCTCCAGCCAGGGCATAAAACCTGCTTAACCTAAAGTAAGTGCACGCTGAGGGCACCCACTGTGGGGTACAAACCTCGGCTCAGGGCGTCACTGGCGGGCGTCGCTGGGGGCTGGGGGGGGGGGCAGCTAGTGGGGACAGGCTGGATCATGATATTTTCATGATTATTAACATTCGGAGAATTTAACTCTACTGGCTCAGCTGCGGCGCGGGCTGGCGCATCAACGAGCAAGGGACGGTCGGGGTCTCATCGTTACTCAGGGGTCTTCGCGGGGCGTGAAGACCTCGGCGGCGAGGTCGGTAGGACTTTTTAAAGTAAATCATCGCCGATTTATAACGAGACACCGCTCGAACTTCGAAGTTATGTTTTTGTAATAGTACTTACAACAAATTGGCTTACAATAAACTATGTACATATTTCATACGTAAAATTATATCTTGTTATTTAAAGTCGTGTCCTTATTTTGGAGTAGCAGTGTAACTTACAAAGACAACTAAAAAAAGTATCATACCGTGAACAAGGGCGCTGTTCAAAAGTTCGCTAATGAGTGCTTGTTTCTTTAGATACAGAAACCTGGCTCCAGGCTGGTAAAAAACGGTAGAATGACAAACGTAAGTAGGTGGAAGAACTTTTTATACTATTCAAAAGTTTCAACTGAAACTGTTTTCATATCTCGAACATAAAATATTTTTTGGCGATGGCGACACGATTACGGTGATATTGAATTATTTATACGTAAGGGTGAGTACACCAAGTACACCAAAAGCAGTGGTGACCAAGTGGTAACGGCTGAAATTTACGAGTTGTAAATCGTAGGTTCAAATCCAGTCAGGCGCATTCAATCAAATCAAAATATTTTTATTTCATATAAACCTGCATGGGCACATAAGAAACGTCAGAAGCTATTATAGGTGCACGGTTCCAAATTGTTGTTTCCTATGGAGAAGAGCCGGCAAGAAACTCCACGGTTACTCTTTTAAAAATAATTGGCTTTAACAATGTTTCCAAATTACAGAGATAAAATGTATGGGAGGACAGTGCAGGCCTGTCAATAAGTACCAGATACTTAGACGAATACAGAATAGAAAATCGTCTACAAATCTAGTCTGTAAGGCCTACAACGTTCTCACATTCACAATATGTAAAATAATCTTCATAAATAAAATGAACCATATAAACATAGTGACATGATTTCCATGACAATCACTAAAAATAGTCGATATTAAAATTGATGTATAATGTCAAATAATGACGAGAATATGTCAGCATTGTAAAAATAAAAAGAATAAAAAAGAACATTGTATTTGAGAGCAGTTAATAGACTTTCACATAGTTATGCTGTAGGTACCAGGGAAGCCACATGTGCAGAAGGAATTAATGCCAAACTTCCCTGTCTTCAACGTACATTACTTTGTGTAAGTTATCCCATCAGCACTACTCCTATCTATCTTATCTTATCTTATCCTAAAACGGTGAGGGAAACCATCGTGAGGAAACCGGCATGTCCTGGAACCAAGCATTCGAAGACATGTGACTGTACCAACACGCACTGGGCTCGCGTGATGGGTTACGGCCCACTCCCTCTCGCTGAGAGCCTGTGTCCCAGCAGTGGGAATATTATAGGCTGATTATGCTATACGTCAGGGCAAAGGGCACATATGTCTGGCGCATGCGGCACAAACTGTGGGCCCAAATAGCACTGAATTGGTGCCCTGAGACAGTAAAACAGGGTCGCGGCATACCACGTAGGAGATAGAGGAGCCGGATAGGGTCCGCTCAAATTGGAAGGAAGACGCGCGGGCTCACGGAAGATGGAAGGAGTGGAGGGAGACCTGGGCCCAGCAGGCTTAGCACGAGCACCGTAGACAAGCGTTTTGTCGTCGAAAGAGTAGACAAAAATGTCGTTACCGTTTAGACAGTTGACAGGTTTGTACCGAGAAATGTAGACAAGCGATTTCTATTCTACAGTAGAGTAGAAATAGGTAGCGTCATGCTAAGCCTGCAGGAGAGGATAGAGTCGCCTAGTAAAAAAATCGTTTTGAAAGAACTACTCTAAACATTAGTACGAAATTCGAATGGTATCTCGTTGTGAATCCGCGATTACGAGTATTCACTTTATGAACTAATCGATTTAAAAAACTAAAAACACGCTTTAAAAACCAAACTAAAAAGCAGAAAATAATTTAAAAAAGCGTGGGGTGCTTGATATTAATTGATTTTTTATTATCTATTTTTTAATCGACTTCAAAAAGAAGGAGGTTATCAATTCGACATGTTTTTTTTTTTATGTATGTTCGGGCATAACTCCGTCGTATATAGACGGATTTGCAAAATTGATTTTTTGTTCGAAAGGGGTTTACTCCGAAATGGTCCCATTAAAATTTCATATAGATCTGATGATGCGTTTCGGATGGTCCAAGTATGTATGTTAGTATATTATTATTTGTTTAATTAATTTAGTGAATTATTGGTTTTGGTTATAAATGTAGTTTATTTTCCCTTTTACTCTTACACACGTTGTCTACATCTCTTTATGTTTTCTCCTATCGCAGGTATGCTGGAAGAGATTTCTTTAGAAATAAGCATCACCTCTGTACCTATTTTTAGGGTTCCGTACCTCTAAAGGAAAAAACGGAACCCTTATAAGATCACTTTGTTGTCCGTCCGTCCGTCCGTCCGTCCGTCCGTCTGTCAAGACCGTTTTTCTCAGGAACGCGTGGAGGTATCAAACTGAAATTTCTATATGATACTTAGTTCTACTGTCCCTGGAAGCTGTAGAAAAATCAACCTTCTAAGTCAACGCAATCAAAAGATACAGCCATTTAGGCCGCAGATTTCCGCAAATTTTCGAAACTCGCACGGGAATCAAAACCTACAGGGTACTTCCCGTGAACTTAGAATCTTGAAATTTTGTACGAAGTCACGTCTTATAGTACAGATATAGGAAAAATTACGAAAACCGTAAATTTTTAGTTTCGTCATATAAAAAAAAATATTTTTGACAATTTTGAACTTTTACTTATATACCCACAGGTTTGTACGGAACCCTCGGTGCGCGAGTCCAACTCGCACTTGACCGGTTTTTCTGTTCTAATCTTCTTGTCTGTTTATTTAGTGTGTACATAAATGGTTAAATAAATAAAAAATTACAGCAAATCAACCGCGAATGCTGCTATCGCATAAATATGCATTATTTTGACCCCAAGGATGACGAAATTTCGAATTGATGTGGGGTAGGTAACTAAAAAATGAAAAATATTTTATAATAGGTCTTTACCTATGAAATTGCCGTTTTGTATGAAAAAATTTAAACGAATTTTTTTCATGAATTTTTTATTTGTATTAATCGAAGTAATCACCCATGCAATCAATGCATCTTTGCCATCGCAGTGGCAGTTTATTGATGCCCTTCTTAAAGAAATCAGCTGGACGGGAGGCAACAAATTCTTCAAAGGCATTTTGTACTGCCTCTCGGGTATTAAATTTTTTTCCCGCCAAGAAGTTATCCAAATTCTGGAAAAAGTAGTAGTCTGTAGGCGCAAGGTCTGGTGAGTAGGGCGGATGACGGAGAGCTTCCAACCCCAGTTCTTGCAACTTGGAGACCGTCTGCTGTGCAGTATGAGGTCGCGCGTTGTCGTGCAGGAGCAGCGGAGACGAGCGATTGACCAATGCTGGTTGGAGATGCGCCAGCTTCTCCATCATTGTGTTCAGTTCTTCACAGTACACATCTGCAGTAATGCTCACCCCGTTTGGTAAGAAGCTGTGATGAATCACCGGCGCTAGACCACCAAACAGTGACCATCACTTTTCTAGGGGTAAGTTTTCGTTTAGGGCATTGTTTAGGTGCTGAACCAGGATCCAACCAACTTGCTGAGCGCTTTCGGTTATCAAACAGAATCCATTTTTCATCGCAGGTAACAATGCGGTTCAAAATTCCTTCATTTGTGTGTCTGTTGAGCAGTGCAAGGCACGTCTCGACGCGTACTTCGCGCTGGCGATCATTGAGTTCGTGGGGCACCCATTTGTCAAGCTTTTTTACCTTGCCAATTTGACGCAAATGGACCAATATTGTTTTGACGCTAACGTCGAAAGCTGCTGCTAATTCAGCCGTAGATTGTGTATCATCAGCTTCCACAATCGCCTTTAATTCGTCATTGTCGACCAAAGTCTTCGGACGACCGCGAGGTTCATTTTTCAGGTCGAAATTTCCAGAACGGAAGCGAGCAAACCAATAACAGGTGGTGCGTTGGTTTGTAGTGTTAGCTCCGTAAACGTCGTTGATGTTGCGTGCCGCTTGTGCCGCGTTGCTGCCACGACGGTACTCATATTCCATAATTACTCGAATTTTTAACGTATCCATGATGACGAAAAAGATTGAAATGCGATGAAAATGTAACACTAATCAATAAAGAAATGACTACTTTTAGAAAAAAAAAACCATGTTTTTAAAATAAAATTAATTTGAAATTAGAATTCTTAGCCAAACAAAAAATATTTTGATTTGAAATGGCCAGTACTGCAGAACGGCAATTTCATAGGTAAAGACCTAATATTAGTTCTGCTAACTACAAAAGCGTGATTTATCAGTTTTTTTACATTATTTTAAAAAAAAATATGGAACAAATTTATGAAATTATTGAACTGTCATCGGTCCTCGACAAGTCTACAAAGTTAAAAATGAAATCTGACCGGGTTACAAACAAACATGCTT
This sequence comes from Polymixis flavicincta, assembly GCA_949987655.1. Taxonomy (NCBI): domain Eukaryota; kingdom Metazoa; phylum Arthropoda; class Insecta; order Lepidoptera; family Noctuidae; genus Polymixis; species Polymixis flavicincta. The sequence goes on from OX465199.1 coordinate 5,138,772, forward strand.
ACATACATACAGTTGAAGTGAAGTTAATAAAAGCGTGTTAATAAAAACAAATGAGTTCGCTTTCGAATCGTGTGCACTCACTTGAGTGAGGTGAGCTGTGAATTTTACAAAATTGCACTACCTGCCTGATAAATGCACGGTTCTTTTATAACAAAAAACAAACCTATGCTGTGCAAAATGCCAAAAACAGGCTCCTACTTGGTCTGACTACCCACCTCGCGCAAATACATCGGTAATTAAAATTAGCAAGGCATACAGTTCAGTACACCAAGCTACTAAATTGTGCATCTATTGTTGAGCAAACAAATTGAACTGTCAGCGAGACCTGCGCTCGAGGCTGTGCGGGAGAATACAAGTTATTGTGGCGGACGCTGTTGTACAGGACGGAGGAAATGCGGGAATAGGACTTACCATTACCATAATTTCTTATAGCTGGTCAATATTACACGAGTTTTTTGGCGGGATCGCGTTGGTACATGTCGCACGAATTTTCATTTTCATGAAATTTCGTGAAATAGCGAATAAAATTGTATAATTCTGGTAGTGAATTATTCAATTTAGTTAGGTACGTGTGAGTGCACAAGTGTAGTGAAGGTGAAAATAAGTGACTGACGTAGACTTCTCGTGTTCCCCCCACAAACTCCTAATAGGTTGTTGTAAAGTTACTACCGCTTTACAATAACATTGACTTAACTTTGACTTGACCGACTATGACTTTTGTAACTTCGTGCCTGATATCGGGCCATTTACTTGATTGAAAAGTGAAATTACTTAATACTGGCTAAATGCACAAACAGTTCGAAGCCGAAACAAAAAAAAAATGGAACTGTCAACTGTCACTTTGATTCATCGTCATTGTTTTAGAGAGGATTAATTCGAGGTCACGGCTGCGACTTTAGAGCAGTAAGGTCGTGAGTTCGAACCCAAGCAGGCACTTTACTTTGAGTACTACATTCCATCACCACTGGTCCCTAAACGGTGAAGGAAAACATCGTGACGAAACCGGTATGTCAATTCGAAAACATGTGACATTTACTAAACCGCACTGGGCCTGCGTGGTGGATTACGGCCCACTCCCTCTCACCGAGAGAGGCCTGCGTCTCAGCAGTAGGAGCATGGTCAATATTGGACGAAAAGTAAAATTGCGAAGTGTCAACCGATTTTGTACTATTTGCAGCTAATTGTCAACTACTGTCATTTCGATTCATCGTCATTCATTTAGAGAGGGCACCGCATTTTCGAGGGCACATCAATATACTGCCCTCATGGTTATGTAGTTTTATTTTTAACCGACTTCAAAAAGGAAAAGGTTATCAATCCGAAATGTTTTTTTTTTTAATATATGTTCGGGCATAATACATATAGACGGATTTGCAAAATTCTGGGTTTATTCAGAAATGGTCTCATTTAAATTTCATATAGATCTGATGATATATGAATCCACATATATTTTTGTTTATAATATATTATACATATACCTTCCCACATCCAGTCGAAGTGGAGGAGCCTGGGGGAGGCCTATGTCCAGTAGTGGAAGTCTTTCGGCTGAAATGATGATGATAGATCTGATGTTGCGTTTCGGAGACTCTTCAAAAAATGACATCAAATAAACCGCGATTGCTGCTATCGGCATAAATATGCATTGTTTTAACCCCAAGGATAATTAAATTTCGAATTGGTGTGGGTTAGAGGTGGTTAAGAAACAACTAACTTCTGGAAAAACACTACGAAAAATAACTTTAATTTCGGAAGTCAGTGACTTTGGATTTGTATTTAATTTTTTTGTCGCCTTCCGAAATTAAAGTTTTTTTTTTTTAATAACTTTGAAATTCGAACGGTGCATGTCACGTTGAGAATCCGCGATGATTTATTTTAAAAACAAATGAATTCGCTTAAGAATTGCGTGCTTCACTCGGCAGTGATCTCTCGAGTGAAGTAACAAGTAAAGTTTACAGAACAGGGCCTAAAGACAAAACACATTTCTATTAGCGTTCACGCCAAACGCTACGCCAAAATGTATGGGAATGACATTACCTGCGGAAAGGACACGACGTAACCTTTCCGCAGAAAATGTCATACCCATACATTTTGGCGTGAACGTTAACAGAAATGAACATGTTAACTGAATGTGTTCTGGACTGCTAAGTTTACCAAGTACAAGTCATAGTGCGCAACAATCTAATTATACCTCCAGCCATTTCTGAGAACGAAACTCTTACTTAAAAACGGCTGATCGTTCTGTTTCGAACCAAAATCTAAAAATAACACACAATCTAAAACGAACACCCAATAAAAACATTTTCTATTCAAAATCGGTTCAAAAACATGGCGCCCCTACATTTTTATAATAATAAACCCTTAATGAAACCCGCTTCAGTGGTCACATATAATTCCGAACAATACAATGCACTTAGGGGTAGGCAGTAATAATAAAAATATGAATGTAAGACAAGCGTCATGATTGCTTTGTTGTACCAATGAATTTAATTATTGTTTTTGCGTGTGGCATATAATTTTTTTAAGGACCCTGAGATAGTTGTATGGCATAGTATTTTTATTTCACGAAGCGACGCGCGCTTTACTTTTAGTAAACAAATGCATAAACACGTTCTGAACTTGTGAGTGAAGACGAGTAGCGTCAGCACAGACAACACACGCTTCCGACTTCGCTATTGTCTCGGACGATACCAAGAGCTCCTGCGCTTGCAAAAACATTCATCTTTCTCATTAAAAAAAAAACCATTCCAAAAAACATTTACGTATTTTTTTTATTTTTGTCTGTCAGGCTGTTTGTTCCGGCTAATCTCCGAAACGACTGGACCGATTTTGACGGGATATTTACTGGCAGAAAGATGATGTTATAAGGAGCTGTTTCCACGCGGGCGAAGCAGCGGGCAGCAGCTAGTTATAAATATGGGATAGTGACAGTCTATCTGTGTTACCTTTTTATCCCTAAGCCACTGAACCAATCGCTGTGAAATTTGTCAGATAGGTAGTCTGGAGATAGGCTAATTTTAATCCTGAGTAATAACTGAGATGTACCTAGAGTAGATACACCCTCATTTCGCCATGTAAGGAGAGTCTATCGCCATCAACGGAGCACAAATCCAATAACACTTTGTCCGACATGGGAATCGAACGCAGGACCTCATGGTTCATACTCAGCAACCACTAGAGAAACGAGGCAGTCTTAGATATGTCACCGTAAGATTGTGAACACCGTTATTTTATAATCTATCTTGTGAAATTATAAACTGTCGATAAATTGTGAACTGCACCATACTGCTTACCGACCGAATAGGTTAGGTTAGAACTGCGACCAATAGCGCGCGAGCCGAGCGAGCGAAGAGAGCGGTGACACGGCAGCAGCCGGCGAGCGCTACTTCCAAGTTAGTGGCAGTTACTTGACTATTTAGTAATAGCGCAAGGTACTATCCGTCTTGATACCAGTTCACAATTTGACGGAAAATAGAATCGAAAAATAGTGCAATAGTTTTGCAGTTCACAATTTATCGACAGTTTTTAATCTCGCGAGATAGATTATATGCTAACGGTGTTCACAATCTTACGGTGACAGATATATTACATCTGAACAAAAACTATGAAATACAAAACACGCACAAAGACGCGGGCAACCGTTAGTACGGTTAATAAGATCGTCGATTAAACCTAATTTGATGTTGCTTTAAGTGCTTTAAAGCTACATTTCTAGTCGAAAGCACTTACAAGTCTGTTACGACGCTGATCTAGGAATTTGTCTCTGTCACTCAGACTGGATAGCTAGACTGGAAAATTTTCGTCTAGATTTGAATGAAAGAAAAAGAAAGAAAGAAAGAAAAATTATTTATTGGACTTGCACAGGAATCTTACAGACTTGCTACAGTATGATACGATAATTAAACACATAAAAGAAAAAACACTAAAACACTACTATGCTACACTACTATTAAAATTAACATTATACAAAGACAAAAAGAAAAAAAAAGTAAATAAAAAATAAAGTCCTGTGCGAAGCCAAAAGGCCACTCAGCAGCAGTTACAGTTACAGTCTACTCATTCATCATCATCATAATTCTCCTGCCCTTATCCCAATTTATTTGTGGTCGGCGCAACATGTCTTTTTCTTCCACACTTCTCTATTAGTCGTCATCTCCGTAGTCCTTCACACCCTTTCTAACCATATCATCATTCACACAGTCTATCCAACGTTTCTTTGGTCTCCCCCTACTCTTATAGCCATCGACATTCATACTCAAAACTTTCCTCACGACATTTTCCTCATTCCTCCGTATCACATGCCCATACCATGACAACCGATTTCCACACAACTTTTCATTTATCGGTGCCACTTTCAGGCTTCCTCTTATGTACTCATTTTTTATTCTATCCATTCGTGTAACACCACACATTCCTCTTAACATTCTCATCTCGGCTACATGCAATTGCCTTTCATTCATCTCTTTTGTGGCCCAACATTCTGACCCATACAAGACGGCAGGTCTTACCATGGTTTTATATATCTTCCCCTTAAGTTTAAGGGGAATATGGGAGTTGCAGATGGTTCCCGTGACCTGCCGCCATTTCATCCATCCGGTGTTAATTCTGTGCTTAACCGTCCGATCTACTTCGCCATCGCTTTGCACGAGTGAACCGAGATACCGAGATACCGAATAATCAGTAATAAAGTTAGTTAAAATGTAAGTATGTTAGCGAATAAAACAAAATACCGTCAGCGCAATGCGTGACCTCATTATTTGTCGATGCCATAAGAACCTGAGACACTCTGTGGCATTCCTGTATTCATAGTTAGTCAAGTCAAGGCAAAGGGTCGCAAGCGCCGACATACGTTACGAAATCTCTCCCCTCATCATCTGTATTAGCTGAATCTCTTCTTAAAGAAAACTTCAGCAAGGACATTCCAAGTTTTGAATTCAAACCCATTTCTATTGCCACAATTAAAACAGCATTTAAAAGTCTTAACATAAAAAACACTGAAGACTTATGGGGGATTTCCGTTAAGGTTCTCGAAAATATCATTGACACAATTGCCCCTGTCCTAACAGGCATATTTAATCAATGTTTAGACAACGGTACGTTTCCTGACTTAATGAAACATAGTAAAGTAGTACCAATTTTCAAATCAGGTAGTAAGAGTGATCCCTCTAATTATAGACCTATATCTGTGCTTCCAGCATTGAGCAAAATTTATGAAAAAATCATGCTAGACCAGATGTTGTCACATTTTAACTCAAATGGTATTTTACATAGTCGACAGTTTGGTTTCACGAAAGGTCGGTCGACGACTGACGCAGGAGTAAAACTCATCAGTCACATTTTGGAATCCTGGGAGAATTCCCAGGACGCGATTGGCATTTTCTGTGACCTCTCAAAAGCGTTTGACTGCGTTGACCACAATACACTTATCTGTAAATTACACCACTATGGAATTCGTGGACAGGCTGCTAATCTTGTACTTTCCTACTTATCAAACAGGCAGCAAAAAGTAAACGTTAATGGGGCGACGTCCTCGGGGTCTCTAGTTAAGATGGGCGTGCCTCAAGGTTCAATTCTTGGCCCTTTTTTATTTCTAGTTTATATTAATGACCTTCCTTACCTGATGGCTAACTTCTCGGATATAATTTTATTCGCTGATGACACTTCTCTTATTTTTAGAATAGATAGAAAAGATACAGATGTCTTACATGTCAATGATAGTCTAGCTGTTCTTTCGAAATGGTTTGCCGCTAATAATCTTTTACTCAATGCGAACAAAACTAAATGTCTTAAGTTCTCGTTACCAAATGTACCCCAAGTAGGTCTAAACTTAAAACTTGATGGGAAGAAACTAGATGCTATTTCGGAAACTGTATTTTTGGGAATTACTTTAGATTCAAAATTGCAATGGGGTGCTCACATTAGAGCTCTTTCAAGTAGATTAAGCTCAGCTGCTTACGCAGTAAGAAAGATAAGGCAGTTGACGGATGTAGCCACAGCTAGGTTAGTTTACTTTGCTTATTTTCACAGTATTATGTCTTATGGCGTTCTGTTGTGGGGATCGGCAGCTGAAGTAGATTCAATTTTCATTTTACAAAAGAGGGCAATCCGCGCAATCTATAAAATGGGGCCTCGCGAGTCTCTTAGAAACAAATTCAGCGAAATTGATATTCTAACTCTGCCGTCTCTTTATATCCTAGAAAATATCTTGTACGTTCGCAAAAACTTAGGCCTTTTCAAAAAACGATGTGATTTCCATAATCTGAATACACGTAGTAAAGATGAAATTGTGATTCCAAAATTTAGATTGACTAAAACTAGCAAGTCATTTCTAATAAACAGTATCCGCTTCTATAACAAGTTGCCAAAGTCAGTTACAGAACTTAGCGATGGAAAGTTTAAAACGCACATCAAACGTATCCTTATCAAAAAAGCATATTATAAGATAAAAGACTACGTTGAAGACAGGGAAGTTTGGCATTAATTCCTTCTGCACATGTGGCTTCCCTGGTACCTCATTAACAGCATATCTATGTGAAAGTCTATTAACTGCTCTCAATGTTCTTTTTATTTTTACAATGCTGACATATTCTCGTCATTATTTGACATTATACATCAATTTTAATATCAACTATTTTTTAGTGATTGTCATGTAAATCATGTCACTATGTTTAATTAGGTTCATTTTATTTATGTAGATTATTTTACATATTGTGAATGGGAGAACGTTGTAGGCCTTACAGACTGTAGATTTGTAGACGATTTTCTATTCTGGATTCGTCTAAGTACCTGGTACTTATTTACAGGCCTGCACTGTCCTCCCATACATTTTTTTACCTGAAAACATTGTTAAAGCCAATCATTTTTAAAAGAGTAACCGTGGAGTTTCTTGCCGGCTCTTCTCCATAGGAAACAACATTTTGGAACCGTGCACCTAGCTTCTGACGTTTCATAAGTGCCCATGCAGGTTTATATGAAATAAAAATATTTTGATTTGATTTGATTTGATACATGAAAATAATTAAAAAAAAAATCCTCTGGATTTACGGCTGTTTACGGAACAGTGCAGTAGTGTAGTCAGTATACAGTAAAAGTGGTGTGTGGTAGTGAGTTAACGGCGGCGGAAAAATATATTAGTGATTGAGTGCTGTGTGATTATGATTTTTACAAAAGACAAATTACAGACAAGGTAAACCAAAGACCAGAAATAAAAACATTCGAATATAAGTGCTACGGCTACCAGTAAAAGCGTGTGGCGAACAGGAACATTCAAGAATACGCCTTGGTAGGAGTGGTTATCCGACTTTCGAGCTTCTGACGACCCGTAACGACTGTCAAAGATCCACGAATGACACCGGAACCAAGGCACCGAGGGGTCTTAGTACGTAAGATGGTCACCATCCACGGACCAACCGCAGCAAGCGTAGTTTAATCTCCTCGATCGACCCCATCGATTCTCATCAATCGTGCTAATTTGTACAAACAATAATTACTTGAAAAAGTAATGAAAATATAGTTTAATGGAACCTTATTAATACAGATTAGGTACTGTTTTACTAATTCCCTTTAGTGATTGATTGCGTATGGAACTTAACCTTCACGGCTACTCACAACCGTTCCCACATAAATATTTACTTCGTGCGAATCGCTTACAGCAAAAACTCTCGATTCGCCCATTTCTCAAGTCGTAAAAATCGTACATCAGGGACGCGTTGAAAGTTATTAATATTAAAAAAAATATTAAAAAAAGCAAGAATAATAATTATTCTCAGAAATCTAAACACGAACGAATCACCCCGCGTCCTTCGTTTAAAAATAATTTCACTTATAATTTCGTCTTAGTGAATCTAAATTTTAAATTGACGAAAACTTCTTAGATTCCAAATTAAAAACAGACGAGGCTCAAAGTAATCGATCCTTTTTAATATAAAACTAGCTTCTGCCCGCGACTTCGTTTCTATGTTGGTTTTTTTTAAGGTTGGGAAATCATCAAATAAATTCTCCCGCTCTGGGTGGAGCGGGAGGGCGTGTCAGACTTTTACTGGCTAAGACCTACACGTGTTCCTTCAGTAGCCTGTGTGCCAGGGGCCACGGTATGTCTTTCGAACAACTCGCACCCCTGGCAGGCAACTATGTTGGGGTCGGCTTCCAGTCTAACCGGATTAAGCTATTTTACATGGAGCGACTGCCTATTTGAGGGGCAATTCTCGTAATTTTAAGAACGTTCACAGTCTGATCTCAGTCTCAATCTGTCAAAAAAACCCCGAGTTTCCATACATTTTTGACAACTTTTTGAAGTTTGATTGTCGCTGAGATGAGACTGCGACTAGATTGTGAACGTTTTTAATTACGAGAATTGGCCTTTTGATATCCATAACCCAGAAACTGAATAATACGATACCCCTTGGTAGGACTACTTGTCTTGACTTTAGGGCTTCTGACGACGTGTAACGACTGTAATAGATCTTTAGAAGTATGAGGAACAGGGTGTAAAGTTCACTCATACCTTTGTTGGTATCGGAGGATCCTCCGACCAGACGGGTATTGTGTCTGGTGGGCAACTGCCCGACAGTTGATGTCGGGATTTTGTATATGTTCGAGTGTCGTGGTAAACTCTGACAGCGCGATGTAGAATTTCTGAGAATAGTTCGCCTGTGGCATTGTAGATGGCGCAAAGTCCGCCCGCATGGATGTCGGTTATCGTGTAGCCTATGTCCTTCTCCATATTCCAGGCTATATCTCTACCAAATTTCATGGCGATCGGTTCAGCTGTTAAGGCGTGAGAGCGTAAAAGACAGACAGACAGAGTTACTTTCGCATTTACAATATTAGTAGGGATGTATAATTACAATTCTAGATGATTTCAAAGGTATCGTACTTAATGTTTTAATACATTTTCTGAGCAATGTTTTAATTAGAAGCACTATTTGCATAGAAATTAGATTTAAGCCGCACTTAGTGTCGGGGAATTATTATCTTTAAATACTAATACTTAATTTCAATTTGTGTCATGCCATTTTTTCTTTGTATTAAAAAAAAGAAAAGTCCTGACTGACTGACTGACTCGTCAACGCTCAGCCTAAACCCTTGGACCTAGAAAGCTGAAATTTTGCACAGAGGTTCCCTTTATAATGTAGACAAGGAATAAGGAAATTAAATCAACCAATAGGGGAGTTAAATACGGGGATGAAAGTTCCGCGCGGGCGAAGCCGCTGGCAAAAGTTAGTAAAAAACACTACAAAGTGTAAAATAACTTTAATTTCGGAAGTTGGTGACTTTGGATGTGTATTTTAATTCCGTGCCTTCCGAAATTAAAGTTATTTTGCACTTTGTAGTGTTTTTTGGAAGTCGGTGGTTATTTTTGTTTTTTAAGTTTTTATTTTTACTTTTAAGTTACCTACCTACACCAATTCGAAATTTCATCGTACTTGGGGTCAAAACAATGCATATTTATGCGATAGCAGCATTCGCGGTTGATTTGCTGTAATTTTTTGAAGAGTTCCGTTGTCTGTCTCCGAAATGCATCATCAGATCTATATGAAATTTTAATGGGACCATTTCGGAGTAAACCCCTTTCGAACAAAAAACGAATTTTGCAAATTCGTCTAAATACGACGGAGTTATGCCCGAACATACATAAAAATACATACAAAAAGAAGGAGGTTATCAATTCGACATGTTTACATGTCGAATTGATAACCTCCTTCTTTTTGAAGTCGGTTAAAAATATTACCCCCTAACGCGCTAGGGGGTAATATTTTTTAGAATGATACGCAGAATTCATGGTTACAGTTTGCGCATTGGTTAAAAACTTATCCTGCATGAAAAATCCTTGATTCAGACAATGTCTGAATGTGTCTTTGGTCTAGTGGTCGTAATCGCTACAGCTGAGCATGACGTTCCGGATTCGATTCACAGGTGGATTTTCCATCAAGGATTTGTGACCGATTGATGGCAATAGGCTCGCCCCTATTACAAGGGACTTAGAAATGTTGGTGTGGGTATTATACTTATTGGTTCATGTACACCTCTGGCTAACCCTTCTAGGACGTTATGTTAAAACTCGCTTCTTTCTTACCTATTCAGCCCCATATCTTACTCCCCCCGTATGTCACGCCATACGCTGAGTACCACTAAATAATTCATGCGTGTCTAACTCGCCAGTCTAGCCAAGACGTTTTTAGGGTTCCGTAGCCAAATGACAAAAACAGTACTCTTATAATATCGTAATGTCCTTGTCCGGCTGTCCGGATGACACACAGCTATTTTACGCGGAGCCATTGGCGCTGAATCCATGAAGTTGAAAACGTGTACGAATTCTATACACCGCTAAAAATTGGTGTTATTAGTTATTATTTTACTAATTAAATATTAGGTGTGACATTTCCCATACATGTATTCGAGGGAAGAAAAAAGAAAATTCCTTATACATTAGCGTGTGGGGTATTCTTCTATCCCAGAATTTAAAAGATCATGATGCTTGTGAAGTGACTCTGCTATTTAAATTAATAGTTTTTTGACGTATGGGATATTTTCAGTTATAACAACCCCAGAAATAACTTCAGAACTTCAGTTTCTCTGGGAAATGCTCATCATCATCTGCCTAGGCTTTTCCCAACTATGTTGGGGTCGGCTTCCAGTCTAACTGGATGCAGCTGAATACCAGTATTTCACATGGAGCAATTGCCTATCTAACCTCCACAACCCAGTTACTGGGTAATACGATACCCCTTGGTAATGACTGGTTGTCAGACTTTCGGGCTTCTGACGAGCCGTATCCACAAATGACATCCGGGACCAACGGCTTAACGTGCTATCCGAGGCACGGAGAAGTCTTGGTATGTAAAGATGGTCACCCATCCACGAACCAACCGCGGCAAGCGTAGTTTGTTTTAGAGAGGATTAATTCGAGGTCACGGCTGCGACTTTAGAGCAGTAAGGTCGTGAGTTCGAACCCAAGCAGGCACTTTACTTTGAGTACTACATTCCATCACCACTGGTCCCTAAACGGTGAAGGAAAACATCGTGACGAAACCGGTATGTCAATTCGAAAACATGTGACATTTACTAAACCGCACTGGGCCTGCGTGGTGGATTACGGCCCACTCCCTCTCACCGAGAGAGGCCTGCGTCTCAGCAGTAGGAGCATGGTCAATATTGGACGAAAAGTAAAATTGCGAAGTGTCAACCGATTTTGTACTATTTGCAGCTAATTGTCAACTACTGTCATTTCGATTCATCGTCATTCATTTAGAGAGGGCACCGCATTTTCGAGGGCACATCAATATACTGCCCTCATGGTTATGTAGTTTTATTTTTAACCGACTTCAAAAAGGAAAAGGTTATCAATCCGAAATGTTTTTTTTTTTAATATATGTTCGGGCATAATACATATAGACGGATTTGCAAAATTCTGGGTTTATTCAGAAATGGTCTCATTTAAATTTCATATAGATCTGATGATATATGAATCCACATATATTTTTGTTTATAATATATTATACATATACCTTCCCACATCCAGTCGAAGTGGAGGAGCCTGGGGGAGGCCTATGTCCAGTAGTGGAAGTCTTTCGGCTGAAATGATGATGATAGATCTGATGTTGCGTTTCGGAGACTCTTCAAAAAATGACATCAAATAAACCGCGATTGCTGCTATCGGCATAAATATGCATTGTTTTAACCCCAAGGATAATTAAATTTCGAATTGGTGTGGGTTAGAGGTGGTTAAGAAACAACTAACTTCTGGAAAAACACTACGAAAAATAACTTTAATTTCGGAAGTCAGTGACTTTGGATTTGTATTTAATTTTTTTGTCGCCTTCCGAAATTAAAGTTTTTTTTTTTTAATAACTTTGAAATTCGAACGGTGCATGTCACGTTGAGAATCCGCGATGATTTATTTTAAAAACAAATGAATTCGCTTAAGAATTGCGTGCTTCACTCGGCAGTGATCTCTCGAGTGAAGTAACAAGTAAAGTTTACAGAACAGGGCCTAAAGACAAAACACATTTCTATTAGCGTTCACGCCAAACGCTACGCCAAAATGTATGGGAATGACATTACCTGCGGAAAGGACACGACGTAACCTTTCCGCAGAAAATGTCATACCCATACATTTTGGCGTGAACGTTAACAGAAATGAACATGTTAACTGAATGTGTTCTGGACTGCTAAGTTTACCAAGTACAAGTCATAGTGCGCAACAATCTAATTATACCTCCAGCCATTTCTGAGAACGAAACTCTTACTTAAAAACGGCTGATCGTTCTGTTTCGAACCAAAATCTAAAAATAACACACAATCTAAAACGAACCCCCAATAAAAACATTTTCTATTCAAAATCGGTTCAAAAACATGGCGCCCCTACATTTTTATAATAATAAACCCTTAATGAAACCCGCTTCAGTGGTCACATATAATTCCGAACAATACAATGCACTTAGGGGTAGGCAGTAATAATAAAAATATGAATGTAAGACAAGCGTCATGATTGCTTTGTTGTACCAATGAATTTAATTATTGTTTTTGCGTGTGGCATATAATTTTTTTAAGGACCCTGAGATAGTTGTATGGCATAGTATTTTTATTTCACGAAGCGACGCGCGCTTTACTTTTAGTAAACAAATGCATAAACACGTTCTGAACTTGTGAGTGAAGACGAGTAGCGTCAGCACAGACAACACACGCTTCCGACTTCGCTATTGTCTCGGACGATACCAAGAGCTCCTGCGCTTGCAAAAACATTCATCTTTCTCATTAAAAAAAAAACCATTCCAAAAAACATTTACGTATTTTTTTTATTTTTGTCTGTCAGGCTGTTTGTTCCGGCTAATCTCCGAAACGACTGGACCGATTTTGACGGGATATTTACTGGCAGAAAGATGATGTTATAAGGAGCTGTTTCCACGCGGGCGAAGCAGCGGGCAGCAGCTAGTTATAAATATGGGATAGTGACAGTCTATCTGTGTTACCTTTTTATCCCTAAGCCACTGAACCAATCGCTGTGAAATTTGTCAGATAGGTAGTCTGGAGATAGGCTAATTTTAATCCTGAGTAATAACTGAGATGTACCTAGAGTAGATACACCCTCATTTCGCCATGTAAGGAGAGTCTATCGCCATCAACGGAGCACAAATCCAATAACACTTTGTCCGACATGGGAATCGAACGCAGGACCTCATGGTTCATACTCAGCAACCACTAGAGAAACGAGGCAGTCTTAGATATGTCACCGTAAGATTGTGAACACCGTTATTTTATAATCTATCTTGTGAAATTATAAACTGTCGATAAATTGTGAACTGCACCATACTGCTTACCGACCGAATAGGTTAGGTTAGAACTGCGACCAATAGCGCGCGAGCCGAGCGAGCGAAGAGAGCGGTGACACGGCAGCAGCCGGCGAGCGCTACTTCCAAGTTAGTGGCAGTTACTTGACTATTTAGTAATAGCGCAAGGTACTATCCGTCTTGATACCAGTTCACAATTTGACGGAAAATAGAATCGAAAAATAGTGCAATAGTTTTGCAGTTCACAATTTATCGACAGTTTTTAATCTCGCGAGATAGATTATATGCTAACGGTGTTCACAATCTTACGGTGACAGATATATTACATCTGAACAAAAACTATGAAATACAAAACACGCACAAAGACGCGGGCAACCGTTAGTACGGTTAATAAGATCGTCGATTAAACCTAATTTGATGTTGCTTTAAGTGCTTTAAAGCTACATTTCTAGTCGAAAGCACTTACAAGTCTGTTACGACGCTGATCTAGGAATTTGTCTCTGTCACTCAGACTGGATAGCTAGACTGGAAAATTTTCGTCTAGATTTGAATGAAAGAAAAAGAAAGAAAGAAAGAAAAATTATTTATTGGACTTGCACAGGAATCTTACAGACTTGCTACAGTATGATACGATAATTAAACACATAAAAGAAAAAACACTAAAACACTACTATGCTACACTACTATTAAAATTAACATTATACAAAGACAAAAAGAAAAAAAAAGTAAATAAAAAATAAAGTCCTGTGCGAAGCCAAAAGGCCACTCAGCAGCAGTTACAGTTACAGTCTACTCATTCATCATCATCATAATTCTCCTGCCCTTATCCCAATTTATTTGTGGTCGGCGCAACATGTCTTTTTCTTCCACACTTCTCTATTAGTCGTCATCTCCGTAGTCCTTCACACCCTTTCTAACCATATCATCATTCACACAGTCTATCCAACGTTTCTTTGGTCTCCCCCTACTCTTATAGCCATCGACATTCATACTCAAAACTTTCCTCACGACATTTTCCTCATTCCTCCGTATCACATGCCCATACCATGACAACCGATTTCCACACAACTTTTCATTTATCGGTGCCACTTTCAGGCTTCCTCTTATGTACTCATTTTTTATTCTATCCATTCGTGTAACACCACACATTCCTCTTAACATTCTCATCTCGGCTACATGCAATTGCCTTTCATTCATCTCTTTTGTGGCCCAACATTCTGACCCATACAAGACGGCAGGTCTTACCATGGTTTTATATATCTTCCCCTTAAGTTTAAGGGGAATATGGGAGTTGCAGATGGTTCCCGTGACCTGCCGCCATTTCATCCATCCGGTGTTAATTCTGTGCTTAACCGTCCGATCTACTTCGCCATCGCTTTGCACGAGTGAACCGAGATACCGAGATACCGAATAATCAGTAATAAAGTTAGTTAAAATGTAAGTATGTTAGCGAATAAAACAAAATACCGTCAGCGCAATGCGTGACCTCATTATTTGTCGATGCCATAAGAACCTGAGACACTCTGTGGCATTCCTGTATTCATAGTTAGTCAAGTCAAGGCAAAGGGTCGCAAGCGCCGACATACATGAAAATAATTAAAAAAAAAATCCTCTGGATTTACGGCTGTTTACGGAACAGTGCAGTAGTGTAGTCAGTATACAGTAAAAGTGGTGTGTGGTAGTGAGTTAACGGCGGCGGAAAAATATATTAGTGATTGAGTGCTGTGTGATTATGATTTTTACAAAAGACAAATTACAGACAAGGTAAACCAAAGACCAGAAATAAAAACATTCGAATATAAGTGCTACGGCTACCAGTAAAAGCGTGTGGCGAACAGGAACATTCAAGAATACGCCTTGGTAGGAGTGGTTATCCGACTTTCGAGCTTCTGACGACCCGTAACGACTGTCAAAGATCCACGAATGACACCGGAACCAAGGCACCGAGGGGTCTTAGTACGTAAGATGGTCACCATCCACGGACCAACCGCAGCAAGCGTAGTTTAATCTCCTCGATCGACCCCATCGATTCTCATCAATCGTGCTAATTTGTACAAACAATAATTACTTGAAAAAGTAATGAAAATATAGTTTAATGGAACCTTATTAATACAGATTAGGTACTGTTTTACTAATTCCCTTTAGTGATTGATTGCGTATGGAACTTAACCTTCACGGCTACTCACAACCGTTCCCACATAAATATTTACTTCGTGCGAATCGCTTACAGCAAAAACTCTCGATTCGCCCATTTCTCAAGTCGTAAAAATCGTACATCAGGGACGCGTTGAAAGTTATTAATATTAAAAAAAATATTAAAAAAAGCAAGAATAATAATTATTCTCAGAAATCTAAACACGAACGAATCACCCCGCGTCCTTCGTTTAAAAATAATTTCACTTATAATTTCGTCTTAGTGAATCTAAATTTTAAATTGACGAAAACTTCTTAGATTCCAAATTAAAAACAGACGAGGCTCAAAGTAATCGATCCTTTTTAATATAAAACTAGCTTCTGCCCGCGACTTCGTTTCTATGTTGGTTTTTTTTAAGGTTGGGAAATCATCAAATAAATTCTCCGGCTCTGGGTGGAGCGGGAGGGCGTGTCAGACTTTTACTGGCTAAGACCTACACGTGTTCCTTCAGTAGCCTGTGTGCCAGGGGCCACGGTATGTCTTTCGAACAACTCGCACCCCTGGCAGGCAACTATGTTGGGGTCGGCTTCCAGTCTAACCGGATTAAGCTATTTTACATGGAGCGACTGCCTATTTGAGGGGCAATTCTCGTAATTTTAAGAACGTTCACAGTCTGATCTCAGTCTCAATCTGTCAAAAAAACCCCGAGTTTCCATACATTTTTGACAACTTTTTGAAGTTTGATTGTCGCTGAGATGAGACTGCGACTAGATTGTGAACGTTTTTAATTACGAGAATTGGCCTTTTGATATCCATAACCCAGAAACTGAATAATACGATACCCCTTGGTAGGACTACTTGTCTTGACTTTAGGGCTTCTGACGACGTGTAACGACTGTAAAAGATCTTTAGAAGTATGAGGAACAGGGTGTAAAGTTCACTCATACCTTTGTTGGTATCGGAGGATCCTCCGACCAGACGGGTATTGTGTCTGGTGGGCAACTGCCCGACAGTTGATGTCGGGATTTTGTATATGTTCGAGTGTCGTGGTAAACTCTGACAGCGCGATGTAGAATTTCTGAGAATAGTTCGCCTGTGGCATTGTAGATGGCGCAAAGTCCGCCCGCATGGATGTCGGTTATCGTGTAGCCTATGTCCTTCTCCATATTCCAGGCTATATCTCTACCAAATTTCATGGCGATCGGTTCAGCTGTTAAGGCGTGAGAGCGTAAAAGACAGACAAACAGAGTTACTTTCGCATTTACAATATTAGTAGGGATGTATAATTACAATTCTAGATGATTTCAAAGGTATCGTACTTAATGTTTTAATACATTTTCTGAGCAATGTTTTAATTAGAAGCACTATTTGCATAGAAATTAGATTTAAGCCGCACTTAGTGTCGGGGAATTATTATCTTTAAATACTAATACTTAATTTCAATTTGTGTCATGCCATTTTTTCTTTGTATTAAAAAAAAGAAAAGTCCTGACTGACTGACTGACTCGTCAACGCTCAGCCTAAACCCTTGGACCTAGAAAGCTGAAATTTTGCACAGAGGTTCCCTTTATAATGTAGACAAGGAATAAGGAAATTAAATCAACCAATAGGGGAGTTAAATACGGGGATGAAAGTTCCGCGCGGGCGAAGCCGCTGGCAAAAGTTAGTAAAAAACACTACAAAGTGTAAAATAACTTTAATTTCGGAAGTTGGTGACTTTGGATGTGTATTTTAATTCCGTGCCTTCCGAAATTAAAGTTATTTTGCACTTTGTAGTGTTTTTTGGAAGTCGGTGGTTATTTTTGTTTTTTTAAGTTTTTATTTTTACTTTTAAGTTACCTATCTACACCAATTCGAAATTTCATTGTACTTGGGGTCAAAACAATGCATATTTATGCGATAGCAGCATTCGCGGTTGATTTGCTGTAATTTTTTGAAGAGTTCCGTTGTCTGTCTCCGAAATGCATCATCAGATCTATATGAAATTTTAATGGGACCATTTCGGAATAAACCCCTTTCGAACAAAAAACGAATTTTGCAAATCCGTCTAAATACGACGGAGTTATGCCCGAACATACATTAAACATGTCGAATTGATAACCTCCTTCTTTTTGAAGTCGGTTAAAAATATTACCCCCTAACGCGCTAGGGGGTAATATTTTTTAGAATGATACGCTGAATTCATGGTTACAGTTTGCGCACTGGTTAAAAACTTATCCTGCATGAAAAATCCTTGATTCAGACAATGTCTGAATGTGTCTTTGGTCTAGTGGTCGTAATCGCTACAGCTGAGCATGACGTTCCGGATTCGATTCACAGGTGGATTTTCCATCAAGGATTTGTGACCGATTGATGGCAATAGGCTCGCCCCTATTACAAGGGACTTAGAAATGTTGGTGTGGGTATTATACTTATTGGTTCATGTACACCTCTGGCTAACCCTTCTAGGACGTTATGTTAAAACTCGCTTCTTTCTTACCTATTCAGCCCCATATCTTACTCCCCCCGTATGTCACGCCATACGCTGCGTACCACTAAATAATTCATGCGTGTCTAACTCGCCAGTCTAGCCAAGACGTTTTTAGGGTTCCGTAGCCAAATGACAAAAACAGTACTCTTATAATATCGTAATGTCCTTGTCCGGCTGTCCGGATGACACACAGCTAGATGTTTTGACCGTTGACGTTCAAAGAGTTAGCACCGTATTTGTTTTGTCTTCGTAAAATTTGAAAAATAGTGGTTAAAAGTTGCTCAATTCTGTTGTGCTGTATATCATTTCTAAGCTTGTGAAAAGGACAAAAAAGTGATATATATAATACACCTGGACTCCATCGGCACCGTGAGTAATAAGTTAAAAACTATTAGAAAAAAATTGAAATGACTTGCGTTCCTGACCTAGGACAACCCGCAGATCGGCCGCTTCTACGCACACATGCTCAACGCTTACACGTACACTAGGCGCTTGTTTCAACATCTTGAGCTTACGCTTCGCTTTTATAGCAGACTTAGTTTACGCCACGCTTCGTAAGATACAGAATAACAGTGTACAACCATATTAGAAAGGGAAATTGACAGGCAAGATGGACAACATAACTGTACGCAATAAATTTAAAAGATCACAATCACAGATTAATTTATCGACTTCAACTAGTCAAGATCTATTGAACACTACCATGCTCGATTCTACTATGGTGAGTATCCAGAGTGATCCGCAAAATTTCGATCAGTCATATTCCGAGGACTTAAGGCGAGAAATAAATGAAATTAAAGAAAAATTAAAGAGCGCTGACATTGAAATTGAAAATCTTAACTGCGAAAATACTAAGCTGAAACAGGTCACACAGGAACAACAACGACAAATAGAATTACTGAAAAAAATTACTTGCACTACCCCTCAGCGCAAAAACAACTCATCTCCTATTTCGAGACGAATATTAAGCATGGGAGTCAACACTCCCCGTCATTCTCCTCTGCGACTAGCTAAAAGTACCTGCATAAGAAGCCCCAGCTCACATACAAAGCAGCAGAATAAATTCGAGTGCAATACGGATATTCAATCTGAAAGTTACGTTGAAAACAAAATGTGTAGGAAAACTCACCGTGTTAAAAGTACGGCAAGCCCGCCAGTTGAGCCTCAGAACAACAAACATCGAGTAATTATACTAGGTGATGGACAAGGCAGGGGTCTACGCAACATACTGCAAAACCTGCTTGGATCTGATTACGACGTGTTTTCGTATCTAAAACCTGGTGCTGTATTGAGTGAGATCTTGGAATGCTCAAAGAGCGAAATCAGCACACTAACCAAAAGCGACTACGTCACTATATTGGGTGGATGCTGCGATAAAAACCCATATGATATTGACATAAATCTGCATCGGTGGTTATCGTCAACTGCAAATACAAATGTGATTATCAGTGAAGTACCCAGTAATAGGTTCCTAAAAGAATCAAAAATTAACTATTTACTACGCTTTATCTGTAAGAAATATAAAAATGTACTGTACATGGACATGAGTTACGCTAGATTTCCACCAAGTAGACACAATTATGTACTAAATCTGGCAAGGTCACTCTTAAAAGAAATATTGTGTATTCATTACCATTTCAAAGCATTGCAATACGAACAAATATGCCAGATAAATAATAAAAAGTCTTTTGAAAGTAAATACGTGCAAGTTAACTTAGATTCTGACCAAAATGTAATAGATAGAGATAATACAGACTGTGTAAACGAATTAAGTAACGAACACGGTGAATCGGCATATACCGAAATTGAAAACACGAAATCGAATAATTTATTTCGTTTATAAACATGTCACTATCCTTCACCAAAATATTAATGGACTGCTCAATAAATCTGATATGATTTCTGTTTGTATAAACGAGTTAGCTACTCAGAACAATCCTGTCGACATACTATGTATCACCGAGCACAATATGACGGACGGTGACGAAGTGTACCTCCTATTTCCAAATTATAAACTTGCGTCTTGTTATATGAGAAATAGCAGACACGGAGGCTCCTGTATACTAATTAAAAATTACATGAAATATAGAATTCTTCATAACATCACAAAACTTTCAATCAGCAACACAATAGAATGCTCTGCAATTGAGCTATTGGAACATCAAATAATTGTTCTATGCATTTATAGGCCGCCAAACAACTCCGCTGGGTCTACAGGAAGTTTTTTCACAACTTTAAATAAAATTTTAAATAACTTATGTTCAAACGGGAAAAAACTAGTGATATGCGGAGACTTCAACATAGATACTTTGAAGTCTACAAAACTTTCCAGTGAATTTACAGAACTCTTAACTAGATATAATTTAAAACTAAAATTTAAGCAGGTAACGCGATTTGCTAGTAAAACGTGCATAGACAACATAGCCCATAACATACGAGCTTGCAAAGGCACTATCAAGGAGTTAGCGCTATCAGACCATAATGCGCAAATTATTAAGGTTCCGGTCAAAAAGACTTGCACCATAAAATATTGGTATATTTTGAAACGGGATTACTCTCAAGACAATAGAGCAATATTTATTAAATATTTAAAACAACTAACCAATAGCGACGTATATAGTTGCATGGATGCGAATAGTACCTACAACAAATTCTATGATAATTTCACCATGTTTTACGATCTCTGTTTTCCTGTTAAGAAAGTCAGGATGCATGACAGATGTAAACCGAAATGGATCTCACGTGGCTTAAGAATATGTAGCAAACGTAAATGCCAACTACTGTGGCAATATAGGAATAATCCAAATCAAGCCACCAAAACTGCGTTCAAAGCATATGCAAAGAGATATAAAACCATAACCAGACTGACAAAAAAATCTCAAAATGACTACTTTATAAAATCTGCCACAAATAAGAACAAAGCTACCTGGAAAGTAATAAATGAGATCAAATCTAAACACCCAAATGAAGGTGTTAATCAATTAACTATAAATGGCGAAATAATAAATAATCCTCAAGACATTGCGAATTCTTTTAATGACTTTTTTCTTGACATCAATGATAATAATACTAGTATACCTCAAAAATCTTCCAATAAACTGACATATAATTCTAATTCAATTTTTATGACACCGACTGTCCCTGATGACATCAATAAAATAATAATTGATCTAAAAAATAAAAATAGTGCCGGTTATGATAGCATTATGACAAATATTGTTAAAGATGTAGCTCAAATTATATCAGAACCACTTAGCTTCATTGTTAATTTATGCATAGAAGAAGGCACCTTCCCAGACAAACTAAAAATATCTGTTATAAAGCCAATATTTAAAAAAGGAGACAAAACTAACATGAACAACTATAGGCCCATAGCACTGATACCAATATTTGGAAAAATTGTTGAAAAGGTGATGTTTAACTGTCTCTATACTTTCTTTGAAACACACAACATTCTAACGCCTAGCCAATATGGTTACAGGAAAAACAAATCCATAAATGTGGCAATGTATAACTTTTTACATAAAGTAATGACTAACCTAGATAAAGGGCTGCCGGCTGTTGCGCTTTTTATGGACATGTCGAAGGCTTTCGACCGAGTTGACCACAAAATCCTCTTAAGAAAGATGTACGCATATGGTGTGAGAGGTAATGTGTACAAACTTATAGAATCGTACCTTAGCAACAGACAACAATTTACAGAAGTACGACGGTTAAATCCCACAACTAAAACAGAAGAAATATATGTTTCTGAATCTGGAATTGCTAAATTCGGCGTTCCTCAAGGGAGTATCGTGGGTCCCTTATTCTTCCTTGTTTATATAAATGACATGCCTTCGGTAACAAATCACGACATTACGCTATTTGCTGATGATAGCACTGTTTTATTCGTTAATGATAACACAATTGATCTAGAACCTGACATTAATCAAACAATATTGTTAATTATAGACTGGCTTAAAATAAATAATTTAATGATTAACATTGACAAAACTAAACTAATGAATTTTAAAATACGAAGTCGACGTACGGGTATGTTAAAAATCCATTATCTAGATAGCGAAATTAAAGAAACGGAAGTAACAAAATTTTTAGGGTTACATATTGACAACAAACTTAATTGGAAACTACATATTGACCATGTATGTAAAAAGCTGGGACAGTTTTCATATGCACTTCACAGACTGAGTAAAATAGCAAATCAGTCTACTTTACTAACAGCTTACCACGGTTACGTTAGCTCTATACTCAGATACGGTATAATATTCTGGGGCAACAGTTCAGACAAGGGGCGTGCGTTCATTGCGCAAAAACGTTGCATCAGGGCTATATTTAAGTTATGCGAAACTGACTCTTGTAAGCCATTTTTTAAAACGATGAACGTATTAACACTGCCATGTGTCTATATATTTGAGGCAGCAGTATATGTCAAAAATAATATTGACATGTATAATTACTACACGCGTATAAGGCGTAAGGACAAATTGCGCACAGTAGCTAGCAAGACTCATCTAATGCATGAAAGTATCTTCTGTATTGCTTCATGCATCTTTAATAATATACCAGGGCCTATTAAGATAATTACGGATATGAAAAAATTTAAAAAGAATCTCCATGATTTACTAGTAAACAAGTGCTACTACTCACTAAAAGACTTCCTATCAGACAAATCACTGCTCCAATATAGTCCCCCTCAGTCATGATGCGTTCGGTGGCCCAATGATATGTACCTACCTTAATTCGTTACATTTTATTTTTATTTTTATAATTTATGTGAAATATTAATGTGATTGTATAGTTCTGTAATGTAATTAAATTGTTTATTTTTTCTGTGTAACTGTTGTATGCCCTAAGGGCGGGACGTAGCTGATCACAATTAAGTATTTAAGACCTGTATTATGTACCTACCTATGATCCACAATAAAGAGATTGAGATTGAGATTGAGCTATTTTACGCGGAGCCATTGGCGCTGAATCCATGAATTTGAAAACGTGTACGAATTCTATACACCGCTAAAAATTGGTGTTATTAGTTATTATTTTACTAATTAAATATTAGGTGTGACATTTCCCATACATGTATTCGAGGGAAGAAAAAAGAAAATTCCTTATACATTAGCGTGTGGGGTATTCTTGTATCCCAGAATTTAAAAGATCATGATGCTTGTGAAGTGACTCTGCTATTTAAATTAATAGTTTTTTGACGTATGGGATATTTTCAGTTATAACCCCAGAAATAACTTCAGAACTTCAGTTTCTCTGGGAAATGCTCATCATCATCTGTCTAGGCTTTTCCCAACTATGTTGGGGTCGGCTTCCAGTCTAACTGGATGCAGCTGAATACCAGTATTTCACATGGAGCAATTGCCTATCTAACCTCCACAACCCAGTTACTGGGTAATACGATACCCCTTGGTAATGACTGGTTGTCAGACTTTCGGGCTTCTGACGAGCCGTATCCACAAATGACATCCGGGACCAACGGCTTAACGTGCTATCCGAGGCACGGAGAAGTCTTGGTATGTAAAGATGGTCACCCATCCACGAACCAACCGCGGCAAGCGTAGCTTAACCTAATCGATCGACCCGTGCAGGTATTGTTACTTAGCCACAAGCTTCTCTGGGAAATACTATGCATTAAAAAAGTTTCTGTGCAAGCGTAAATATTCATCCCAGCTACGGAACTCTTCACCGTGTGTGGTCACTTTGCTAGTTTTTATAGTAATTGCCGACGACTGGTCAAGGGTTGTTTTAGCCTATCGCCAATCACAAGGGACTTTGATAAAAGGGGCTAGTGTATTTCCATTCGTTGCCGTTACTGTGCTATTCTATAAAGTTCACTGCTTACCTCACTCAGGTGAGCGCACACAATACGAAAGCGAACTCATTTGTTTTTAAAGTAAATCATCGCCGATACACAACGAGACAGCGTTCGAATTTCAAAATTGACGTTTAGAGATTTAAGGCTTCTTCAGACAGCCGCGACTCTCGTAGAACAATTTCTATGAAGTGTTCGAATTTCAAAATTGACGTTTAGAGACTAAAGGGTTCTCCAGACAGCTGCGACGCAACTCTCGTAAAACAATTTCTATGAACACTTCCTAGAAATTATTCTACGAGAGTTGCGTCGCTGTTGCGTCGCGCCTGTTTGCGGGAGCCTTTATGCAACCTACATGGCAACCCCATGAATATAAATTCAAAACATTTGCTCCTCACCCCAAGCTTTTAAACGTAAGTTATATTTATATTTGCGACACTTTCCCAATTGGTGGGCGTCCGTAATATACCAGGGCCTATTAAGATAATTACGGATATGAAAAAATTTAAAAAGAATCTCCATGATTTACTAGTAAACAAGTGCTACTACTCACTAAAAGACTTCCTATCAGACAAATCACTGCTCCAATATAGTCCCCCTCAGTCATGATGCGTTCGGTGGCCCAATGATATGTACCTACCTTAATTCGTTACATTTTATTTTTATTTTTATAATTTATGTGAAATATTAATGTGATTGTATAGTTCTGTAATGTAATTAAATTGTTTATTTTTTCTGTGTAACTGTTGTATGCCCTAAGGGCGGGACGTAGCTGATCACAATTAAGTATTTAAGACCTGTATTATGTACCTACCTATGATCCACAATAAAGAGATTGAGATTGAGATTGAGCTATTTTACGCGGAGCCATTGGCGCTGAATCCATGAATTTGAAAACGTGTACGAATTCTATACACCGCTAAAAATTGGTGTTATTAGTTATTATTTTACTAATTAAATATTAGGTGTGACATTTCCCATACATGTATTCGAGGGAAGAAAAAAGAAAATTCCTTATACATTAGCGTGTGGGGTATTCTTGTATCCCAGAATTTAAAAGATCATGATGCTTGTGAAGTGACTCTGCTATTTAAATTAATAGTTTTTTGACGTATGGGATATTTTCAGTTATAACCCCAGAAATAACTTCAGAACTTCAGTTTCTCTGGGAAATGCTCATCATCATCTGTCTAGGCTTTTCCCAACTATGTTGGGGTCGGCTTCCAGTCTAACTGGATGCAGCTGAATACCAGTATTTCACATGGAGCAATTGCCTATCTAACCTCCACAACCCAGTTACTGGGTAATACGATACCCCTTGGTAATGACTGGTTGTCAGACTTTCGGGCTTCTGACGAGCCGTATCCACAAATGACATCCGGGACCAACGGCTTAACGTGCTATCCGAGGCACGGAGAAGTCTTGGTATGTAAAGATGGTCACCCATCCACGAACCAACCGCGGCAAGCGTAGCTTAACCTAATCGATCGACCCGTGCAGGTATTGTTACTTAGCCACAAGCTTCTCTGGGAAATACTATGCATTAAAAAAGTTTCTGTGCAAGCGTAAATATTCATCCCAGCTACGGAACTCTTCACCGTGTGTGGTCACTTTGCTAGTTTTTATAGTAATTGCCGACGACTGGTCAAGGGTTGTTTTAGCCTATCGCCAATCACAAGGGACTTTGATAAAAGGGGCTAGTGTATTTCCATTCGTTGCCGTTACTGTGCTATTCTATAAAGTTCACTGCTTACCTCACTCAGGTGAGCGCACACAATACGAAAGCGAACTCATTTGTTTTTAAAGTAAATCATCGCCGATACACAACGAGACAGCGTTCGAATTTCAAAATTGACGTTTAGAGATTTAAGGCTTCTTCAGACAGCCGCGACTCTCGTAGAACAATTTCTATGAAGTGTTCGAATTTCAAAATTGACGTTTAGAGACTAAAGGGTTCTCCAGACAGCTGCGACGCAACTCTCGTAAAACAATTTCTATGAACACTTCCTAGAAATTATTCTACGAGAGTTGCGTCGCTGTTGCGTCGCGCCTGTTTGCGGGAGCCTTTATGCAACCTACATGGCAACCCCATGAATATAAATTCAAAACATTTGCTCCTCACCCCAAGCTTTTAAACGTAAGTTATATTTATATTTGCGACACTTTCCCAATTGGTGGGCGTCCCCAATAACTATAAAAACGTCTTGGAGTCTAGACGACGGGCGAGTGGCGGGTTAAACATGCATGAATTACTGTGGGGACTGTAGCTGTGTACTGAGCAGTCATAGGGTTATGGGAGAGAGACATACCTACATGTGTACATAGAAAATCGTTTGAAAAACAGGCATTTTTCCCCTAGGAGCAGACGAGAACTACAGTGTACCCTACGAATGTTATCATGGTGTCACTGTCGTGTTTTCCAATTGCTAAAAAAATAACATAATCAGACTCCAATGTTCCCACTGCTGGGACACAGGCCTTCTCTCTTTAAGAGGGAGTGTGATTAAATAAATCAACAATGCTATAGAATTTTGGTTCATTACTTTTTTTGCGACAAGCACCAGTATCACCCAATGATGAATGAATGAATGTAATGCATCGACCCCAGCGTGGTTTGACCAGACCATGAATCGAATAAACCCCAAGATTTGCACTAGCCCCTCATGTGTCATGGTGGAGAGACCATTGCATATCAAGGAGTAGACCGGGGGCGCTGTAACGATAGGGCAGACAGATATCTGTATAAATAAAAAGAAAAGTCCTGACTGACTGACTCATCAACGCCCAGGCCAAACCCTTGGACCTAGAAAGCTGAAATTTTGCACGTAGGTTCCCTTTATAATGCAGACAAGGAATAAGGAAGGATTTTTCGAAATTCAATCCCTAAGGGAGTTAAATAGGGGATGGAAGTTCCACAGCGGCTTCGCCTGCGCGGCGCAATGATTTTGCCAGCGCAAAAGCTAGTCAATTAATATTATGAGCGAAACGTTTTAAAATCATTCAAAGTTACGTTACGTTTACTCCGCCCGTTCTTCCTTGGCCCAGTTTAAAGGCTTCCACTAAAACCCTTTTAATATCCGTCCCTTAATTACAACAATTCATCTCGATCAAGCTATCTATAGATATTCTACAAATAACTACCTACAAAATATCCAATAATAAATATTTAGTGCTAGCCCAGGGCACAGATGCATTGCAGAAAATCCTAATCTCTTACGAGCGTAATATTTCACAGTTTATTGATAGTGACACCTTCCAATACTGGTTGTATTTTAATTTAATTTAGAAAGAGCTGTGTATTTACTGAGGATTACGGCTTGGCTTCACGGTTTGATGGCAACCAAGCCATTTTTATTGTACAAATCGATATTACATAATCAGCCTATAATGTTCCCACTAACTGCAGGCTTAGCACGAGCACCGATTTGTCGATGGAAGAATAGACATGGATTTTATCTAAATGATGTAGGTACAATAGGAGAAGATAGCTATGTTTATATATTAATTATCACAGTTATGCGTTCTAAACGAATCATGATTTTGTAGATAAGTATATACTTTGTGGCCGTCGAGTTAAAAATTTGTTGTCAGTGTGATTTTGACAGTTTGGGAAGAAATATTCTTCTGAAAATTAGTCTACATTTATAAGGACCTAGACAAAGATTGTTAGAAACGAAAGACAAGATGACAGATTGTAGACGGATATCTACAGTGCGATGTCAAAAATGGAGAAAGGAAATGTCACTTTGTATTGAAAAAGCACTGTCTATGCTTCGTAGAAACAGATAGCGTCATGCTAACCGTGCTGAAACAGAGGCCTCCTCTTTCGAGAGGAAGTGGGCTATAATCTACCACGCAGGCCCAGTAAGGGTAAGTAGATGTCACATGTTTTTGAATTTTAGATTCTAAGACATGCCGGATTCCGTAAAAAGTTTTCCTTCACCGTTTTGAGAGCGGTTTGTGATGAAATTATTTGAGCAAAGTAAAGCGGCTGCCTGGGTTCTAACCCACGACGACCAGTGGTAACGGCCGCAGCTTACAAATTGTAGACTGTGTGTTCAAATCCATACATTCGCTTTAGTATTAATTATTTCACCAGTTTCTCTCAAAAAGGTGAAGAACATCATGGGGAAAACAGCATGTCTTAGAACCAAAAATTCGAAGACATGTGACATCTACCAACCCGCACTGGGCCCGCGTGGTGGATTACGGCCCACTACCTCTCACAGAGAGAAGGCATTTGTCCCAGCAGTGGGGACATTATGGGCTGAGTATGTACCCAATATAATGGCATTTGACCTAGGACCTGGTAAAAAACGACAGATGTAGGTATTCTTTGAAAAGTTTTTCGATTGGATAACCAAAAATTGAATTTGTGGAGAAATGATTTTTGTACACCGCTTAAGTAATGTAAGTAGGTACTTTAGTAGAACCATGAATATCGTTCCGTAAGATCACACAATCTTCCATCCCATTATTTTGCTTAGTGTCCTCCATTGCAAAACCTAGAAGCAAGGCACGAGCACCAGAACTAGTTCGTCGTCCAAAATCATTTACGACCAGTGAAGTGAAATATTTATCGATATAATCCCGGGATTATATGCGGTCGCACGCACTGCCCCGGGATTAGACCGGGTCGCCGCGGTTACGGGATTCAGCTATCTTTCGAGACAAATTAGTGTTTGCCGGAGGACAGTCGGATTCCTGTTTAATTTGTGAATTAGTTTGTCATTTGTTTATTTCCGTGGTTTTGGTCCGCATTCGGCTGGCTTTTCGACTGTCACGCCATATCTAATTGATCTGAGTGATTTACGAAAGAGGATCTGCTATATTTAGACGGTCCGTGGGTGGTTCGTTATGTTCTTGAATTACTTAGGAAGGGCTGGACCAATTTGTTTCTAAATAAATAAATTGGTCATCTAATAATAATGGCAAAGGGCGTTTATCCACCGCTACCGCTACCGCTATCAACGAGAAACGTGCCGTCGTCGTCTTCTTCTCGTTGACGGTGGTGGACAAACGGCCTATGCGTAAACATCTCGATAAAATCCGATCTGTTCGTATTCTCAGTATTTTGGATTACCTATTATACGATCAAAAGATAACGCAAAAAAAGATTGCGAAGTCCCATTGTGTCATTTTCTCCGATAAGTATTAAGAGTTCAACTGTCTTCTAAGCTTCCGCGAACAAATAATAAGATTTTCCTCACTCAACTTCCTTATTACCAAAATATCTTTTCCCTGTACAAATTCCCAAATCTTTTGGTCACAATTTTATTTATTTAAGCAACGCTTTGTTGTTGATCACAAACGCAGTTGGCGAGCGCCATTGTGGTAGATTGTATCGACACGGTCCCGCGTTTAATCCTTTAATCCCGGGGTGCGGGATTCGCATCGACCGCACTACAAGACAGGCGGTTTTTGTTGTGATGTTAAGGACATTAAAGTGGAGTTGTGCACATATTCACGCTTGGTTTCTTTGAGTTTTCGTTGAATGAATGATGTAGTGAAGTCTTATACATGGGGTTATTTCACCAAGTCAGGAATTCCGGTTATTTCTACATGCATTCAAAAACGGGAACATAATTTAACGAAAGGGTTTGCTAGAGGGCTAGGCTTGGAGTGTCCCTACGTGATCGAATCAGGAATGAAGAGATCCGCAAGAGAAACAAGGCCGATATAGCCCGAAGAATTGGCAAACTTAAGTGGCAGTGGTAGGTCGCAGAACGCCGCCCGGCCGATGGGGCTAAAAGGTTCTGGATTGGCGACCGCGTACCCGAAGACGTAGAGTTAGAAGGCCATCCACAAGATGGACCGACGACCTTGTGAAGGCCTCAGGAATCCGCTGGATGCCAGAAACACAGAACCGGCTGGCCAGGCCCATGTCCAGCAGTGGACGTTTTCCCGGTGAAATGATGATGGTTTGCTGGCTAGGTTAACTTGGAGTTCTAAGAAGGTGGTTGAACCAACCTGTCTTACTCCAACATCTACTACATAAACAACAGAATATTTATATTTTTTACTAGCTGTTGCCCGTGGCTTCGCTCGCGTGGAGGATGAAAATGATCCCACGGGAACGTACTGTCAGGATGATTTATCTCTATAGATATTAAATAAAAATAAAATGCAAAATAAAAGTAACTCAGCCTAAGTAACTCCTTATTGCATCAGCTATCTGCCAGTGAAAGTTCCGTCAAAATCGGTCCAAGCGTTTCAGAGATTAGCCGGAACAAACAGACGGACAGACAAGCCAAAAATTGAAATAATAAAAATGGTATATGTAGTACCGTGTATACACATACACATCCTATGATGTTCCCACTGCTAAGACACAGGCCTCCTCTCCGTGAGAGGGAGTGGGCCGTAATCCACCACGCGGGCCCAGTGCGGGTTGGTAGATGTCACATGTCTTCGAATTTTGTGGTTCTAGACATGCTGGTTTCCTCACGATGTCTTCCTTCACCGTTTTGAGAGCAGTAGTGATGATATGAAGATGAAAAAAAATGAAAGGCTTTGTTCGAACGCACGACCTACATACAACCCGTAAGTCGCGGCCGTTACCACTGGGCCAGCACTGCTCATCCATATGCTACTAAATAAAATGCGGTTATTTTAATATTACAAACAGACACTCTAAGTTGATTCAAAATCCAAATCAAAATATTTTTATTTCATATAAACCTGCATGGGCACTTATGAAACGTCGGAAGCTAGGTGCACGGTTCCAAAATGTTGTTTCCTATGGAGAAGAGCCGGCAAGAAACTCCACGGTTACTCTTTTAAAAATGATTGGCTTTAACAATGTTTTCAGAGATAAAATGTATGGGAGGACAGTGCAGGCCTGTCAATACCAGGTACTTAGACGAATTACAGAATAGAAAATCGTCTACAAATCTACAGTCTGTAAGGCCTACAACGTTCTCCCATTCTTAGATTTATCTGTATAGATGTATAGATATGAAGGAAAGATACATTTCTAGTAAACCTTACTTTAAGACCTCCTCGAAAAGGTCCATAGTTCGATTGATAAGCGTCGAATCCCAAATGAATTTTAAACCGAATAAACGGAAAATAAACTAAGAGTCCTCATACAAATATGAACGGTAGCGAATTTGTATATTTTGCTGAGCACCACCGCCACTTACGGTCGGCCAGATACTAACATTTTTGCATACAAATGTTTTTTCAAGCGATTCGAGGGTAGGATATTGTGCTGCATTTAGCGGAACAACTACAGTCAGGGGTTTTAAATAGTGTCTACCTTGGTTATGTCGAGTCAGTTATATTCGAGTTACAGGGCAAGCGATACAGGACATATCTATAGGTTCTTTGGATGGCATGAGTGAGAAGTTATGTGTCGTACCGGACGTAAAGAATAGCACCATCCCATTTCTTCCCGCGGGTGTCGTAGAAGGCGACTAAGGGACTTACTAGGGAATGAGCAGCAGCGTTCTCTATGTATTTTACCACCATACTGCGATCGCCAACCCGCCTGTAAAGCGCCAATTATGGCAAAACCCTCCTTTTGGGGGAGGCCTATGTCCAACAGTGGACGTATTTCGGCTGAAATGATGAATGATGAAGTGACAACAGCAGACAGGTTGCAAGGCATGGTTAGGAAGGAGAAGACTACTGAGATGACGAGTAATAGAGAAGTGGTGACCGACCGAAGCTTCTTTTACATTTTCGGACAAAAATCATGATTCAGTATGACTTCGGTTAGCGGAACGCGCACCAGCACACAGGTATGGCAGGTAAGTACTTTTTTTAGATTATAACATTCATAACCACTATTTTGAGATAAAATAGTAGTTTAAAAATAGAAATAAATAATAGTTTCAAAAAACTAAAAACTATTTTCTATTTTTTAGTTTGGTTTTTAAAGCGTGTTTTTTTTACTATTATTTATTTTCTATTTTTTAGTTCTGCTAACTACAAAAACGTGAGTTTTCAGTTTTTTTTTCTTTTTTTTTTCAACTTTTTTTTAAAATTTATTATTGATTTGTCATCGGTCCTCGATAAATCAACAAAGTTTAAATGAAATCTGACCGTTTCAAGTGGGTCCCCCCCGAGTGGGTTCCCGCATTGTCGTTGCGGGGGGGCTTAGTAACCGTGGTCTCCCACCCACGGTGAAGTCAAGAGGAACCCAACGGTGGGGCCGCTCGTCAGGGCTTTTGCCTTCAAGCCATTGACGTAGCGGCCAAAAAGTAGGTTGCGGTGAGGTGCACCGCAACTGAGGTGGGCCGCGATTTCGAATGGGAGGCATCGCGGCTGAGGGTTACGGGCTGCGGTAGAGGAGGAGTGCCGGTGCTTCTGAGCAGCGCTCTTCCCTTCCATGGCCTGGACGGGGCCGCCACCGTTTGATGGCGGACGCGGTGGGGCCGCAGGGGAAGAGGAGTGTCGGTATAGCGTCAGCCGCTCTCCCTATCCTCTGCGGCCGAAAAGTGGTAGACGGGACGGCGCGTTGTGTTCCTCACGCGCGCCGTCAAAGATGTCAGCAACCACTGGTGGGGTCTGCAAGGGCCGATGCCTGCCAGGGGTGCGGGTTTGTTCGAAAGAGATACCACGGCCCCTGGCATACGGGCTACTGAGGGAACACGGGTGGGTTTTAGTCAGTAAAAGTCTGACACGCCCTCCTGCTCTACTCAGCAGGAGAAGTCATTTGATGATTTCCCACCCAAAAAAAAAAAAAAAACCGTTTTAAGTGGGTCAAAATCAAGTCCGAAAAAGGAGTTGGTTAAACAAACAAACATACAGTTGTAGCTAACAAAAGCGTGTTCATAATTAAACTGGCTTTCTTGCAATTGCATTGGTACTGGATCTAAGAAATATCCTGCCAGGGGTTCGGGCTGTTCGAAAAAGATACCGCCGCCCCTGGCACACGCTACTGAGGGAGCACGGGTGGGTTTTAGTCAGTAAAAGTCTGACATGCCCTCCTGCTCCACCCAGAGCGGGAGAAGTTATTTGACGATTTCCCAACCAAAAAAAAAAACTAAGAAATATTATAGACTTTAGCTTAGCCGTCAGATTGCCAGACTGGTGTCCTTAAAGCGTAAGAAAATGCATCCAGTTAGACTGGAAGCCTTCCCCAACATAGTGGGTAAAGGCAGGTGATGGTATAGACATATAGACATTTAGAACAAGTACGTACACACGTGTTCACACAGTTCAGTATCGACCAGGCAATATGCTCTTGCCAATCTTCAAATGGTGTCCCATAAAAAAGCCTTCAGGCATACATTATAATTTACTATTGGATGTATTCGCGTACGCCCGGTTTACGAGTTTCACCGTAACATGACGTAAGGCGAAGTGCATTTAAACCATTTGATATATTATTATTATTTGAGAATTTTATTTATGAGTTTTGTTGGGCCTGTGTCGTATTTAGGACAAATAACCGTCCTTTCCGGGTTTTCGGAATCTATATACAGGGTAAGTTTTTATCAAGTGCGCAAATTTTAACCATGAATTCAGCATATCATTCTAGAACCCCTAGCGCAGAAATTTTTCGCCAGTCTTACAAAAAAAATCAGCTGTTTCATAGAAAAGTGCAATACCTACGCGGTCAAAATGTATGGAACAGCTGATTTTTTTTTGTATATCCGGGGAAAAATTTCTGCGCTAGGGGTTCTAGAATGATATGCTGAATTCATGGTTAAAATTTGCGCACTGGATAAAAACTTTTCCTGTATAATACATCATTTTTTTTTTTAGTTTTATCATTCTCTTATTTTAGAAGTTACAGGGGGGGGGGATATTTTTACAAAAAAAGACCATAGCCGTCGTTGGTCCCAGCTGTCACTCGTAGATCTTTCTACACTTCAGAAAGTCGTTACGTGTCGTCAGAAGCTTGCGAAGTCTGACAACCAGCCTTACCAAGAGGTCTCGTATTTCCAGTTGCTGGGTTGTGGAGGTCAGATAGGCATTCGCCCCATGTAAAGAACTGGTACCAGCTGCATCTGTTAGATTGGAAACCGACCCTATATATCATCGTCTGTCTTTCCCAGCGTTGGGAAAGACAGACGATGATATCTATACTAATATTATAAAGAAGAAAGATTTGATTGTTTGTTTGTTTGCATTGAATAGGCTCCGAAACTACTGAACCGATTTGAAAAATTATTTCACTACATGGGCTATATTTTATCCCGGTATTCCCACGGGAACGGGAACTACGCGGGTGAAA
Organism: Polymixis flavicincta; assembly: GCA_949987655.1. Lineage (NCBI taxonomy): Eukaryota > Metazoa > Arthropoda > Insecta > Lepidoptera > Noctuidae > Polymixis > Polymixis flavicincta. Next base: position 5,172,669 of record OX465199.1, read on the forward strand.
CCGCGGAGCGCTGTTAGTCTGTAATATTTACGGTCAATATAATAATCAGTATTTTAACTGTCTATCTACGAATTTTAATAAAACTAGATCAGTTTTTGTTCATATTTAAAAAACTTAAAAGTATTTTGTCCAGAGAACCAACAACTAAATACCGACGTTTTATGAAAACTTTGAAAGCGTGTTCATGATGTGTAACATATGATATACAACCATTAAATACACATTCCATTTGGAATGTAGCTTGTAATAAAATCTATCAACAATCTAATTAGCAATCGATCTCAGGCTTTGAAATTAGTAAATGATAACAGCCTCTGATTAAATTAGTAAGTGGATATCGTAGATATATGACTTTGAGAGCCCTTAAATTATGAGGCAGATGTCTACTGCGTACCCTACCTAAATTGTAAGGTTAACAACACATCGGCATTATCGTAAATTCCTCAGTATGCGACACGTGTCAAAGTCAAGTTAAATAATTTAGTTCAATAACCATTAAAAGGCACTTTTGAAAGGCAACATTTACGAGAAAATAGAATTCAACTCTGCAGTTTGGTAAGAACAACTTTGAGAAGGAGGCTAACAGAAGAATTCAGCTAGACTGGGCAGCGTTTGGGAAACTTCGTCGAGTCTTCATCATCTGCCTAGCCTTTTCCCAACTATGTTGGGGTCGGCTTTAAGTCTAACCGGATGCAGCTGAATACCAGTATTTTACATGGAGCGACTGCCTATCTGACCTCCACAACCCAGTTACTGGGTAATACGATACAACTTGGTTAGACTGGTTGTCAGACTTTCGGGCTTCTGACGACCCGTAACGACTGTCAAAGATCCACAATTGACAGCCGGGACCAACGGCTTAACGTGCTTTCCGAAGCACGGAGGGGTCTTGGTATGTTAAGATGGTCACCCATCCACGGACCAACCGCGGCAAGCGTAGCTTAACCTGATCGATCGAACCGTGCGGCTATTGTAACTTAGCCACAAGCCCCTCCACCTAACTTAGCCTCAAGTCTTCTCGTCGCGTATTCCGTAGATCCTAAAGATTAAAGTCTTCAAACAGTGCGTCCTGTCTGTGATGACCTACGGAGCCGAACGTGGACACCCACAGAACGGCTCGTCCATAAATTCAAACTGGCCCAGCGAGCTATGGAAGAAGCTATGCTTGAAGTCTCTCTGAGCGATAAAATCAGGAATAAGGTTATTCGGCACAGAACCAAATTTGTCGACATAGCTCACAGAATAAGCAAGCTGAAGTGCCAATGGGCCGGCCATATTAACCATAGAACAGATGACCGTTGGGATAGACATGTTCTTGAGTGAAGACCGCGAATCTGCAAACGTAAGATAGGACAGCCTTAGGCTAAGTGGAGCGACGATCTTCGCAGGGTGGCTGGTAGCAGCTGGATGAGAGTTGCCGATAATCCAGCTGAATGGCGTGCAATTGGAGATGCCTATGACCAGCAGTGGAATGCTGTAGGCCGATACTGATGATTGATTCTAGTTCTCTTTCCAAAAAGTAGTTTCGTAAGGAGTAGAACTATACGATAATAGTCGCTATTCTATGAAACATTATATGCCTTATTACAAAACTAACATTAAAAAAACAGCACCTGCTATAAACGCAAAATCACGGCCACCATAGATTAAAAACATTTTATTCGCGGTCAAACAAAAAAAAAAACACTAATAAACACGGTGACTCGGCGTTGCTAGCATCTGGCGCGACCGAAACGAATGGATTCGTTGCGTTCACTCAAAAGTTCAAAGTCATTCAGGATATACATACATCATTTATTGGGACTTCAAAGCGAATTATTTTTAATTAATGAATTGAATGTATTATCCTTTGGACGTTTGGATTTAGAATAGAAGAGGATTTGAGCAAAATTGTAAAAAAATCTTTTGTAAACCTGTTAGTTTACACAAAAAACAAATATGTACCTAAGTAATACTATTCAGTATGGTAAATTAGACCGAGTTCCAACCACCGAGATACGAAGACGTACGAAGGTCTTCGAAATCGGAAAGCTTACTATAGCACTAAAATTGAGTTGGGCAGGACTCCTGGCAAGGCGCAGTGGAGTAAGGATGTGACAGAGTGGAAGACACGGGTGGACAAAGAGTGGCCAAGGAGTGGAAGACACGGGTGGACACAAAAAAGCAACAAAAATATTGGACAAAATGGTGTTTAAAATTAATATGAAGTTGACAATAGCAACATAATCCCAGATGTCGTCTCATATTTTTCATTTATAAGCTGTGGTGGCCAAGTGGTAACGGCCGCGACTTATGAGTTGTAGGTCGTAGGTTCGAACCCAGACAGGCGCTTTACTTTGTGTAAATTATTTCATTACCACTGCTCTCAAAACGGTGAAGGAAAACATCGTGAGGAAACCGGCATGTCCTAGAACAAAAAATTCGAAGGCATGTGACATCTACCAACCCGCACTGGGCCCGCGTGGTGGATTACGGCCCAATCCCTCTCACAGAGGAGGCCTGTGTCCCAGCAGTGGGAACATTATAGGCTGATGATGATGATGATGATGAACTGGTTGATCTTGCAGCACGAAACAATTATGAAAGAGTGTTCAGAGACAAAAATATTCCTATAGTGATGTCGGCAGCAAATTCACAGACAAACTTGTGACTTCCAATTAATCTAGAAACATCCCTTAATTGAATTCGCCGCTTCTAACCCATAAAGCGCGGTAGAACTACTAGTAATTAAAACACCCAGCCACTGCAGACAATAGCCATAACTTACCCCTGTCACGTCACTAACGTTAAAACGTCAAAAACAGCGAACTCCGCCATTTTAGCGACGGAACCGGACGTTTGGTATGAAGTCAGATTTATGAGTTGCACTACGACATAAGATAGCTTTTGATGTGTGAATAAATTATATATTTTAAGTGTTTCATATTCACGCTCTTTTAAGTTTAATTGCTGGGGAAGTAAAATAGGAATACTCTTCTGCAGTCTCCTTTATTTATTTTCAGGACGATATTAATGTCATTAATAATGCATGATATTCTTTCAAAGAGGAAAATGAATTATAATGGGGTACTGTGTTTGTTTTGAATGAAAATATAGTAAATTTTCAAAATTCATAAAAAAATATGAAAAACATAACCCTCCTTATGGCGCAGTCGGGTAAAAATGACACGATGCATTTACAAAATTAATAAAAAAAGAAAAATAGATGTCGCAATTAACCTATATTCTCTATAATTATATGCTGTCATACAGGACAGCTTTGCATATCCTATGACAACACAAGCGATTTCAAACATTACGTAACTAGCTTTTGTCAGCGGCTTCGCCCGCTTGGAGGTTACTACCTGTGTGACAAATTTCATTCAAATCTGTTCATCCGGTTTTTGCGTGATTGAGTAACAAACATTCAAACATATATACTTTTATAATATTAGAAGGACCAGCTTTAGTCCGCGGCTACGCGCATGTCAATATATATTTTTCTGTATAAAAGGTACCACTAACGACGCGATAAAATTTCATGATGTTCGGTTAGGAAGTAAAAACATAAAAACAAAAGAAACAGAAGGATTTACTGTTTTTTTTTTTAAACTTAAAACTGCTTTAGGCGCGTTGGATTTTTTTGAGATGGGATATAACAATTCAACTCAAAAACGTTGAATGTTATTTAATCTGATTCAAAAAATATTTCCTGACGATTCAAAAAATACACACGTAATTGTTCAAGTTTTCACTCTTGAAACTGTTTTTCCATTGGTTTTGTTTTTTTTTAAGCAAAAATTGGTTTCACGAACCAATCATATCTCTCCGCGATGAAGCAAAGGTTGCACGAATAAACAGCGCCAAGATTTATATCGACACAACTCGCGGGGCGGACGTTTAACGGAAGCTCTGATTTACGAGTTTCACCGCAACACGCCTAAGCTTTGATGTGCCGCTGAAAGATATAATTATATCTGTTTATTACTTCACTACGGTTTTTTAGAAAAATAAAAGTGTTGTGTGTCGTTAAGTCATATTTTAATTTCTATCTGAAGAACCGCTAGTTTTTATAATCTACTTTTTAGGAAATAGAGGATAAGTGTTTCATGGTTTGCATTTAAGCCAATAATTAAATTATTTTGCAAATATATTTTCGGTAACTACGACCAACGAACGTCCGATGACGAAGACGCGTACTGCAAGGGATGGTTCGAGGTGGCTCACATACCAGGATGAATATTAGCCAGGCTTGTGTCCAGCAGTGGGCCAATGTCGGATAAATAAAACAAAAAAACCTTTAACTGTCATCTTTATCTACACTTTTTAATTATCAAGATTTAAGTACTCTACAGGATACGTTTTTTACCAGTGCGCAAACTGTAACAAAACAACAACAAAAACAACTGTAGAAATATTTCGTCGGTTATACAAAAAAGAATCAGCTGTTTCATAGAAAAGTGCAATACCGACGCGGTCAAAATGTATCGAACAGCTGATTTTGCGCACTGGTTAAAAACTTATCCTGTTTATCTAAGTAAATACGAGTACTTAAATCATGCGACAAGCTTTTTATATCATATAAATTGTGTAATGACGTTATGATAGTAAAAAGTTTAAAGGAAAACTTAATTTTATTCTTTTTAGCGCATTTAAATAAAAGCTTGTTTTTTTAAAGTTTTTTTTTACTTTTTAGTTATTTTTCGAGTTATTCTCAGCAAGACCTTTCATTTGATACCCATATTGCAGGGGTGCATTAAAAAATAATAGTCCGCGATCTTACGTGTTCCGCCATGTTGGATTTAGAATGACGTCACACAGCTAACCGTGCATTGTCATTCAAACTAAACGTGTGTATAAAATTTCAGCTCTATCGGTTAAAGATATCTGCTTCAAAATTGAGTTGCAAGATTCCACCTGAACAGAGATAGTGTTGCGCGCCACAATTAATGTCTGGTACAGCATGGTAACATTTGTTACTACTAGCGCCATCTTGTATCGAGTAGCAGAATTAATAGAGTCAAGATCGTTCTAGAAATTTCGATGGACTTTCAAGAACTATCGACATCTATTCATTAGCGCCGGTATGTACTCGAACATTCTAGATGCTTCTACAGTCGAAGGTTCTGGAACTATCCAAGGGCCCTATAAAAGGCCGGAACGGATCGCGACCCGACCAGATTGGAAGCGTAGATGCGAGAACATCGAAAGTGATCTTCAAGTGCAACTTTTTATGGCAATTTATTTAAGCTCGTAACAATAGTTTCATACGCACATTGCAACTTCAATAAAATCTTGTAAAAAGTGTGTTTGAAAACGATGACTGATATTACTGAGAATGTCCATTGATCTCGAAATATGCGTACCTACAGGGGTACGCATATTTCGAGTATGCTCTGCCAGTGTCAAACTGAAACCGTGACCACGATGCTAAAAGCCAAAGATATGAGCTCGACCTCAGATTAGAGAAAGCTCGACATATCTAATATTTTCACGATAGCATCAAAATCTAAACATTGTAACCGCCAAACATCGAAATAGTCAATCAATTAGATGACTTGCGAGTAGCAAGTAGCTAGGAGTAAACTGTGGGGACGAGCGGTCACAACGTTGCCATGTGTCGCTAACTAGTTCGGAAACGCACTGGGTTTCGGTAACGCGCCGTTATTTATGTCCCTGCAGTAGAAAAATCATACATGGAGTCGGTCTAGGGAATAAATCGTGAAGAAACCGGCACCCTAATTGCGTAACTCACGTTTCATCATAATCTGTTTCGTTTTGAAACGGATTGCTAAACCATTGCTTTATATGTTCGAAAAATGTGTCTGTTAAACGACGTAAATAACGCAATAAATATTGTTGAAATGTCAAAATGAAACCGATTATGATTAATCGTGAGTTACGCTGGACGTAGAAATTGATGTAAAATTAACTTGCCTGTATGAGAAGAGGACATTCATTAATTCCGTAGGAACGTTCCTACTGCATGCCGTAGGAACTGTAAATGACTTTTCTCATACAGCCTATTACTGAATAGGCTGGTATTATCTATACATATAGGGTGACTGGTAATTAGTGACCGATATTTAAACACATGATTGTACTCATCATTATGAACAACTTTTACTATGGGACCAAACCCGAAATCGCGAAAAAAATAATTTATTTATTTATTTTATTATTTATGTACACACAGTAAAATACATAGGAGATACGGCATAATAACAAGTGAGTACAAAGGCACTGCTTATTTCTTTAGAAATTTCTTCCAGCAGACCTGCGAAAGGAGAAATGAAAAAGAAATGTAGATAATCAGATGTTCCCTACATTTATGTTCGCATAACTCGTCAAAATGTAGGGAACAGATGACTGAATGATCAATAAACGCACAGCCGAAACCACAAGGACTAGGAATGCGAAATTTTGCACACGGCTTCCTTTTATAATGTAGGGGAGCACTAAGAAGGGGTTTTTGGAAATTCGACCTTTAAGGGGGTGAAAAGGGGGGATATTGTTTGTATGAAAAATCTTATTCCTTGAGTTAACAAGCTTGAAAACTGGCACAAATACTTATCTAAGTAAATTATAAAGTTGGTAATAAATTGTTTTTCTATACTACCCCTGAAGGAGGATTGGGGGGTGTCAAACTTTGTATGGAAGCATTTTAACGCGCGGTCTGATTAACTCGAAACTCAGTATTTATACCTAAAACGAAGAATAAAGAATACCGTGTATCAGGGTTTTTCGAAAATCTACCCCTAAAGGGGTAAAAAAGGATAGTCCGTAATATAAATGTGAAAGTTTGTGAAGATGATTGGATCTTTGTTACTCAATCAGGATACTTTTATCCAGGTAGTACGTTCCCGCGGGATAATTTCCGACTTCCACGCGGGCGAAGCCGCGGGCGGAAGCTAGTTAAGAATAAAGTGTTACAATAGGCACCTGTTACAGCGCTTAAAATAAACAAACCGGGACAAATATTTGTACAGCCTAAGATATTTGTCCCAGTTTTTTTACATTGTGAAGTAACGGTGAGTGTGTCGGTAAACCACGGGAGGATGCTGCTGTTAATCTTTTCTAATGCCTATTACAAAACTGGAAGAAGAAACCAAAGAAAAAGAATGGGTATATGCTACAGCTACTTATATAAGCCATTCGTTCGAAGCATTCGTTAGCAAAAATGCAAAAAAAAAATGTTTCTACAGAAAAACCGCTTCCAAAACGCGGCGTTTCTACAACCGAGTGCGAACACAAAATAAAATAACAACGTTTTCTAATACCTAGTCGAAAAGGGGTCAAAAACGCGCAGTCACAATAGTTAGCCGGATAATTGATTGAGCTGTTTGGCTTGTGTGTAATTTTCGACGGCAAGGGTCCCCGGTTCGATTACCGTGCGATGTACTTTCTATTGTAAATGCTGTAACGAAATATCTTGATAAGTACTAGGATGATGTATGTGATTTTATTGTTACATTTATTTTTGCTGTGATGTAAAAAAAGCCTCTTGATCTAGTGGCCACAAGCGCTACTGCTGAGTACGAAGTACGGGTTCGATTTTTTTTTTACCGACTTCAAAAAGAAGGAAGTTATCAATTCGACATGTTTTTATTTTTTATGTACGATCGGGCATAACTCCGTCATATATGTATGGACGGATTTGCAAAATTCTTTTTTTTTCAAAAGGGGTTTATTCTGAAATGGTCCCATTTGAATTTCATATAGATCTGATAATGCGTTTCGGAGACAGACAACGGAAGACAGCAAATCAACCGCGATTGCTGCTATGCCATCGCATATTATGTATTGTTTTGACAAGGATGATGAAATTTCGAATTAGTGTGGGGTAGGTACTAGAACTAAAAAGTGAAAAATAAAAACTTTTTCCAAAAAAAAAAACCGACTTTCGGAAAACACCACAAAGTGAAAAATTTTAGTTATTTTTCACTTTTAGTGTTTTTCCGGAAGTCAGTTGCATTTTTTTGGAAAAAATCCAATTCCAATTTGCGCCCTGTTGATGGCACAAGGCTGGCCCCCTATTAAATGGGACTTAAACATAGGTACCTGGCAAAATTTGGGTATATAGGTACTATGGAAGAAATCCATGCCTATACAGGGCCTGAGTTCACTATAAATAACCACTTAAGAATTCTTTACTCGTAACCACTTCAATCACACACGAAATCTGCTAATTTCGTATTAATAATATCGATAAATTGTCTTGGAATACACAGATTAGACATTTCGATTCCTTACCGTTACATTGGTTTCTAAAAAACGTAGTAAGATTCCGCGGGGAATCATCATAACCAAACAGAATTGGGGCCCTGTTTGAAAACAAAATCCCGTGAACACGATGGCCATAACTGTTAAAGAAGATTGGGTTTTATGAAAAAAAGCACTGCATAAATCAATGACCAATAAAGTTTAATGAACTTTTCGATATTTGAGTTATGTCGGTACTGACTTGGCTTTGGTGATTTCACATTTCTTTTATTACTTACACACGCCCAAAGTTAGGTCAAATTAGCAAGAAAAACTAATCTTTGTTGGCACATAACTTTTTAATGACTTTTTATTTTAGTATACTGTATCCGTACAGACAATATTAATAATGACACAAAACTATACCCACCATGTTGAGTTTTTAACCGACGAAAAAACGGAGGAGGTTACTCAATTCGACGCGTATTTTTTTTTTATGTATGACCACGCATAACTTTTTCCAGAGTAGTCTGATTTTAATAATTCTTTTTTTATTGGAAAGGGTATACCTCGAAGTTGGTCCCATATAAATTTCGAAGAAAAATTCGAACCCTAAGGGTAAGAATACAGGGGATGATTGATTGTTAACTCACAGATTTTAATACTAAGTTGCGTATTACAAAAAGTAATCAAAAATTAAACATGTAGTAATTAGTAGATTATAGCCACAAAAAATTATAAAATAAAAAGTCGGTGACTTTGGATATGTATTTAATTATATGTCACCGCCTTCCGAACTTAGTTATTGGGGTTGGACAAAGCAAGTTTATTATGTTTTACTTTTCGGTTTTTCGGCGGTTTAATTTTTTTTTTTATAAAAAAGTTTTTTTGATGTACATTGACGAACAGTGGAGTAATACATTCCCGATGTTTGTATGGAAAAAATATCAGCAAGATCCACCTTAACCTAATCGATCTACTCACACCGCTGTTATTACTTAGCCACACGTCCCTCTTATACAGGGTAAGATTTTATCCAGTGCGCAAATTGTAACCATGAATTCAGCATATTATTCTAGAACTCCTAGCGCAGAACTTTTTCGGCGGTTATACAAAAAAATATCAGGTGTTTCATAGAAAAGTGCAAAACCTACGCGGTCAAAATGTATGGAACAGCAGATTTTTTTTCATGTCTAGAATGATATGCTGAATTCATGGTTACAATTTGCGCATTGGATAAAAAAAAATCCTGTATTAAACATACATATAAATATAAATAATAAATAAATATCCATGTTTTGCGAAGTTGTAAAACGGTAGGTACCTACACAATGAAGAAACACTCAAAATAAAAGAAAGAAAAATACACTTAAATTTTTAGGTCTCCCTCATAAAGAAACGTGTCGTGTTTCCCGACTATTTAAAAAGGTAGTAATTTTTCTTACGGGAGGGTTCCGTACCTCAGTGTGTCCTTGGGGATACCGGGATGTAATGGCATGTCTCACGCATCAACGTAAATAGGGATGCTTCTATGTTTATAGATCAGGATGCTGGGATGCCAGGGACTTTTATTTGGTATGGGTTCTTTACAATATGTTATCTCGTATTTTTCCAATAATGGCCAGAAGATGACTTTTTTTTTGGGCGGGAAATCATCAAATAACTTCTCCCGCTCTGGGTGGAGCAGGAGGGCATGTCAGACTTTTACTGACTAAAAACCACCCGTGTTCCCTCAGTAGCCTGTATGCCAGGGGCTGCGGTATCTCTTTCGAACAAACCCGCACCCCTGGCAGGCCAGAAGATGCCGTATATATATTTTATTTTATTATGTAATGTATTTTATTCTAATAATGGCCAGAAGATGCTGTTAGTTGCCGATTCTTACCAATAGAAACGACTTCTTATTTTTTTTTAATCAAAAACGATTATTTTTCTGAAACTAGCTCTGCTTTGGATTTCACCAAATTTAAGTGAGCGGAAAAGATACGTTGTCACAGTACAAGAAAACTTAATTTCTTCCTATTTTCTTGACTCCATAGAAAATAAATACGCGTACGGCGTTCCGAAAATCCTAATAAGACTTTTATGACATTATAGATTTCTTTAAATTGAACATATAAAATATGTGTCGACAGGTATTAAAGAAAAAGTTTGTAATCTGAATGACAAATTATTGTATTACCAATGAATCTGCTTTGCTTGCTAACTTTGAACATTGTTCCCCTTTAACTTGTGTATTAATTATTTATTTTGCATGTAATTGATACAATATTCTGTATAGCTAAGCATGTAGACATTTTGAGGCAAAATCTATTTTTTGAATTATCTACCATGCGGTACTTGAGCTCACGCAAAAAAAAATCTGTCTCGTATAAAATCGTCCATATTTTCGTAAAATGAAGCCCCTGACCTGTGGTATAAGTGTTATGTTAGGATAATTTTTTATTTATTAATGTCAAAAAAAAAATGAACAAGAAACAACATTTTTTAAATGGTATTTTTTTTAGTAAAACTGTTTTATTCAATTTTTTTACTTGTTCGAAGAGTAGATCATTCTCCAGTTACCAATTTAATGGATAAGTTATTTTTACATTTATATCAACAGCATTTTTATTTCCAACATGCTGTTAGCTTGCAAAGTGTAAAATTGTTAAATACAGTTCGCACTCAACACAAACTCCACCGTTTTCGTTACTCCTCGCGGAACCCCAAAACCGTAGCCGTGTCCAGCGACAATATGTCGCCGCATCAAATTATTGGACCCCAGCGCTCTGCCCACCCCGCGCCAGTGATTAATGATACGCCATCGAACAGTACGCGATTAAACATTTATATTATTGCTTGTCCTATATTTATTACGTGTGTTGCGTGTTTTAGAAAAAGTAACGATATGGAGGCCGACAAAATTCGATGAACACTCTTACCCAGAAACCAGACTATACATTTCCGAAATATTTCGATGCGCTGAATCTGAATCAGGCCGCAGAATTGCTCTATCACGTAAGGATTTTGAAATAGGTATCCTAACCGGAAAAAGCAAAAATCACAGTTTTTGCTCATTTTTGAGGTTACGTAGCCCGCTAGATCCTTTTTCCTCCAAAAAATTTATTTCTGGAAGATGTTCAGACGGAAAAATCCACATTCATGTTAAATTCAAAATCAGCCAAATAAAAAGATATTCGAGTAAACTCAACGTCATTTTAAAGAGAAAGACTAGTTAGTACTTTCAGATACAATTGATGAATTTTTAGAGGAAAGAGGATCTACTGGGCTACGTAACCTCAAAAATGAACAAATACGGTGTGTTTTGCTCTTCCAAGTTTGGAGGAAAGAGGATCTACTGGGCTACGTAACCTCAAAAATGAACAAATACGGTGTGTTTTGCTCTTCCAAGTTTGGAGGAAAGAGGATCTACTGGGCTACGTAACCTCAAAAATGAACAAATACGGTGTGTTTTGCTCTTCCAAGTTTGGAGGAAAGAGGATCTACTGGGCTACGTAACCTCAAAAATGAACAAATACGGTGTGTTTTGCTCTTCCAAGTTTGGAGGAAAGAGGATCTACTGGGCTACGTAACCTCAAAAATGAACAAATACGGTGTGTTTTGCTCTTCCAAGTTTGGAGGAAAGAGGATCTACTGGGCTACGTAACCTCAAAAATGAACAAATACGGTGTGTTTTGCTCTTCCAAGTGATAGAGCAATTCTACGGTCACATTCGGATTCAGCGCATCAGAATACTTCGGAAATGTATAGTCCAGTATCTGGGTAAATAATTTATCGGCCTGTGTTTTCAGTTGTGAGATATCAGCATTTCTACGCAAGGCTAGAAAGAGAAAAATTTGCGTCGTCTCAATTAAAAGAAAACCGTGTCTTTGGTATTTTTTATTTTCTGCCACCGACTGCGGAATCTTCACTTATTTTCCACTTTTTTGTTGTGGTAACCTCCCGCCTATAATGTGCCCAATTCTGGGACACAGGTCTCTTCTCTTAGAGGGAGTGGGCTGTGATCTACCACGCGGGCTCAGTACGGGTTGGTAGATGTCACATGCTTGCTTTAGATTTTTTTGTTTTAGGAGATTTGTTCTAGGACATGCCATGTTTCTTCAAGACGTTTTCCTTCACCTTTTTGAGAGCAGTGGTGATTAAATTATTTATACGTCTAGGTTCGAACCCAAGAACTCCATCTCGTAAATCGGGGCCGATACCAAAGCAATGGGTCACACTGATCCTTCTATAGTTAAATCATTATTGCTATTCTATAAAGTTCACTGCTCACCTCACTCAAGTGCACGCACTCATTTGTTTTTAAAGTAAATCATCGCGAATTCACATCGAGACACGTTCGAATTTCGAAGTGACGCTTATAGAATGACAGCACTAGTTGACCTAAAATATGATTTTTAATTCGCTGGAATAAAATGACATCTGCGGTCTTTCATCAGTCATAATAATATAAAATTATGATTTATTCCCCAATCTGTGTTTATATTGTATACAATGTATCTTTAACTTTTCTAACAATTTTATTATTAGTATGTAATTTATATATTCTTTTGTTTGTTTCAGTCCAGTCCCCACAAGATCAACAGTTATGCCCAACTATCACCGAATATTTTAATAGTTTTTTTTATATTTTTTTTATTATTGCACACATGATTTTCCAATTCACTTTAGACATTGGCAGAATAGTCGACATCGGCTTTGCTTGCCATATTAAACAAATAAAAAAAATAAAAAAGAATAGTATAGACATCTGCGGTCAACCGTTTTTTGTCAACATGACAGTTATGCTATAGTACCAGCTATTGTCATTTTGCTCCAACAAATTATAAATCAGAGTATAGTATTTCCTCCAACATTTTCTCCTACAAAAAATATTTCCGAATATGACCGTTACACGTCATGAATAAAGTGAGTTTCCCGATTTCTTGTGTTGCCCTTTTGACATTACACATAAAGCCACTTTTAAACTATTGTTGTGCACTCGGTGCCACAATAAAAGGTCCAGTGTTCGCCACAAATGTATGATTGATTGCTGTATACCTTTTTTTGGGTTACAATGTAGTTATTTCATTACACGTCTTTACGATATATTTTACCCTTGGCTTCGGAATAACTTTTGTGTGCTTACGTCATAGTGATATTATATTTTTGTGAGTAAGCTAAAATATTTTGATTTTATAAATCGCTGTATTAGTGTTATTTATGAATCAGTCTGTTGTGTTAAAGTAATGTACAGACGCCAGCAGGTCAACCTACCCCAAACTGTCAAATTTTCCCAATTGAACATGAACCTTATGATTACAGTATAAAGTTGAAAATCTATCAAATAAATTTGACAGAATGGAGTAGCTTGATGTGCTGGCGTCTGTAATAAAAAATCAATGAAATTGAAGTTTCTGTTTATAATGTCAAAATAACAGCATTTTAACCGAGGATAACACGGAGGAGGTTCTCAAGTCGACGCGTATTTTTTTTAATTTTTTAGGTATGACCAGTTGACCACGCATAACTATTTTCAGAGTAGTCCGATTTTGATAATTCTCTAGTCGGTGACTTTCGATATGTATTTTAAATTTATGTCACCGCCTTCCGAACTTAGTTATTAAGGTTAATCAAAGCAGGTTTATTATTTTTTACTTTTAAGTTTTTCTGACGGATTTTTTTTTTTGTTAATAATTTTTTTATTAAATGAATATGAAAGTCCAAACTTGCTCACGGCAATAATATAAAAAAAATTATTTAATGTTTGTCTGTTTGTTCCGAAACGGCTGGACCGATTTGGAAGGGACATCCACAAGCAGATAGATGATGTTTATAAGGAGTAACATAAGCTACTTTTTGTCCTGGTCGCTGTGGTATAATTTCCAACATCCATGTGGGCGAAGCCGCGGGCACAGCTAGTCCTAATTAATATTATAACTTCAACAGTGAGTTTTTTCGTTTGTTCAAAATCAAATCAAATCATTTATTTCTTTGCAAACATGGGTATAGTACATAGATGTTTTTTTTTTTATATTAAGGTTCTCCATATTTTACCGTCACATGGGCATGCAAAGGTTTACATTTCTAATAAAAAATCAAAAATAAACACTGGTATTACAAAAAGAAAAATAAAAAAGGAAAAATACAAATAAAAATAAAAAACCAGCATCAAAATTATTATGTCAATCAGAGTAACTATGTGTGTTGTGTAAGCACGCAAAAACAGATGGACGTATTTGGATGACATTTGGCACATAGACCATGACCTAGGTAAGGAAGGACATAAGTAGCTTATTGTTCATCCTGGATCGCAGACGAAGCCGCGGGTAACAGCTAATACGGTTATAAATTTAAAAATGTTATGAATAGGTACAAATCCAATTATACAGGGTTATTGGAAAAACACCAACAACCTCTTAAGAGGTCATTGTACTCACCATTATGAACAAATTTTACTATGGTACAAAAAACTGAAATCGCGAAAAAAAATCGGCTGTTCCTTACATTTATGTTCGTATCTACATATATCTATAACCCAGTAACTGGGTTGTGGAGGTCAGATAGGCAGTCGCTCCATGTAAAATACTGGTATTCAGCTGCATCCGGTTAGACTGGAAGCCGACCCCAACCTAGTTGGGAAAAGGCTAGGCAGATGATGATGATGTATAACTCATCAAAATGTAGAGAACAGCAGATTTGTTTTTCGCGTTTTCTGGTTTGGTCCCATAGTAAAAGTTGCTCATAATGATGAGTACAATCTCCCGTTTCGGTTTGTCAATGACCTCTTAAGAGGTGGTTGATGTTTTTCCAACAACCCTGTATAGGCTTTCATCGCGTATACAATAAAAATAAATCAAATATTGGTCCATAATATATGAAAAATTATGATAATAAAACGTAAAAACAAATCGACAAAAGTCGACCCGAGTGGCCCCCGGCTTCTCCTGCCATCTTTTAAACATTAGTATTTTGATGGTTCGTGTGAATTATTCACAAATTCATAATTTACACCCCCCCCCCGCCCCTACTGTCTTGTTCCCTAATTTCATCCACGTGCCTGGCTCCCTACCACCCAACTCGCAGTGGTTCTCAAACTTGGACTTGTTGACCGCTTTTGGAGTTAAACATGTTTAATCAATTCCCTACCTAATGGTTAAATACAGATACACATAATCTCATGCTTGTATTCCTCGATGAGGTACCGAGAGGTGTATACAAGGAGTAAATGAAATAATTGAGAACCTGAAAAAGGGTCACTGTATTTGTACAAAATGGCCAACACTTACATCGCAATAACTAAATGGCAGTTTAGTCGATTCACACTAATTTACTCGGACCGGCCGAATCGAAATTTCATCCAATTCACATGGTAAAAAAATGTATTTTTCTTAGTTGATAGGAGAAAATCGAATTAATTTTATTACTTAACTAGCTGACCCGACAGACGTTGTCCTGTCTTAACTATGAATTACATGGTAATTTTATAATTCGCATTGATATAATATTAGAAAAGTTAATATGCTCGTTAAGTTTTCTTAAATTTTCTAATGTTACACGCAACTTTCTTATTTTTTTTTTCATACGAACCTTCTTCTGCCAATAGCAAACATCAAAAAAAGAATTAGCAACATTGGTCCAGCCGTTCACGTGTGATGCCGTGACCAAGGGATATAGAGATTCATTTTTATATTTATAGAAGATTGCATACAATTCAAAACGTGCTAGTGATTTTAGACCATAAATAGTGCATCCATGTTCGTCCAAATATTTTCAATAAAGAACGTCAGAAACCCATTACATAGTTAGTTGATATCAAATCAAGCGTATCAAAATACACTGGCAACACTTAAACGGCATCATTTTTGTCAATATTGTTCCCACTGCTGTGACATACAGGAAAAGTTTTTATCCAGTGCGCAAATTTTTACCATGAATTCAGCATAACATTCTAGACCCCCTACCGAAGAAATTTTTACGCCGGTTATACAAAAAAAAAACAGCTGTTTCATAGAAAAGTGCAATACCTACGCGGTCAAAATGTATGGAACAGCAGATATTTTTTTTGTATAACCGGCGAAAAATTTCTTATCTTTAGTAGACCTCCTCTCAGAAAGAGTGACGCGGGCCCAGTTCCGATTGGTGGTCGTCAAAAGTCTTCGAATTTTTGGTTTGAAAGATACCTTATGACCAAAAGTTGTAATAAAGCCCACACTCATTGCTTGTATGTACTTTCTAATAAACACAGAATAAAGTTATTCCAAATTTAAACCCATAAAAATGTATGGTCATTCCTTTGTTATTCCTGGTATAATTTTATTCTGTGTTTATTTGTAAGAGGGTTTGTAAATAATTGAAAAGACCCGAAAGATTGACAGCCGTTGTACCAAATCATTTCTAAGGTAATTTTATTTGGCAGATCCAGTGAGTCCATGCCAGCCAGGCTAAATCTATTTCTTTTGTCCATTTCTTTATGAAAAACGACTGTTTCATGATTTCCAGTACTACTCATTAACTATTCAGGGGATGTCACTCTTTAGAGGACATTGGGTCGGAGATGGGCTTTGTTGAATTAATTTTAAAAACTTTACAAATATTAAAATTGGAGATAAATGACGAAAAATAATGTCAATGTCGCAGCCATCTGGTTAAATTAGCCCGCTAATTGGACGCCTAGGCCGTTCCAGGGACCGGCCGGATACTCGTTGAAAGGGTTTTTGAAGGGGTTTTTTTAAGCGCTTAAAAAATAAACCCTTTGATACATGTTACACCGTCGAATGGGTGCAATGTAACCCCTTCCGAACAAGTTAACCTTTCAATACCCTGTAACACTGTAACAGGGTAACCCATTCCATTCCAACACATTGTAATATCCACTCTTTGTAATCGACATAAGTTTGAAAATTGTATAACCACGACCGCACGTGACATCTGTCTGCCCGGCGGCGCCATGGTTGCATGTACCGAGCGACTTGTAAACATGGAATACTAATTATTGCCAATATGATTTTACAGTTCAATTTTGTTTGTCGCACATTCTAAACATTGTAATATTTCTTTTTCGTGTCTATACTTGTTTACATTCTCATCATTCGTCATTTAATTCGAAACTCGGACGGAACTACTGAAGATATTAAAAGCAATTTAGCTATGTTTTTGTTTAAGTGTGTGTGGTATTACTGCCTATTATATTTCTCATTACTTATATATATTTAGTTACTGTTTCTGTGAAAATGCACAGCCGAGGCGAGATGCTGGACACCGTTATTATAGCCCGGTCAAATTAGCCCGTAAAATAGGCGTACCTACTCTTGCGTAAATTCCCAAGAAGCATAAAATTGTTGCATATACCAAAAATGAAATTGTGAAAAGTCGTCCCCATCGTTCCCCTGTGTGCAATTTTTTTTATACAAGGTCATAATTCGCAAAGATGTTTTTTTCTTTTTGCGAAACGGTTAGTTTTATGATAAAATTAGCTCACTCACAAAAAATGTAGATCATGCAATTATCTAAGTACATACATAAATTGTCCTTACACTTTATACCCTAAGATTCAACATTTCTGAGAAAAAGCGATTCTAAAATATACTCTCTGTCCGTCAGAGCACCCCCTACAGAAACCAAACCGGTTCCGATCAGATCAGATCCGGCCCCTCTCTTGCCATGTTCTGAATGAGAAGGTTTGCAATAATTCTTTCGAAGAGTTTTTCCACCTCATCCAGCAACACAATGGGTCGGTAAGCGGATGGAGAGCCCGCAGGATGCCCTTCTTTTTTTAGCAGGACCAGCGTTCCAGTCTTTCACTAGCGTGGAAACTGGCCCCTCTCCAAACATGCACTCAAGAGTCCTACTAAGCGGGGCCAGAGAGCCCTCATGGCCAGAACCCATGCACGGCCATGAATGCTGTCTGGTCCTGGAGTGTTTTTGGCCTTAGGCCTTTGTACTGCTGCTCTCAGTTCTACCTGGGTCACTTCAGGCGCGTCGTCATCCTCGTTTTCCGCGTTAGGCACTATAGTAGGCGGAACCATATCAGGTGGTATGTGCTCCCCTTCAGAGGGGAATCAAGCGCTCACCACTCTCTCTAGCAGCGTTGGAGGCTATGGGACAATGGGGGCGCCCACGAGCGAAGTTTGCCCCTAACCAAACGGTAAGGTCGCCCCCACGCATCCCGTCCTAGAATTGCCAGCAATTTATCATGAGCTTCGGTCCTTGCCCGCTTAATTTCCAGGTGAAGAGCCTTCTTAAGATAAAATATTTTTTATTTGTCCAAAACATGAGTATAGCACACACACAGCATGCAAGATGTTACGTAAAATTATGATTAAGACAGTCATGTTTTGCCTGAACGGCGTACAAATGTAAGATGTCAGACGCTACACAGCATCAATTGATTCTAAATTCGTCCATTAGACACAGCAAATAATATATCAATTAACAATCCAATTCACCACCACTCCGCCACCGCCACTTTGTACACCTCACACCGTTCCGCCTCTCTTACTAGCGCTTCTGGTGTTCGTCGGCGGATTCGTCGGTGCCTAGTGTACGGACGCCACGCCGCTACGCATGCGATGTGCAACTGCGCAATATCTTGTGACGTCCAATACACCTGGTGCCTGGCAGATGGAGACTGAACGCGGAGCAACACAGCATCACAAATTTGGGTTATGGCCTCCCGGAACCATTCTGCTTCGGCCTTAATATCGATAGACCTGACTGGTGAGTCTAACCAGGCATGCACCATTGAGGCCACCAGATGAGCTTCCTGGTTCAGTCACTTGACCACCTATCGCCAGTCATCCTCAACCCGGGCCGGGGCCGCTTGGACCGGGCCACTCGAAGTCTGAGCGGAAACGTCAAACTGGATGTATCTGTAGTCCGACAACGTCTCCACCTCCTATAATACACGCCAGTCCTGAACAGAGCGTGCCACAGCAGGACTAGCAAACGATAAGTCCACTATAGACCCACCCCACTGCCGCACACATGTCTGAACAGATCCCCGGTTTAGGAGCAGTAGGCCTGACTCCATCGCCCACTCTTGTAATAACACACCCCGTGCATCCGTTGCTGGGGAACCCCAAGTTGTGAACTCGGCGTTGAAGTACCCCATGAAAAGGACGGGGTGGGGACGGCTTTGACTGACGACTGGGTTCAATTCCGAAATAAAGTCTCAAAGTCAGCGACAGGTCGGTTGGGTGAGAAATAAATCTCCACGTCCATAATATTTTCGACTAAGGCCGCTACAAAAGCCCCGTCCCGACTGAAGGTCTCTAGGGACAGAGTGCCAGCGGCCAGCCTCAAGATAAGTGTCACCAAGCTATCAATGTCACCCATCCTGTCATCCTTGGGAGGACCAAAGTATGTTTCGGCGGCGATGGCAACGTTGATCAACCACTTGGCCGTGCCTGGAGCAAAAGGTCCTGAGCCCTGGCGCAACGATTGATATTGGCTTGGAGAAGACGAAGGTCTGGGGCCGGGTCTTTCTTTCTTTCTATTACTGGGTAACTATCACCTCCCCGTTAGCCCTTTCCTGGGCGTTATTGTCGGCGGGCGGTGAGCGAGCTGACTTCGAGGGCCCAATGTTACAATTTGAGTCAGCTTTTTTATTTCTCGTGCATGCCTTGCTGCCCGTCTGGTGGTCAGCCAGCCTGATCAATGGCGCTTAAAAAAAACGCGTCAAGTACACTACCTCGTAGGTGGCGTGGAAATGTGTGCACATTATGGCGAATACCTACAACTTAAGTAAATTTTAGAATCGCTTTTTCTCAGAAATGGTGAATCTTAGGAGATAAAGTGTTCCGGCTAGTCCCGGGATACCGTCCGAACTCCGGTGAGGCAGCGAGCCTCTTTGCCAGATTGCCACCATGAGATCTGGAGACAAAAAGTCCTCGCGCATGTGTGGGAGCAGCGCGAGGAGGCAAAACGCCGGGGCGTAACTCCGCCGCCGCAAGAAATTACGGCACAACAGACAGCTCCGGTGGGATCTCATGACGTCATGGAAAGTGCGATTGTCGCAACCCAGTGCTGGGCACGGAGGGAAAGAGGGGACTCGGCGTTCTCACCTTCCGCCTTACGCAGGTTCTCACCGGACACGGTTGCTTCGGGAGGTTCTTATTCTGGATAAGGCCAAAGGAAACACCCGGGTGTCACCATTGTGTGGATCGCCAGGAGGGCACGATGGAGGTCTGCCCTGCTTGGGCGGAGCACCGCCATGTCCTCGTGGAGGCGATCGGCGGCGGCGATCTCTCGCGTCCGGCTCTGGTCCAGGTCATGGTGCGGAGGAAAGTGCATGGGATGCCGTCACCTCCTTTAGCTAAGCAGTAATGCTCGCGAAGAAGGAGGCGGAGAGCGTGAGAGAGAGGCAATCCGTGTGCTCTCGCGCCCTTAGCCGCCACAGGAGACGGATTGGGCATCGGGACTCCGTAGCGGACTCCCGGCCACCGTAGATGCGGGCTTGCGCAGTGCGAGCAATGGATCGTTCGCCGTCTGGTAAGGACCAGGCCCGGGTCGACGGCGTGTTGTGTTCCACGCGCACATCAAAGAGATGTCAGCAATAATGAAAGGGGTCCGCTAGGGCCAATGCCTGCCAGGGTCGCGGATTTGATCGAAAGAGTTACCGTGGCCCTGGCACAGGCAACTGAAGGAACACGGGTGGATTTTAGTCAGTAACTCTGACACGCCTTCTCACTCCGTCAAGAGTGGGAGAAGTCATTGATCATTTTCCATCCCAAAAAAAAGGGGAATAAAGTGTAAGGTAAATTTTTGTAGAGACATAGTTGCATGATCTACAATTTTTATGTGACCTATTTTTATTATAAAACTAACCGTTTCGCAAAAAAATCCAAAAACCTCATTTTAGCAAACTTTGACCTTGAATGAAAACAAATTGCACACATGGGATCGATGGAGACTTTTCATTATAATGGTATCCCTAACGTTTATGTAAAAATTCAGCTTCTTAGGAATTTATGCAAGGGTGAATGTCTATTTTGACCGGACTATCGCATATCTATCGTCACTTTGTTGTCAAATTCGCAATAACTAAATAAAAATAGTAAGACGAAGAGGCGCCACACTGCCGCGCCGCGTCGCCGCTAGGGTACAAGTATAAACATGTAGCTCAAGTTGATTAGGTAATTCAGGGTAACACGAATAAAAGCTTTTCGTGAAGGTAACCCCTTCAAAGGCTTAAGACGTTGAAGGGGTTAACCCCTTCACGTGGTTACCATAATAAAGGTGTTAACCATTTCGCTGGGTTTCGCGCATCTAAGTCGAACAAAAGGTAACACTGCGATATGAATTACCCCATGTACGGGTTACCCTGTCAAAAGGCTTAACTCTTAAGCGGGGTTGTCCGGTCCCTGGGCCGTTCATTAAACGCGGGCGCCTAATTGGATGCCTAGGCCGATACTTAATTGTACTAGAATCATTCAACATTTAACAACTTGGCGTAAGCATTGAAAGTTAGCCATTTGAAGATGACTGACCAAGTCAAATTTGGTTCGGTTTTTTCCACTGCGGCGCTAGTAGTCACCAAAACAAATATGGCGTCACGTCAATATCGCAAACCATGAATGTTATTTTTCGTTATTGTGTACAAAATTAAGTGAAATTATTTATTTAATATTTTATTTATTTAAAAACAATTCTATTAGTTACCCACCTAGTGGTATGTATTAGGTATTAAGAAACATCACAAATTCATCAATATCCTAAAAACTAAATGATTACACGACGTTGAGCCATCTGGTTAAACGTTGCGCTCAATGACTTAGCTAGTTGTCTTCCAGCTATTTAATTGGATGCGTTTAATGAACGGCCTAGGCGTCCGAATAGCTGGCTAATTTAACCAAATGGCTGCGACATCAATACTAGCTGAAATTCCCGTGTCAGGCTGTGTCAAAAATTAAGAGGGCTATTACAAATCGAAATGCTCAATTTTTGGAAAATTTAACGGGGCGTGGTAGCCGATCGCGCCTGTGTGTCCAGTGAAGTACGCTACGCACATAATTGCTATCCGCTATGCGTTGGACGCCCAGGAACAAACCAGCGCGGACTAAAAGCTAAATCCCGCTTGGCCCGAGTTTTATTACTGATTTACAGCGTTGCATTCAACAATTGCTTAAATATATTATTTTTACTTTTAAATATACAAATTTTTTTTTCTGGCAAGGTGACTTAGTAACCTTTTTAAATACTTTTCGTTTGAATTTCGATTAAATATACACAGATAAAAATATAATTTCAGACGATATTTTTTTTCATAAATTCTCTGTTTTACGGATTTATTTTTGGTGTATTACTGTATGAAACATAAAAAAAATGATTTGAGCGTTCCAAAGAACAAGGCACAGTCCTACCGTGGACATTTTTATAAATGACTATACTATTATATCAGGGTCAGCTAGTTAATAATAAGAAAGGACACGAAGAGATTGGAATAGCAGCCTGGGGCCTTAGTCTGCTATTTTTATAAATTCGTCATTCCAACACGATCCCATTGTCATTTTGCTAAAAGTTCGTAATCTGCTAAATTCATAATGGTCGATCAGTGATTGGTCAATGGTCTCGTAATCCTCCTCCTTGCGTCGTATTCCTCAATGCTGAGGGTCGTGACCTCCCTTCAGTATCACCTTTTCTCGGATGATCTTATTCCATCTCTCTCTGTCACTGGCTGTGTGAAGGGCGCTGTGGACTGTGGAGTCAAGGGCCGTGCGGATTGTGTTAAATAATGGCATTGTCTTGTTGCCGTTATTAAAAAAACCCCTTTGGTACAAATGATTTACGAAAATTATTTTTTGCAGATTACCCCTTAAGTCAGTCATTCATTTGTCATTATGTACGAGATTACCAATAAATGCCGACAATTATCGACAATTATGAAATCAATGATAGACCATTCTGACACTATTGTAATAGCAGACTTGAGGCCCTGATGTGTAGATTTGAGGCCGTTCAATGGCTCCTAACATAAACATACTACAGTATGAGGAGTATATACCACTGCCTTCCTCGTGGAGGAATATCAGTGATGTTATGTTAATAAGAAGTTTAATTAACGCCCTGGTAATTTTGAATGTACTCGTCGTATTGTCGTTATATGCGATAATAGTTCTTACTGCAATCCGTTACGGGTTAAAATCTGTTGTAATAAATTCGAATGACAAATAAGAAAGCATTGTAGTAAAACTGCAAATTAAATCGCATAAAATTAGATAATGACTATTTGATAGTAAATAATCCATCACTGGGTGCAGTTTGGCTTCTGGAATTTTATGGTACATTTTTAATTATAATAATAATTGTTATTGAAGGGATAAACTGGTTTTAAAGATAATTAAAAGGAGACTTTGATGATTTTTTTGATGCATGTTTAATTATGTTTTGAGTTCCATTACTGTATGCAAAAAAAGACTTGAAAATATAATTAATTTTTTTGCTTTCAAAATTATTTACGGTTAAAGAGATACACTTGTATAAAAACCACCATTTTGAGCGTTTTCAAGAAATCTCCGCCTTAAATAGAACATTTCACCGCTAGCAACAGCGAAAGCCTCACAGAACCTATTTTATAATAAAAAAACTCATTACCAGTTACATAAGCCGATTATCTTCGAGTTGGTGGGTAGGTAGGTGCGCTGGTAAAAACTGAAGTACTTGCTCAAAGGCTTACCTGGGGAAGAAGAAACAAATCGTTAGTTAAATTGAGGGTAGATACATTATAAGTGGGTGTGACTTTGTCTTGCTACCCACATTTGTGTATGGGTTGTTTTTTTTTTGGTTGTGTTAATACCAGTGATAGGAATAGGTAGTGCCTATTTGCCTAAACTTCGAAGAACAGAGACAAGAAACGGAGACTTCCTTAGGACAATTTTTTTTCCCCGGGATTTGGGAAAAATCTTCAGTAAGTTAAAATTTGCGCACTGGATAAAAACTTATCCTGTATAAGATGTGTAAAAGCTATTTTTAACAAAACTTGCAATTACCAAATTTTCGAGTCTTTCAAGTAAAATCCCGAAATAAATAATCTAACTTTAATTCATGTATTCGAATTATATTTACGATCCAACTTACCGTTGTATCATTTCATGAATTAAAGTTAGATTATTTAGTTCGGGATTTTACGTGAAATCCTGAAAATTTGGTAGTTGCAAGTTTAGTTAAATATAGCTTTTACACATCTTAAATAAAGCTTATTTTCAACTTACTGAAGATTTTTCCCGCATCCTGGGAAAAAAATTAGTCCTAAGGAAATCTCCGTTTCTTGTCTCTGTTCTTGGAAGTTTAGGCAAATAGGCACTACCTATTCCTATCACTGGTAATAAATAAAAGATGGCAGCTCGTTAAAAACTTGAGTAAACGTGTCAATAGCTGTTACTTTCTCAGATTATACAACAAAGTGAGGCCAAAAAACCAAATGCTAAAGCGACGCTTCGTGGCGTACTAACTCGAGTTTTGAATCAGTATTTGGTTTTTTGGCTTCACTCTTGGTTCTCTTCCGCGCGGTCTATCTGCCTTTGTTTTATAATCTGAGGTTACTTTATAAAATATCAGGAAGTTTTGCAGCACTTTTGTCTTATTTTTACGAAAATGAGAAAAAAAGGGCATATTCTTCATCATCTGCCTAGCCTTTCCCCAACTATGTTAGGGTCGGCTTCCAGTCTAACCGGATGCAGCTGCGATAGTCTATCAGCCCACCACAACCCGGTTACAGGGTAGAATGCCCTTGGTAAGACTGACTGACTGTCGGATTTTTGGGCATCTGACGACCTGTAACGACTGTCAATGATCTACGAATAACAGCCCGAGAAACATTGATATGTCACGGATGCTGACCCGTAGATGACGTCGTAGCTTGACCCTCGATCAAACCGTTCGGTCTCGCTTCCCCGTCTAAAAAGTATAGAACTAAAAAATAGAAAATAAATAATAGATAAAAAATCTAAAAACACGCTTTAAAAACCAAACTAAAAAAGTCCAACTTCAAACGGGCAGATTTCATTTAAATTTTGTAGACTTATCAAAGACCGATGACAATTATATCATTTTATAAATTTGTGATATAATGAAAAAAAGAACACGCTTTTGTAGGTAGCAGAATTAAAAAATATAAAATAAATAATACATAAAAAACCTAAAAAACACGCTTTAAAAACCAATCTACAAAAGCAGAAAATAATTTAAAAAGGCGTGGTAGGGTGCTTGATATTATCTGATTGTAAAAATTAAATTTAAAATTTAAAAAACCCCCGACCCAAACAAAAACTCTAAAAAGTAAAAAATTATATTTATAGGCGTTTTAATTTGAACGTAATATTTTGATCAGGGCATTGTCAAGTCGGGGGACGGCTAGGCCTCTGTTTGGCATTTTCATTGACCGTCCCCCGACTTGACAATGCCCTGATCAAAATATTACGTTCAAATTAAAAGGCCTATAAATATAATTTTGTACTTTTTAGAGTTTTTGTTTGGGTCTGGGGTTTTTAAATTTTAAATTTAATTTTTATTTCTTGCTTTTTAAACTTAATGTCTCCCTTAAATCACCATTTATCTATAATCTATTCATTGAGATCTTTTCAATGAGCCCAAGCACGATACTTCTGCTGTTTGTTGGTGAATAACTTGGGTTTCCTGGAAATTCCAGATGTTGCTCCAGCATCAGTTCAAGCTTATTTTATTCGTCTAATATCATTGAAGTAATAGAATCCCAAATTTTGAGTTGATCAGAGGCTAAAATCCCTTTTTCAACCAGAAAAGAGCTGATAATCTTCAAACGGCTGAACCGATTTTGATGAAACATATCTAAGAACACTCCCGACTAATACACCTTTCAAAAAAAGAAAACTAAATCAAAATCGGTTCATTCGTTCGGGAGCTACGTTGCCTCAGACAGACACACACACACACACACACATACACACACACACAGACACGTCAAACTTATAACACCCCGTCGTTTTTGCGTCGGGGGTTAAAAATAGGTTTTAGGTTTTTTATGTATTATTTATTTTATATTTTGTAATTCTGCTACCTAAAAAAAAAGCGTGTTTTTTTTTTTATTATATCACAAATTTATAAAATTATTCAATTGTCATCGGTCCTCAATTAGTCTACAAAATTTTAATTAAATCAGCCCGTTTGAAGTGGGACAAAGTCAAGTCCAAAGCATTTTAAATTAAAATAAATGCTCAAAATACGAGTACAACCACGTGAGTTAAACTACTACAAATGTATTATACTGATTCCATCCGCCATAGCAACGCGTGGATCAATCCATGTGTTGTATAATGAAGGAAGTTGTTCGCGGGCTTCGGGGACGCAAGCCGCAACTTTTGATTGTTTTCACACTGTTTATAGGTTTCATGTGTTGCTTTGTTTCGACGTAGGTGGACACGTGGATTGGGACGCAAATTTTCCTTTTTTTTCGGTCAAAAGTAGGAATTATTTGTGGTTCATAAAATTATGTTTAATTATATTTTTAGAAGCGCGCAGTGGGAATGATTACAGGTGCGATTTAATAAATGTAATATAAGACAAGATCACAACGGGTGCGCCAAAGTTCACCTAAATTTTCAACTCCGATAATTGGAAATCCGAAAATGTTCTTCCTAACATTTTTCATCCTAACAATCACAATTCCTAACTACTCTATCTCTAATGTTCATAATTCCGAAGCATTCAACTTCATAATGTCAGTAGCAATAAACATCTATTATACTTTTATTTGTTTCCCTATATTTTCTCAACATAACCATCTTTTACACTATTATTCAAAGTCATATCTTTTTTGCAAAATCGACTCCACGTAGTCTTGTTTGCCCTACCCCTAGAGTGTTATTTAAAATCGCGAAGGCGCGGAGGGGCGAGTCGGCCCGCGAGCTGAGGAGCAGGTGGTTTTAGCGCCCGCCGCCGAGGCATAGCCGGCCAGCAAGCCGAAGCTACGGTGGTGAGCGTTAAACACATCTGCGACGAGCAGCTCGCGTGGGATCGCCGGAGCCCCACAGCGCCGGAGCCGTGACAGAAACCATGCCTGCTGCATGTTGCATGCTGCACATATATTTTTTATAACACTTGGTAAATGTTTCTTTCTGAGTGTGAGTGAAAATAGTATGGTAATTATGTTTAGGGATAAAAGCGTTATGATAAAAAACAGTAGGAGTTTAAATATATTTACATTAATGATATTATTAATTACAATTTTCGGAAACATGAGTGTTATGAACATCGCCGGTAGCACTACAAATAGTATGAATGAAAACTTTAGGATGAAAACTTTTAGGAAGAGTGATCATTCGGATTACAAATCGTAAGGAAGAACAATTTCGGGTAAAGAACTTTAGTTGAGCCAATATGGACCCGATCACAACACCCCAAAAAATCTTTTATAGCGTTCTTCTGGCGCAGACGGTAGTTGCACTACGAAACTGTAATGTTTTTTTTTTTCTGTATGTTTGTGACCTCATCAGGGCTAAATTACTGAACCGATGTAATGAAATTTGACAACGAGGCAGCTTAGGGGGGGCCCAAAGCACATAGCTAGTTTTCAATATTTGAAATCTTAAACGAAATACTGGATGTAAAAAGTTAGTACACAATTGACGACTTCCTTAATGATGAATCACTGACTGATTGACATGATTTATAATTACATTTAATTTTTTTCTACTGTTTATTTGATCGTATCCTTTGAGCTTTTTATTTTTTTTAATAATCTTAAGGCAGAGATTTCTTGAAAACGCTCAAAATGGTGGTTTTTTTAAACCAGTGTATCTTTTTAACCGTAAATAATTTTGAAAGCAAAAATATCTATGATATTTTCAAGTATTTTTTGCATACAGTGATGGAACTTAAAACATAATTAAACATACTTTAATTCATCAAAAAATTCATCAAAGTCACCTCTTAATTATCTCTTAAACCAGTTTATCCCTTCAATTACAATTATAATTTTAAGTAATTAAAAACATACCATAAAATTACAAATGCCAAACTGCATCCAATGATGGATTATATTATCTATTATCAAATAGTTAATATCTAATTTTATACGATTTTATTTGCATTTTTACAATGTTTGCTCATTTGTTATTCCAATTTATTACAACAGATTTTAATCCGTATTGGATTGCAGTAAGAACTATTATCGCTCATATCGACAATACGACGAGTACATTCTAAATCACCAGGGCCTTAACTGACCTTTTTACTGCAATACAAAAAAAAAAATATGAATTTTCATCGTTTTAGTTTACTAATTGTCTTTAAAGTGTAAATATAGTGATAATCTGATTTGCATGCCCATGTGATGGTGATGGGAATACAGAGGACTCTTATAATAAAACAAATATGTACCAAAAAAGAAACAACCGACTTCTGAAAAACACTACAAAGTGAAAAATAACTTTAATTTCGGAAGGCGGTGACAAAAAATTAAAAAACATAATCCAAAGTCACCAACTTCCGTAATTAAAGTTGTTTTTAACTTTGTAGTGTTTTTCCGAAGTCGGTTGTTTTTTTTTTTTTTAAGTTTTTATTTTTCACTATTATAGTTATAGTACCTACTCCACACCAATTCGAAATTTCATCATCCTTGGGGTCAAAACAATGCATATTTATGCGATAGCAGCAATCGCGGTTGATTTGCTGTCATTTTTGAAGAGTTCCGTTGTGTCTCTGAATCGCAACATCAGATCTATATGAAATTTTAATGGGACGATTTCAGAATAAACCCCTTTCGAAAAGAACTTTGCAAATCCGTCTATTTACCTATACACCGTGACATTTTGTCGATTTACAACGGCAGCCCACTTCATGTAACCAATGACTACAACAATACATTTAAATAATAATAAAAAAATGGAACTTTTATGAATAATTAAAAAAAAATATTCACTAAGACACATGACGCAGTTTGAAACACCCTGATAAGGAGATGGAATGAATGATAGAATGTAATGCGGCAGCACCAACAGTGTTCTCAGTGTATTCGCAGATCGGTGGGATTCCCTGATGTTGCGAAGGTGGATGCACCTCCACGCTGATTATTAAATATTAATCTGTATTTGTACTAACACTAGAGGATAAGCAAAATTGTTACTAACCCTATGGACTTTGTCTGAAATAAAAATATTCTATTCTATTCTATTCTATAGGTATCTTCCTACCCTTTGATACGTAAACATTATTAACAGGATATTTCATAATTATTCTAAAGCATTATTTATTATTCTTTGTACCTATTATCTTAATTTTTTAATCGCGCCTAGAGGTAACTTATGTCGGATACATTGAGTGGACTATCTTAGTAAGACGACTAAAATTTCACGGTGTATAGACGTACGACTGGGCGTCATATGACGGAGTTATGCCCGAACATACATAAAAAAAAACATGTCGAATTGTCGAACCTCCTTCTTTTTGAATTCGGTTAAAAATGATTTGATCTGATTAAGTCGCAGGCAACAGATAATGCGCTAATTATGATTCATAACGTTCAAGTCTACACGAGAAACACTAGCGTTGTTTCTGTCTGCCAGGGGTGCGGGTTTGTTCGAAAGAGACACCACAGCCCCTGGCTTAAGGGCTACTGAAGGAACACGGGTGGGTTTTAGTCAGTAAAAGTCTGACACGCCCTCCTGCTCCACCCAGAGCGGGAGAAGTTATTTGATGAATTCCCACCCAAAAAAAAAAAAAAAAAAAGCGTTGTTTCTGTGAGTTTTAAAGCCATTCAACCCGAAAAAATAAATTCAATTGATATCCATAAAATTAACACTCTCCCTTTGTGATGAGCAAAAACAAAGGTAAGTATATCATCTCCAACATAACTTTCTAATCTGAAAACGATAGCCTGAACTCAAGTAATAATTAACTTAATGAATAAACTAACTTACAAACTAAAGCTAAATAGTTTATAGCTTACAGCATTATAACTGATTCCCCATAATCTGCGAACAGTCGCGTGATCAATTAAAATGTAATTAACGTGAACGTTAGAAATTAATTTAGAAAAATGTAGTTTCGTTTCGTTTACAAAGGAAGTCGATTAGCCCAACTTTTATTGTGGTGGGGGAAATGTCGATGGATTGGGTTTGAAGACTGAAAGTTGTTGCAACAATAGTTGTGTGTTCGTTCTTTCGTTTTACCGCCTCGCCTATGGAAATTGCAGTTCTGGAGACATCGGAAAATAGATGCACTGTCACACTTCTCACTAGTGACCGATTGAAGCTTCGTTTTAATTTTCAGCCCTTTTTGGCTAAAAAATCGTGAAGCTGCCATATTTTCGTTTACGGGCGAAAAACATAGGTTCATGAATTGTCGCGCGTCATTCGGTATACAAACACTCGTAAAGCTCGGCACTATCAGGTGACGCTCGGCTAACTCCAATGCGAATCGAGTTCGTTGTCGTCGAGGCGTATGATGTAGCTTGTCTTCGATTTTCATGCCGGTTTCCTCACGACGTTTTCCTTCACCGTTTTGAGAGCAATGGTGATGAAACAATTTACAAAGTAAACCTGCCAGGGGTTGAACCCACGATCTTCAACTGTTACCACTGTGCCATCACAGGACCCCAATTCTGTCTCGTTAAAATGATTCTCCGTGGAATTTTACTACGTTCAAACTAGGTCAATATCGTGTTTTGTAGAAACCAATGTAACGGTAAGGAATCGAAATGTCATTTTCTGTGCGTTCCAAGGCAATTTGTCGATATTATTAATACGATTATAGCAGATTTCGTGTGTAATTGACGTGGTTACGAGTAAGGAATCGTTAAGTGGTCATAGTGAATTCAGGCCCTGGTCTCCCACAGAAGTGTAAAAAATATTTCAAAAAGAAAATAACTAAAAAAACTTTTAAGTACCAAAAAATAAACCGACTTCCGGAAAAAACACTACAAAGTGAATTTTTTTTCTTTGAAACAAAAAATAAACCCAAAGCGGTTCAGCCATCTTCGAGTAATCGGGGCACATACATTTAAAAAAAGGTTCCGACGAATTGAGAACCTCCTCCTCCTTTTTGAAGTCGGTTAAAAATATGACAATGCACAGCAAAAACGCGAACATTCATATATCAGTTTGTACGTCTGTATCTCAAACATGCATACATATTAGTTTGTTCGTATATGCAGATAGAGCGTAAAAAGCTTGTTCCAATACAAAGTTGGGTTAGGGCGGCCGCGCCAATTTCAAACTCGATTTAACTACCGCACAGAGTAGTGTAGCACAGAGGCTATTTCCATTAAAATGTTGTTGTTTGAGGTTTTATGTGATAGGTTGGCAAACAGACAGATTGTCTATGGTTCTACTCTAGGGAAAGTGGTAACCACCACCTAAAGACACTAACAACACCAAAAGAAGATCATCATGATCATCTCAGCCGAAAGACGTCCATCGATACCCCAAGATTTTTTCTCCAGCACCATATTTCTAGAACGTCTTACTTTTGCTTCTCGATGTCGCGCAGCGTCCACGTCTTTTTGAACAAGCCGTATCTTGGTGGCTTCTATAAGATCTCTGTTCCTACTATCTACTACATGACTTGTTAAGGTGACACTTGTCCACATTTTTTCCATACAAACTTCGGGAGGGTTTTACTCCACTGTGTGACTATGACATCAAAAATTAAACATGGTATGGTTTTGTCTCGTTATTATTATTGTCTGTACGGAAACAGAATACTAAAATAAAAAGCCATTAAAAAGTTATGAGCCAACAAAGATTCGTTTTTCTTGCTAATTTAACCTAACTTTGAGCGTGTTTAAGTAATAAAAGGAGTGTAAAATCTCGAAAACCAAGACGGTACCGACAAAGTTCAATTAACAATAAGTTCAATAAACTTTATTGGTCATTGATTTATGCAGTGGTTTTTTCATAAAACCCGATCTTCTGAAGGACTTTTCTTAATTTTTTCGCGGTTTTTTTGCCAAAAATGCTCCTGCATCTCACTCAATAACGTTGTGCGTGTAGACTAGCGTCTAACTGCTCACCACTGATACTATCTCTGTCGAGTACGAAGCCTGGTGAGACAGCGTGATTTTTAGCCAAGCCCACCAGTGAGTTCGAGCCCGCGCAAAGTGTGCCCTTAACTATGAATAGATGCTCACATATTAAGTCTTATCTAGCCACTGTATCAACAACTTTGTTTAAGTGATTTCAAGTCAAGATCGTAACCTAATCACAAGTTCTGATAAAGCGACCGTGAGGATCTAAAGAGCCTTGTCTCGGTCTATACATATAGCAACTACGTCTATATAGCGACAGAACTGAGGAAATAATATAAGTGATTCGACATGCCACGGAGGGGTTCCCTCTATCTGGCAGAATCTTGATGCTGCGAAATTTATTTGGCATAACACACTTGGCATAATCTTCTTTAAACAAATATTTTCATTTTAAGGCATAACTTTTTTTAAATTTATAATTGTTTTGCCGAATTTTAATATGTTCGAATTTACAAAGGCATACTTTAAAGATGGCAAAGTTAACATTCCGCGTAATTTCGTTTGGCATAACTTTTATTTACAGCGATACCCGGAACCGAACTACACTCGGCGTCACAAAAATCGCACCTCTTTAAGAATTCCCTTCAAAGTCATTTTAACCCTATTAATCAATGGTAGACATATGACTGTAAGGTATCATTAGAAAGGCAATTCATTTAAATTTCAGAATAAATCAATGGATTTGGTTTTTTGTTTACCAGGGAATAAAAAAAAGCAAGAAAATGCAAATGATTAAAAAGTTAAATTTTATTTTATCAGCAAAAATTACAAAGAAGTCCTTAAAAACAACTTAAAACCTAGTGTTACCCCCTCTAGCCCTGATGACTGCTTCCATGCGTCCTCTCATGGACCGAATTAATGTGACAACAGTCTCTTGAGGAATGTTGTCCCATTCTGCAACGACGGCATCTTGGAGGTCTTGGAGAGTGGTAGGGGCAGGATCACGTGCCCGTACTCGCCGTTTCAGTTCATCCCAAAGATGCTCAATAGGGTTCAGGTCTGGACTTCGCGCCGGCCAGCGCATAACAGGGATTCCAACTTCTTGCAGGTAGTCTCTTACAATTAAAGCGGTGTGACAGCGGGCGTTATCGTCCATTAACGTGAACCCACTGCCAACAAAACCAGCATAAGGGACAACCTGCTCCTCTAAGATCTCTGTTATGTACCGAGCAGCAGTCAGCGACCCTTGCCCGCGAGCACTTCCAGCCCGAGAAACGCACACAAGGTTCGTTTTACCCTCGATTGACATGCCGCCCCAGAACATGCACGAGCCACCCCCGTATTCCACTGTCTCTTGAATACATGCTTGCGCGAATCGTTCCCCTTGCCTCCTATACACTCTTCGACGCCTGTCGTTGCAGAAAAGACACACCCTCGTCTCATCCGAGAAGAGCACAGCCCTCCATTGGTCTATTGTCCAATCCACATGGTCACGGGCAAATTGCAACCGGTCTCTCCTATGCTGTGCAGTTAATTTTGGCCCTGTGGCAGCCCTATGAGCTGCAATTTTCTTCTCCCGCATTCTTCTTCTAATCGTGGAGACGCTTACAGAAGTTCTGCGAGCTGATCGCAGTTGTTGTTGCAGCTCAACAGCATCGGAGAACCGATTACGTAAAGACGTCGAAACAATGAAGCGATCGTCTCTTTCGGATGTGCACCGTTGTCTTCCAGATCCACGTCTTCGGATACAGCCACCAGTCTCTTGGAAGCGTTGGAACACTCGTCGAACGGCAAAACGACTCAAGTTCAGTTGCCGAGCAACATCACATTGCCGCATCCCTGATTGCAGTAGTGCAATGACTTGAGCGGCTTCATCTGCAGTGGTATCCATCTTCTGGGGTATTTTTCTTGCTGTAGCTGTTCACGTGTGTTCACTTTAAAGGTTGAATAGCGAATGACTCACATTTAACCCGGGTCGCCCGTTTTATACCCTTGTAGGGAGGTGCAATTAGTGGCCGTTGTAATGCGTATTTTGACAACATTTTTTTTAACGTTACGTGCTAATGAGATCTGTTGTATTTAGGAATTCTAACTGTTGTTAATTTAAAGGTCGTTAAACATACTTTCAATTGATACCAATATTAATAAGGTTTAATGTATTCGTTACTGGCGGGACATGTTTTAAACTTATTTTCGAAGAGGTGCGATTTTTGTGACGCCGAGTGTATTTAGATTAGGTTAAATAGGTATTATGTTCAATACTCACAATAAAAGATTAGGTTAGGGTAGGTTAGAACTGCGACCCAGGGACGCCAGAACCGAATTCTACCTATTTACTACTTATGCCAAAAGACGATTCTGACTGTGAACTTTCTGTGATATGATGAAACAACTTTTAAAATATCATGGATATGAAATTTGTGCCTAAAGGTGATTCTGACTTAAAAAATATGAGTTTTGAATGTAAGCTTCATGAGTGTGTGCCAAACAATTTTCTGGCTATTCGCTAATATGCAAAATAATATTATGACATAAAAAGTTCTGCTATAAAGGGTAGACCCGCCCCGGAGATCAGAGCGATACTCAAGCAAGACCATGTGGAGTGGCCTGTCATTGTGACTACTTTAAGGTGACACTTGTCCCACATTTTTTCCATACAAACTTCGGGAGGGTTTTATTCCACTGTTTGACAATGTACATCAAAAATTAAACATGGTGTGGTTTTGTCTCATTATTAATACCTATTGTCGGTACGGAAACAGAATACTAAAATGAAAAGCCATTAAAAAGTTATGAGTTAACAAAGATTCGTTTTTCTTGCTAATTTAACCTGACTTTGGGCGTATTTAAGTAATAAAAGAAGTGTAAAATCTCGAAAACCAAGTCGGTACCGACAAAGCTCAATTACCGAAAACTTCAATAAACTTAATTGGTCATTGATTTATGCAGTGGTTTTTCAGAAAACCCGATCTTCGTTCTTCGGTCTTTTGGTCTTCTTTAATGAGTAAGGTCTTTTTATTCAAATATTATATTTCACATAAACATACACCTATGAAACGTCAGAAGTTAGGTGCACAGTTCCAATGAGGGTGTTCTTGAATATTCAAGGCACCAGTTGGCGCCACTTTGACAAGAGGTCTTCCAGTTCGACAATGAACTTAAAATATTTGATGTTCGTTTCATTCATTCGTTCACCATTCAGTCTGTAGGCGCTTTGATACTTGACAGGTGCCCGGACCTAACGTCTCAGTGCTGCCAGAAAACTCTCACTGGTCGTTTGCCTATAGAGAAGAGAAGGATAGAAACTGCACGGTTACTCTTTGAAAAATAATTGGCTTTTACAATATTTTCAAGTTTCACTGTTCGTAGATATGGGAGGACTGTGTAGGCCTGTCAAGTACTAGGTAATTAACAAAGTAGACATTAAACTTAGACGTTACTGGTTTACGTTATGTCCGTGGTATAGGAAAACATCTCGAAGAAACCAACCCTCAAAACTGACGGAAATCGCCAACGCCGCCAGTGAGTGAGCATCCGTGTAGGTAGATCAATATAGTCTAGCCTTTTCTGTATTAAAAAAAAAATACTTTCAACTTAGGAATTTGTTTGACCACCTACAAAAAACGCGAAGCTCTAGAAAAGCCACAAAAAAAAAAGAAAAAACACTGAAACAAAAACCCCTCTCTGTGCCCCTTTCACTACTCTACGAGACGACCCACAGAATAAAAGAGTTGTTTTAATTTTACAAAAAAAAAAAAAAAAAACAACAGGTCGGTCGCGGTTAATGACCCCATTGTTTCGGAGTGTATTGTTCAGACTACCGGCAGACGGTCAGTGGGCATAACTTGCAAAATGTGCAACAGCTGTTTAACTTCAAACATGGTCATTCAAAATGGCAGCTGCTTTCTTTACGGTTCAGATTATTATGGGCCGGTTTTTATGACTCTATCCCCCTTATTACAGAACAAGGTTTTTCTTTAGGTATGGTTTAAACCGTCGAACCTGTTTTTTAAATAAGAACCTAACTATAATCGAAATACAGCTCCTTTTACAAAACTGACAAGTTAGTCCAGTGCTAAATTGTCAGTTTTGGAAAAGGAACTGTAATTCTATTTCAGTTTTAAGTTCTTATTTCAAAAACAGGCCCGATGGTTTAAACCATACCTAAAGAAAAACCTTGTTTTGTAATAAGGAGGAAAGTGTACAAGTATGTACTTACTATCATCATCACTTCGAAATTCGAACACTGTGGTCTTCCACACTGACCGAAGGGATTATACTATGCAGGTTGCATAATTTTTTCTAAACGTCAATTTCGAAATTCGAACGTTGTGAATCCGGGATGATTTACTTTAAAAACAAATGAAATTTTGTGCGCTCACTTGAGTCTGACTAGACGCCTAGGAAAAAATTGTAAGAAACAACATTCGAGTTTCTGACCGGATTTCCACAATTGTAATGTTTTGACACTTGAATCCTAGCTTTGAAATCCTAATATAAAATGATCAAAAGAATTAGCATAAAATTTATTATTAAAATCTTGATTAATGATTGTGAAGATAATGCTTGGTCAATGCCTAACATCAGTGGGATGACATTGACAACTCACTCCACGAAAGGTTTTACGGTGAGAATTTTAAAGCATCGACATTCTCGGTACTTTAGTTCGATCGACGAAACGAAACGAATGGTTGAACCCCGGTTTCTAAAAGACTGCTCATCTGAAACCAAAACTGAATTTCAGCTTTGTTACGAAACTGAGCTTCGATTTTCTTTTTCAGTTTAGGCGCTAAAATTGTTTTATCCTCGAATTAAGGTCTTAATCCATTTAAGATCCAATAAACTTAATAAGGCTTTTGACATTTCGTGTAACTTTGTGGAGGGAAAATAAGAACTGATTGATTTGTAATTTTAAAAATATACTGTTTTATTGTTATGTTATGCATTTACTTACTTAAATGAATTTTAATAGTACCCTAAAATTTAATATTATTTATTTTAAATTGATTCGTTTTTTTAATGATAATCGAATACAGCTATTAATTTTAAAGCATGCTACTTAAGAATTACATATTGTTGTGCCCGACAGGGTCCATGTGAACTTTGTAAATAATATTAAGATCTTGTACACACATGTGATATGCAATAAAGATTTGAATTTGAATTTGAATTTGAACTGTATGACTATCAGAAGTTAAACCTTCTTTGCACATTAGAGCAATATGTCGCTACAAAACATCGTGGCATACTAAAAAACACAACTTACTACGGGGAATAGGTGACGGAAACGCAATTTTGTGTTATCGATTTCTTCTGCCGACAGCACTACGACATAACCCATTTATCCACACCGCAAACTACATTCCAAGAACAACTTTAACACTCTTGTAATACAGTTCCTTTTACATTGATACACTATGTCACTTATTCCCATTTGCATTTAACATCACTCTAAGTTTATTCCTTGCTGTTTCATAGGAAAATCAGCTTTGTTGTGATGGACTTAAAGTACATTTTGTGTAAGTGTTGCGGTGTGATTTAAGTCTTTGTGTTATTGAGTTGGGGTCCGGATTCCCCTTCAGTTGGCATTGTAAACAAAACGCCTATTATAATGGACAGCATAGTGTTGTGCTCTTATCGATAAATTGAGATGGTGCGATAGTGCGGTGACTGATTGATATTTGTCGTCATGTTGTAATCAGACAGGTTTTTAAGGGTTGAATAAATTATGTACTCAGGCGGCGAAATGTTTTTTTTTTAATTTGATGTTTTTTTAGGGAAATGGAAAACATGGTTAAGTTCCGACAGCTATTTACATGTAAAAAATAACAGTTATTTTTTGTTTAGCAAAAAAAAAAACAGTCATAGTAAGTACTTCAGTATTTCTTTCTCTATAATTACTAACAAATAAAGATCAACTCCTAGTCTATGAAAAACATACAGCCATATTCTATATCATTCTACAAATTAAAGCCCAAAAGAAAAATACCTCCGCTAACAAAACATAAATAACCTCAAATATGTATTAAGACAAACATTCCTGTATTTGCTTCGACTCAAACAAAATATTAATTCGGTAACTTCGACGCGAAATTTTCGCTATTTTGACACACTTCGCCTGAAACAATAAAAAGTTTTTCACTTAATTACTTTATAACGTATATTTGACTTGGGTGAGGTTTCTATGAAACTCGTTCGGTATTATTTATTTAAGATTATTTGTTTTCTATATGAAGTTAAATTGAATTATATTACTTTCATCCCCTATTTAAGTCCCTTAGGGATTGAATTTAGAAAAATCCTTCCTTGTTCCTTGTCTACATTATAAAGGCAACCTCTGTGCAAAATTTCAGTTTTCTAGGTCCAAGGGTTTGGGCTGGGCGTTGATGAGTCAGTCAGTCAGGACTTTTATTTTTATTTATTTAGATGTCGCTACCTTAACCGCCTCGTTGCGTTGGTCTAGTGGCGATTCCCAGGTCGAACAAAGTATTAATTAGTAGCCTGGAGTCTAGATGTATGGCCGGTTGACGGTAGAAGGCTGGACTTAAATATAGCTGGCGAAATATGGTTGAACCACAGGTACCTCCTGCCAGGGGTGCGGGTTGTTCGAAAGAGATACCGTGGCCCCTGGGATGGGACACAAGCAACTGAAGGAACACGGGTGTGTTTTAGTCAGTAAAACTTGCCCTGCCGCTCCGAGCGGGTGAAATTATTTGAACATTTACGACACAAAAAAAATACAATCGGTACCTACAACACTGCCTTACTCTTCTAGAGTTACAGGGGTAATGATATGTTACTTACGTCGTATGTAGTCGTTAACTCGTTATAGGTCGCCATTCCTAGTCGATTTTTATTTTTACAAATATCTAAAGGAATATTTTATTTTATACCAGTCACAAAAGGGCTGAATTTTGGAAGAGCCTTCATGACAAATCAGTATGTCAAGTCTTCAATTTCTTACAACATAGCATGAACTAACCACATACTTCGTGCCGATTTTTTTTTAAGGCTTTGTCCTCTGACCTGTTTCAATACTACCATAGATTCTGGAATACTATCTATCTTTACCTTTTTTTAGGTCTCTCAAATTTATTCATTACTTAAACTGCTTAAGATTTCCCACAACAGAGCACTTAAAAAACATTAACTATCAAATCCAACAAAAACCAATCAATTACACAAAATGTATTTTTTTATCGACATCAATCCCAACTCTAATAAAAGGAATTGTGTAATCCGAACCGTTAGGTTAGGCTATCGACTATGACGTATGTACGTATTATGTTTGTCACACGCCCTCAGTAATTCTACCGGGCACGTATATCAACGCAATCAATTTAGGCACAGCACTTATTCAAATTCCAATCGAATTTATCACTTTTCATCGTGTAAAAGCAATAAAAAAATATTGATTTCCCATCACTAGATAGGCTAATCGATTTGTAATTAAATTTGTCACGTCACTAGCTCAGGGATGGGATCACTTCGAATTAATATTTTTCGCATCACTCATTCGTTTTGCTAATTGAATATTGTGTAATTAAAAATTGGAGTCTGTTTCATTTTAGTTTGCAGACATTGCATTTATAAAATCGAAGCTTCATTTTAAATTAACTATTACCTACTACTATTATTATATATTATGTTTATAATCATAATTTGGTACACTTGGCTTACTTACAAAGCTACTTTGACTATACAGGATAAAAAAAAATCTGCTGTTTCATACGTTTTGACCGCGTAAACATTGTACTTATCCATGAAACAGTAGATTTTTATTTTGTATAACCAGCGAAAAATTTCTGCGCTGTGGGTCTAGAATTATGCTGAATTCATGGTTACAGTTAGCGCACTGGTTAAAACCTTACCCTGTTTATACAGGATAAGTACTATGCACGACTGCACGTCGCGATTTCCAGTCCACACTGGTAATTGCGTAACCAGTAAAATGGCTTTAATTTTAATAGTTCAATAACTTTCAATGCGTTATTTACGTTGTTGGCGCCCATACAAATCCCTAAATAGACTTCGAACCCAATTCGGCCAGAGCAAAGACAATATCCACGAATGGTAGATCACTGACGGCTCAGGTAGCCCAGATTAGCTCCACTCTTTAACTCCGTCAACGAAAATATGGGGCCGTATGAAAATAGTTCGAAACTTCGTAATGACTCCTCATCATCATCATGATGTGCCGTGACATGGAAGATGTAGAACTAACGGATATGCTAACTCCTAGATCGTTTTAAGATGGGTGACCAATCCCTACTATATTAATACTTTAATTAATATTTAATATAATATTATAATGCAAAAGTAACTCTCTGTCTGTTCAGCTCCCAAAACCGGGTACCAAAAGTCTGGAACCATAACCGGTTTTGCATGCCCTAATTGACATGGGCCTCCCCCAATTTGGGGGGGTTTGCCATAATAGCCACGCTTGGCAGGCGGGTTGGCGATCGCAGTATGGTGGTAAAATGCATAGAGAATGCCACTGCCCATTCCCGATACGAGTAGCTCAGAAACCGGGCATTCTCTTAGTCGCCTCCTACGACACCCACGGGAAGAGATGGGATGGTGCTATTCTTTACGTCCGGCACCACACAGAACCAAGTGACTCCTACAGCTGAATAATTAACTTTTTTGGACGGGTAAAACCATTTATGGAGTAGGGACAGGTGTCAAATCGGGTATTTCGTTTGGGCCCCAAACTAATAAATAGGTCCGTAAGTGACACGGAGTAGGAAACCCCGTAACTTCGACCGTGATTACGGATTTCGTGCTTAGAGATTAGGCCCCCTGATCTCAGGTGCGTATGCGGCACCTCCCCACAGACAATATACCACCTTCTGTCCTGCGCCGCCATACCCTGGCAACGTGCAATTGATGATCTTATGACTGCGTCAGTGAGCGGAGTACGCTCCGGAATTTTGGGCCAAAGATTTTTGAACTTTTTGCCATCATTCGAGACGCTAAGAAGAGGAGAGAGTTTCGGCCACGGCAGCCAATCTCAGCGAAGGCTAGGCATCGACGCGGGAGATATCATAGTGCGCAGAGACGGGTGTGCTGCCTCTTCCCTTACTCTCCTAGTTCGATGGGACAGCAATCCAATACGACCGTAGGGAGATCAGGCACAGGATCAACGGCTTAACGTACTTTCCGAGGCACGGGGTATCACACCGTCAAATTCCAAACACCGGGTTTTTATTCAGGAATTCCTTATCGACTCGTCGAATACCACTTGCACAACACACTCCGTAATTGAAAAAAAAAAGCGTGAACATAAATAAATAATAAGTAGCGGTTTCAACTTTCAATGTTGTCACATGGTCCCCTTATTTTTTTGTCTTGTAACCCTATCCTTGCATTGTGAACCATTATAAGATTGGAATGGGGTTGCCAGCAATATATCATACGCAATTATATTTACAATAAACATTATATTTAATTCGTTTTGCCGGTTTTGGTAAGGGTTCAATTTGAATTGCTACAAGTAATTGATAATGACGTTTTCAAAGTAACTTTTTGGTCAAAAGTCATTTGAATGTGTGCCTTCTTGTTGTAGAACTAACGGATATGCTAACTCCTAGATCGTTTTAAGATGGGTGACCAATCCCTACTATATTAATACTTTAATTCATTAATTAATATTTAATATAATATTATAATGCAAAAGTAACTCTCTGTCTGTTCAGCTCCCAAAACCGGGTACCAAAAGTCTGGAACCATAACCGGTTTTGCATGCCCTAATTGACATAGGCCTCCCCAAATTTGGGGGGCTTGCCATAATCGCCACGCTTGGCAGGCGGGTTGGCGATCGCAGTATGGTGGTAAAAATGCATAGAGAACGATGCTGCCCATGGCCTTCTTGCCGGATTACTGGCATGGGATCTGGAGGCATAGGTCCTCGCGCACATGTGGGAATGGCGCGAGGAGGCCAAACGGCCGGGGCGAAACTCTGCTGCCGCGGGAAATCGCGGCACATCGGACAGAGCTCCGGCGGGATCTCATGGTGACATGGAGAGTACGATTGTCGCAACCCAGTGCTGGGCACGCCACGATTGCGGCGGTAAGTCCCCTCTTTGAAGAGTGGTTTGAGAGGCGGCATGGCGTCCTCACCTTCCGCCTGACGCAGGTCCTCACCGGACACGGCTGTTTCGGGAGGTTCCTGTTTCGG
This sequence comes from Polymixis flavicincta, assembly GCA_949987655.1. Taxonomy (NCBI): domain Eukaryota; kingdom Metazoa; phylum Arthropoda; class Insecta; order Lepidoptera; family Noctuidae; genus Polymixis; species Polymixis flavicincta. The sequence continues at coordinate 5,214,953 of OX465199.1, forward strand.
ATAGGGCGGGAGGAAACGCGCGGGTGTTTCCACTGCGAAGATCGAACTGAGGACACGGTGGAGAACAAGGTGGCGGTCTGCCCAGCTTGAGTGGAGCACCGCCGTGTCCTCGTGGAGGCGATCGGCGGCGGCGATCTCCCCTGCGCGCCCGGCCCTGGTCCAGGTCATGGTACGGAGCGAGAGGGCATGGGTAGCCGTCACCTCCTTCAGCGAAGCAGTGATGCTCGCGAAGAGGGAGGCGGCGCACGTGAGGGAGAGGCAGACTATGCGCCCTCGCGACCCTAGCCGCCGCAGGATACGGAGACGCCCTGGGCGTCGGGAATCCCAGGCCGATTTCAGGCCACCGTAGGCATGAGGTTGCGGACGGCGAGTAATGGGTAGCTCGCTGTCCGGTAAGGACCAAGCCCAAGTCGACGGCGCGTTGTGTTCCACGCGCGTCTCAAGAGATGTCAGCACAAAATGATGGGACCCGTAAGGGCCGACGCCTGCCAGGGGTGCGGGTTTGTTCGAAAGAGATACCACAGCCCCTGGCATACGGGCTACTGAAGGAACACGGGTGGGTTTTAGTCAGTAAAAGTCTGACACGCCCTCCTGCTCCACTCAGAGCGGGAGAAGTTATTTGATGATTTCCCAACCAAAAATAAAAAAAACGCTGCTGCCCATTCTCTAGTAAGTCCCTTAGTCGCCTCCTACGACACCCACTGGAAGAGATGGGATGGTGCTATTCTTTACGTCCGGCACCACACGGTACACGGTATCTCAGTATAGTTGTGACTAAACCATTAATACCTAGGAAACTAGGACAAAGTTAGTTTTGTTGTGACCAATGAGTCAACGAAACAGTCACAGCGGTGAGGATACAGTAGTGAAGCGAGATGAATCATGTCTTCTCATAAAATGTTGTAAAACTGGTTGGGAGACTGAAGATTGTATGTCATTTGAAGTAGGTGCATATTAAGTTTAAGGTGAATCTCGTCGACATTTTTCCATACAAACTTCGGGAATGTATTACTCCACTGTTCGACAATGTACATCAAAAATTAAACCTTGTATGGTTTTGTCTCATTATTAGTATTGTCTGTACGGAAACAATACTAAAATAAAAAGCCATTAAAAAGTTAAGCCGGTAAAAAGGAGCCAACAAGGATTCGTTTTTCTTGCTCATTTAACCTAACTTTGGGCGTGTCTAAGTAATAAAAAAAATGTAAAATCTTCAATACGAAGTCGGTACCGATAAAGCTCAAATATCGAGAATTTCAATAAACTTTATAAGTCATTGATTCATGCAGCGGTTATTTCAAAAAACCCGATCTTCCGAAGGACTTTTCTTAATTTTTTACGCGCCTGTTTTACTATAACTGATCCTGCATATCACTCAATAACATTATGCATGTAGATGAGCGTCTAACTGTTCATCACTGATACTACCTCTGTCGGACACGATGCCTGGTGAGACAGCGTGCTTTTTAACCAGGCCCAACAATGAGTTCGCGCCCGCGACTAGATTCCCCGTAAGTTACAGTGTTTTACAGCAGTGATGTGGCCCAGTGGTAACTGCCGCGACTTACGAGTCGGGTCGTAGGTTCGAACCCAGACAGGCGCTTCAATTTGTGAAAATTATTTCACTACCGCTGCTCTCAAAACGGTGAAGCAAAACATCGTAGGAGACCAGCATATCCTAGAACCAAAAATTCGAAGACGTGTCATTTACCAACCTACACTGAGCCCGCGTGGATTACGGCCGCTGCTGGGACAAAGAGGAGGCCTGTGTCCCAGCAGCGGTAACGTTAGAGGCTGATCCATCACAATCAATATTAATTTATTCAAACTAGGCTGAGAGTTAGCACTTTTTGAACGTCAAATCTTATCATCTTATGCTTACAGCTTTTATGGCCCAAAATATTTATACATAACACGGAACGATTCTGGACCATCCTGCGTTGAAATTTTTCGCCAGTTATTAAAAAAAAAACCCTGCCACACAACAGAATGCATGTAGATGGCAACTTCATGAATGACATTTTCACACCCTGTATATTTAGATATCACCACTCCAGCAGGCTTAGCATGACGCTTTGTTTCTACTCTACTGTAGAATAGAAATCGCTTGTCTACATTTCACAATGAAAAACTGTCAACTGTCTATTCGGAAACATCATTGTTGTCTACTCTTCCGACGTCAAAACGCTTGTCTATGGTTCTCGTGCTAGGCCTGCAGGAAAAAGTAACCAAGTCCTATACAAGGCATAGACATTTACACGGTTTAAATTAAAATAAAAAAGTCACTCGTTCTCCTATCATAATTCTTCATCTTTCCACCGTCCCCATGTGCGCTAAAACATGACATACCTACTACACCATTTATTCCCCCATAAACCATAGAAATAAACGCCATTGTTTATTTTTATCCCCCTTACATCCCATACTTGGTTGAGCAGCTATGACCGACCATAAAGCCAGTAATTCCTTTATGCGATCACCAGAACTTTAATATTTTCTTATACACACTTTTATGCATCGTTCGCGAATACAAAGACTTTTTATTAGAACTCTCTTAACGTCTTTTTACTCGTAAAATTCGTCTGAGATGTACACTCGGCGACAAATCAAGTTTCGCATGTCCAGTGTAAGTTGACCTCGCATTAAATGATATTAATTTCTGTAAATTGGTAAAAAATAACATGTCAAAAATAAATTAGGAATCACTGTTTCTCATAATTTTTTTTTTCGTTCTTTCATTCGACTTTTCTGGGAAGAAAGAAAGAGATCAGACAAAACATTTATTCGTGTGAATCAGCACTCTTTGAGTGTCAAAATTGCATAAGCCAGTCCTACATTTACTGGGAAGAAGTGAAGCAAAAAAACTCTAGATATACTTTTGCTCAGGTCATATGAGAACTATGCAGAATAATGTCAAAGACGGTCTTTTGAGGAAAGTGTCACCCAGTTCTAAGTGGAGCTGCGTCCAGCAAGTCCACGCATTTGCAAGTGATAGTGTAGCTCGGAACTGACGTTCTAAAATTGAAATTTAATTTGATAAATGATGTGTGAATGTTTCTTTTTATTAATTAAACTAGCTGTTACCCGCGGCTTCGCGAAAATCATCCCAAGGGAACATACTACCGGGATTTATCTGTGTAGATATTACTAAAAATAAATAAAATTTCTAAAATAAAAGTAGCCTAAATACTCCTTATGACATTAGCTATCTACCAGTAAAAGTCTCGTCAAAATCGGTCCAGCCGTTTCAGAGATTAGCCGGAACAAACAGACAGACAAAAATTGAAAAAAATGATATTTTGGTATATGTACATACCGTGTATAAATCCATATGCATTTAGTAAAAAGCGGTTATTTTAATATTACAAACAGACACTCCAATTTTATTTATCTGTATGATGATGTATAGATTATATTTTATTCGAAAACATCCATTGGTTTCTTAGTAAACTTCAACTATATTCGACGAATCTGATTACATATCTCTTTTGCTGACCGTACATGTCTTGTCATCTGTGTAAGAGGCCAGCACATGCTACAGCTACCCCAATCTGTCAAATTTCTTTGATAGTTTTTCAACTTTATCACAAAGGAATAAGGTTCATGTTCAATTGGGAAAGTTTGACAGTTTGGGATAGCTTGACCTGCTGGCGTCTGTACTATGCAGTCACAAGGAATTTGAAAATTAGTTTGCTCGTTATGGATTTATGAGCGAATATTCAACCAATATTCGCTCATAAACCCTAATGGTCAGTGGAAACGTGGCATAGCTGCTGAAAAGCATCGCCTCTACGTTACTTACAGGTCGCGGGTTCGATTCATGGTTTATACACATACTCTGTTTAAAATCTGCCATGCAACAGATGAAATACCGTATATTATATATATTTTTTACTACTTGAAAACATTTAAACATACTAAAAATTCTAGACACTTACTAAAAACTTTCCATTCTGAACCATTAGAATATTGTTTTTTACACAAAATGCGTTTGAATGTTACAAGCAAACATCACTCATGTTCGGCGTTAAACAAACCGAGCCCTAACAGTGAATTAAAAGCACTAATAACAGTTTATAAGGCAACGGATAACACTCATTAACACTCACATTCTGTATTATTTGTACTCACTACATAAGTACTTGTGGAGACCACTGCACAGATGAGAGTAGAAGGTTCAAAACTACCGACATTATCTTTTACTAGTTGGAACAGACGTCCTTTCATAACAAACCTAACTTAGAAAATGCACTTTCAGATTTGCCGAATTTTCCGATTTTACCCGGGAAACTTTTACAATAAAATAAAAAAAAACACTTAAGTTGGATTATTACAAAAGGTTACAGCAAATATTTCACAAAAAAATCTAATCTTATCTCAAACGGATTATGAGGTTTTGCGTTTTCCCAACTATGATCGGATGGCTTCCAGTCTAACCGGCACCCTAATTGCGTAACGCAATATCAATCAGAATCTGTTTAATTTTGATAGATATTGCTAATACATTGCAATGAAAAATTTGTCTGCTCAAACAAAGTAAATAAATACGCAATTAATATTAGGTCTTTACCTATGAAATTGCCGTTCTGCAGTACTGGCCATTTCAAATCAAAATAATTTTTGTTTGGCTAAGAATTCTAATTTCAAATTAATTTTATTTTAAAAACATGGATTTTTTTTTCTAAAAGTAGTCATTTCTTTATTGATTAGTGTTACATTTTCATCGCATTTCAATCTTTTTCGTCATCATGGATACGTTAAAAATTCGAGTAATTATGGAATATGAGTACCGTCGTGGCAGCAACGCGGCACAAGCGGCACGCAACATTAACGACGTTTACGGAGCTAACACTACAAACCAACGCACCACCTGTTATTGGTTTGCTCGCTTCCGTTCTGGAAATTTCGACCTGAAAAATGAACCTCGCGGTCGTCCGAAGACTTTGGTCGACAATGACGAATTAAAGGCGATTGTGGAAGCTGATGATACACAATCTACGGCTGAATTAGCAGCAGCTTTCGACGTTAGCGTCAAAACAATATTGGTCCATTTGCGTCAAATTGGCAAGGTAAAAAAGCTTGACAAATGGGTGCCCCACGAACTCAATGATCGCCAGCGCGAAGTACGCGTCGAGACGTGCCTTGCACTGCTCAACAGACACACAAATGAAGGAATTTTGAACCGCATTGTTACCTGCGATGAAAAATGGATTCTGTTTGATAACCGTAAGCGCTCAGCAAGTTGGTTGGATCCTGGTTCAGCACCTAAACAATGCCCTAAACGAAAACTTACCCCTAGAAAAGTGATGGTCACTGTTTGGTGGTCTAGCGCCGGTGTGATTCATCACAGCTTCTTACCAAACGGGGTGAGCATTACTGCAGATGTGTACTGTGAAGAACTGAACACAATGATGGAGAAGCTGGCGCATCTCCAACCAGCATTGGTCAATCGCTCGTCTCCGCTGCTCCTGCACGACAACGCGCGACCTCATACTGCACAGCAGACGGTCTCCAAGTTGCAAGAACTGGGGTTGGAAGCTCTCCGTCATCCGCCCTACTCACCAGACCTTGCGCCTACAGACTACTACTTTTTCCAGAATTTGGATAACTTCTTGGCGGGAAAAAAATTTAATACCCGAGAGGCAGTACAAAATGCCTTTGAAGAATTTGTTGCCTCCCGTCCAGCTGATTTCTTTAAGAAGGGCATCAATAAACTGCCACTGCGATGGCAAAGATGCATTGATTGCATGGGTGATTACTTCGATTAATACAAATAAAAAATTCATGAAAAAAATTCGTTTAAATTTTTTCATACAAAACGGCAATTTCATAGGTAAAGACCTATTATTACTGAACTATCAAAATATAAGTCACTTCTATCGTATAGAATTATCCCGCTAATAAAGCTGAATACCAGAATTTTAAATGGAGCGACTACCACAACCCAGCTTAAACTTTAGTATTCCCACTGCTGGGACACAGGCCTCCTCTCGGTGAGAGGGAATGAGCCGTAATCCACCACGCGGGCCCATTGCGGGTTGGTAGATGTCACATGTCTTCGAATTTTTGGTTCTAGGACATGCCCGTTTCCTCACGATGTTTTCCTTCACCGTTTTGAGAGCAGTGGTGATGAAATAATTTACACAAAGTAAAGCCTTCAACTCGTAAGTCACAGCCGTTACCACTGCTCTCCACAATTTTATAGAAAAAAAAGTTACCAAGAAATGAGCCTTCTGCATTTCTTTCCATGATTACGCTTTGAAGCAATAGCCAAGCTTTATAAAAGAGTTGCTAAAATGTACTCAAACACATCCGTCTTACTCATCTGTTGGATTAACGGTATTGTGTGTTTTAATATGGAGTTAATGGAAGCTATATTTATGTTTGTTGAGGCTAAAAATAGTCATATTTTCTCCTATGGGCGTTAAATGGGAGTTTATTGATTATGAGAATGAGAATGTGAGACCGAAGATGTGGGAATCCTACACCGGTCTTTGTAAAGGCGAAAGGTTATTATTAAAAGTCGGCGGCGAGATGGGGTGACGATATTGTTGCCATCACGGGCAGATCCTGAATGAAGCTGGCACAGGAGCGTGGCGACTGGCCCAAGAAATGATAGGTCTGTGCCCAGCTGTGGGTGAAGTCGGGCTTTGAATGATGCTAAGTAACAATAGCTACGCTTGCCGCGGTTGGTCCGTGGATGGGTGACCATCTTTATATAGGTACCAAGAGCCCTCCGTGCCTCGGAAAGCACGTTAAGCCGTTGCTCCCGGCTATCATTTGTGGATCTTTGACAGTCGTTACGGGTCGTCAGAAGCCCGAAAGTCTGACAACCTGTCTTACCAAAATACTGCTGCATCTGGTTAGACTAGAAGCTGACCCCAACATAGTTGGGAAAAGGCTAGGCAGATTATCATGATCAAAATTAATCTGCCTAGCCTTTTCCTAACTATGTTGGGGTCGGCTTCCAGTCCAACCGGATACTGCTGAATACAAGTATATTATATGGAGCGACTGCCTATCTGACCTCCACAACCCAGTTACTGGGTAACACGATATCCCTTGGTAAAACTGGTTGTCAGGTTTTCGGGCTTCTGATGACCCGCAACTACTGTCGATTGTCAAAGGTTCACAAATAACAGCCGGGACCAACGGCTTATCGTGCTTTCCGAGGCATGAAGGCGTGCGGAAAAAGGCATTATTTTAAGAAATTCCCGGTGTACAGTCACGAGCAATAACATGTAAACACATCGCCAAATTCAAAAGCGATTTTCTTTTAAATAGCGATTGCAGCCTTGAGATAACTTAGATATTTCATTACAGTGTGGGTTCCAAAATATTATTTTCATAATAACATAAGATTACAATTAGTAAAAGTGGAGAAAATTACTTTTAAAAGTTGGTAAGTGTATACATATTATTGCTCGTGACTGTACATAACTCTGCTGTACTAGTAAACGTAAAACCACTATGAAATCAATGCCCAGTAGGTTAGTTACTTAATGTGAACCTAGTCCACATTTTTCCCGACTTTTCTAGACTTCAACTTAAGAAGGTGATGTTTATCGGAGTAAATTTTCTTAAAATAAGCTTAATAAGTACCTGAGTCTTTAACTCGTATTTTAGTAGTCCGGAACTTACCTGAAAAAGACAAAGAGAAATGACTTAGTAAAATTGATATAAGTACATAATTATTTTTCTGATCGACAAAAACAATAGAAAACACAGCGAAGATATTGCGTTAAGGTAAATCTAGTCTACATTTTTCCATACAAACCCTGGGAGTGTATTACTCCACTGTTCGACATTGTACAGACGCCAGCAGGTCAACCTATCCCAAACTGTCAAACTTTCCCGATTGAAGATGAACCGTATTCCTTTGGCATAAAGTTTAAAAACTATCAAATAAATTTGACAGATTGGGGTAGCTTGATATGCTGGCCTCTGTACATGAAAAATTAAACATGGTATGGTTTTATCTCATTACTAATATTGTATGCACGGAAACAGTATACTAAAATAAAAAGCCATTAAAAAGTTATGAGCCAACAAAGACTCATTTTTCTTGCTAATTTAACCTAAATTTGGGCGTGTTTAAGTAATAAAAGAAGTGTAAAATCTCCAAAACTAAGTCGGTACCGACAAAGCTCAAATATCGAAAAGTTCAATAAGCTTTATTAATCATTGATTTATGCAGTGGTTTTTCATAAAAGCCGATCTTCCGAAGGACTTTTCTTAATTTTTTACACGCTTGTTCTACTATAACTGATCCTGCAGCTCACTCAATAATGTTGTGGGTGTAGACTAGCGTCTAACTACTCATCACGGGTACTGCCTCTGTTGGACACAAAGCCTAATGAGACAGCGTGATTTTTAGCCAGGCCGATCAGTGAGTTCGAACCCGCGACTAGGTTCCCCTTAATATTCTTGGCTGACGCAAGAAGTAGGGCCTACTTTCATGTCCGATTACTAATCCCTCCTGCCACAAAGCTAATGCGTGCGCCCGATGTAGGTCTATTTAGAAATAGACGTATATAGAATTGTATGAAGAACTAGCTGCGCCCGCGACTTCGTCCGAATTAAACAAATTTCTAAAATAAAAGTAGCCTAAGTTACTCCTTATTACATCAGCTATCTGCCTGTGAAAGTCTCGTCAAAATCGGTCCAGCCGTTTCAGAGATTAGTCGGAACAAACAGACAGACAGACACAAAAATTTAAAGGTATATGTACCGTCTATACATTCATATGCATTTAGTAAAAAGCGGTTATTTTAATATTACAAACAGACACTCCAATTTTATTTTTCTGTATAGATGTTGTAGTAGGCTCACTGCGCAGCGGACTCGCCTCATGTTCGAGCCGTCATAATGTTTGAGTCGGGCTGTTCTAAAATATAGATCAATCTATGTAACGCGCAAACCCACCTTTTTGTTTCGCCGTAGTCGGGTAAAAAATTATAAAAGCCAGCAAGTTGGTAGCGCAGTTGTCTGCAGAGGCTGCATCATACGTAACTTAATGTAATCCCCTCGTTTAAGCTATTATGATCCATTCAAAAAATCTTTTCCAAAACTCAAAACACTTCAAACTTAAGCCTCATCTTCCAAGGTACATCCCTCCAAACTACCTCTAATCACAGGTCCCTCAGGGCCTCAGGGAGGGAGGGAGGTCTTAAGTCCACAATCACTTAGCACAACTCAATGGTATATCGCTTACTATGATCATCAAAACGTTATTTGCATGTCTAATTTGATACCAGGATTTAGTCTTGAGAGACGTGGGATAACTTTGGGATATAAGGGACGATGTCTTGGTAGGGGCCGCGATTCTTACGTATAATAATAAATAAATAATATTATTATTTTCTATTTTCAACCAGCACTTGTAGGTTTTGGTAGCGTACATCCTCTCAGCAATGTCCTTAACTAAGGTGTTTCTACACGTACCAACCCTGGACATGAAAGAGGCAATTCTGCTTCTCTGTATGGCATTGAACGCGTTCAACCTTTGTTTGGTGAGTGGATAGGTAAAGTGTTTAGAAGCAATTTATTTTTCTATGGTTTAAGTCACTGTGCTATTAATTAGCATAGCAGAGACCATAGTAAAAATACCTGAACTGGATGTGGCAGTCACAAAAATATTGTAACTTTTGGGCAACCGCAAGGAAAATAGCTTTCCTAGATTTTTAACCGACTTCAAAAGAAGGAGGTTATCAATTCGACATGTTTACATATATTTTAATGTATGTTCTGGCATAACTCCATCTTAAATACACGGACTTGCAAAATTATTTTTTGTTCGAAAGGGGTTTATTCCGAAATGGTCCCATTTAAATTTCATACAGATCTGATGATACGTTTCGGAAACAGACAAAGGAACTCTTGAAAAAATTACAGCAAATCAACCGCGATTGCTGCTATCGCATAAATATGCATTTTTTTGACCCCAAGGATGATGAAATTTCGAATTGGTGTGGAGTAGGTACTATAAAAAACCGACATGTGGAGTAGGTACTGACAGGCGTGAAGTTGTTAAGGTATCTCGAGAATAGAAAAAAATATTGTAGTTATTTCGTATTTAATAATACACGATATAAAACTGTCTCGTAACTGAATCCTTCCTCAATTTCCTATTGCAAGTCGATGTCACACAAATCTTAACCTAAACAACAGAAGCGTGTCCGTGTCATACTTTAAGACCTATGTTTTCACCTCAAAGAGCAAACTTAGAACTCTCAGAGCCGCTCAACTTGGACTCGCAAGTTAATTCCCTACTCATCATGTTATGATGATATGTCTGAATACAAAGAAAATATAGAATTGCCGAAATTACTAGAAGCAAGGCACTTGTTCCGTGTGGTGCCGGGCGTAAAAGAATAGCACCATCCCATTTCTTCCCGTGGATGTCGTAGAAGGCGACTAAGGGACTTACTAGAGAATGGACAGCAGCGTACTCTATTCATTTTACAACCAAACTGCGATTGTCAACCCGCCTGCCAAGCGTGGCGATTATGGCAAATCCTCCCCTTGTGGGGGAGGCTTATATCCAGCAGTGGATGTCTTTCGGTTGATATGATGATGATGATGATGAAGGCACTTGTTCGGATTCATCATCATCCAATAGAAAAATTATCATCATCTGCCTAGCCTTTAAGTCTAACCGGATGCAGCTGAATACCAGTATTTTACATGGATCTACTGCCTATCTGACCTCCTCAACCCAGTAATTGGGTAATACGATACCCACCTAATAATTGTTTATGCACCGGGCGACGTCAATACATCAAAGCCGGCTGTCACTGAAAACCAGCGCTGGGGCTCTGTCTTGCATAGGGTCGCAGCATAATGCTGAGCGATAGCCGTTTTGTGTGGATGTGACGCACATTTCCCTTAACCTTTTCAAATTTTTGTATTCCTGTTGCGATTTCCATAATCTGAATACACGTAGTAAAGATGAAATTGTGATTCCAAAATTTAGACTGACTAAAACTAGCAAGTCATTTCTAATAAACAGTATCCACTTCTATAACAAGTTGCCAAAGTCAGTTACAGAACTTAGCGATGGAAAGTTTAAAACGCACATCAAACGTATCCTTATCAAAAAAAAAACATATTATAAGATAAAAGACTACGTTGAAGACAGGGATGTTTGGTATTAATTCCTTCTGCACATGTGGCTTCCCTGGTACCTCATTAACAGCATAACTATGTGAAAGTATTAACTGCTCTCAAATACAATTTCTTTTTTATTATTTTTATTTTTACAATGCAGACATATTCTCGTCATTAATTTACATTATACGTCAATTTTATTTAGGTTCAGTTTATTTATGTAGATTATTTTACATATTGTGAATGAGAGAACGTTGTAGGCCTTACTGACTGTAGATTTGTAGACGATTTTCTATTCTGTATTCGTCTAAGTACCTGGTACTTATTGACAGGCCTGCGCTGTCCTCCCATACATTTAATCTCTGTAATTTGAAAATATTGTTAAAGCCAATTATTATTGAAAGAGTAACCGTGGAGTTTCTTGCCGGCTCTTCTCCATAGGAAACAACAATTTGGAACCGTGCACCTAGCTTCTGACGTTTCATAAGTGCCTATGCAGGTTTATATGAAATAAAAATATTTAGATTTTTGATTTTGTTCTTTTTGCGTCATGTTTACCGCAAATAAACGTTTTTTCTTTCTTTCTAGATGTCGCAATTATGTCTTCGAATGGTTCTGGGACATGCCGGTCCTCATGTTTTCCTTCGCCGTTTTGAGAGCAGTGACGATGATATAAAATTAGCTATACAGTGCGAGTTTTTATATTGTGCACATGTCAAAATGTCTGAATCTTTAGAGGAATGAGGAACAGGGTGTAAAGTTCGCTCATCCTCTACTGAAAAGGGAGGATCCTCCAACCAGACGCGTGTTGTTTCTGGTAGGCAACTGCCCGTATGCTATCTGTGCTCAAAAAAAACGAATTTTTGAGTGCCATCTAGCCCTGGAAATTTATCGACGTCCAATCATATTGCCCTCCAGTGGATCAAAGGGCACAGTGGATCTTTAGGCAATGATGCCGCAGATGAACTTGCGAAGACTTGCTTTAAACTTCCAAGCCATGTTCAAAATTTAAATCATTCATTAAACGTAAGTTGTGCCTTTTATACTGTTAAAGATTATATTGAGGACAAAAAAGCTTGGGATTGACCTGCTCCAATTTTGTATACTGAATCTTGTTTTTATTTTTGTTTTGCTCTTTGACATTCGATTATTATTATATACACTTTGACATTTGATTATTATTATACACACTTTGACATGAATATTTACTTTGAGAAGTATAATATTATTTTTGCTTTAATTATTGTGAATGTGAGGACTATGTGGTATTTTTGTTTTTGTTTCATTTCTTTCTCAGTTCATTTTTAAAGTTAATCTGGCAGTTTGAGTACTTTATGCGGCCTACCCAAATGTCTTTTCTTTGGTATTGTTCGTCAAATCGTTGAGCTCCTCAAGTTCTGAGTTGAGCCGTATGATTACTGATACATGCGTGCACTGAATGGACAGGTCCACTCAACCTGTGTGGTTCTTTCCTCAAAAGACCATTTCAGACACCAATCCACATGGTCTTCACATGATCTGACCAAGATTATGTCTGGACTTTAAAAGAGACTGCGACCTCTGAGTTTGTTTCGGCCTTTCTTTTCAGAGTAGTCAGATAGGAAACGCCGACCTCATCTAGTTTAAAAAAATATGATTGACGTGTTAAAGTGTTTGTACAAACCTACTTACAGAAATAAATCATTTATCATTTTAGAGAGGCTCTGATAGATATGAAATTGTTAGGCCCGTACCCACTTCTCCCCCTTTCTCACAGTTTCGTGCGTGGATTCGCAAAAGGTCGAGCGAACTCCATAACAACAGATGGTCACGGGCAACAGACCGTAGATTTCAAAAAACTTCTCAGCCTGAGCAGAAATAACCTCAGAACAGGAACAATTACGGGCCATAACCCCCTTAACAAACACTTTTATAACATAGGCGCCGCAGACAGCCCGCTTTGCAGGGGCTGCCTCGCCTGACGCCGAGGAATCAGCCGCCCACGTCATCCTGGAATGCGAGGCTGTGGCTTCTCAACGTGAAGATATCCTCGGAACAGTGAGTTCGCTCCGCTAAACCTGTGAAGCTCCCAGGAAGATTCTGTGCTTTTGGGCGGAGCTAGACTGGCTTTGTTAGCCAGTATCCCCACGCACAACGGACCGAATGGGAGTCTACGTGCGGAAAAGGGAGTCCCAACATCATCATCATCATGCTTAATTTTATAGCCGTAAAAAACATTGAAAAAAATATTTAGATTTTTTAAATATATTTTTAAGGCGGTAAAATTTAAACATAGATTCCCTCATTTTGTTAAGTGCATATTATAAAGACTCACACTGTACATACTACAATAGGAAAAAGATTGAAAAGACCCTTCAACATATATTGGGTTGGAAAATGACAAGTGAATTCATCGAACCACAACAAAATCGTCGCGTGTCCGCACCGTTTAACTGCCGTACGTCGGCGTATGTCCTCGTTTTAAAATTTCAGCAAACTTGGGGCTTCCCCAGCGGTTGAGGTTAATTCCATTACCGACGGGTCATTGCGTCGGCGCGGAATTATTTATTAACATGCACTGATTACTGGGGGCGATACTTTTAATATTACTGAAATCTTCTCGTGGCCTAGAAGCCTAAATTTTATTTAACGTAATACGTTGAGGGGCTTGTGGCTAGATAACAATAGCTGCACAGGTCGATCGGCCAGGTTAAGCTACGCTTGCCGCGGTTGGTCCGTGGATTGGTGACCATTTTTACATACCAAGACTCCTCCGTGCCTCGGAAAGCACGCTAAGCCGTTGGTCCCGGCTATCATTTGTGGATGTTTGACAGTCGTTACGGGTCGTCAGAAGCCCGAAAGTCTGACAACCAGTCTTACCAAGAGGTGTCGTATTACCCAGTAACTGGGTTGTGGAGGTCAGATAGGCAGTCGCTCCATGTAAAATACTGGTATTCAGTTGCATCCGGTTAGACTGGAAGCCGACCCCAACATAGTTGGGAAAAGGCTAGGCAGATGATGATGATGAAGTTGGAGAATAATCCTTCTGCGGGTTTAGCATGACGCTTTGTATTTCTACGAAGAGTAGACAGTGCTTTTTCAATACAAAGTGACATTTCATTCCTACATCTTTGTTATCGCACCGTAGATATCCTTCTACAATCTGTCATTTAGTCATTCGTTTCTAACGATATTTGTCTAGGTCCTTATAAATGGAGACAATTTCAGAAGAATATTTCTTCCCAAACTGTCAAAATCACATTGACAACAAAACTTTCTACTCGACGGCCATAAAGTATATACGACTAGCTTTTGCCCGCGGCTCCGCCCGCGTGGATGTCGGTTATCGCGTAAAAAAGTAGCCTATGTCCTTACCCATATCCCAGGCTATATCTCGGCCAAATTTCATGACGATCGGTTCAGCGGTTAAGGCGTGAAAGCGTAACAGACAGACAGACAGACAGACAGAGTTACTTTCGCATTTATAATATTAAGTAGGGATTATCTACAAAACCATGATTCGTTTAGAACGCATAACTGTGATAATAAATAGAAAAACATAGCTATCTTATCCTATTGTACATCATTTAGTTAATAGTCATGTCTATTCTTCCGTCGACAAGTCGGTGCTTGTGCTAAGCCTGCTGGTGGTAAATATACTCTAACATAGAAAAGATAGGTCAAAACGTGGTGTAGGTTTTTGACGGATAGCCTACTGCCCTGCCTGTGCCAGACGTACAGTCAACAGCTGACAGTTGACATTGACAACGCCTTTATGTACACTTAAGTATCACCAGTCGACATTCGAACCGGCTAAATATTTTTTTTAAGTTTAATGCACCATACGGATAAACATTAGCAACATATAACATGACGTTGAAATAGTTTGCCAATTCGTGAAGCAAGCTTGAAACTTCTCATGTGCCTTTAACTAATTTGCACCTAGGGTTGCCAGGTCTTAAAACGGAAAAGCCGGACAGACAAGTCTGTTTAGCCGGACATTTGGGTAGAAAGGCCGGACACCCTTAATTTTTACCCGACTGCGCCAGACGGAGGGTTATGTTTTTCGAGTGTATGTATGTATGTATATTTCTTTGTGACGCTCTGTAGCCGGCTTGATCGATTTCAGCTTGAGAGGTGCCGTTAGATTCGTCTTAATTGTGAGTGACACTGGTCATATCAAAATTGAAAGAAAAATGGCAGACTTTTGGCGAAAAAAAAGCCGGCTCACATAGGGTCTTCAAAAAAAATATTCCTTTTTTGAAGACTATTGGGGTCTTAATTATTTTTTTCTCGAACCCCTTTGTGTGGGGTATCAAAATAAAGAGTTTTATAAATACGCCTCATTAACGTCAAAAATGATTATATCAACTAAAAACTGTGGAATAAAAAAAAAATTACAAAATCAAAAAACCCGACTGCCTAAAAAGTGAACTTTAATTAAAAAAGATGGAAACAAGAAACTGTTTTAAAAAGGATGACCGAATACTATTATAAGCAATGTCATGCAGTCGGAGGCATCATCTTAAATTTAACAATAAATACCTTTATTGCCTGTTAAAACAGTTTTTTTAGCATTTACGATAAAACCTTTAATTCTATTGAAACAACAACAAAATTTAATTAATCAGTCTTGTTATATGGACAGTGCTACTCCGCTCGCTTGCGCTAGCGATACAAGGTAAGGCGGGCGGAGCGGAAACCAACACATGGCAAATGTAAAAAAATATACATAATTAAAAAGCATAACAAAAGCAGGACAGGCCGGACATCTTATAATTTGGCCGTACATGCAACCAAAAACCTGACTGTGTCCGGCTTTATCCGGATGCCTGGCAACGCTAATTGCACCAATAGTACTTATAATCGGCCTATATTGTTCCCACAGCTGGGACACTGCACAGGCCTCTTCTCTTCAAGAGGGAGTGGGCCCTTAATCTACCATACGAGCCCAGTGCGGGTTGGTAAATGTTCGATGTCCTCTAATTTTTGATTCTTGGATATGCCCGTTTCCTATCTATTTCTTCACCGTTTTGAGAGCAGTGGTGATGAAATAATTTACACAAAGTTTACGTTCCGTGTGGTGCCGGACATAAAAGAATAGCACCATCCCATTTCTTCCTGTGGGTGTCGTAGAAGGCGACTAAGGGACTTACTAGAGAATGGGCAGCAGCGTTCTCTATGCATTTTACCACCATACTGCGATCGCCAACCCGCCTGCCAAGCGTGGCGATTATGGCAAAACCCCCGTTTTGGGGTAGGCTTATGTCCAGCAGTGGGCGTCTTTCGGCTGTAATGATGATGATACGCTGCCTGAAGGCTTAGTTAGCATTTAGCATTTAGCCGTTAGCATAACGCTTTCTATTTCTACGAAGAATAACAGTACTTTTTCAATACAAAGTTACATTTCGTTTCTTGATTTTTGGAATCGCACCATAGATACCCTTCTACAATCTGTCATTGTGTCCTTCGTTTCTAACGATCTTTGTCAGTGTCCAAAACACGACCATTCAAACTCGTAAATAGTCCCTGTTACCACTGCTGACCATCCTTGATTTCCACGCGCTTCATACCCACGTACCCTCCACCAAACAAACCTATATTTCCCACCGACCCTTTCAAATTCTTCGAAGCAACAAAACTACCTTATTATTGAGAACTTCAGCACCGTTATAAGTTGTGTAGTACAAGTTTTTTGTGCGAGATCTATGTGCGAACTTCGGATGGGCCTGAGTGAGGCTGCGTGCGTGTTTGTGTAGAAGCGAACGTGGCTAGGGATGGGTCGCGTTCTGACTTTGACACCGCAGGGGTGCCAACAAAAGTCAGTGCGTTGTTTATCGAGAATTTCATGCTGTGCTGTTTGCCTTTTATAGTCTGTGCTCAATAAATGTGATGTCGTAGCACTATACAGGGCAAAGTATTGCTAGCTAATTTAGTTTGACTCTGTGTATGATCTGCGTAGTCTTTTCCCAACTATGTTGGGGTCGGCTACCAGTCTAACCGGATGCAGCTAGTATTTTACAAGGAGCGACTGCCTATCCGACCTCCACAACCCAGTTA
This sequence comes from Polymixis flavicincta, assembly GCA_949987655.1. Taxonomy (NCBI): domain Eukaryota; kingdom Metazoa; phylum Arthropoda; class Insecta; order Lepidoptera; family Noctuidae; genus Polymixis; species Polymixis flavicincta. The sequence goes on from OX465199.1 coordinate 5,232,101, forward strand.
CTGGGTAATACGATACCCCTTGGTAATCCTGGTTGTCACATTACCGGGCATCTGATGATCTAGAACGACTTCACAGCTAGTATAAGTGACCACTGAAAATCAGCGCTGGGCTGTGGGTCCTGTAGCACAGCATCTTGCTGAGTGAAAGCCTTCTTGTCACAGTAATGGCGTGCAGCTGCCGACTATTTATCTTATCTTTTTGTATGCACGAGATTCTGTGACAAATAAATCTTTTCCTCTTTCTTTATTTCTATACAATAGTAAAATGAAATAAAAAAGCTTGCAAGTGCTACAAACATCGACCTTAGACGTTACAACACAAGTAAAAGTCTCATTCAGCGGTAGTAAGTTAGGTCGATAGGCACTAACTCTACCTAGGGATCCTACGCAGATCATAAAACAGACGAAGAACGTTACCCAGGACATCCATTTACCTTCAAAGATATTTAGGGAGGCATCAATATTGTACGCAGTGTGCACGTACGGGTAATGAAATAACTTATGTACTGTAGCGTACTCTTTTGTGCTAGGGCTGCTAGCTACTATACTAGACAGAAAGCAAGATTACTGGAAAATCACTCTTTAAAAAATTTTAATTTAATATTTAAAAAACCCCCGACCCTAACAAAAACTCTAAAAAGTAAAAATAATAATATTTATAGGCCTTGTAAGATGAAGGTAATGTTTTGATCAAGGCAATTGTCAAGTCGGGGGACGGCTAATGAAAATGCTAGGCCTCTGTTTGGCGTTTTCAGTAATATCACTTTCTATCCATTAAAAATCTTGTTATTTATACAGTCGACATTCACTTGTTTACTTACTAACTACTTTAGTTTACAAAAAGTTGACGTCACGTGATAAAAAATCATCGTAAGGAGCGTTTTTGCGGTAAATTTTTTAATTGAGAAAATGGATATAAATCTATTTATTTTTATTTTTCTGTTACATATTTCGTCCCAATCTTTAAATTAGAATAGTCTATAATAAATTGGAAAATACCCTATTCAGGGCCAGAATGTATAGTATAGGTGGCAAAATAACGTTTTCTTATTTCATACTTTTAGACTTTTTCAGTAGTGTGACTACTGAAGAATCACGCTCTATAACGTATAAGTGGTGCCCAGTGGTAACAACCCCGACTTACCAAGTTGTTAGGTCGTGGGTTTGAACCCAGACAGGAATTCTTTCAAAACGATGAACGAAAACCTCGTGAGGAAAGCGGGATGTCCTATAACGAAAAATTAGACCACATGTGACATCTACCAACACGCACTGGACCCGCGTGATGGATTACAGAGCACTCCCTCATGCAGAGAGGAAGCTTGTGGCCCAGCAGTGGGAACATTATAGGCTGATTATGCTATATGCTATGACCATGTGAATCATCATCATCAACATTTCAGCCGATAGACGTCCACTGCTGGACATAGGCCTCCCCAAGCTCCGCCACTTCGCCCGGTTCTGTGCTTCTCGTTTCCAGCGGAATCCAGTGGCCTTCAAAAGGTCATCAGTCCACCTTGTGAGAGACATGACCATGTGCATGTTTCATCATCATCCTCATTTCAGCCGAATGACGTCCACTGCTGGACATAAGCCTACGCCAAAAGGCTAATCGCCATGCTTGGCTGGCGGGTTGGCGATCGCAGTATGGTGGTAAAATGCGTAGAGAATGATGCTGCCCATTCTCTAGTAAGTCCCTTAGTTGCCTTCTACGACACCCACGGGAAGAGATGGGATGGTGCTATTCCTTTACGTCCGGCATCACACGCATCACATGCATGGAACGTGCATGTTTATCCCATTTCCAAAACCTCCATTTGCGTTCATTATCAACCCTATCTGTAGTGTCGTGTTACAGACAAATTTATTTATTTTGATATGCCGTTATAAAAGTGATGCGTGCCGGCTGAATATATTACTTGAGACCGGGAGCACTGGGAGCTAGCGCTGAACTACCTACGTGTGTCTGTGTACCTGTATGTAGCTCTTAGATCTAACTCGTGTTTTAGACGCTAGTTTTTGAAGTAATACGTGTAGTTTATCATGCGTATTAAGTCTTTTAAAAGGAATCATTCATTATTTTAAGTGAAATCATCGACACGACGAAGAAGTCTCTTAAGTTAAAACCAGTCTTGATACTTTCGACCAGGATTGAATAGAGTTCAGTATCAAACGCCACATAATTAAATAGTGAACGCATTCTCCAAAAGAACGTGTTCGACCTCTTCTGTGGACTGCAGTTTTTTTTTTTGAGGGTAGGAAATCATCAAATAACTTATCCCGCTCTGGGTGTAGCAGGAGGGCGTGTCAGACTTTTACTGACTAAAACCCACCCGTGTTCCCTCAGTTGCCTGTGTGCCAGGGGCTACGGTACCTCTTTCGAACAACCCGCATCCCTGGCAGGCTTCGGCCCTTGCGGGCCCCATCAGTTTTCTGTAGACTGTCTAAAAGGTCATCACCATCATCATCTGCCTAGCCTTTTTCAATCAATGCCAATCACATTGGGGTCGGGTTCCAGTCTAACCGGATGCAGCTGAATACCAGTATTTTACATGGAGCGACTGCCTATCTGAATCTGACCTCCACAACCCAGTTACTGGATAATACGATACCTCTTGGTAAGACTGGTTGTCAGACTTTCGGGCTTCTGACGACCCGTAACGACTGTCAAAGATCCACAAATTACAGCCGGGACCAACGGCTTAACGTGCTTTCTGAGGCACGGAGGGGTATTGGTATGTAAAGATGGTCACCAATCCACGGACCAACCGCGGCAAGCGTAGCTTAACCTGATCGATCGACCCGTGCGGCTTAAAAGGTAAATGATTTTATTTCTGGAAGTAGGTTTGTACAAACACTTACACGTCAATCATATTTTTAAAACTAGTTGAAGTCGTCACTTTCTATCTGATTTCTCTGAGAAGAAAGACTGAGGGTTGTCAGACTTTTGGGTTTTTGACTACTCGTAACGACTGTCAAAGATCTACGAATGACAGTCAGGACCAATTCCTGAAGGGGGTTCCCCTTAAGGCATTGGTACATACTCGCGGGCTCGAACTCACTGGTGGGCCTGGCTGAAAAGCACGCTGTCTCACCAGGCTTCGTGTCCGACAGAGGTAGTACCGTGATGAGCAGTTAGACGCTAGTCTACACGCATAACATTATTGAGTGAGCTGCAGGATCAGTTATAGTAAAACAGGCGCGTAAAAAATTAAGAAAAGTCCTTCGGGAGATCGGGTTTTATGAAAAAACCACTGCATAACTCAATGACCAATAAAGTTTATTGACCTTTTCGATGTCTGAGCTTTGTCGGAACCCTTTGGTTTTGGAGATTTTACACTTCTTTTGTTACTTAAACACGCCCAAAGTTAGGTTAAATTAGCAAGAAAAACGAATCTTTGTTGGCTCGTAACATTTTAATGGTTTTTAATTTTTGTATTCTGTTTCCGTACAGACAATATTAATAACGAGACAAAACGACAGCATGTTTAATTTTTGATGTACACTGTCGAACAGTGGAGTAATACACTCGTGAAGTTTGTATGGAAAAATGTGGACGCGCGTGTCTAATGGCTGGTCGCGCATCCGCGAACCGATCGCGCCAACAGATTGATATTTCCGCAGGTTTGTATTTAGCCACGAAACTTGAAAGGTTAATAACTAAGCCTATATTTAGTACTAAACGTTTACGGGGAACAAACACCATACAATGTTTGAATCACTCTCCTACCAAACAATGTTTACCACTAAGTAATCGTCTAAACTAGTCGAGTACAGGGTTCGATTCCCGGCGCGAGCACTTAAGTTATGTAAACACTGACTGTTTACTTTCTGTTATTATAAACAGTTTTATTTAAACACATCCGTTTTAGACTGTTTGTGGATGCTTCAAGCGAGAGTTAGTTCGAAGAAATTTTATAGAGAAAAGGTAAGGTGTCGGCCCCACTTGATTGGAAGTGGTCAAATTTAGAGACAGTGGAGGCCAAGTGGTAACGGCCGCGACTTCCGAGTTAGGTCGTGAGTTCGAACCCCAGCCAGGCGCTTTACTTTGTGTAAATTATTTCATCACCACTGCTCTCAAAACGGTGAAGGAAAACATCGTGAGGAAACCGGCATGTCCTAGAACAAAAAAATCTAAGACATGTGACATCTACCAACCCGCACTGGGCCCGCGTGGTGGATTACGGCCCAATCCCTCTCACAGAGAGGAGGCTTGCGTCCCAGCAGTGGGAATATTATAGGCTGATGATGATTCTCAAAACGGTGAAGGAAAACATCGTGGGGAAACTGGCATGGCTCAGATAGAACCAAAAATTCGAAGACATGTGACATCTACCTACCAAACCGCACTGGGGCCGCGAGGTGGCGCGACCCACTCCCTCTCACCGTGAGGAGGCCTTATGTATAACTCAAGTCCCTATAGTTTCACGAGAACCCATGAAACTGGGTAATAGCAAAGCAACCTTGCTGTTATCAGTCCCGACTGTCAATTGTAGATTTTTGACACTCTTTTACGGGTTGAAAAAACCAAAAAGTCACATCATTCATTCTCATCATTCTCCTGCCCTTATCCCAATTTATTTGGGGTCGGCGCAACATGTCTTTTTCTTCCACACTTCTCTATTAGTCGTCATCTCCGTAGTCACACCCTTTCTAACCATATCATCATTCACACAGTCCATCCATCGTTTCTTTGGTCTCCCCCTACTCTTATAGCCATCGACATTCATATTCAAAACTTTCCTCACGACATTTTCCTCATTCCTCCGTATCACATGCCCATACCATGACAACCGATTTCCACACAACTTTTCATTTATCGGTGCCACTTTCAGGCTTCCTCTTATGTACTCATTTTTTATTCTATCCATTCGTGTAACACCACACATTCCTCTTAACATTCTCATCTCGGATACATGCAATTGCCTTTCATTCATCTCTTTTGTGGCCCAACATTCTGACCCATACAAGACGGCAGGTCTTACCATGGTTTTATATATATTCCCCTTAAGTTTAAGGGGAATATGGGAGTCACAGATGGTTCCCGTGACCTGCCGCCATTTCATCCATCCGGTGTTAATTCTGTGTTAATTCCGGTGTTAATTCCGGTGTTAATCCGGTGTTAATTCACATATCCAGTCTTACCAAAAGATTATCGTGTTACCCAAATACCTGGGTTGTGGAGGTCGAGTTGGCAGTTGCTCCATGTAAAATACTGGTTATTCAGCAGCATCCAGTTAGACTGGAAGCCGACCCCAACATAGTTGGGAGAAGGTTAAGCAGATGATGATGACTAAACAAACTGACAAATAACACCGATACTTTATCGCCTGGGGTGCGGGTTGTTCGAAAGAGATACCGTGGTGGCACACAGGCAACTGAGGGAACACGGGTGGGTTTTAGCCAGTAAAAGTCTGACACCCCTCTTGCTCCACCCAGAGCGTTAGATAGAAGTAATTTGAGGATTACACAACCGCGAAAAAAAAAACTGTAACTATACTATCAAGATCATCAATGAGTATCGTATTGCATTACTAATATTACTGCAACTGATTGTTATGCGCTACAGTGTAATACGCGATGACGTCACTTCCTTTCTAGCGAATATTGAGGAGCCTTGTCGATGTAAGAAAAAACCGGCCAAGTGCGAAACCGCGCACCGAGGGTTCCGTACAAACCTATTATATATTACTTAACTTATTAAATATTTTAATAATATGATGTAACTAAAGGTAAATTGCGGTTTATGATTTATGACGTATTAAAAAAAAGCTGCATAATAGATCTCGTTCAAATCAATTTTCGGTGGAAGTTTACATATTTATTTTTTGTTTTATCATTCTCTTATTTTAGAAGTTACACGGAGAGGGGGGACACATTTTACCACTTTGGAAGTGTCTCTCGCGCAAACTATTCAGTTAAGAAAAAATATATTTTAGAAACCTCAATATCATTTTTGAAAACCTATCCATAGATAAGTACCCCACACGTATGGATTTGAAGAAAAACATATTTTTTGGGAGTTCAGTCGAACTGAACTCCCAAAAAATATTTTTTTAGTATGAGGAACCCCCAAATTTATTGTTTTTGAACCGACGAAAAAACGGAGGAAGTTACTCAATTCGACGCGTATTTTTTTTTTTTTTATGTATCACCACGCATAACTTTTCCAGAGTATTCCGATTTTGATAATTCTTTTTTATTTGAAAGGGTATACCTCGGAATTGGTCCGATATAAATTTCGAAGAAAAATTCCAACCCTAAGGGTAAGAAAACAGGGGATGATTGATTGTTTACTCACAGATTTTAATACTGAGTTGTGTATTAAATCAAAAATTTAGCATGTAGTAATTAGTAGATTATAGCCACAAAAAATTATAAAATAAAAACTTTAAAAAAAAAAAATAAACCGCCAAAAAACCGAAAAGTAAAAAATAATAAACTAGCTTTGTCCAACCCCAATAACTAAGTTCGGAAGTCGGTGACTTTGGATATGTATTTAATTATATGTATGTCACCGCCTTCCGAACTTAGTTTAGTATATCATATTTTTATTAAAAAGTTTTTTGTTTCTATTTTTGTTTGAAAATCTTAATGCGGTACATCTACTTACCAAGTTTCAACAGCATAGTTCTTATAGTTTCGGAAAAAAGTGGCTGTGACATACGGACGGACGGACGGACGGACGGACGGACGGACAGACAGACAGACAGACATGACGAATCCACAAGGGTTCCGTTTTTTTGCCATTTGGCTACGGAACCCTAAAAAGGAAGAAAATTTAATTAACGTTCAATTGAGTTACTCACTGGTTTAGTTAGTAGTTGCAAGGGGGACTGCCGAGCTAGGGTCCTATGTAAGACCCCACATCCGGTAGTGTAATTAGATTTTCCATAATAAGAAGTTCTAAGATAAGTAGATAATAATATTCTTTATGTTAGTAGCTCAAAGACAGAATACTTAATTATCAATAGTAATAGGCTCGCACTATAATAATAATCATCATCATTCATCATTTCAGCCGAAAGACGTTCACTGCTGGATATAGGCCTCCCTCAAAAGGGGGGTTTTGCCACAATCGCCACGCTTGGCAGGCGGGTTGGCGATCGCAGTATGGTGGTAAAATGCATAGAGAACGCTGCTGCCCATTCTCTAATAAGTCCCTTAGCCGCCTTCTACGACACCCACGGGAAAAAATGGGATGGTGCTATTCTTTTACGTCCGGCACCACACGGAACCCTAGTAGGTACCAGAATACTTAAGTTTTCAATAGTAATAGGCTATCACTACAATATGGAACGTGAAATCGGAGTTTGATTTCACATGTCTTGTCGGTTCGGGCGTGGTTGCTCACAGTTCTAAATTATAGGGGCGCGGCGGCCCACGATCCGTGATATTGCGGATTATCCGCACCGCACAGCAAGACTCTTCCAACGGTGCTGTCGCTCTGTGAAGGTCTTGAGATTGGACACATTTTGTCATTCCAAAAAAGTAGCTAGCATAGTAGCACCGCACCTTTGAAGTAACCGACTCTCCGTGGATAGGACACACCGCGACGACGCGACAGACGTGTCTGCGCCACCACGAAAATCCCATGGACCATCGGTCGGTGCGGGCTTGTCAGCGTCCGCCCGCAATATCACGCACTGTGGGAAGCCAGTTTAACCGACTTGGTCGGGGCAGCCTAGCTTTGTCACTGCGACCAACTTTGATAGAAGACTAGAAAGATAACTCATAAAAAAGCGAAGATCATTAATAGACCATACAATTTTGGTAGATCAATAAAAAAATTCCCTTGTATGTACGTGAATCGTGTCTCTGTGTGCGTGCACTTTCGCTCATTGTATGGAGCCGACCTTCTGTAGGTACGTATCTATTTTGTGCCCGGGTGCTCATCATACGGCTTCATTTAGTATTCTATGCGCAAATTTGATGAAAAAAAAAAAAAATACAATTCTCGTTCACTCCTGTTTTGGTCGACAGTTCCTTGTGTTGGGATGTAGCGTGGATCAGAGGTGGCAGCGGATGAAATAAAAAATCTAGACTTCGAATGAGACAGTCTAAAGCGGGCTACAGACCTTCAGTTTTAACTGAACAATCTAACTTTGCAGTTTTTTTAATCCGATGGTATTTTGATTAGATTATCAGTTCAACTGTACAGCTCTCAGTTTTGCCTACACACATACGTTTTAACTGCACAGTTCAACTGTACAGTTAAAACTGAAGGTCTGTAGCCCGCATTAGAATCAGGTCGACCTGAGGGCCTAGACGAAGTGACATTCTTTCAGGCCAAAAATGTATGGGACGGATTCATCCAATTCTGTTGAAAGTCTTTGTAGAAATACGAAAGGCTTTGAAAGAATCGCTAGCTCTCTAGGCCCTCTGCACCTCAATTGCGTATTGAAGCAAATTCTTTATTCATTGTCCCATTATGATCAGCTGCTCGATAACATAAAATATTTTTGTTGCTATCATTGTTGAACTGTCAACTTGAAGGACATTAGTGAGATACGCAAATACCCCTTTGAACTTATAGGTACTTGTTCACTTGGCTTGAGGAGACTTCCAAGGTATAGAAGGCTCAACTGGTAGAGTCCGCAAGGGCCGATGCCTGCCAGGGGTGCGGGTTGGCCATGGCCCACGACACACAGACAACTGAGGGAACACGGGTGGGTTTTAGTTAGTAAAAGTCTGACACGCCCTCCTGCTCCACCTAGAGCGGAAGAAGTTATCTGATGATTTACGACCCTCAAAAAAAAAACAAAAGGTATAGAAGACTAAATAGAGAAGAATAATATTGTAAAGGAGTAAGATTTGTGAATTTTTATAGGGGTTAATTTTCGGAAATTCTTAACCGTGAAAAAAAAAATTACTGATTAGCTACAACTATTGTCAACTGCAATATGATATGTTTTATAGTCAATGACAGAAGCTAGTCATAAGTATATTGTTATAGCCAGGAAGTATCTTCAAGTCTAGAATGATTAAGAGCGCTGTCACAGGTCCACTAGCGCCACTCCTTTAAAAAAGTATTATCTCGTGACTGAAAATAAATTATAAAAAACGGTTCAATCAGCTGTCTCGGTAAGTGTGTCTTGAATTTTCTAATACCTTTTATAAAGTTTCATATTGAAACACGAAGCAACAAAATTCGATCTAAAGAAAAACGGCCACATCGGCTCTAGATCGTATTTTGTTGCTTCGTGTCTCAATAAAAACTTTATAAAAGGTATTAGAAAATTCTAGACACACTTACCGAATGATTGAGCCGTTTTTCATAATTCCTTTTCAGTCACGAGATAATACTTTTTTAAAGGAGTGGCGCTAGTGGACCTGTGACAGCGCTCTTAAGGCACATCTATAGTAGACGGTCCTAGTTAAAATTATTATACCACTGTATTTTCAGGGCATTATTTTATTTTGCGTTCAGGACACTGTGATATTCCGCCATTTTCTCTGAACTCGCACCACGTATTTGCGTTACCTCCGGAACATTCTTACTTGACAAAGTATGCTTTCCATTTCATATTCATCCCGGAGACTTCTCTCCAAACTGACTAGAATCAACATCGCTGTCTTGTCATATTTTACATTTATTCTACCGACGCCATTTTGTTTTAAGGTTTAATTAGCGTTTATTTGAAAAGGATGTTTTGAGATGTTATTTTTAATTGTCGCTGCAGGGGTAGGGTTTTCTCAAAGAGCGCTCAGAACGCTTGCTTCACTCCGTTTTAACAAAAAAATTAAATTACAAATTTAAAAAACCCCCGACCCAAACAAAACCTCTAAAAAGTAAAAAATAATATTTATAGGCCTTTTAATTTGAACGTAATATTTTGATCAGGGCATTGTCAAGTCGGGGGACGGCTAGGCCTCTGTTTGGCGTTTTCATTGACCGTCCCCCGACTTGACAATGCCCTGATCAAAATATTACGTTCAAATTAAAAGGCCTATAAATATTATTTTTTACTTTTTAGAGGTGTTGTTTGGGTCGTGGGTTTTTTAAATTTGTAATTTAATTTTTATTTCTTGCTTTTTAAACTTAATATCTCCCTTAAATCACCATTTATCTATGATCTATTCATTGAGACCTTTTCAATGAGCCCAAACACGATACTTCTGCTGTTTGTTGGTGAATAACTTGGGTTTCCTGGAAATTCCAGGTGTTGCTCCAGCATCAGTTCAAGGTTATTTTTTTCGTCTAATATCATTGAAGTAATAGAATCCCAAATTTTGAGTTGATCAGACCCATGGAAGAGGCTAAAATCCTTTTTTCAACCAGAAAAGAGCTGAACCGATTTTGATGAAACATGTCTAAGAACACTTCCGACTAATACACCTTTCAAACAAAAAAAACTAAATCAAAATCGGTTCATCCGTTCGGGAGCTACGTTGCCTCAGACAGACACACACAGACACGTCAAACTTATAACACCCCGTCGTTTTTGCGTCGGGGGTTAAAAACTAGGTTACATCTAAATTAACGTCAAAACAAAAGCATACCGTAGGATTTTCAACAATCGACTCGGCGCCAAGAGTTGTAAATCCAACAGTTCCCAGGTTGTTCCCAGGGGTGCGGGTTGTTTGAAAGAGATACCGTGGCCCCTGGCACAGGCTACTGAGGGTACACGAGTGGGTTTTAGTCAGTAAAAGTCTAACACGCCCTCCTGGTCCAACCAGAGCGGGAGAACATATTTGATGACTCCCCACACCCAAAAAAAAAAAAAAAGTTCCCAACAGTTTTAAGGATTTCATTTAGGTGTTATTATTGAAAACGGGCAATGTATTGGTGATTTCAGACCAAAAGAGGTTTTGTATCGAAGTTTTGTCGCAACTAAAGAACCTTGGATTAACTAAAGAAGTGGGACTAAGAAAAACATGGAAGAAAGAAGTAATCAAATCATTTCTCATCCAAATTTTCCAGTGGGCAGAGCACATTGCTCGCAAAACAGATGACTGATGGGGCCGAAAGGTTTTGGAGTGGCGACTACGTACTGGAAGACGTAGAGTGGGAGTCCCACAAGGTGGACCGATGACCTTGTGAAGGCCGCGGGAATCCGCTGGATGTGGGAAGCACAAGACCGGTCGAAGTGGAGAAGCCTGGGGAAGGCCTATGTCCAGCAGTGGACGTCTTTCGGCTGAAATGATGATCATTACTTGCCTAGTTTTCTCAACAATTTTTGGGGTCGGTTTTCAAACCAATCGGATGCAGCTGAATACCGGTATTTTGCATGGAGCGACTGCCGATCTGACCTCCACAAACCAGTTACTAGATAACACTATACCCTTTGATAAGACTAATTGTGTCACGGGGTTCTGGAAACCCGTAACGCCTGTCAAAGATCCACAAATGACAGCCTGGATCAACAGCTTGGCGTGCTCTCCGAAGCACGGAGGACTGTCACCCATCCACGGACTGATCGCGGCAAGTGTAGCTTAACCTGATCGATTGACCAGTGGCTGCTGTTATTACTTAGCCACGAGACCCTCCACACCCAATAAATGGTAAAATTATTATAAGGCTTGCTTCCGTTTAGGCTATAAGTAAGTGGAGATTCTGCATTCCGCATAGCCTTAATCCGCTAGTCTCCTACAGTCGGATAAAAACAAAGTTCACCCCCATCCCCATCTACCCAAATTAAAATATCCGCTTCGAACCAGCAAAGCATCCAGCTCGAACCGGTTCAAACTAGTTTCACAAGCGCCATATTCGAAAAATTACCATTTCGCAGGCATCATGCAAGTTTAAAATCAATTATACTCCACTACCGGCGCTCAACTTCAGGGGGAGATGAGCATTACACTTTATAATCCTTTGGGGGTCGGCAGATCGATAGCGTGACCTTCCCGACCTGAGGTAGCTCGGAATAGTGATAGCTTTAGTTAGAAGCAATATTATTTTGAACTTTGAAGTCAGTTCAATCGGTCTCGGAGCGCTCGTGGCCCGAATTAATAAACTATGGTGCTGTTTTGTAAAGGTCACTGTTCACCTCGCTCAAGTGAGCGCACACAGTTCAATAGTGAACTCATTTGTTTTTCTATACTAATATTATAATGAGGAAGGATTTCATTGCTACTTTGTTTATTTGCATTGAATAGGCTCCGAAACTATTGAATCGATTTGAAAAATTCTTTCATTGTTGGGAAGCTACACTATCCCCGGGTGACATAGACTATATTTTAGCCCCGTATTCCCTCTGGACCGGGAACTACGCGGGTGAAACCGCGGGGCGCTGCTAGTATTAAAAGAATCACCGCGACACCGATCGAATTTCGAAGAGATGTTTAGAGATTTACAGATCAATACAATTGATTCTTCATCATTGAACCGACGAAAAAACGGAGGAGGTTACTCAATTCGACGCGTATATTTTTATTTTATTTTTTATGTATGACCACGCATAACTTTTTCCAGAGTAGTCCGATTTTGATAATTATTTTTTTATTGGAAAGGGTATACCTCGAAATTGGTCCCATTTAATTTCAAAGAAAAATTCCAACCCTAAGGGTAAGAAAACAGGGGATGATTGATTGCTTACTCACAGATTTTAATACTGAGTTGTGTATTAAATCAAAAATTAAGCATGTAGTAATTAGTAGATTATAGCCACAAAAAATTATAAAATAAAAAGTCGGTGACTTTGGATATGTATTTAATTATAAGTCACCGCCTTCCGAACATAGTTATTGGGGTTGGACAAAGCTAGTTTATTATTTTTTACTTTTCGGTTTTTCGGCAGTTTAAATTTTTTATTAAAAAGTTTTTTTTATAACAGTCTTGGTCTAGCGGTCGGCGGCGTTTCAAGGAATTGGGATTCTAAAACATAACATTATACCCGTAATCTCTAGAGTTAGGCAGAGTTGTCGTACTAAACCCACATTCATCTAAAGGGGGCGAGCCTATTGCCATCAATCGGGCACAAATCCAGAATCCGGACTTGTACCGAAAAACTCCCGATGAAAAACGCCAATTCGATATGCCCGACCTGGGATTCGAATCGAAACCAGGAGATTAAGCCGAAGCTTAGCACTAACTCTTGCGCCATAAGACCAACGAGGAAACTATTACAAAAATGATCAAAAATCAATATTTAGTATCATTCGGCAAATCTCTAAACATCACTTCGAAATTCGAACGGTGCCTCGTTGTGAATCCGCGATGATTTACTTTGAAAACAATGAGTTCGCTTTTGTATAGGGTATTTTTTCAATTTGATAAAAACTGTTTTAATTTGAAGACTGGGACGATATATTTAACATAAAATTAAAATAAATTTTTATATCCATTTTCTCCATTAAAAACGATTAAAATCAAATTTATTGTTAGCTCTATAGTTATTTAGAGCACCAACTATTAATTGAAACCACTTTGTACTTTTTACAATATAATAACTTCGAACTATATAATAAAGATACAGAATGACAAGAGAAATATTTAACACATGAAACGACTGCCTCTTACAGCGGTCTCTAAAGAAGTCTCCACACTGCTGTTGTTTCTGTTCCCATACTGAATTTTGACCCTATCTTGAGGATGTTTACGTCTGGCTCGGGATACTGCAGCACAAGCACCTCGTCTGTTGGAGGCCACCATGCCGCTCCACTGATGTCACTCTTTACATTGTAAAGAGAGCGCGGCAATCGCCAACACGGCTGTCCTGCCAGGTGCCTGTCCCACCAGGTACCCCACGAGTTCAGATAAAATGCTGAAACACAAATGATTAATAATTTAACAGTTTGCCTGTCGCACATGAATTGGTTGTCTATCGAATGTTCAGGATTATAACTGCCATATTTCATTACACATTATTTCATCAGTGTATCCGAGGGTAGGCTTCGAATGAACTAAAAAATCTATACGACCACTTGCACTTAAAGGGCCTTTAGCCTCAATTAAGAGTACCAAGTTCGTCTTATTGTCACTTGCGCTTAAAGGGCATGTAGCCTCACTTAAGCCTACCAAGTTCGTCCCAGGACCACTTGCACTCAAAGGGCCTATATCCTCACTTAAGTGTACCAAGTTCGTCCCAGAACCACTTGCAGTCAAAGGGCATAATATCCTCACTTAAGCGTACCAAGTTCGTCCCAGAACCACTTGCACTCAAAGGGCCTATATCCTCACTTAAGCGTACCAAGTTCGTCCCAGAACCACCTGCACTCAAAGGGAATTCCCAACTTGACCGTTCGTTTTCCATTTGAACCTACCACTCGGCTTCGTTCTTTAATGTGTAATTTACGATTTAGAACATTTATTATTCCTTAAAACATTTTATCTTGACTCGCACATACGCCTACGATACATTTCAAATTACCATCGCCAACACGGGCAGAAATGCTTTAAGTTAGAACGTATGTTTATTCATCTCCCAATCGTCACTCAATCAATGTGTATCAATGGTTTCATGTTCTCGGCAGTGGTTAAGCCTGTGCACTTTGTAGTGCTCTTTCCTCTGCCTTTTACATTCGTCACCTCATATCTATTATTCCACAATACCTTATTCATATGAAAGGGGCAATGGCCGTCATTGTTCTGGCTTAGTATGTTAGTGAGTACCAGATCTCCTTCGACGTAACGCGTGCTTTTGTACGGTTTCTATCAAATCGCTGTTTTGGGTGATTTCGCATTGGACTTATTATTTATCTCTGTCCTCTCACGTAATTCAGTTACATCAAACTACCACTATCTCCTGTATATTAGCACCTACTATTTTAGTGCTTCTAGAGTAGTCTTTTTTTTTTAAACGCTCAGCCTGACTACTAAAACAGATGCAATTTTAAATATACAATGTTCAAACTTCATATAACGTCACTCGATTTAATGACAAACTCCCTAAAGCGTCGAAATCACTCGGCTTTAGTTGGTTTAGCTTACATACAATGATACACTCTATATAGCATTATACCCACTCTTAATAACGACAACAATTAAATGGCTGTGTACGTTCTTTGTCACTTTTTATCCTAGCCCGTAATAAACTCGACTGTCGGTATTATACACACCGAACTTTCTAAGAAATCCGTTCTTTTGTTTACAAATTGGGATTGCTTGCACGTGTAAACTGTTGTTGGTAGGAGTCATGGAATATAATATATCTATACCTACGTTATCATCACACACTTACTCACAAACTTTTGATTGTAATTACTAATACTAGTCTGAAATAAACTTTCTAATTTTTCTAATATACATTTTTCTTCTCTCCATTTAACGACAACTCTCAATAACGCCGTAAAATGCGCAGTCCCTTCAGTGTCGTTACATAAGATGTTTTTTAATGATATGTCGCGTTCTAGGAAAACAATACAGATGACTTACTCGTTTTACAGTTTTATCAACCGCCCGAGGTCGTCATGGTTACATTTAATTATTTGCTAAATACGTTTCTTTGGGACCACCCACTGGCGACCTCGGGTTGTTCTTTTGTAAACTTTGCCATCGAGGACTACACATGTATATTTTTAAACATCTTCATTTATTTATTGCATTCCACATTGTAAAAAAAAGATGTGATTAGCTTCGGCCTCTCCTGATTCTATGTATAATTGTTCTATTACGTTGTGACTCGGAATCTTGTAGTTGTACCGAAAGCAACCAATCCGCTTCCGTTATTGACATTATAATCTCGATGTCTGTTTTTTTTTGTTTTTTCAGAGTGCATTGGGTTACGAGTCGACTCAAAGCGTCTATGTGTATCTACGATATCAAACGAGAATTCTCGAAAGAAACCCAACGCGCGATCCGAGGAATAATCTCTTCTTTTTTGTTAATGTGTTACGTACGGCGTTGCAATCGGTCACTATTTTAAAGGATGATACGAATAGGGATAATCGGAACTTCCTAAGCGAATTAACAATCGTCAATAACTCCATTTCAAACGAGCGGTACTTCTTCCGTAATTTGTCTATTATTATAATGGACTGGTTTCTCACCTTCATCGGTGATTTAAATAAGTACGAGTATACTAGCAACACCATCTCTACTAGCACACACTTTCAGACGTTAATTTATTCTTAAATTATTGAAATACGTTTTATGAACCTTACCCCATACCCAGACCGAGTCGTTCTTCAACAGATTTGAGAGTGGACCAGTAATCATGGTGCAGCTCTAATCAATTTTATTAGGTAGCTCACAAGGCCAAGAAACTGTTGAAGTTGGTTTATTGTTTAGGGAGTGGGGTAATTTTGAACAGCGTCCAGTTTGCGCTGATTTGGCATCACACAATCCAGTTTGATTTTGAAGCCTATAAATTCGATTTCAATTTTGAACAAATGTTTCTTTAAATTCTACGTAAGCCCGACTTCCCTAAACATTTGGAGAACTATTTACGTTAACTATCATTTCGTGGCTGTTTAACTTTCCTAGTTCTTCGATATTCGACGCCACACCGTCATCATGTTTTTGAAAAAGTGTTCATAATTTATTCTGATGGGAATTGTTACCGAACTCGAAACTAATAATTGTGTTACAAAACTCTGAATATGTATTCGCATAGTCAAATTAAAATCTGTCACCCACTCGTGAGTATATCAGTCAATCAACCTGAGTTAGACAAAGACACAGAATCAACTTTCAGATCAGCTGTTAATCTTGTAGGTTACAAACTTAGAACTTTCTTTTGAGAAACCTTGAAACGGAACTGGCGCAGCCAGCACTATGTTTTCTATTGAAAGTCTTACATAATATTTTCACAAATTTGTTTCGCAGGTCAGGGGTTGAAAATCTTTTTGATTTTTGTTAATCTGGTATGAATCTTGTTGCTCAATTTAACTCATTTTTTTTTGTAAACAGGAGTCAAGGGTTTAAGCTGCAAACCAGCGCTTAGTAACCCGCTAGGGGGACCGAAGCATAATGCTGACGCTTAAACCTTTTGCTTCCGGTATTATAGTTTTTTTGTATAAGTGTAACTGCTACTACTAGCTGTAATACTGGAGACAATAAACGTTATTCTATTCTATATGTCGAATCTAAATGACCGCCCTTGCCACAGTAATCACATTTATTTGTATCACACTGACTTCGTTTATGGTTACCGTCGCATAGAAACCTAACACTTGATCTGTTTCCGACCATGTGCCTGGTCCACGTCTTAATTATTACTAGCAGTCAGTCAGATCAGTTTTGTCTGGCCAGCGCGTGTGTTTGCGCCTATCTGTTTCGCAATTTTTGATGTAAACGTTCGATCAGGTAGTAAACTAGCCAAACCGTCGTGGGTATGTCACAAAATTGTTTTCTTCAATTGATGCGCCTATACCACTGTCTCCTATATTGCCGACAATAATAGAAAAAATATCTTGTTCCGAAGCCTAGTCGCGTAAAAATTAAGAAAAGTCCATCGGAAGATCGGGTTTTATGAGAAAACCACTGCATAAATCAATGACCAATAAATTTTCCTGAACTTTAGATATTTGAGCTTTGTTGTTACCGCCTTGGTTTTGAAGATACTATACTTCTTTTATTACATAAACACGCCCAAAGTTTGGTTAAATTAGCAAGAAAAATATTTTTCTGTTTCCGTACCTACAATATTAATGAGACAAAACTATATCATGTTTAATTTTTGATGTACATTTTCGAACAGTTGAGCAATACACTCCCAATGCTTGTACGAAAAAAGGTCGACTAGATTCACCTTAAACGATCTATTTTACAGTGTTCTTCAAAATAGAACTCGTAAAGCGACTGATTTTCTAACAGCCTTTTTTAATACTTAATATCATTTAAAAGATCGTACATATTCCGACGGATTTAAAAACTGGAAGCCAACTTAAGCGTCCAGTCCATCCACAACCACGTAGGCCAATAACTATCCGATCGTAACATTGAGTCATACCACCAATGATATTACCACACATTTGCGATTCCTTTAGTTTGTTAAGAGTTTGATAACGACTCATTTCATCAGTCCTTTTAAATTTTAGGCCTAAGACCTGATAATACTAAGCCAAGCGTTCACGTCGTCTCTCACCGGATCGAACTCGGGTATAGTGATATTCAAAGTATGATTTGTACTCACAGTTGAGGTATCAGCCTTACTTAGTGATACCTGTTTCCTGTGTTTTGGCGGAGGTGCCGAGTCCTGGCACTACTACTGCTGCAGCTAGAACTTGAGCTTGAACGTATGCGTTTTGTTTACTTTATTTACCCACAGCTGTGGGCGGGTATCGCGTGTCACTTCTGATGTTAGCTCTATAGTTATTTAGAGCACCAACTATTAATTGAAACCACTTTGTACTTTTTACAATATAATAACTTCGAACTATATAATAAAGATACAGAATGACAAGAGAAATATTTAACACATGAAACGACTGCCTCTTACAGCGGTCTCTAAAGAAGTCTCCACACTGCTGTTGTTTCTGTTCCCATACTGAATTTTGACCCTATCTTGAGGATGTTTACGTCTGGCTCGGGATACTGCAGCACAAGCACCTCGTCTGTTGGAGGCCACCATGCCGCTCCACTGATGTCACTCTTTACATTGTAAAGAGAGCGCGGCAATCGCCAACATTATTTTTCGTTGTTTTGAATTTACCGCCAAAACGCTCCTTACGATGACTTTTTATCACGTGACATCGTGACGTCAGCTTTGTGTAAACAGCACCAGTACAAATATTTAGTTTGGCGCAGTTTTAGACGTATTTGTGCACAGAGGCACCGCAAACCAGTGATTTCACTTTCTATCCATAAAAATCTTGTTAATTATAAACACGACACCCACTTGTTTACGTACTAACTACTTTAGTTCACACAAAGTTGACGTCACGTGATAAAAAGTCATCGCAAGGAGCGTTTTGGCGGTAAATTCAAAACAACGAAAAATAAAATTAGGTTTAAATCGTTTTTAATTGAGAAAATGGATGTAAGTCAATTTACTTTTATTTTGCTGTTAAACATTTCGTCCCAATCTTCAAATTGGAATAGTTGTTAATAAATAGGAAAATACCCTATTGTGTGCGCTCATTTGAGTGAGGTGAGCAGTGAACTTTATAGAATAACACCACAATTTGATGACGTAATGGCTGTATGAAGTATACTAATGTGAGCAACTTTGTTACCAGGTGGTTCCAAGAAATATGTACGGTAAGAATGAATAATAACTGATAAGGGTACACTAACAGTTTGGTACTCATAAGGTAAATATAGATTGCTTCAGTTATCATGACTCATATTTATATTACGATAATAATTTAGGTTAATGAAGACATGACATATACCATTGAAGAATTTAGGCATTTCTCAGTATTGTAATTTTCCAAGAAAAACTGGAGCTAGAGTGTAATGTGGTTCGGCAGTTTTTCTGGGAAAAAACTAGTTTTCGAACGAATCTTCCAATTCCAGCCCAGGGTGCTTACTCTGGAATATAATTCCGATAGTTCGACATTGGAATTATCAGTTATACGTCAGGGATTGGCTGGACTCTATCCCCCTTATTACAAAACAAGGTTTTTCTTTAGGTATGGTTTAAACCACCGAGCCTGTTGTTGAAATAAGAACTTAGAACTGAAATAGAATTACAGTTCCTTTTCCAAAACTGACAATTTAGCTACACTAACTTGTCAGTTTTGTAAAAGGAGCTGTATTTCGATTTAAGTTAGGTTCTTATTTAAAAAACAGGCTCGACGGTTTAAACCATACCTAAAGAAAAACCTTGTTCTGTAATAAGGGGGACTGAGTCTAGCCAATCCCTGACGTTTGACTAACAATTCCAATGACGATCTATCGGAATTATATTCGAGAGTAAGCACCCTGGTCCAGGCCATGGTAAGGAGCGAGAGTGCATGAGTAGCCGTCACCTCCTTCAGCGAAGCAGTGATGCTCGTGAAGAGGGAGGCGGCGCACGTGAGGGAGAGGCAGTATATGCGCTCTCACGGCCTTAGTCGCCGCGGGAGACACCCTGGGCGTCGGGAATCCCGGGCTGATCCCCAGCCACCGTAGATGTGGGCTTGCGGACGGCGAGTAATGGGTACCTCTCGCTGTCCGGTAAGGATGAAGCCCAGGTCGACGGCGCGTTGTGTACCACGTGCGCCTCGAAGAGATGTCAGCAAAAATGTGATGGGGCCCGCAAGGGCCGATGCCTGCCAGGGGTGCGGGTTGTTCGAAAGAGATATCGCCGCTCCTGGCACTGAGTGAACACGGGTGGGTTTTAGCCAGTAAAAGTCTGACACGACCTCCTGCTCCACACAGAGCGGGAGAAGTTATTTGATGATTTCCCAACCAAAAAAAAGAAAAAAAAGGACTACATAGCATACAAAAACATATTTCCATAGGGGTAGGCAGAAAGTACAGAACATCACCTGCTACTGCTACGATAATTACCTCATTCTTTTTAGCTTTCACACACACACACACACACACACACACACACACACACACACACACACACACACACACACACACACACACACACACACACACACACACACCACACACACACACTCACTCACACTCACACTCACACTCACACACACACACACACACACACACACACACACAAAGTCACATACTAACCCTAGAATAAGTAATAGTCTATGGTGTTATATTCCTCTTTTAGTATGGTTTCATATAACTTGCCGCATTTTTGTGCGAGTGCATAGTAAAACTTAAATGTAACAGCTTCTTTCGGGGTGGAGACCAGCACCCTAATTGCGTAACTTACGATTGATCATAATTGGTTTCGTCTTCACAGTTAAACAATATTCATTGCGTTATTTATGTTGTCGAACAGACATATTTTTCGAACATATGAAGCAATGGTTTAACAATCCGTTTCAAAACGATACAGATTATGATGAATCGTGAGTTACGCAATTAGGGTGCTGGGCCTAGAGACAAAATACATTTCTGTTAGCGTTCACCCTACGGAACGCATCCTACGCAACCTACGGAAAGAAGGCGACGCAACCTTTCCGCAGGTAATGTAATTCCCATACATTTTGGCGTAGCGTTTGGCGTGAACGCTAACAGAAATGTATTTTGTCTAGGCCTGCTGGTGTCCTGAAATACAGGCCTTACGCCTTTCTTAGGCACCAGACTCCCACAATTTAAAAATGAATATGTATAGTTTTAAAAATGTATTTCTACTTATATGTATATTGTGGCGAGAAATAAAATCATTATATTGATTTTAACATCAATACAATTACGACGTGTTGAGTCATAATACATCGACGTAATCGACGACTATCGTGAATTTTAAGTTTACTGAAACACTATAGCTATCTAATCGAACTGAATTTCAAATGAGTTCTAGTAAGGTTCTGACGATAGATTCTACAGTTAGACTGTGAACCAGAGAATAGGAGTCAGGGATCAAGTTACAGATTACTAGAACAACTAGCAAGCCCAAAAGAGCAAGGCTTGTCCAATTAATTACAGGTTACAACAAAACAATGTTATATTTTGTAAGTAACTCTTTACGGAAAAATGAGCAATCAATCAATCAAAATATTTTTATTTCATATAAGCCTGCATGGGCACTTATGAAACGTCAGAAGCTAGGTGCACGGTTCCAAAATGTTGTTTCCTATGGAGAAGAGCCGGCAAGAACAAATATTTATAACAAGATGCTTTGTTTCTACGGAAATTCGCGCACAGGCTTTGCCTCTACAATCAGCGTCAAAAATATCGGGACAAACAGACTGCTGAACATGATCTCAACAACAAAGAAAATTAAACTTTAAATCAATAAGATAAAGTTCTTTTCAGAATGACAGTTGTCGTGTAATGTCTTCCTTCTGAAACATTCCTTGTGTCATTGAGTTAATATATGTTCGTGGTTGTTTAGAGGGGCTTGTGGCTAAGTAACAATAGCTGCACGGGTCGATCGATCAGGTTAAGCTACGCTTGCCGCGGTTGGTCCGTGGATGGGTGACCGTCTTTACATACCAAAACCCCTCCGTGCCTCGGAAAGCACGTTAAGCCGTTGGTCCCGGCCGTCATTTGTCGATCTTTGACAGTCGTTACGGGTCGTCAGAAGCCCGAAAGTCTGACAACCAGTCTTACCAAAGGAGGTCAGATAGGCAGTCGCTCCATGTAAAATACTGGTATTCAGCTGCATCCGGTTAGACTGGAAGCCGACCCCAACATAGTTGAGAATAGGCTAGGTAGATTATGATGATGGTTGTTTAGATCATTTTGAACAGTCTGCTCGTCCCGATATTACTGACACTGACTGCACACTCAAATTTCGCCTGTTATTTTTGAGTCCTACGAAATAGGACTATTGCTATTGACCGGATACAAATCTATACCCTGGGCTGCTATGCTACTGAGAAATTCCAGATAGCAAAACCCACATATCATTTAGCCCGACCTAGAAATTGAACCCAGGATCTAATGTTCAACAGTAGAGCTTACGACCACACGGCAAATCAGACCTAACAACATTGTTTATTTATTATACAAGAATATTTTTGTACAGATGCCAGCACATCAAGCTACCCCAATCTGTCAAATTTCTTAGAGACATTTTCATTTTTTAAACAGATATGTAAATATAATTGGAGTGTCTGTTTGTAATATTAAAATAACCGCTTTTTACTAAATACGTGCTGTATACACGGTACATGTACCAATTTTTTTTTAAATTTTTGTCTGTTTGTTCCGGCTAATCTCTGAAACGGCTGGACCGATTTTGACGGGATTTTCAGCTGATATAATAAGAAGTAACTTGGGCTACTTTTATTTTAGAAATTGTATTTATTTTTATTAATATCTATAAGGATAAATAATAATAAAAAATATTATTCCGCGCGGACGAAGTCGCGAGCACAACTAGTTATTACATAAGCATAAGTTTATGTTCAATTGGGAAAATTTGACAGTTTGGGGTAGCTTGATGTGCTGGCATGTGCTTTGTCTAAATGAACACAATAATTAAGTTAGTCTCACAGAATTCCACAAAGGAAAATCTAGACAACATTGTAATAGGGTATTTTCCGATTTCATAAAAACTATTTTAATTTGAAGATTGGGACGATTTATATAAGAGAAAAATAAAAATAAATTTATTAATACACATTTTGTGTGTACTTAAAAACTATTAAAATCTAATTTATTTTTCGTTGTTTTGAATTTACCGCCAAAACGCTCCGTACGGTGACTTTTTATCACGTGACATGTGACGTCAACTTTGATATATAAAATACTTAGTTTGGCGCCGTTTTAGAAGTATTTTTGTACAGAGCACCGCACACCAGTAATATCACTTTATATCCATTAAAAATCTTGTTAATTATAAAGTCGACATTCACTTATTTACTTACTAACTACTTTAGTTTACACAAAGTTGACGTCACGTGATAAAAAGTCATAGTGAGAAGCGATTTGGCGGTAAATTCAAAACAACTAAAAACAAATTTGGTTTAAATCGTTTTGAATTGAGAAAATGGATAGAAATCAATTTATTTTTATTTTTCTGTTAAATATCTCGTTCCAATCTTCAAATTAGAATAGTTTTTGAAAAATTGGAAAATACCCTATTAAATATAATAATATGAACAATCAGATTTTATGAGTAAGTATACAAATCCGTAACGCTTTTTTGTAATCATTTTCGTGTATGTCGGCGCCTGCGACCCTTTGCTTGTCACAGGAATGCCACAGAGTGTCTCTGGCACTTATGGCATCGACAAATAATGAGGTCACGCTTTGCGCTGACGGTATTATGTTTTATTCGTTTATATACATTTACATAATTACATTTTAACTTTAGTACAGATTATTTATTTAGACTGTAACTGCCCGTGACATCACATCGCTCGGGCCCTACCAGAATACCAGCGCTGCGACACTTTTTAAATGTCGCAGCATTATGCTGAGGTAGGAGCCTTTTGGCCTCGTGCAGGACTTTATGTTTTATTTTTAATTATTTGTTTTTCCAAGAAATTTGTCCTTTTTTTATATTTTTTGTACTAAGGTGTGTTTATTTTACGATGTGATCTTCCTGTGCGAGTCACAATAAATACTTTTTCTTTCTTTCAAGCCTACAGATACCCACAGAATTTTGCTGAAACAAATAAACTAGACACGCTGAGCCAAAAAAACCTTGTAACTCCTTTAATAAGCATCATACCATTAATAGTATCTACCTACACATGTTTTTGCAAAATAAATGAATCTGAATAAGTTGGAAGGGTAGCCCAGAAGGAGGGTAATCCGCGATTTTTTTTGCGAAACCTGCACCATCATTACCATTTCAGCCGAAAGACGTCCACTGCTGGACATAGGCCTCCCCCAAAAGGCGCTTTTCCATAATCGCCACGCTTGGCGCTTCGGGTTGGCAATCGCAGTATGGTGGTAAAATGCATAGAGATCGCTGCAGCCCATTCTCTAGTCCCTTAAGTCCCTTAGTCGCCTTCCGACACCCACTGGAAGAAATGGGATGGTGCTATTCTTTTACGTCCGGCACCACGCGGAACAGTAGGGCTGTATATTGAACAAAATATAGTTTGCGACCATAAAAATATGGCTCTACAAAATTTTATCATTTTAAATAAAATCGTCAATAAAACCTGCTTTGTTAATTTAATATCATTCAATGGTACGGTCTACTAAATCTATACGAATATGTAAGAGGATAGATTTGATTGTTTTTTTGTTTGCATTGAATAGGCTCCGAAACTACTGAACCGATTTGAAAAATTATTTCACTGTTGGGAAGCTACACTATCCCCGGTTGACATAGGCTATATTTTATCCCCGTATTCCCACGGGCACGGGAACTACGCGGGTGAAACCGCGGAGCGCTGCTAGTACGAAGTAAAATAATAATTTCGAGAGGTACTTAAGCGTATCCACCTTAAGAGCGCTCTCCACACGCGGGTTGGTAACGGCGCATTTATGGCGTTTTTTCGTGATTATTTCATTCATCATCATCATCATCATTTCAGCCGAAAGACGTCCACTGCTGGACATAGGCCTCCCCCAGGCTCCTCCACTTCGACCGGTCTTGTGCTTCCCACATCCAGCAGATACCCGCGGCCTTCATTCACAAGGCCATTATTTCATTAAATCCAAACAAATGTAAAAATAAATTCAGCCATGCACTAGATCGTTGGTATTGTCAAGTTCGTATGCATTTTTTTTAACAGGTGTTTTGGTATTTAGGTACTTATAAAAATCGTCATGTCGGCAATTATTTTCTAGTTACATAACTAAGTACGATTAAATGTTTTTATTAATAATTTAATGTTAATAATGCTTATAAATACACACAGGCAGAAGCAATCTGTAAAAAACTTAGCACATCTGCATACGCACTTTATAATCTTAAAAAAAAAGTTAACATCAAAACAGTATTACTAGCATATCATAGTCTTGTCGTTTCAATTTTAAGGTTTGGTGTTGGGGCAATTGTGCCGAAAGAGAGAGTATTTTTAGGGCCCAAAAACGCTGCCTACGAGCAATATTTGGCCTGAAAGTTACAGACAGCTGTGTTCCAATTTTTAAAAACCATAATTTGCTGACATATCCGTGCCTCTACATTTTAGAAATTGCTCTTTTTGTAAAATGTAATCGTAATCTATTTATAAATTTATCGGAAAGCAGATACCGAGATGTAACCTTGCGATCTCAATACCAAAACTTATTACGCACAGGTGGACATAGGACTGCTTTGTTGAGGAAAAGTGTTTTTGGCATGGCACCAGCTATTTTTAACCACATTCCTAACTCCATAAAAGAGGAACCAGTAACCACATTCAAAAATAAATTAACTGCACTTCTATTAAAAAAATGCTACTACTCTGTATTGGATTTTCTAGCAGACAAATTTTAGTTATATTTCATAAAGAATTCGTAGTGGTCTGTATTGTGCACAAATGTTTAGTTTGTATGTTTGATGATAAACCTCATCAATATTTGCATGCCAAAATGGTAGAATGTAAAAGGATTCTTTAATATTGTAACCAACTTATTGTAAATACCTACATTCTAAGCAAATAAAAATTCTATTCTATTCTATTCTATTCTAATGCTTGGCTGTCATTGGCTGAAAAAAAAAAAATAGTACTATAAATGCATTGTTGCCAGCCCGCGTGGAATGAACACTCATTAAGATGGACGTCTGTCTGGTACTTGTCATTGGTAAAAAATAGATCACAGGTCTTATATGAAGCGACATTCTATCAGCAATAACGACAATGGAAAAGTAAAAAAAATATGGGACATAAGATAACCCAAAACTTTACGTCAATCCTGTTGAAAGTCGTTTTAGAATAACCAAAAGTGTTGTAATGCTCTCAGTCAGAGTCAAAAGTCATTTATTCAAACCAGACTAATAGTCAGCACTTTTTTAAAGTCAAAATTACATAAGACAGTCCCCGAAAACGCCCGCCCTTCACCACTTTCTAGTGCTTTAGCTGGGAAGAAGAAGTGGCGCAACAAACTCCCCAGCAGCACAGCTGTCTGTTATGTTAGAAGAACTTGATTCTATTTAATAATAGTACGTCAGAAATTAACATTAAATTATTTGCCATACGTCTAACTAGTTGTAAGAAGAGGTAGTTTCCATAAAATAATGAACAATTTCACTCATAACTAATCCTTTAGCCGTCAGGTCATTAGATCAACACGTCAACAAGACGTACACACACATCTAAAGCACACACCACTTTTCTGCGTAAGTCGGGTAACTGACAAGCCTTTGTGCTTTGAACTTCTCAGTCGAGGGTTGTCTAGTGAGACAGAAGGGGTAAATAATACCTTAGGGGTGATAAATGCTATGATTTTTGGTACAGAAACTAAAGTACAAACGAAATTTTCCCTTCGCGTCTGTCAGTTTGGGATAATTGTTCAAAAGACAAGAGAATACATTTCATTGGTCCTAAAGGGGTTTAGTTACGGACCTGAAAGTGAGATTTGACTTTGAACTTTAATTATATTCGGGATTGCAAACGTTGCTGTATGACAACAGTAGGTTGTTAGCGTAGCACACATAAAATGACATTTTTTTTTGGGTCTTGTCTTCGCACGGTTTGTGCATTTAGCCAGTGTCAAGTAATTTTACTTTTCAATCAAGTAAATGGCCCGATATCAGGCACGACGTTACAAAAAAGTCATAGTCAGTCAAGTCAAAGTTTTGTTCGCGATTCCCTTCAATTTGACAGTTCAGCCATGTTCATTGCGTCTTTTACGTTGTTAAGCAAACGACTTTTGTAAACCAATGGAACTATGGATTAGGATTATCTTCCAAAACTCTTGGATTATGAATGAAAGTGTGATACGCCGGGTTCATGCCTCATAATTCCAGCAAATCCAGTAAGACTGGGAAGCCACATATTTGCGAAACAGCTGATCGTTTAGACTATAGTCGCTCCATGTAAAATACTGATGTTCAGACTGAAAGCCGACCCCAACATAGTTGGGAAAAGGCTAGGCAGAGTGATAGCGCGGCCAACAAGAAATACTGTTAGCAATGTTCAAAACAATTTCCTGTCCGACACGGCTGCATGTCACCTTTTGGAACTGTCAATTAAACTCAGTGTTGACAATACGCAGTCCGAACGGGGTTTAAAAAGTTTCAATTAAAAGTTCACCAAGGTTTATAAATCAATATGACGAGCCTAATATATTTTTGTATAAGGGTATTTTCCCATTTCTTCCTGTGGGTGTCGTAGAAGGCGACTAAGGGACTTACTAGAGAATGGGCAGCAGCGTTCTCTATGCATTTTACCACCATACTGCGATCGACAACCCGCCTGCCAAGCGTGGCGATTATGGCAAAACCTTACTTTTGGGTGAGGCCTATGTCCAGCATTGGACGTCTTTCTGCTGAGATGATGGTGATGTATTTTCCCAGCAATGAAAAACTATTTATTAGTGTCCCATAGGGCAATGACCTCTTCTCATAGAAAGGCACGAGCATTGATCAATACGCTTGTTTAAGATGAGTTAGGGACAGACTTTTACTAACTGTGAGTCCTAATAATATATCACAGGCCGACAAAATTTGACGAACACTCTTACCCAGAAACCAGATTATACTTTTCCGAAGGATTTTGAACTATCTCAAATATCTTTCTTTTTCGCTGAGATATCGCATTTTGAAATCCACATTTATGAAAATTTCAAAATGCGACATCTCAGCGAAAAAAATTGAGTAAACTCAACGTCATTTCAAAGAGCAAGACTAGTCCTTTGAGATGTTATCAATAATTTTTGAAAATAACTAGGATCGACGGTGCTACATAACCTCGAAAATGAGAAAAAACGGTGTTTTTTGCACTTTGAGGTTAGGATATCTCGAAACCCTGACGTGATAGAGCAATTTTGAGGCCAGATTCGAATTCAGCGCGTCAAAGTCTTTCAAAAAAGTATAGTCTGGTTTCTGGGTAAAAATTTTATCGGCCTGTGATATTTATTTATTTATTGACTGTACAAACACGCAAATCTAAAACATCTATTTCCATATTTCTGCCTACATTACCTCTTATTATACCTATAAATACACACTTGAATATAACCCAGGACAGCTCGAAACTTGTACATCAACAGACAAAGTCGTGTAGTACCGTTGTAACCATCTGTTAAGATATTAATAACAACATAATCTGTTGGTTAACTTTACTGTTGGCATGTTCGCACATCGCAGAGTAGACTAACATACGGGTTAGTTGAACGATGCTAACCATACGGCTGGCTAGCGGAATGGTGCCATCGGACCGGACTGGTTAGTTCTTAACTGTCAATGCTTATTTTATATGTAGTGGTATGTAAAGTACAGACGCCAGCAGGTCAACCTACCCCAAACTGTCAAATTTTCCCAATTGAACATGAACCTTATGTATACGGTATAAAGTTGAAAATCTATCAAATAAATTTGACAGATTGGAGTAGCTTGATGTGCTGGCCTCTGTACATACATAAGCTATCATCAATTACAGTGTTTTGCCAATTCTTCTTCATAGAACACAATCCCTCCTAATATTATTAATGCGAAAGTAACTCTGTCTGTCTGTCTGTTACTTACGTTTTCACGCCCAAACCGCTGAACCGATCGTCATGAAATTTGGCAGAAACATAGCCTGGGATATGGAGAAGGACTTGCATGGACATGGAGGGGCTTGTGGCTAAATAACGATAGCTGCACGGGTCGATCCACCAGGTTAAGCTACGCTTGCCGCGGTTGGTCCGTGGATGGGTGACCATCTTTACATACCAAGACCCCTCCGTGCCTCGGAAAGCACGTTAAGCCGTTGGTCCCGGCTGTCATTTGTGGATCTTTGACAGTCGTTACGGGTCGTCAGAAGCCCGAAAGTCTGACAACCAGTCTTACCAAGGGGTATCGTATTACCCAGTAGCTGGGTTTTGGAGGTCAGATAGGCAGTCGCTCCTTGTAAAATACTGGTATTCAACTGCATCCGGTTAGACTGGAAGCCGACCCCAACATAGTTGGGAAAAGGCTAGGCAGATAATGATGGAGAAGGACTTACGCTACTTTTTTACGCGATAACCGACATCCACGTGGGCGGAGCTACGGGCAAAAGTCAATAAAGTTTAAATTAGAATGATACCAACCCCAAAATACTTTCGTGAACGAGCGAGCTCCTTTATGCGGCGCAATTCGCCGTCAAAACTCTACCAAAACACAATTATATACGGGTACTTATATTAGTTAGGCGTTAAACCTATTTTAAATAGTAAACAGGAGGCGCAAGGAGGGTTCGTGACTCCAGCACCGCCTGCAGGCTTAAAAGCTCAGGAGTAAGCCTGCAAGGATGCTCGCAAATACACAAGGATCTCAGAAATAGTCAAGTGTACCCTGTTTTGGCACGGACTTCCACGGAGCTACGGTATCGGAGATGTTATTGATCAAAATGATTTATTTGGCTTGCAGCTTCGTTGTACTATTAGGGAAATCATTTTGATAAGCAAATTTTTAGACCACGTATGCACCGAAGCGACGTGACAATATCGCGTTTGATTTGCAACTGTCGCCGCTAAGTCGTGCGATAAAGATCCAGTTACCCTTGTACAGACGCCAGGACAAGCTACCCCAATCTGTCAATTTTCTATGATAGATTTTCAACTTTATGACGTAAGAATAAGGTTCATGTTCAATTGTAAAAATTTGACAGTTTGAGGTAGCTTGATGTGCTGGCGTCTGTACCTATTTTTCTGTTCCTTTCTTCTTGTCTGTTTAAATGTGTGTGCATAAATGGTTAAATAAACAAATTGACAATCTAAGTTGGTAGGTAGTGATTTAGCTTATCAATTGATTGCCCTGGTTTTACATAAAGTAAAAAGTGCGAAATTCGACAGTCAAAAGTGATGTAAAATATAATATAATATAATATAAAATACTCGGCGAAGTCAACTGAGCTCACTTGAGCGAGGGTATAAAGTTCAAAAGTATGGGTTCGTTTCCCGGGTCAGGCAGTGTTAGTGGGCTTTAGGAATTTCTCAGTAGCATAGGAGTCCGGAGTCTGTGCCTTGTGTGATTTTTGCCCGGTTGCTGACAATAGGCTCGCCCCCAATAGGTACATAAGACTAAATAACATTACTGGTGAAATGTGGGTGTACTAAAGGGTATAACCCCTGCCTAATCGTTCGGGGAAAACAGGCGTGATGTTATGTAATGACCCGTTACAAATACAGTAAATACCAATTCCCGATTTAATCAAGAATGAATTGAATGCATTTATTCATCGGCACACTCGCTCTAAATAGTCTTACAACCAATTTACGACGCGTCAATGAATATGACATACTGGACGATTGGTTTGTGGTCCAAGATATAAGCTTACGAGTTTATATTCATTCATCTTCCAAGGGCCCGTTTGGCAGGCGGGTTGGCTATCGCAGTATGGTGGTAAAATTCATAGAAAATGCAGCAGCAAAAACTCAAAGGTTGCCGATCCCTGTACATGGGTAGCAGCCCATGTACAGGGATCGGCTTTTTTGATAGCTCACAAGGTGAAGGGAAAATAAATAATATTTGCGTATGGAACTAAAGAGCCGCAGCGTCACATCCAACGAGCCGCATGTGGCTCGCGAGCCGCAGGTTGCCGATCCCTGGTCTAGTAAGTCCTTTAGTTGCCTTTTACGACACCCACGGGAAGAACTGGGATGATGCTATTCTTAACGTCCAAATCAAAGGTCATTTATTCAAACTAGGCTGGTGTCAGCACTTTTTGAACGTCAAAATTACATATGGCAGTCCCCCGAAACGCCCGCACGTCACCAGCACCACCCTGAATAGATTCTAGATTGGCAGCTATGACCGAAATTAGGTTAGACACAATCTGCCTGTAATGTTCTCCCACTGCTGGGACACAGGCCTCCTCTCTGTGAGAGTGGGCGGAAATCCACCACACAGGCCGCGGTGCGGTTTGGTGGATGTCAATCCTCGAATGTTTCGTTCTAGGACATGCCGATTTCCTCACGATGTCGAATTATATACACATAGTAAGTACCTGCCTGGGTTCAGACCCGCGACCAGGTCAGTCGGAAACGATACCAGTGGGCCACCACTGCTTTAAAATGAGGTCAGAAGAATATTTATTTTTGTGGCAGTCATTATCAGAGCACATTGCTTGCAGAACAGATAGCCGATGGGGCCGAAAGGTTCTGGAGTGGCGACCGCGTACCGGATGACGTAGAGTGGGTAGGCCTCCCACAAGGTGGACCGATGACCTTGTGAAGGCCGCGGGTATCCGCTGGATGTGGGAAGTACGAGACCGGTCGAAGTGGAGGAGCCTGGGGGAGGCCTATGTCCAGCAGTGAACGTCTTTCGGCTGAAATGATGATAAATACTACCTCTGTCGGACATGACGCCTGGTGAAACAACACACTATGTTCGAACCCGGGTCGAAACTCCCCTTAAGAGGAAGAACCAAAACGCTATAAGTTCACTAGTTACCCCACAGCCCATGTTTTAATAGTGTATGTAACCAGTAAGGTAATTACAGCGGCGTTACCAGCCCAGGCACAATGGTAATCTACTAACTGGCTTGTTTACCTACGATATCATAGAAATTAATACACTAATGTATGTACAGCCGAAGTCTTCAGATATACTCTCGATAGCTATTGGTTCGACTAAGTTATCTATTTGAAGAAAGCTCTGCCGGTCAAGCGCGAGGGTGGGAACTCATCAAATAAATTCTCCCGCTCTGGATGGAGCAAGGGTGCGTGCCAGACTTTTACTGACTAAAACCCACCCGTGTTCCCTCAGTTGCCTGTGTGCCAGGGGCCACGGTATCTCTTTCGAACAATCCGAACCCCTGGCATACCCTATTAACTAAATGGTGTAAAATAGGAAATGATAGCGTTGTTCTTCTATTAATATCACAGTTTTGCGTTCAAAACGCTCTCCTGCAAAATCATGATTTTGTAGATAACCGTCTATACATTGTGGTCGTCGAGTAGAAAGTTTTCTGTCACTGTCACAACTGTCAGTTGTCATTGTGATTTTGACAGTTTAGAATAGAAAAGTTTCTGCTTAAATAGCCTACATAAAAGGACCTAGACTAAGATCGTTAGAAACGAAAGACAAAATGACAGATTGGAGGATTTCTACGGTGCAATGTCAAAATGAAGAAACGAAATGTCACTTTGTATAGAAATAGCTGTCTATTCTTGGTAGAAATAGAAATTGTCATGCTAAGCCTATTGAAATCACCTCTCTAGTCTCCACTTTGGAATTTGTACCCCGAGCTCCAAGATACAGACTTAGCCCTTTATTTATAAACGTTGCTTAAAGTTAATAGATATTTAAATGTCAAAATATGCTAATCATTACTTAACTTTAAGTACCGTTTATAAATATGGGGGTAACTGTCTAGTTTGGGGCTCACTGGAAAATAAAATATATTGTGAGTTTTTGGCGGGTTCGCGTTGGAACATGTCGCACGAATTTTCATTTTTATGAAAATTCGTGAAATAGCGAATTAAATTGTATAATTTTGGTAGTTAATTATTCAATTTACTTACGTGTGAGTGCACAAGTGTAGTGAAGGTGAAAATAAGTGACTAACGAGGACTTATCGTGTTCCCCCGAAAACTCCTAATAGGTTGTTGTAAAGTTACTACCGCTTTACAATAACTTTGACTTTACTGACTATGAGTTTTTTTTTTAACTCCGTGCCTGATATCGGGCCATTTACTTGATTTAAAAGTAAAATTACTTGACACTGGCTAAATGCACAAACCGTGCGAAGCCAAACCCAAAAAAAAAAAGAGATATATTGTAACCTAGCTTTATGTAATATTTTAAGCTACTGATGTCGTCTCAACTTGCTGTTAACCTGTGAACCTGTTTACTGTATTACCTGTACAGTAAATATTTTCTATTTTCTAAATCAATATTTTTCTATCTTTCTTTTTGTCGTGGAGCCTTGAACCGAGGAGTTTTGAACCGAGAAATATAGATAAGCCATTTCTGTTCTAAGATAGGGTAGGAATAGAAAGCATCATGCTAAACCTGCTGTTCCAGTATCGATTCTGACTACACGTTTTGCGACTCCATTTTATTCGTCGCGTAAATTCAGGACAGTAAATCAGTAGTTAAGACATTTTTTATGGGCGGTGATAAAAACCACCATCCGATGCGTTATACGATAGTGTTGTGTATCTTCACGGCCGTTACGTGTTAGGCTGTATAGGGATGTGCTAATGTGCAAAAGCGATGATTGTCAGATTGGCAGGTCTGTTCTGAAAACGTCACTGCTGACAGCTTACTTCACCTTGTTGTCACGGTGAGACTTTTACAGAATGCATAACCTTATTGTTTTAGCCGAAACGAGACAAAAATACTTTTCTCGATTGTGTATTGTAGTTTTTATTGACTTTGGGTTACAGGTAGTCGACATTTAATCCCTTATTTATAAACGTTCCTTAAGGTGACACTTGTCCACATTTTTATACAAACTTCGGGAGGGTTTTACTCCACTGTTTGACTATGTCCATCAAAAATTAAACATGGTATGGTTTTACAGAATACTAAAATAAAAAGCCATTAAAAAGTTATGAGCCAACAAACATTCGTTTTTCTTGCTAATTTAACCTAACTTTGGGCGTGTTTAAGTAATAAAAGAAGTATAAAATCTCGAAAACCAAGTCGGTACCGACAAAGCTCAATTATCGAAAAGTTCAATAAACTTTATTGGTCATTGATTTATGCAGTGGGTTTTTCAGAAAACCCCATTCTTCCGAAGGACTTTTCTTAATTTTTTACGCGCCTGTTTTACTATTACTGATCCTGCAGCTCACTCAATAATGTTGTGCGTGTAGACTAGCGTCTAACTGCTCATCACTGATACTACCTCTGTCGGACACGAAGCCTGGTGAGACAGCGTTATTTTTAGCCATGCCCACCAGTGAGTTCGAGCCCGCGACTAGTGTACCCTTAAAGTTAAGTAGTGATTAGCGTCCGTGTCCATCTGTTAACTTGAAGCAACGTTTATAATATAAATAAGAGAGTTAATCATAGGCATTGTATTAAATATCGGGCTGGTGTTTAACAATTAGTCTTAGTTACGAACGTAGTCCATTATTAGACCAGCTGAAACCAAAAGCTCCGAAGCACAAAGCCGAAGTTCACGCATCGGTGGAACTCCTACCAATCACCGGTCGGCCATTCACTCAAAAGCGGAAAAGGTGTCAAGATAAATCTTTTTACTCGAATAACAATTGATACTTAAGTCCAATTTTATTTACTCAACGAATAACTGGTGCTGCCACCCTCCGGAAATACCACACAAGCGCTAACTGCTTACGGAAACGATAAAAATTCTTACTAATCTTTTTAATTTGTTACTTATTCGAGCGATTTGTGAAGAAAAATGTCTAATTCTGTGGAAATGTATCCGAACGATTTGTAAAAAGAACTTGAATTGACAGTTTGAGAGATATGGCCGTTATTTTAGTAATGGCGGCGAGACAAGATGGCGGGAGTTGCTATATTATTTAGTTGTTTGATGTTAAAAACTTTTAATGAGCGATTTGAAGCGAATCATTCGAATTCTGATGTGGGATTCGTGTGAATCTTTAGTTTTGAATTGATGTTTATTACTTAATGACGCCATTTTGACTGGCGGGACTGTGGGGTTTTCTGAAGATGTATGCGTATTATAGTGTTAGATTGTGTGATTAATGCTGTGGAAGTGTGGTCCTTGCGAAGCATGTGTGTTGTGACTATGAATGATAGGCTCAGGAAAGATTTGATAAGGTAACGCTTGACTTTCCTATTCAAAAGAAGATGTAGTAACAAAATTCGCCAAAGAGTATGCTTAGATGGTTTGCTCACGTTAAGGGGAACATTGTCGCTGGCTCGAACTCACTGGTGAGCCTGGCTAAAAAACACGCTGTCTCACCAGGCTTCGCGTCCGAAGGAGGTAGTATCAGTGATAAGCAGTTAGACGTTAGTCTACACGCACAACGTTATTGAGTGAGATGCAAGATCATCTACAGTAAACAGGAGCGTAAAAATTTGGAAAAGTCCTTCGGAAGATCGGGTTTTCTGAAAAAACCACGGCATAAATTAATGACCAATAAAGTTTATTGAACTTATCGAGAGTTGAACTTTGTCGGTAGGTACCGACTTGGTTTTGGAGATTTTACACTTCTTTTATTACTTAAACACGCCCAAAGTTAGGTTTAATTAGCAACAAAAACGAAACTTTGCTGGCTCATAACTTTTTAATGGCTTTTTATTTTAGTATTGTTTCCGTACCGACAATTAATAATGAGACAAAACCATACCATGTTTAAGTTTTGATGTACATTGTCAAACAGTGGCGTAAAACCCTCCCGAAGTTTGTATGGAAAAAAGGTGGA
Source organism: Polymixis flavicincta (assembly GCA_949987655.1). Lineage (NCBI taxonomy): Eukaryota > Metazoa > Arthropoda > Insecta > Lepidoptera > Noctuidae > Polymixis > Polymixis flavicincta. Next base: position 5,267,883 of record OX465199.1, read on the forward strand.
CTTGTTTCATCTTAAGAGGAAGAATTAAGGCATCTGCCTTGTTAAGGTATTCACGCAGATGTGGGTGGAAACGCAGGGAGGGGACGCCCTAGGAGGACATAATATAGTGACCTCATTGATGATTTTCATCAGAAAGATCAGGTGCGTGCGTACTCGCAACTAGTGTGCGTGTATGACCGATCTAACGCATCGACCGTGTTTTGCGCTCCGATCAGGGAACAGTCAGCTACGAAATGCCGGCCATTTAGTTTTTAAAATATTGACCAACAAAATATTGACGTGTAAGTGTCTTATAAGATCTAGGTACTTACACAAATAAACATTTTATTTCATTTCATTTCATTACGCAACGACCGCGTTCGGCGCTCCGATTGGTCCTTCACCAATCCAGGGCCAATCGGAGCGCCAAACGCGCTCGATGCATTCGATCGAGATGGTTAAATGAAACTCACACTAGGGCTTAAGATGTATGAACGTAAAAAACGAAGCAAAGAAGTATAATTATGTAAGAATCGTAGCAGGTGCGGCGTTCTGTTGTTTCTTCCTACCCCCAAGGGAAGAAACTCAAGCCGAGGTTATGTTGTTGTTGTTTCTGTATTGTGTGCCTACACGAGCCTAGACTTTGAAAGACAGGCATTATAAAAAAAAACCGGTCAAGTGCGAGTTGGACTCGCGCACCGAGGGTTCCGTACAAACCTGTGGGTATATAAGTAAAAGTTCAAAATTGTCAAAAATATTTTTTTTTATATGACGAAACTAAAAAATTTCGGTTTTCGTAATTTTTCCTATATCTGTACTATAAGACGTGACTTCGTACAAAATTTCAAGATTCTAAGTTCACGGGAAGTACCCTGTAGGTTTTGATTCCCGTGCGAGTTTCGAAAATTTGCGGAATTTTGCGGCCTAAATGGCTGTATCTTTTGATTGCGTTGACTTAGAAGGTTGATTTTTCTACAGCTTCCAGGGACAGTAGAACTAAGTATCATATAGAAATTTCAGTTTGATACCTCCACGCGTTCCTGAGAAAAACGGTCTTGACAGACGGACGGACGGACGGACGGACGGACGGACGGACGGACGGACGGACAACAAAGTGATCTTATAAGGGTTCCGTTTTTTCCTTTAGAGGTACGGAACCCTAAAAATATGAGAGTAATTTGAATAAATATGTTTTTGGTGCTAAAACTACCACATTCAATCCTGAAAAAAATAAAAACTTTTTGTGCAACATTCTAAAACACTGTTTCACTATTATTCTACACACATCGATTGTCCATTCTAAAGAGGCAAAACTAGGTTGATAGGCTTCGATATAATATTTCACTTCGACGCTCCAGAAATATCTAGTTACAGAATAGCTCTTTGTCTATGAAAGCCTACAAGGACTTAATTCCGGTTTTTCGTTTAGTTTTTCTAACCTATAAATACTAGATAAGTACGGTTTTCTGTTTATCAAGGAAGTAGCAAAATTTTCAGATTGAGCAAAACTCGAAGTTTTTTTTAGGGAAACTAGCTCAGAAAGTCAGTTACATTATTTATTTTAATCTAGCTGACCGCCGTAGTCTAATCGATAAGTTCATACAGAAAAACCCATACAACAAAAGGACGCTCAATTTCAGACATTTAAAAAAAAATGTCTGTACTAGTCAAATTGGTCTAAAATTGGCAAATAGGTCCAGCCGGTCTCAAGTGATGCGCTTACCGGAATGAACAATGTTTTTTTTTTTTTTTGTATGGCATCTCGCAGTTGACCTTGAGAGGCCGTGACTGCTCAACCGGACTTTCCTGTGAAGGTTTTTAGGATTCTAAAAGCCTCCAGCCAGGGCGTAAACCTACTTAAACCTAAAACGACTGCGCACTGAGGGCACCCCCTGAGGGGTACGTACGAACCTCGGCTCAGGGAATCGTTGCCGGGGGGGGGGGGGGGGAGGGGGGCAGCTAGTACTATCAGAGACAGGCTGGATCAAGATATTTTCATGATTATTAGACGGGGAATTTAAAGCTACTGGCTCAGCTGCGGCGCGGGCTGGCGCATCAACGAGCAAGGGACGGTCGGGAATGAACAATGAACAGGATTTCACGTTTATTAGGGTTTCGTACACAAGGGTAAAACGGGACCCTATTGCTAAGACTCCGCTGTCCGTCCGTATGCCTGACTGTCCGTCTGTCACCAGGCTGTATCTCATGAACCGTGATAGTTGGACAGTTTAAATTTTCACAGATGATGTATTTCTGTTGCCGCTATAACAAAAAATACTAAAAAAACAGAATAAAATAAATATTTAAGGGGGCTCCCATACAACAAATATGATTTTTTGCTCGTTTTTGTTCGATATTGATAACGGCAATAGGTAGACGCTTGAAATATTCACAGAATATTTAGTTATAAATTACTTTAAATATAAATAATTAAATTAAATTAAAACAAATATTTAAGGGGGGGAGGGTTGCTCCCATACAACAAACGTGTTTTTTTTTGCCATTTGTATAGATAATGATACGGAATCATTCGTGAGCGTGTCCGACTCGCACTTGGCCGGTTTTTTTTAATAAAATGACATGTACACACGGCTACACACCAAGCTTTACATTTCCAGTTTAAGCTGAACTCGCATTGTATAGGATTTTCGTACAGTCATTCCTAAAAGGCACTTTCGAACGTCATAATCGCAATTTAGACAAATACAAGAAAGACATCGACCACTGTAGAAAGACGATACATTCGATACATGTACACAATCGTTTTTTTCTGTAAGTCATAATTTGACACCATAAAAGTATTTTTATACCCTATTAGCTTCGTTTTGGACGTAAAACAATGCGGTGGAAGACATTTTGAATATTCTAGAGCTGTCAAATTAAAACTGCCACATATCTTCAGACGGTATCTCGAGAGGTGCTCAAATTGTAAGTTTCACACTCATGAGGTTTTACATGTCAAATTATTTGACAGGACTAAGTTAATTTTGTTTATTAAGTACATTGTTTTTGGAACGAAGTTCCTTATCGCGCGTTGTGAAAGGGGGCTAGACGGAAAAAATTCATACGAAAAGTTGTAACGACACTTTTTGCTATAGTAAGCTATTGTAAGCCGTGCGGCGTGCGCATGTTTCTCTGTCTGTCTGTCTCTCTCTCTTATAGAAAGCAATAACGATGGTGACGACGGTGGTGATGGTGACGATGGTGACGATGGTGACGATGGTGCCGATGGTGACGACGATGACGATGGTGACGACGATGACGATGATGACGACGATGATGATGAGCTTTAAAACCCTGAAAACGTGAAATTCCTTACAGCGCGTTGCGAAAGTGGGCTAGACGGAAAAAATTAAGACCAAAAAGGAACTTCGTTCCATCCGGGTGTCCCTTGACACCTCTCAAGTTTTTATAATTACACTTTTCCACGTAGTTAAAACTTGCATTATGTTGCATTCCTTAATTTTATAAAAACTTTTTTCAAAAAAATAACAACCGACTTCCAAAGAAACACTACAAAGTGCAAAATAACTTTAATTTGGGAAGTCGGTGACTTTGGATGTGTATTTTAATTATTAGTCACCGCCTTCCGAAATTAAAGTTATTTTGCACTTTGTAGTGTTTCTTTGGAAGTCGGTTGTTATTTTTTTGAAAAAAGTTTTTATTTTTCACTTTTTAGTTATCTACCCCACACCAATTCGAAATTTCATCATCCTTGGGGTCAAAACAATACACATTTATGCGATAGCAACATTCGCGGTTGATTTGCTGTAATTTTTTGAAGAGTTCCGTTGTCTGTCCCCGAAACGCATCATCAGATCTATATGAAATTTTAATGGGACCATTTCGGAGTAAACCCCTTTCGAACAAAAAAAGAATTTTGCAAATCCGTTTATATACGACGGAGTTATGCCCGAACATACATAAAAAATAAATAAAAAAGGTAAACATGTCGAATTGATAACCTCCTTCTTTTTGAAGTCGGTTAAAAACAAACAGTTGTTTTTTTTTTTAATTATCTCTACAGCAACAACAGGCAACGGGTGTGTATGAGATTTGGCAAACAGATCGTTTATTGCCTGGATTAGCACATAGGATACTTTTTATCCCGGATACGTTCCCGTAGCATAACTTTCGACCACCACGCGGGCAAAGCCGCTGACAAAAGCTAGCAAATTTTTGAATGGAATGGTAAAACAAGTAATAACTAATTAATTTGACGACACTTCACGTGACCAGAGGGCTGGGTCATTCTTCGGTGAAAGAATTAGCATTGCCATTCAACGTGGCAATGCTGCCAGTCTTCTGGGCACGTTTCCTGATGACAGCGATGCGGACGAATACTTCGACGGCTAAGTGTCCTTTTGTTTTAATTTGGTGTACATTTTTATGATAAGCTTATGTGTATTATTTGCAAAAATAAACAATAAGAAAAAGTATAAAAAAAACAAACTAATTAATAACTTCTGTTATTAATTAGTTATTACTTCAAAGCATTTTCTCTTAGTTGTTTGGAGTGAACAAAAAAATAGGCTGTCATGGGAACTGCCGAAATGAAAACTAAAACTGGAAAAAACAACACGTCAAATCAGGATGTTCGGTGACGTGGTCACATTAGCATGTGGGTGACACAAACCCATAAGATTTGCCCCTATCAAAAATCGCTATAAACGCGGCTAAAAAAATACCTGTTCACTTTAAAACTGTTCATACGTTGCTAATAAAAAAACAGGTGTGGCACTCGGGGACTGCCGCGGTAAAGCTATTGCATTGCATTTTTTATCAACTTTTGCAATTTATTTATTTATGCAGTATTTTTTTTCTTTGATATTAATTCAAGTTACACGATTTGAGCGTGGTGACAGATAAGAAAACAAATTTTATTATATCGTACAGTCGTACCATTTACATACACGTTAAGCGAACGCTCGGCCGAGCTACATGGTAGGCGCAGGGGGGGGTGTTATTTTCGTTAAAGCTAAGTTAAGCTTTAAAAAAATCACAGCATTATTTATTGATGAATGACGCATATTATGCGCCATTCATCAATAAATAATGCTGTGATTTTTATTATTTATTATTATTTTTTATTATTTATTCTAATAAATTACCTCACAAAGTTGTATTTTGATCCCTTCGTTTAGAGTGGTCAAGGACTTACCTGAAAAGAAAGAGTAATAGCAATTAGTTACACGTGTGGAAATGACAGGGACAACAATGGGAGTTAATTAAAATTCCATTTAAAAAAACATAAAGCCTAAAAAATTAATATAGGTAGTGTGGTAGTGCAAACAAGGATCTCAACATCGGGATAGCGTGTTTTTAGAGGATGACAATAATAAGAATTATATAAAAAGTCCTGACTGACTGACTCATCAACGCCCAGCCCAAACCCTTGGACCTAGAAAGCTGAAATTTTGCACAGAGGTTCCCTTTATAGTGTAGACAAGGAATAAGGAAGGATTTTTCGTAATTCAACCCCTAAGGAAGTTAAATAGGAGATGAAAGATCCGCGCGGGCGAAGCCGCTGGCAAAAGCTAGTCTATACTAGTAATTTAGCTGAAAAGTTGATTTGTTTGTTTGTTTGCACACGCTAATCTCTGAAAGTGCTAGTCGAATTTAAAAAAAAATCTCTAACATTTGACAGCCCAATCTCCTAGCTTTTTTTCAAGTATGTCGGGGTCGGCTTCCAGTCAAACCGGATACAGCTATATACCAGTATTTTACACACTCTGCCTATCTGACCTCCACAACCCAGTTACTGGGTACCATGATACCCTTTGGTAAGACTGGTTGTCAGACTTTCGGGCTTCTGACGACGCGTAACGACTGTCAAAGATCGACAAATGTCAGCCGGGACCAACGGTTTAACGTGCTTTCCGAGGCACGGAGGGGTCGTATGTAAAGATGGTCACCCATCCACGGACCAACCGCGGCAAGCGTAACTTAACCTGATCGATCGACCCGTGCAGCTATTGTTACTTAGCCACAAGCTCCTCTAAACAACCATGAACATTATAAATTAACTCAATGACACAAGGAATGTTTCAGAAGGAAGACAGCACACGACAACTGTCATTCTGAAAAGAACTTTATCCAATTGCTATAAAGTTTAATTTTCTTTGTTGTTGTCGACGACGACGACTGTCAAAGAACCACTAATGACAGCTGGCACCAATGGCTTAACGTGCTTTCCGCGGCACGGAGGAGACTCGGTATGTAAAGATGGTCACCCATCCACGAATCAACCGCGGCAAGCGTAGCTTAACCTGATAGATCGACCAGTGCGGTTGTTATTACTTAACCACGAGCCCCTTTTGCGCTTAATAAATATGTCCGTTACTAAAATAGTATTCACGTATGATTGAATACGTCGCTCGGGGTTAAACATGGCAATACCCGTTTATTTGCCATGGAACGCCATCAGTGCGCCGCCGTTAGGGCGTGTTCAGAACAAAGGGCGTAAGGCAGCGTGCACAACGCCACGTAATACCGCCTTGGGGCTGAGGGTGGAGCGCAGGCGGTATCGATATATCGATGATTTTTTTGTATTTATAGAGGTATCAGGAACAGGGTGTAAAGTTCACTCATACCTACGATGGTAAAGAAGGATCCTCCGACCAGACGGGTATTGTGTCTGGTCCGGGCAACTGCCCCACAGTTGATGTCGGGATTTTGTATACGTTCGAGTGTCGTGGTAAACTCTGATTGGGCGATGTAGAACTGCTTAGATAGTTCGCCTGTTGCATTGTAGATGGCGCCACTTTTCTTTTTGCGTTTCTTAGATTTCGTTGCGAAGCATTTATATTTGTAGTGCCGCTACATATTTATTAATTTTAAGAAAACTTCATTCATTCGAGTAGTCAGAAGTAATATGTAGAAGAAAGCCAAATACAGGTTTCCACTTATACGGTGTTGTGTTTGATTGTGGTTTTAATCATAATATGTGTCAGAAAAATTTAAACTTAAGAGGAGACATAAACGTTTGAGGGTTGGAATGGATTGGACAAAAAATGCATTCCTAATAAAAAAATTACAGAAGCTAACTCACAACTCGATCAATGTTTTCGTTGCCTAAAATGATCGCGAGGCTAAAGGGTATGTGTGCTTAGCTAAATTAAGTAATACATTCTTCATATTGCGAGGCTGTTACGTCATAACATCAAAACAAACACATAAGCTTCTTCACATAAAACCATTACGCTTTGAAGGACAACAAACCGTTAATACTAAGGTCAGTAGGCCGACGACATAACCGTAGAAACGTATACATTGTAGGTAGCTTTACTAGTCTATCAAGCATGATTTAGTCCCCATTATACGCCCAACGATACAACGCAAGACATTATTCTTACAGCCAGAATATTAATGACCTAAGTTTACTAACAGATGTATACATAAACATGTAGTTTAACTAAATTGCTGTAACACCCAAAGTGTTTAATATACCAAATATATTACATAGTGTATACACAGTGCCAATATTAGCTTTCGATATCATAGGGGCGAACCAACACTCATATAATATCGATACATAATCTATCGACTTCACCCCCGCACTGCCCACAATCGGTTAACGCTCTGTTTCGCCAAATAATCCTGAGAAACACGGAGTGCGGTGTCCACACGATCTATATGTTATACGGACTGCTTGTTGATGCTCAAGTGGCCACGATTTTTAATAATGTTTACACTTTTGTTGGGGTTCAAATCATGCAGTGGGTACACAATCGGTTCGGGTAAATAGAATTGATTGTAAGGCTCCTGTACTCCTGTCTATAGCTGTCTTTTTTTGTTGGCAAACAGCGAGGTAATGCACACGAAATGGAAACTGAGCGCAATACCTGTTATTTTGACATCCATACCTACGTACGTAGGTTTCAAAAATACGTCTCCTCAACAATGTAAACAGTGCTGTAGCGGCACTACACATAAAAATGTTTCGCAACAAATACCGAAATACACAAGAAGAAAAGTGGCGCCATCTACAATGCCACAGGCGAACTAACTGTGCAATTCTACATCGCGCAATCAGAGTTTTCCACGACACTCGAACAGATACAAAAATCCCGACATCAACTGTGGGGCAGTTGCCCGGACCAGACACAATACCCGTCTGGTCGGAGGATCCTCCTTTACCATCATAGGTATGAGTGAACTTTACACCCTGTTCCTCATATCCCTAAAGTGCAATGAAAGTGGCTGAACTGTTAAAATTAAATACATTGCGATCGATTTTATGAAAGTTACGCAATTATCCCGCCGTAGTAGGTTCGAACCCAGATAGGCGCATTACTTTGTGTAAATTATTTCATTACCACTGCTCTCAAAACGGTGAAGGAAAACATCGTGAGGAAATCGGCATGTCCTAGAACCAAAAATTCGAATACCAACCCTCACTGGACGCGCGTGGTGGATTACGACCCAATCCCTCTCACTGAGAAGAGGCCTGTGTTCCCAGTAGTGGGAACATTATAGGCAGAATATGTAATTACTCTGCAGGTTGATAAATTTAGTAGGGAACCAGTGTCTGATGAAAACAGCTGCACAACAAGCGAGTGTTCTGACTCAAAGGGAATCAAGTCACGGGCTCGAATTGACTGGTGGACCTGGCTTAAAAGCATGCTGTCTCAAAAGGCATCGTGTCCGATAGAGGTAGTTATCAGTGATCAGCAGTTAGACGGTAATCTACACGCACAACGTTATTAAGATGTAGGATCATTTATAGTAAAACAGGCGGGTAATAAATTAATTAAAGTCCTTCGGAAGATCGGGTTTTATGACAAAACCACTGCATAAATCAATTAATAATAAAGTTTATTGAATTTTTCGATATTTGAACTTTTTCGGTACGGACTTGGTTTTGGAGATTTTACCCTTCTTTTGTTACTTAAACACGCTAGGTTAAAATAGCAAGAAAAACGAATCTTTGCTGGCTCCTAACTTTTAGACAATTTTAATAATGAGACAAAACCATATCATGTTAAATTTTTGATGTACATTGTCGAACAGTGGAGTAATACAATCCCGAAATTTCTATGGAGAAAAATGTCGACAAGATTCACCTTAAGAAAAGTTCTTAACTAAATGAACCATATTCTCATGAACTTGTTATATTACTGTGCCATGCAAAAATGAAAAGCACAGAAAAGTCGGCTTTTGTTTCGTATCCCAAATTCAAATAAAATATGAATTCTTTTACCCAACCAATGAAAAACAATAAGAAAATTCAACATAAAAAAAACATCACGCCTCACCAACGAAGACGGGAGGAAGGAAAACCAAATATTTGTGAACTAATTACAATTTCTGAACGTAAAGTTAACATTTCATTAAAGGTACAGTGTCAACAGAGCTGATGGTTCAGAACGAAAAAAAAAAAGTAAAATAATTCAAAATGGCTGCCCTTTGGTCACTGAGAAGAGATGTTTTCAGAAGGTTCATGAAATGGCAATGGATATCGTAATTTTGTCCCTTGTGGACCCCATCACTTTGTGCTGACATCTCTTTGAGGCGCGCGTGGAACATAACGCGCCGTCGACCTGGGCTTGATCCTTACCGGACAGCGAGCTACCCATTACTCGCCGTCCATGCCTACGGTGGCCGGAAATCGGCCTGGGATTCCCGACGCCCAGGGCGTCTCCGTATCCTGCGGCGGCTAGGGTCGCGAGGGCGCATATGCTGCCTCTCCCTCACGTGCGCCGCCTTCCTCTTCGCGAGCATTACTGCTTCGCAGAAGGAGGTGACGGCTACCCATGCACTCTCGCTCCGTACCATGGCCTGGACCAGGGCCGCACGCGAGAGATTGCCGCCGAGATCGCTTCCACAAGGACAAGGCGGTGCTCCGCCCAAGCCGGGCAGACCTCCACCGTATGCTCCACCGTGTCCTCAGGGCAATCTTCGCAGTGGAAACACCCGGGCGTTTCCTCCCGCCTTATGCGAAACAGGAACCTCCCGAAACAGCCATTTCCGATGAGGACCTGCGTCAAGCGGAAGGTGAGGACGCCATGTTGCCTCTCAAGCCACTCCTCAAAGAGGGGACTTACCGCCGGGACTTGTCAACCGTAGTTTAATTTTGCACTGTTTGAACCCTGTTTGTGGCCACCTATAATGCGGAATCACTGACATTCCAGCAAATGGGACATAGGCGATTAACACACGGATCTCATGGCGCATTGGTCTCTAATAAATCCGTTGATGCCTAAGGCGATTCACACACGACACCGCGCACCGCCGCGGCGGCATACAATTCGACCGCGCGGTCGGGCGGTGTACGTGTGTTAGGCATCAACGGATTTCTTAGAGACCAATGCGCCATGAGATCCGCTTCACCGCCTACCGCGGCGGTTTGCGGTGACGTGTGTTAATCGCCTTACACACGTACACCGCCCGACCGCGCGGTCGAATTGTATGCCGCCGCGGCGGTGCGCGGTGCCGTGTGTTAATCGCCATAGACAGATCAAAAATCGCGCAACAAAGTTAGTCTTTAGAAGTGAATCTTCTGATTCTTATTTGCATCATGCGCGGTGTTGCAGCCTTTGTCAATTTATGGAAGAGTGTTTGTCTGTTTGTAAGGCGAAAACCTCGGGTATTGGACGTTACTTTGTTACGTTGGAAGGTAAATAATGAATATTATGATTCATGTTTTGCAACCGCTAACTGAGCAGGGAGATTTACCTCCCTGTTTTATGCACTCGTTTAATTCACTGCATTGCAAATTTTATTATAAAACTTCACCTACATTATAAGCATTTTTTTTTTTGTCTTTTATTTATAACTAGCTACTCGGTCTCCCGACCCACCCCGTCGCTTAAAATCGCCTGCCCGTGCGAGTACTTTTTTCACTTTGCGCGGTTCCTAAATGGTCTTAGCGTGGTGTTATATACCCTATAGCCTTCCTCAACAAATGGGCTATCTAACACTGAAAAATTTTCAAATCGGACCAGTGGTTCCTGAGATTACCGCGTTCAAGCAAACAAACGAATACTTCAGCTTTATAATATTAGGATAGATACTGTGGGCAAATACTAGTGTTTAGAAAATTAATTCTGTTAGGGTTTGCTAATTTACATTTTTATTTAGTTAAATTGAAACGCAAAAAGGCTAGTTCCCAAGCCAGTAACTATTTGATTCAAATATTTTGAATTGGCAACACTTTCGTTTGTCAGTCGGTCGTTGGATGCTTCTGATTGGCTAACCAATCAGAGGCTAGCAGATTGTCATCTGTGATTGGTTGTCGACAAAAATCGTTAACCAATCACAGAACTTGATTTTACCGCGCAAATTATCGGAAACCTAGGAGGTGGGAAAGGGTCAGTTAAGCATTCTGACTCGAGCTGTTGGACGAGAAGGTGTGAGTGAGAATAAAGTTGTTTTTCCTATTACCTGGATTTTCTTCAGTATTCACCTAGGCATCCTGATAGTCTCAATTAGCCCATAGTATTGGTATTATTTTATAATTCTTAAGCCTATTGTCTACGACGCTACTCAAAAATAACGTGCTACAAACCCAATAATCATCAATGAGTAGCTAGTAATTAATAGTTTAGAGTTTGTTACTTACAGCGGGCTTAGCATGACGCTTTGTATTTCTACGAAGAATAGACAGTGCTTTTTCAATACAAAGTGACATTTCGTTCCTACATTTTTGTTATCGCACCGTAGATATCCTTCTACAATCTGTCATTTAGTCTTTCGTTTCTAACGATATTTGTCTAGGTCCTTATAAATGTAGACTACTTCAGAAGAATATTTCTTCCCAAACTGTCAAAATCACACTGACAAGAAAACTTTCTACTCGACGGCCACAAAGTATATACGATTATCTACAAAATCATGATTCGTTTAGAACGCGTAACTGTGATTAATGAATAGAAAAACATAGCTATCTTATCCTATAGCACATCACTTATTTAATAGTCATGTCTATTCTTCCGTCGACAAATCGGTGGTTGTGCTAAGCCTGCTGGTCGTTTGCGTCGTGGACGAAGGGCCTAACTTTGGGACATGAATTGAAATCTAAAAAAAGTAATAAATCCATAGTGTACAGTCACGAGCATTAATATTATGTATACACATCGCCAAATTCAAAAGCGATTTTCTTTTAAATAGCGATTGCAACCTTGAGATAACTTGGATATTTCATTATAGTGTGGGTTCCAAAATATTATTTTCATAATAAAATAAGATTACAATGAGTAAAAGTGGAGAAAATCACTTTTAAAAGTTGGTAAGCGTATACATATTATTGCTCGTGACTGTACACTAAAGAGGAACGATTTGATTGTTTGTAAAATTTATTGTAATGGATGAACCTAAAAACTACTGAACCAATTTTAAAAATTCCTTCACCTGTGGAAAGCCACATTATTCCGGAGTAACATGAGCTATAGATCTCATGCAGGTAATGTCGCAGGCGAAGTGCTAGTAATTGATAATTTTGGTAAAATTGTCCTCAAAACATTGAAAACGAGTTTGTTTATTACGTAATTATTGTGACTCCAAAACCGCTAGCCTAATTCAGATGGGGTTTTCGGTGTCGTGGGTGACGCCTCTTCTATTTAGTCATTTTAGCCTATTTGTAACTTAGTGTTCAACATTTTGCATTATTCTAAACTGTTTCGAAATGTTACTGTCACTATTATTTAGATTAGCGGTTTATGATTAACGAATCTTATTTAAATCTTGAAACAGCCATTTTCTATTTTCCTCCACCAGCACTATTAACATAAAATACAAAGTTAACACATTTAACATCAAGAAAAGCCACCCTGCTAACATTGTCACAATAATTTAATACAAAAACATTTTTCGCCATTGACATTTTTTGACTTGTGAATTCTTATTTTCAATCAAGCAAACGCGATTTGAATGTCAAGTGGCTGTCCCGCCATTTTGTTTTCACTTATAATTCCCGCCAATTTCAAAAAAGGAATGTTAATTCAAATGGATTCCATCTGTTTTCGTTGAAATTATTTTAGTACGACGAGCGTTCATTTTGAATTTTTGAATAATGTCGTCAGGTAGGATTTATTTTTTATTTTATTGGAATTCATTTGCATTATTTTTGATTACGTAATTAACTTTGCACGACTTTGCAGATTTTCAATAATCATCACACATCTGCAGTACACACGGCTACACATCAAGCTATACATTTCCAGTTTACGCTGATCTCGCTTTGTACGGAAATCTTATACAATGCGAGATCAGCTTATATTGGAAATGTATAGCTTGATGTGTAGCCGTGCGTACAACAAGAGGTAACTATTACAGCTGGTATTAAGTTTTTGCCCTCAATTTATCCAGTATACAAGAAAAGTTTTTATCCAGTGCGCAAACTGTAACCATGAATTCAGCATATTTCTAGACCCTCTAGCGCAGAAATTTTTCGCCGGTTATACAAAAAACAATCCGGTGTTCCATACATTTTGCCCGCGTAGGTATTGCACTTTTCTATGAAACAGCTTATTTGTTTTTTATAACCGGCGAAACATTTCTGCGGTAGAGGGTCTAGAATGATATGCTGAAGTCATGGTTACAGTTTGCGCACTGGATAAAAACTTATCCTGTATACAAAATCCCGACCTCAACCGTCTCGGGCAGTTGCCCACCAGAGACAATACCCGTCTGGTCGGAGGATCCTCCTTTACTAACATAGGTATGAGTGAACTTTACACCCTGTTCCTCATACGAGTAGCTCTATACTGGTGACCCCGAGAACGAACGTCAGCGCAGCCATCGTGCAAAACTTTAGCATGACGTCATCATCATTACATCAAGACCACTTCCTCAAGCTTACGAGCGAAACTACAACTGAACCCACACATGAATCCATGATACAATTAATCTCCACACACATAATCAGAGAGTATTTAACATTTCATATATATTATTACAGCGCCACTAATACCCTAGTGAATTTTCAATGTTGTTCAAATACCCTTGTACGCTCCCTTGTATACTCGGCCTTATAATTATGACGGCTCGGCTCCTTGAGTGTGCTCCGGCTTTAAGGTGGATATCTTTTTAATTATTAAGTAGGTGTACAAGATGCTGTGTTTAAGGTATTTTGAGTAGTTATTCGTTGCTGTGTAAGTTTTGTGTTGATTTTTGGGCGCCATTTATACAGGAAAGGGCAATTTAGGCTCAATCTGTTAGGCGCCATCTATAAATTACGTCACACAAATGTTATGGTTTTTTGAACCGTCCCACTGTGAACCGTCACCGTCGTGGTCACACTTGTGAAACCCCCTCCCCCTTGTGTGACGTCACATATTTTTGAATTTAAAAAACAGCAGTTTTTCCATTTAAAAAAATAATAATTAAAAGCAGCCTTAATAATTTAGGTCGAATAAGTAATATTTTTAGGTTTTTGGTTTACATATAAATTACGAGTTTTAGTATTTTAGTTTTTAACATGTGACGTCACAAAGCTTTTGACTCCCCCCTATCCCTTGTCACACAATGTCACATTTCGTTGACCCCCTCCCACCCCCTTAACGTGTAACGTAATTTATGGATAGTCTCTTACCAGCGTTTTTAAAAGACTTCAAAAAGAAAGACGTTATCAATACATGTTTACAAAAAAAAAAAAAAAATGTTTGATCGGGCATAACATCTACATATTTAGACGGAAACATTTTTTTGTTCTAAAGGGGTGTATACATTCCGAAATGGTCTCAAGTAAATTTCATACAGATCTGATGATGCGTTTCGGAGGCAGACAGCGGAACTCTTCAAAAAATGACAGCATAAATAAATATGAATTGTTTTGACCCTAAGGATGATGAAATTTCGAATTGGTGTGGGCTAGGTACTAGAAGTAAAAAATTAAAACTTTTCAAAAAAAAAAAAAAACAACAGGCTTCCGGAAAACCACTACAAAGTGAAAAATAACTTTAATTTCGGAAGTCGGTGACTTTGGATATGTATTTTAATTTTTTGTCACCGCTTTCCGGTTTTTCGGAAGTAGGTTGTTAAAAAAAATTGATATGGTTTTGTATTATAGGTCTGAAGCCCCATGCGTTGAAATTCTGAAAAATTTATATTTCTATGGCTGTTCCACACATTTTGATGCGTAGGTATGCTTTTCAATGAAACAGCAGATTTTTTTTTTTTGATAACCGACGAAAAGATGTTTAAACTTGGGGGTTTAGTTAATAATGTTCTGAATTCATTGTTACGTACATACAGGTTGCGCGTCATGTCCTTGCCATCTACGAAAAAAAAACAAAAACATTTTTTTATAATTTTTCTCTGCCACTCTGTCCGTTGTCTCTCCGAAACGACGGGACCGATATTGATGAAATTTGGTATGCCATACTTTGAACCCTGGGGAAGGGCATAGGCTTTTTATCGACATGCCGACCGGGCGAAGCCGCAGGCGACAGCTAATGTGGATTAGTATGTTTCGTGGCTACGCATTTTAACATAAAATTTTAGAATAAAGATTGTAGACAAACAGATCATTTTGAGGCTGACTGTACATCTAAGTTCTTCTTAAAACCTTGACAGATCCTGCTCATAAGTCGCAAGGGGTGGTGTGACGTCATCACGGTAATCCCCTTCCATCATAGGAACAGCGATCACTTTAAATTCAGCTTGTACGTTGCGCTGGCACTGGAATATTAATTGGAGAAAAATCCGTCGAGAAGCCGTGTCGGGGTTTGATTCCTTACGAGGCTTATCATAACGCTTTCTATTTCTACGAAGAATAGACAGTGCTTTTTCAATACAAAGTGACCGTTCATTTCTCCATTTTTAACATCGCACCTCGCACCGTAGATATCCTTCTACAATATGTCTGTTTGTCTTTCGTTTCTAACGATCTTTGTCTAGGTCCTTATAAATGTAGACTATTTCAGAAGAATATTTCTTCCTAAACTGTCAAAATCACACTGACGACAAACTTACTACTCCACGGCCACAAAGTATATACGATTATCTACAAAATCATGATTCGTTTAGAACGCATAACTGTGATAATTAATAGAAAAACATAGCTTTCTTATCCTATTGTACATCATTTAGTTAATAGCCACGTCTATTCTTCCGTCGACAAATCGGTGCTCGTGCTAAGCCTGCAGCGGGCTTAGCATGACGCTTTGTATTTCTACGAAGAATAGACAGTGATTTTTCAATACAAAGTGACAATTCGTTCCTACATTTTTGATATCGCACCGTAGATATCCTTCTACAATCTGTCATTTAGTCTTTCGTTTCTAACGATATTTGTCAAGGTCCTTATAAATGTAGACTATTTCAGAAGAATATTTCTTCCTAAACTGTCAAAATCACACTGACGACAAATTTACTACTCCACGGCCACAAAGTATATACGATTATCTACAAAATCATGATTCGTTTAGAACGCATAACTGTGATAATTAATAGAAAAACATAGCTATCTTCTCCTATTGCACATCATTTAGTTAATAGCCACGTCTATTCTTCCGTCGACAAATCGGTGCTCGTGCTAAGCCTGCTGGTATTAGAAGTGGGATATGTATGAATTTTTGTAACCTTAAAAAGGGCTTAAAATTTTCTTGTTTTCTATTTACTGCGTTGTTGGTATCTACTGCTGAGCATGAGATGTTGGGTTTGATTCCCGACTTTAACATAACTGACGAAATGTACTATTGGTACAGGTACACCTGCCAGGGGTGCGGGTTGTTCGAAAGAGATACCGTGGCCCCTGGCACACAGGCAACTGAGGGAACACGGGTGCGTTTTAGTCAGTAAAAGTCTGACACGCCCTCCTGCTGCACCCAGAGCTGGAAAAGTTTTTTGATGATATCTAACCCAAAAAAAAAAACTACCCGGACACCCCTGCCTAACTCTTGCAGGCAGTGTGACGGGACTCTTAAATCCACGTTCGTACGTCCGTAAACATATGCGTCGGGATTTTTTCACGCACTCTATTTCCAACGCATTGCTTGGCGCCGACGGTTGAAAATCGAATAGTGATTTTCACCGCGCTGGGATGCACCTTGCAGGCATAGCATCACGCTTTCTACAGGATACGTTTTTAAGGCGGTCATTTCTTGAAAACGCTCTAAAAGATGATTTTTTAAACCAGTGTACTCGTATCGCTATAACCGTAAATAATTTAGAAAGCGAAAAAATAAACGATATTTTCAAGTCTTTTTTGCATACAGTGATGGAACTCAAAACATAATTAAAAATTCCTTTTCAACACATTTGCTCAAAAACTGCATTTACGAAGCCTGTATACATGGTTCGAAAGTTAAAAATTACGCACTAATACAACGGAACGTGCGGTAAAATAGGTACTCTCACCTAAGTACCTATTTTACCGCATACCTCGTTGTATGGCACCGTGCGTATTCTTTACGGTTTTTTTTTAATTTCCATAAAATATTATAAGAATTTCGTCCAAGGAGTTTCACATTACGAGAATAAATAAGCTGACTGATCGAACCTCCTTGGAAACGATTTTGCTCAATACGTTTGTCTCACTTTAATAATAAAGAGTAAATGAGATGAAAGATGTAGTTCTAATTTTCACCACGGGCATGTGGCGCCATTTGTAAATTCGCGCCATTTTCATATTAGAAACGTCAAAGATTGTTGCGAGTTTCCGACTGATATTTATAAACAAACTTTTATTATGAGTTCAAGCGAGGAAACTGATATTAATATGGAATCTACTCCACCTGATATTTTGAATGAGGCGCAAATTGCAGGAAACGGTCTCTTACCGCCAAAATTGGAGAGCGCTATTTAATGATGTATAGGTTTGTTAAATTACATATTGTACTGTTTTCTCGCAAATGTGTTGAAAAACATTGTATGACACACGTGCAGAAATTGGTTTTACAAACTCGTGACTATGGTAAGCCCTCGACTTCGTCTCGGGCTTACATTTGTCAACTCGTTTGTAAAAACCAACTTACCGCACTAGTATCATAAATAACTATTATGCATCAAAAAAATCATCAAAGTCACCTCTTAATTATCTTTAATACCAGTCTATCCCTTCAATAACAATTATTATTGTAATTAAAAATATACCATAAAATTTCAAATGCCAAACTGCATCCAGTGATAGGATCATTTTTTATCAAGTACCTAGTTTATATATAATTTTATACGATTTTATTTGCATTTTTACGACAATGCTTGCTCATTTCTTATTCGAATCTATTAGAACAGATTTTAACCCGTATCGGATTGCAGTAAGAACTATTATCGCTCATTACAACAATACGATGAGTACATTCAAAATTACCAGGGCCTTAACCAGTGCGCAAACTGTAACCATGAATTCAGCATATCATTCTAGACCCCTTTTTTTTGTCGGTTATACAAAAAAAATCAGCTGTTTCATAGACAAGTGCAATACCTATGCGGTCAAAACGTATGGAACAGTTGATTTCTTTTTATATAACCGACGCACAATTCCTGCGCTGGAGGGTCTATTATGATATCCTGAACTCATGGTTACAATTTGCGCACTGGTTAAAAACTTATCCTGTATAAGCTACCGTAGAATAGAAATAGCTTGTCTACATTTCTCGGTACAAAACTGTCAATAATTATCTACACGGATACGTAATTTTTGTCTAATCTTCAGTCGACAAAACGCTTCTCAACGGTTCACGTAGTAAGCCTGCAGTAGAAATCTCCATGCTCTGTTCAACACTGAGTTGAAAAATATCGCCGCGATTAAATTACGTCCGACCGTGGGCATACAGTCCACTCAAACAATGAATTATACCTCTAACCGCAGTCTGCACGCCTGGTAAGATAACACAAATGCTAACAAAACCGCGGCGTCATAACTTTGAACTCGCCGACACAGTTACCGGGATGATCTAGTTAAAACTAACCTATGTCAGTAACTATTTTGGGGGCTCGTTAGGACGTGTGTTTGCACATTACTGTTATAACTTTATGTTTAATGTATGTTTACTTATGTGTGACGAGTGTGGTTAATTTTATTAAACTGTTGTCGTTTGACACAGTACTGAAGTGACCGAGGTCACACAAATCAAATAAAAATATTTTATTTCACATAAAAGCTTCTTTAGACCAGCGCGAAGCGAAACTTGCAGGAACAATTTCTATGACAACTTCATGGAAATTGTTCTACAAGTGGCGCGTGGCGTCTTGGCACTGCTGGGCACTTATGAAATGTCAGAAGCAAAAAAAAAAAAATATATTTTCACCAAAAAGAGTCGGCATCATTACAATACACGCACGCACGCGCTAGGCGCATGGAACGAAGCGAGCCTCTTAATAGATTAAAAAAATCTAAAAAAATACGCTTTAGAAACTAAACAATTTCAAAAAAGCGCGGGGTGCTTTTTGAAATATTCTTATTATGAATTAGTTTTTAGAGCGTATTTTTTAGATTTTTATCGATTATTAAATTTCAATTTTTTAGTTGTGCTAATTAAAAAAGCGGGATTTTCCAGTTTCTTTTTTTGTTATATTATGGAACAAATTTATAAAATTATTGAATTGTCATCGGTCCTCGATAAGTCTACAAAGTTTAAATGAAATCTGGCCGTTTGAAGTGGGGTAAAATCAAGTCCAAAGGATTCGGTTACAAACAAACAAACGTACTGTTGAAGCTAATAAATGCGTGTTTGTAATAAAGCGTCAGCCTGGGTTCGAATTCACGACCTACAAACTCATAGGTCCACTCACTGTTCCTATAAGGTATGCGCTCACAGCTAATCTATACACTCAAATTATAATATAACAAAGGCAGATAGACCGCCGCGAGTGAAGCCAAAAAAACAAATACTAAAGCGTCGCATTGTTATGTATAATGCGAGGCTTTAGTATTTGTTTTTTTTACTCTTGCGTGTTCCGCGCGATCTATCTGCCTTTGTTTTATAATCTAAACAACAAAAAAAAAATACTAAAGCGTCGCATTGTATGTTACATAAAATGCGACGCTTTAGTATTTGGTTTTTTGGCTTCACAAAGGCAGATAGACCGCGCGGAACACCAAGAGTGAGGCCAAAAAACCAAATACTAAAGCGTCGCATTTTATGTAACATACAATGCGACGCTTTAGTATTTTTTTTTGTTGTTTAGATTATAAAACAAAGGCAGATAGATCGCGCGGAACACGCAAGAGTAAAAAAAACAAATACTAAAGCCTCGCATTATACATAACAATGCGACGCTTTAGTATTTGTTTTTTTGGCTTCACTCGCGGCGGTCTATCTGCCTTTGTTTTATAATCTGAGTCTATACAATTCTCAGTTGACGACTCAGTAAATTTCTAGTCCGGAAATCTGCTGACAAAATCCCAAGCTAACTGATAGGTTATGACTGAAGACCAAAACAAAAGTCAATCAAATAAATTGACATGCGGTTTGACGGCAGCATTTCATCCTTCATGAGTTTAATAGTTCCGACGTATGTTGACCTATTAAATCTACAAATACATAGAATTAACCCCTCAAAAGGTTCAAATCTTAACTACCGTATGCCGGTTTAAACCTAAACCAACCCTTTCCCGCTATCACACACAACTACTAAATTCCTGACGCAATTAGCAAAAGATTTGCGAAATAAGATAGGGCGCAGACCGAGGACACGTTGACAGGGAGTTAGGGTGTTTGATCCAAGTTTCTATTACAAAACTGTAGGGGACTGAGAAGTTTGTTTCGGGAAGTTTTTACCAGACTACGGCGTAGCAAAAAGGATAGTTATGATTTTTAAGGAAAGCAGTGATTTTAATAAGGTAATGTCAAGCAAAACAAAACTGTTTCACAGTCGCCAGCATTTTTTAGAATGGTCTGGTGGCATAACGTGACAATTTTTAAAGTTTAATAAAATATGGCAAAGAACATAAAAGAAGTCAAGTCAAGTCACATTGACGTGAATTAAGACGGATTATCACACACAGTTGTAAACCTAAAATCTAAGACGTTATTCAATCTAGATCGATTCAGTAACACAGACAGTACAGCTTAAGCTCTTAAAACATAATTGCCACATGAACAAACCACAGTCCCAAGACCGATTATTTCAACAAAATGACATCGTTTCCCGTGAGCCGGCCGCGGAGGCGCCGTCGGTCTTAAAATAAATTCGCAATCACGCCATTCCGGATTACCGGCGTTTGCTGACCAAACACGAACTAATGAAACAATGTGTTGTCCCCTCCATAATCAAGGGTGGATGTCCACATTAAACGGTTAAGGGCGGGCGCGCAGTTACGACTTACACTACAGACTGCGACTGTTGTGAATAGGCAGATGAAGTTTTGGCGGAATCGCATCGTCGGGGATTTGGGTAGATTCCAGTTTATGGCGACGATAGATGACAGCTACCTACAGCGATGCACTGCCGCCCGTCGCGCACAAGAGACCCCGCCTCAACGCGCATCAAGTTTTTCGAAAAACAACCCATGTTGATTAATCAAACACAATTCCGAAAAAAACCGTATACTAAATTTTGGGTGATTAAATTGTCTTTTAGATGGTGAAAGTTTAATGGAAATACACCCGATAGTTTTTGCGTGATTATCGTTTTTATGTCCGCGATAGACATTACTTTACCAATTAATTACATTAATTACAAAAATATTATTTAAAATATTCACTTAGCAAATGACGAAGAAAATTGTCTAGTTTCACATTTATTTTTTTCAAATACATAAGACAAGCCGTTTAGACGTGATCTTCAATAAAAAGTCCTTAAAAGTCGGCTGTCTGCGCCTTAAGTTATTTACAAGTAAACATAATATGACTTTGATTATATTCATTAGAATTTTTTTTTTTTGTAGAAACATCTGAATGTAATTGTGATGACTTGAAGAATCACCTATAAAGACTGACTTTTATTCATTGCGTAATATTTAGTGCCGTAAGATTGGTTTAGTAGAATACTGATGCGGTTTTGGGGCAGAAAAAGATTTTCAAGGATTTTCAGTACCTCCAGATAATTCTTAAACAAAGAGGCCACCTTTTGTCGGGTCTTCTCCACAAGACTGCCAAGCAGTAGCACAGAACAACAACCATTAACAATCAAGTACTTGAAACAAAAAACAAGTTTATTTAATAGTCACGCATAATATCCATTGCATTAGAAAAAAAACGTCGAGTTAGTAAAGAAATCGCAAGTGCGCGCCCAAACTAACATTTTCCCCTGTAAATGATAGCGTTAGGAATTGGATTCGGTGGGATTTATGTGTGCGCGATTAAAGCCTGTCCCCGAGTGTACAGAATGTCGCGTGTGTGTGCGTGTCGTTAGGGCTGCAACTTACAAGTTAAGATGGAAGCTCCAGGGTGACTATTTCATGAAATAGTCATTCAATTTTATTAATTATTTAAATAATTTAAAATGATTATAATTATGTAAATAAATATGTGTAGAAAATTATATTTTAATCAACATACTACCTGACACTGAACTGAAAATTCCAAGAAACGTGTGAATTTTGCTACCCCGACTGAAGATTTCACCCAACTCGTGAGATGGTGTCAATCAAAAAAATTACTTTGTTTGACCAATTCATTTGTTAAGGCCACAATTTCAAGTATTAGTAATTAAGCTATAAAAAAGATTATAAAGGAATAATCGCTGACAGGTATCTACATTTTGCGTTTACGTTTCTTCATAGGACCAAAGCCTTTCCCTCAGCGATGGAAGCTAGATCGCCATGAATTTGTTTCGCTTTATATGTCGACGTTCACACGCACGTAATTATATCGTGGAGGGACTTTTGGATCTTCAATGCATTGAGAATATAACTGAGTGCATCCCAAGCATATCGAAAAAACTGTTCGACATTCAACTCTCGACGCTAAACAATGCGTTGAAAATCAGTGTGCTATATAATCCCACCGCGATATTTTTACGTCCGTATTTATTAGAGATGGGCTGACTAGTCGGCTGTAAAATGGTCGACTAATCGGCCAAGCCGATCATTGCTTTCGGTAGAGTTCGGGTGACATCGTAATGTCCGTGACTACGCTTTCGTCTCGTAGGTGTCGGCCTGTTCGCGGCGTCCGGCGGAATTGTCAGGACATGTTTTTGTTTCCTTTGCATTTATTCTATCATTTTTTAAGTGCTAGTCGGCGGTTCTTCCTATCCTATTCTAGATTGCACTGGAAGTAAACTGTAAAACTGGTTCTATAAAAAAAAAAAAAAAATACAGTAAAGATTTCAAATTCATTTCAATCAACCGTCTTTTAAATTTATAAGCATGTTGTTAATACGAGTAATAAATAATAGTTTAAAAAACACGCTTTTATTGCTGACCGAACTAAAAAGTAGAAAATAATTTTTAATTACAAAGAGTTTATGTTACAGTAGTAGGAAGTCAATAATTCAATTCAGAGTAAAAAGCGTGGGGTGCATTTTCCTATATTTTCATGACTCTCCTCTCATAGATGGTTGCCAGTTGTAATAATTAAAATATCAAGCACCCCACGCTTTTAACTCTGAATTGAATTATTGACTTCCTACTACTGTAACATAAACTCTTTGTAAAAAAAAAAAAACTACTTTTTAGTTCGGTCAGCAATAAAAGTGTGTTTTTTTAAACTATTATTTATTTTCCATTTTTTAGTTCGATCAAATTTTTATCGGGAACATTTTAAAAATTAGATATTTTTTTTAATTAAAAAGAAAAAAAAAAAATTGAAAATTTTTATTGGGTTATTACAGTCATCGGCCCTTAAGACGTGTGCAAAGTTTCAAGTTGATCAGACGTCTAGAAACCAGTGAAAATTAGGCTCAAAGATTCCGTTACATACATAAATACATACATACATACAACCCGAGCTAATAAAAGCGTTATAAAAATGGGCCGACTAGTCGGTACATAATTAGTATTTATTGGACCGTTATTAGTTAAATGAAGACCCTTGTAACTTACCAATACTGAAAACTGCTGTTTTAGTTTTTAAAACGTGGTTTTCAGATTTTTGAATAGATTATTTACTTTTTTTTTAGTTCTGCTAATTACAAAACCATGTTTTTTTTTTGTTGAAATGATTGAATTGTCATCGGTCATCGATAAGTCTACAAAGTTTAAATGAAATCTGACCGTTGAAGTGGGTCAAAATTAAGTCTAAAGGAGTCGGTTACAAACAAAAATACAGGTGAAGCATTAGTTACTTCAACCAACACTTTTCTCTCTCTTTTTTTATATATACTCAAATTATGCATGTTAGATTACGTTTAATTTGAATTTTATTATTTCTAGTACTTTTGATTCGATTTGTAATCTTTGGATGCCATAATAGAGTATTTTCAAATTTTTCAAAAACTGTTCTAATTTGAAGATTGGAACGAGATATTTAACAGAAAAATAAAAATAAATTGATTTCTATTCATTTTCTCATTTAAAAACCATTTATACCAAATGAATTTTTCGTTGTTTTGAATTTACCGCCAAAACGCTTCTTACGATTACTTTTTATCACGTGGCGTCAACTTTGTGTAAGCTAAAGTAGTTAGTAAGTAAATATGTGAAAGTCGAGTTTATAATTAACAAGATTTTTAATGGATATAAAGTGATATTACTGGTGTGCGGTGCCTCTGTGCACAAATACTTCTAAAACGGCGCCAAACGAAGTATTTGTACAGTTGCCGTATAAACAAAGTTGACGACACATGTCACGTGATAAAAAGTCATCGTAAGGAGCGTTTTGGCGGTAAATTCAAAACAACGAAAAATAAATTGTATTTCAATCGTTTTTAATTGAGAAAATGTGTATTAACAAATTTATTTTTATTTTTCTGTTATATACAGGATAAGTTTTTATCCAGTGCGCAAATTTTAACCATGAATTCAGCATATCATCCTAGAACCCTTAGCGCAGAAATTTTTCGCCGGTTGTTCAAAAAAAATCAGCTATTTCATAGAAAAGTGCAATACCAATGCGGTCAAAATGTATGGAACAAATGTTTTTTTTTTTGCATAACCGGCGAAAAATTTCTGCGGTAGGGCGTCTAGAATGATATGCTGAATTCATGGTTAAAATTTGCGCACTGGATAAAAACTTTTCCTGTATATCGTCCCAATCTACAAATTAACATAGTTTTTATGAAATCGGAAAATACCCTATTATAATAAGTAACATTGTAATTAGGGGAAGACACTAGCTCCTGTAATACAGTGAACACTAGCGCAGGAGCTAGGGAATTCACAACAATGAACGTATTTGTGTAAATAAAGATCATTATCATTAGCTACACACTTACAAAAATAGCTACCATTGGTAAGCAAAACGATCCGTTTTTGTTTATAGCAATCGAGCATAACTCGTAGCTGCCAGCCCTAGCAGTGATTAAAGTCGGGACGCAAGTGGGACGCGCCAGTAAGTGTGTTTCAGCTCGATTTGTCCTTATTAGTGTATTGATTGCTTTGCGTTGACATACTGGAACTTATTTGGGGTTGACCAGTTCAGAAAATACAACAGCAGCGTAGCTTTATTCTATAGAACATCTTCGACAGTCAATAAACAGACTTCAGATTTCTACGTGTGTTACACGCACACACACACACACACGCACGTACACACAAGCACACGCGCGCGCGCGCACGCACACACACACACACACGCGCGTGCTGAGACACAGGCCTCCTCTCGTGGAGAGGGAGTGGGCCGTAGCCCGTCAAGCACCATGCGGGCCCATTAGAAGAGAAAAGAAAATAAAAAGTATTTACTCACACAGGAATATCACAAACATAACTACAACACAATAAAATTAAACACTAAAACACTACTACGCTACGCTAAGTACTTAATAACATTAAAATTAGATTTATACATAGAAAACGTAAAAATGAAAACAAGATCCTGTACGAGGCCAAAAGACCACTATCTCAGTACGATGCTGCGACATTTAAAAATGGTCGCAGCGCTGGTATTCTGATAGGGACCGCTGTGATATCAAGGAGAGAAAAATAAATAAAAAATTACGGGTTGGTAGATGTCACATGGCTTCGAATTTTTGGTTCTAAGACATGTCGGTTTCCTGACGATGTTTCCCGGTGATGAACACAATTTCATCACTGGAAAACATCGTCAGGAAACCGCAGGCAGTAAAGTAAAGCGCCTGTTTGGGTTCGATCCTACGACCTACAACTCGTAAGCCGCGGCCGGTACCACAAGGCCACCACTGCTTCTTCCATACGATTCGACTCACCATCATTTCAGTACCTATTACCTATCTACTTTTCTTCCATACATTTATACATTACATCTTGTTTAGCCGTTCTCAGTATGTAATCCTATCTTCATAGTTATCCCGGTTGCATCTTTTCGGAGCCCGGGATCCGATTTCCTACTTTTAACTAACCCTACACTTCGTACGGTATTCTACATCTCTTTTGCTGAGTCCATTGGTACGCATGTCATCCGCTACAGCGTCAAGCCAACTTCTTGGGTCTTCTCCTTCTGCCAAGGCTCGGCGGAGGCGGCATGGTTTCCTACGTAGCTTGCCGGTTTCCGTATTACGTTCCCGTACCAACGTAAGCGACACTCCTGCAATTTGTCTGCTACTTGTGGCTAAGTAACAATAGCTGCACGGGTCCGTGGTTGGTCCGTGGATGGGTGACCATCTTTACATACCAAGATTCCGTGCCTCGGAAAGCATGTTAAGCCGTTGGTCCCGGCTGTCATTTGTGGATCTTTGACAGTCGTTACGGGTCGTTACAAGCCCGAAAGTCTGACAACCAGTCTTACCAAGGGGTATCGTATTACCCAGTAACTGGGTTGTGTAGGTCAGATAGGCAGTCGCTCCATGTAAAATACTGGTATTCAGCTGCATCCGGTTAGACTGGAAGCCGACCCCAACATAGTGGGGAAAAGGCTAGGCAGATGATGATGATGTCACGGATATGAAGGCTGCTGCGAATGCGTGAGTTCTTGATGCGGTCTCTCCGTGAAACTCCGGAGTCAGGACATCCAGCGCAACATATCTCAGTGGTATGCAATTCTTGCTTGTGCCGCTCAAGTACTGGCCAAAGTTCTTGAGCGTAGTTACAGTATTTACTTCTAAAGTAGTCCGTTTTTACTATCATTTTCCACATAATCCATCTATCTCTTCGTCCATTCAATCCTCAAGACCTATTCCCGCAACATTCCCCGCCGAAGCACTCGCAACAATTTGAAGGCATAGACACCTGAATTACAGCTCAGACTGTAGATAGTCCACGCCTCCGGTTGAGTTATCGTCCGAGGCGGTGCCCCACTCGATCACTGGGCCACGCCCACGGCTGGGCGACAAGCCAACATGCAGCCGCAAGTGTTACCGATTTAGTTAAGGAGTTTCATGATGAAAAAGGCTAAATTACTTTTTGAGGAAAATAGTGGGGAACCTCGAAAGAATGATTCTAATGTCTGTTTCAAAAGTATCGTATGTAAGTGTAAATAAACCCTTCTAATGCAATCACTCAGTAATGAAAAAAATAGTCTTTATTTTGCAAGTTTCAACTTTGTATGTTACCTGTTTTCCAACAATTGAGAATTGCTTGAGTTATCATCTGCCTACACTTTTCCCAACTATGTTGTGGTCAGCTTCCAGTGACACCGCATGCAGCTAAATACCAATATTTTCCATGGAGCGACTGCCTATCTCATCGACAACCCGGTTACTGGGTAATTTGGTACCACTTGTTAAGATTGGTTGTCAGACTTTTGGGTTTTTGACGACCCGTAACGATTGTCAACGATCCTCGAATGACAGCCGGGACCAACGGCTTAACGTGCTTTCCGAGGCATGTAAAGATGGTTACCCATCCACGGACTAACCGCGGCAACCGTAGCTTACCCTGATTGTTTATTACATAGCCACAAGCCCTAGAAGTATTGTTTAAGTACCATTCTTGGATTATGTTTGAAAAATCATAGACGAAAATTGAGGTTAAAAATTATCCTCAATTGTCAAATGAAAAACTTCTTTAAGGTGATTTAAAAAGAGAATTCCGGATTTAAGTATTCAAATACTCAGATTATAAAACAAAGGCAGATAGACCGCGCGGAACACCAAGAATGAGGCCAAAAAACCAAATACTAAAGCGTCGCATTGTATTTAATGCGAGGCTTTAGTATTTGTTTTTTTGACTCTTGGGTGTTCCGCGCGATCTATCTGCCTTTGTTTTATAATATAAACAAAAAAAAAACCATTACTAAAGCGTCGCATTGTATGTTACATAAAATGCGACGCTTTAGTATTAGGTTTTTTGGCCTCACTCTTGGTGTTCCGCGCGGTCTATCTGCCTTTGTTTTATAATCTGAGTTCAAATAATCAAATCAAAGCAGAAAGCACTCAATTCATAAGTAAGTGGCACTACAAACTTCAAATTGGCAACCACAGGCACGTTTTCTGATCAAATTACATATTAAACAGATAGTTTTGGAACAGACCTTAAAGATGTTTTAGGTATTGATGTAGCTTTCAGCTGTATCCGATTGGACTAGAAGCCGCAACATATTTGGGATTGAAGGCGTGGAAGGAAGGAAGATTGCTTGGCAGATGAATATCATGATGATGACGACGCGATACGTACAATTTGTATCAGCGCAGGGCCCCAATTCCGTATCATTATAAAGATTCCCCGGGGAATCTTACTACGTTAAAATAACGCCAATATCGTGTTTGTTTAGAAACCAATGAAACGGTAAGGAATCGAAATGTCATATTCTGTAAGTTCCAAGACAATTTGTCGATATTATTTTTATTAATAATAATATCGACAAATTGTTTTGGAACATGTCACAACAATCGATATTTGCAGATATCGTGTGTGATTGACGTGGTTACGAGTAAGGAATCGTTAGGTGGTCATAGTAAATTCAGGCCCTGGGCACAATAATAGGGTATTTTCCAATTTTTCAAAAACTGTTCTAATTTGAAGATTGGAACGAGATATTTAACAGAAAAATAAATTGATTTCTACCCATTTTCTCAATTAAAAACTATTTAAACCAAATGTATTTTACGTAGTTTTGAATTTACCGCCAAAACGCTTCTTACGATGACTTTTTATCACGTGACGTCAACTTTGTGTAAACTAAAGTAGTTAGTAAGGAAATAAGTGAATGGCGAGTTTATAATTAACAAGATTTTTAATGGATCGAAAGTGATATTACTGGTGTGCGGTGCCTCTATTCACAAATACTTCTAAAACTGCGCCTAACTAAGTATTTGTACCGGTGCCGTATAAACAGAGTTGACGTCACATATCACGTGATAAAAAGTCATCGTAAGGAGCGTTTTGGCGGTAAATTCAAAACAACGAAAAATAAATTAGATTTTAATCGTTTTTAATTGAGAAAATGTGTATTAATAAATTTATTTTTATTTTTCTGTTAAATATATCGTCCCAATCTTCAAATTAAAATAGTTTTTATCAAATCGGAAAATACCCTATTGTATCTATACAAGATTTACGAACGTCAGTAGTGGAGTACCTATATGTATAATCTATATAAATCAAAATAAAAGGCCAGACTGAGCGGCAATTTTGACGTAGAAAAATTTGTCGTCATGCTTGACACAATAGACTTTTGTGGCCTGAAGAATAAAAACCTACTGATCGGTTTTAACATCCGACTACAGAAATATTTCTCAAATCTGTCATTTTATCTATTCTTCCGTCGACAAAACCCATTGCTATCGTGGTCATGCTACGCGTGCTGCTTGGCTGTCTTTAGCATTATGCTGACAAACCCCGGAAGCAAAAGGGTACCTGGAATTGGGAACCGTCGGCAACAAAATATAATTAGCTAAGTAGTCTTAAAAGGAACCACATATTTTAAATAAAACACCACTCGGAAGATAATTAAAAACAAACAAGGTTATAAAACCTCAAAAGGGAATAATATCCGGAATCTTCTCATAACTATATTTGTCACCACACACACACTTCCTAAAGGAATCCAAAAGAACGACCGTCCCTTTGAAGAGACATGAAAAAACCCGTATCTATGGGAAAAGCCCGCCTTTGATAAACATGCAAGCAATTTTGAAGCTTACCTTCCTAGAAATACAGTCCAAATTCGTGAAGGAACACGTTAATTTTAGTTCACAAAAAGAAATCTGTCACTTTTTCTTTGAAAGTCGACGACTTTTGATAGAATGAACGTAGCTAAGATTGTTGAATTTGGATAAGAGTAGATAGTTTTTCAAATAACTTTATCGTTCCATGAGGAATTAAATAAAGTAGGTGTGAAAAGGAATTCGTTTTTTCAGGCTTTTGTGTTCCCTTTTGTCAATGGCATTTTAATATTTCGATTAAGTGTTTGTGTCTGACATTTGTTTTCGTCTGATAAGGTAATCGCGAAGGCGAATCACACATACATTTACATTTTGAAGCATTTTTTTCAAAGATTATTCGTAATTCTATTCAACAGCAAATACTTTAAAACGGAGAGGAGTCAAATAAAGGTTGAAAATAATTTTACAAATGAACAATATCTACTTTTAGTCCAATACTAACAGGTTTTCATTAAACTCATATCCACATTTCTAAATTCCAAGTACATATCCTCAACACATTAGTTATTCGACTCTTTAAAAACGTCATCGAATTTTGTTACAGAAATGAATGGAGTCGCCAAAATATTAAGTAATTGAATATTCTAATTAGATTTTTTGGCACACAAAATCAAAATATTTTATTTGACATAAACCTGCATGGGCACTTATGAAACGTCAGGAGCTAGGTGTACGGTCCAAATTGTCGCTTCCTATGGAGAAGAGCCGGCAAGAAACTCCACGGTTACTCTTTAAAAAATAATTGGCTTTAACAATGTTTTCAAATTAGAGTGATAATAGGTATGGGAGGACAGTGCAGGCCTGTCAATAAGTACCAAGTACTTAGATTAATTAAAATATAGAATAGAAAATCATCTAAAAATCGAATACACTAGCACAGACAGTGTATAACCTGGATTCACACATAGGGTACTTTTTATCACAGTAGTAGGTACTGTAGTGGCACTACAAAATAAATACTTCACAACAAATCAAGCAACACGCAAAAAGAGAAGTGGCACCATCTACAGTGCCGCAGGCGAACTAAATTAAGAAATCTTACATCGCGCAGTCAGAATTTACCACGACACTCGAACATATACAAAATCCCGAGAGCCACTATAGGGCAGTTGCCCACCAGACACATTACCCGTCTGGTCGGAGGATCCTCCTTTTCCAACATGAGTGAACTTTACACCCTGTTCCTCATACATCTAAATTGGTGACCCCGACGTGATGATACTGTGTGATGCCTCTAAAGTACCTACGTTCTCGCGGGATAATTTCTGACCTACATGCGGGCGAAGCCACTGGCAAAAGATAGTTGAATTAAAAAAAATGAAATTGCTTCGAGGTGTAGGTACGAGTCTGATGCCGAAAATATGGTTTTAAGACTTTTTTTGAGCAAGAACGGCTGACTGGATTTGGATGAAATTTGGTACACATACTTTTTTTTTTCTTAGCCACGAGCTTTGGGCTAGTTCATATTAGAGGTCGCACAACCATGGAATTACTCAATGTGTACTTTAAAGTAATCACATAGCCAACTTCCAAGTTCCAATCGGGTATTTTCCAATTTGATAAAACTATTTTAGTTTGGAGACGATATATTTAAAAGAAAAATAAAAATGAATTTATTTACATCCATTTTCTCATGTACCAAACATAACCTTACATACATAATTAGCTTATCTTCAAGTAAACATTTCTCCAAGCACAGCACCTCATTGCTAGCTAATTTTCACATCATCTTCGGTATATTCTTCGCAGGGAATTGTTGTTCCATAAGGCTGAAGACACACATACAGGAGAATTGCTTGACGCGCCTGTTCACTAGGACATTACTATAAAGTGACCAAGCGTCAGTGAGCCATCTCTTAAAAAAAAAAAGGTAATTTGGTTACTTACATACTTCTTAAGTAGGGGGAGGGGCTTGTGGGTAAATAGCAATAGCTGCACGGGTCGATCGGCCAGGTTAAGCTACGCTTGCCGCAGTTGGTCCGTGGATGGGTGACTATCTTTACATACCAAGACCCCTCCGTGCCTCGGAAAGCACGTTAAGCCATTGGTCCCGGCTGTCATTTGTGGATCTTTGACAGTCGTTACGGGTCGTCAGACGCCCGAAAGTCTGACAACCAGTCTTACCAAGGGGTATCGTATCGGGTTGTGGAGGCCAGATAGGCAGTCGCTCCATGTAAAATACTGGTATTCAGCTGCATCCGGTTAGACTGGAAACCGACCCCAACATAGTTGGGAAAAGTCTAGGCAGATGATGACATACTTCTTAAGTACAACATACATAAACTCAGTCTTCTTCCCATGGGCAGAAAGTACAGAACGCCGACTCCTTCGAATTTAATTACTAAAATATTGATGCCTGAGCCTGACTTAAAATTACTAGCGGCTTCACCGGCTTGGAGGTTTGAAATTTTCCAACGTGGACGCGTGTATGTGTTAACCCCGGTTATATAACTATCTGTGTGCCAAATTAATCGAAATCAGTTCGGCCGTTTTGCGTCATTGAGTAACGAACATTCACATTTATGATATTAGTAGGATTTGTATTATAGATATTGATTGGCAGCGTATCTCTAAGAACTAAAGCTGCTACTAGTATGTCTTCCGCCTAAGATCACAAGCCTCGCAATTCCACTCGGTACTAGAGTCTGCGGGTAGAAAATTACCAGCTAATGGGTACTTACATTTGTGGGTAGTTCGGGAAATTAATAACGGGTTACCTAACATGGCTTGGCTGGTTTGTGGATAAGGTGGAGGTACCTACGCAGGGCGAGTTTCATAACCGGGATTCCTATGCTAAATAGATTGAGTTAAATTAAATTTAAATAAAAAACTATTGTAGAGTAAGTCCTACCAAACTATGGGTTGAATTTTTACTAAAATATTTTTTTTTTTGTAGGAAACTTAAGGCGCAGACAGCCGACTTTTAAGGACTTTTTATTGAAGATCACGTCTAAACGGCTTGTCTTATGTATTTGAAAAAATTATATGTGGAACTAGAAAATTTTCTTCGTCATTTGATATGTGAATATTTTAAATAATATTTTTATAACATAATTTAATTAATTGGTAATGTCTATCGCGAACATAAAAACGATAATCACGCAAAAACTATCGGGTGTATTTCCATGAAATTTTCACTATCTAAAAGACAATTTAATCACCCAAAATTTAGTACACGGTTTTTCTTTGATTTGTGTTTGATAAATCAACATGGGTTGTTTTTCGAAAAACTTGATGCGCGTTGAGGCGGGGTCTCTTGCGAGCGACAGGCGGCAGTGCATCGCTGTAGGTAGCTGTCATCTATCGTCGCCTTAATGATGAACTTGATGATTTTGTTAGATATCCATCGAAATTTTCTAAACCCTATTAAGTAAAACTGTCCATAGGGATTTTGTTTTTTTGCAATTTCTCTATTTGCACATCAGTAAAATTGGTAGCGGGCTGCACTAACAACAGACGGTTTCTGTACAACTTATTATCTACTTACAAAAACGTTGAAACAATAGAAAAGAAAACTGGACAACGTTGACACAAAAGAAAAAATCAATCAAAAATATTTTTATCCCCAACACGGCTCCACAGTTTCTCCCTGTCGACACATGGCGAACACATGTCTTCAAAAAGCGGGCTACGTTTCAGGAAACATGAATGAAACATTAATAGTTTCCTACTTAATACTAGTATGTATTATAATTTTAAATCGCTCCGTGATTCATTGGCTCATTCGGGGAAATTCTTTTCATAGTTTTTCCTTTTAGAAATACGATGAGAATGTGTTGTGTATTATGGCTTTTGGATAAAAAAAAAAGAACATATCGTTTGATGTTTAAATTGATAACCATTTTGGAAACCTTGGAGGCAATAAAGGTCTTTATTGTTAAATTTAATAAGATGCCTCCGACTGCATGAGATTGCTTATAGTATTCTGTCTAATAGTTATCCATTTAAATCAAGTTACATGTTTCCAGTGCAGTGTAGAGTTGTAAGGTCGTGAGTTCGAACCCAGACAGGCGCTTTACTTTGTGTAAATTATTTCATTACCACTGCTCTCATAACGGTGAAGGAAAACATCGTGAGGAAACCGGCATGTCCTAGAACCAAAAATTCGAAGACATGTGACATCTACCAACCCGCACTGGGCCCGCGTGGTGGATCCTCCTCACCGAGAGGAGGCCTGTGTCCCAGCAGTGGGAACATTATAGGCTGATGATGACATGTTTCCATCTTTTTTAATTAAAGTTCACTTTTTAGGCAGTCTGGTTTTCTTAGTTATAGTATCTACCAACCCCACACCGATTCGAAATTTCATCATCCTTGGAGTATTCTCAAAGTCAATCAAATCAAAACAATGCATAAAATACGATAGCAGCAATCGCGGTTGATTTGCTGTCATTTTTTGAAGAGTTCCGTTGTCTGTCTCCGAAAATCATCATCAGATCTATATGAAATTTAAATGGGACCATTTTGGAATAAAGCCGTTTCTAACAAAAAATAATTTTCTAAATGTATGACGAAGTTATTACATAAAAAAAACATACCGAATTTATAACCTCCTCCTTTTTGAAGTTGGTTAAAAACAAACGCTGAATGCGTTTGTTTTTAACCAACTTCAAAAAATTCGAATTCCTTGACAACTTGTAACCATCACAAAAAAAAGAAAAGAGATACCGTTTTTAATTAAATGAATAGTGTTTTCTTAAGAGATATGCGGCGTTATCTTTATCTTAAGATTAGACGCACTTACGCGTACACGGCACCGGCATTACCAGTGATAAGCAGATAATATATTACTGATAACATCGAGAATTGTAGGCGGTACTGAATACTGATTTTGTGGTGGTGCAATCGAAGCTGTGAGTGTGAGAAAAACAAAAAGTAAAGGTTGGCATCGACACGCAAACAGAAACCGTGAATTCAGCACTGCTTGACCTAGTATAAAAAAATTTCATCGACAATCTTCGATCAATAATTCGAAGTCGACAATCAACAAAAAAAATTACGTATCATATTTTTCTACGAAACATCTTTTTCTTTTTGTTAAATTTCTTTGTCCTGCGTAGGTCAAAAAATTATAATCGACGATTTTTTTTTATAGGTAATTCATGGTTTCATTTTACTTATTTTGTTCTCGCATTCACAGCTTCGATTGCACTCGCAGCTTCGATTTTGACCGCGTGGTCAAAATGTATGGAATACTGGTTTGCCGATGTGGCAGCGCTGTCTATCTATTCAGGTAGGTACAATCACCAACAGAGATAAGTAAGGAGGGTCCGGAAACTTATTATTGCAAGTTATCGAATCAAATTTAATTTGATAAATGACCTGTGACAATGGAGAGGTTTATGCTCGGAGTTTCCCTACGCGATCGAATCAGAAATGAAGAGATCAACATGAGCACCAAGGCAACCGACATAGCCCGAAGAATTGCCAAATTTAAGTGGCAGTGGGCAGGGCACATTGCTCGCAGAACAGATGACCGATGGGCCCGAATGGTTCTGGAGTGGCGACCGCGTACCGGAAGACGTAGAGTGGGAAGGCCTCTCACAAGGTGGACCGATGACCTGGTGAAGGCCGCGGGAAACCGCTGGATGTGGGAAGCACAAGACCGGTCGAAGTAGAGGAGCTTGGGGGAGGCCTATGTCCAGCAGTGGACGTCTTTCGGCTGAAATGATGACGATGAAATGAACTGATTGTTTTCTATCAACTGAATAAAATTTAATTCGAAAATTTCCAACGGTTCCTTACTTAACTTCAACTATATTCGAGGATCCTGGTTACTCATTTCTGTTGGTGACCGTACAGCAGTCACGAGCATTAATATGTATACACATCGCCAAATTCAAAAGCGATTTTCTTTTAAATAGCGATTGCAACTTTGAGATAACTTGGGTATTTCATTATAGTGTGGGTTCCAAAATATTATTTTCATAATAAAATAAGATTACAATGAGTAAAAGTGAAGAAAATCACTTTTAAAAGTTGGTAAGCGTATACATATTATTGCTCGTGACTGTACATCAACGCTGTTTGCTTAGTGACCGAAATGGCAATGGGTAATTCGACTAAATTCAAAATTCTTTATCAAAAAGTTCTTCAAGTCTAGTAGACAATCTAGTAATTAGCTTTAAGAAAGATGACCAAATGAAAGCAACTATATTTTTAAAATCTTTATAGTATTTTCCGATCTTAATCGGAAGTACATTAATTAATATAGTATTGACGAAAACTTACGAAATGTCAACGTAATACCCGGCAACACTGGCCTCTATAATTTATGGACGCTGTCATAATTAATCTGTGGTTACGTCACGCGACATTTTAATAATTTTCACTTTGTGACCTATACAAAAAGAGAATTTAATTTTCGATACCTGTGGATTTGGTATTTAAATACTATGTTACTTATTTATTACAGTTTTATTAATCATCAGGCAGAAACTGAGATTATTTATAAAGATGGCATCTGTCAAATTTCTTTGATAGATCTTCAACTTTATACAATTTGCATAAGGTTCATTTTCAATTGGGGAAATTTGACAGTTTGAGGTAGCTTGATGTGCTGGCGTCTGTACACGCTACAAAATAAATTGAAGACTTCACAAGTCTTTCGTAGCGATTTGAATGTGTTGGGCGCAGATGGACAGGATTACTACTTATATCGCACCCGGAGTTTGCTTCATCCAGGTACATTTTGAGAAGAGAGTGAGAAAGAGCCATGGACAAATTTCGCAAGATAATGGTGGCAAGAAACTGAAAGATATTTTATGAAATGTGCTATTCTGGGTCAAAACCTTTTAAATTCCCGAGTTTGAACATAAACCCAAATGACAAGAGCCAAGTCACTTAACCTAAAACATTTTGAAAAATTAACTTCCCGAGCCGATAATCAGTCATCGTTTCGCGCCGTCACGTCCTATCCACCGCTAATTCGCGCCAAACCTTCCCGTCATTTATTGACGTCAAAACAAACGCCCGCCGTTCGAGGAAATAAAAATTAAAAGTCCCCACAGCTAAGAATGTCTCCACCAATGAGCGCGGCATAAATAATCAGCGGGAGTACGTCTCGGCAAATTACCCAGAACGGGCGGGTTGGAAATTGATGGCAACACTGAAATAAGTGCGCCATGTCAACTATGTTGGCTGTCGGCGCGCTTGCCTTTGCCTTATTTTTTTTTTCGTCTGTAATGATTCGAGTGGCGCGTTCTAAATTGGTTCTATTGTAATTATGGCGGGCATTTTATTTATGGTCGCTTGTTTGTCCTTTTTTTGAGGTTATGTCTCGTTTGCTGGACTAGGGATTGGGGACATCGTGTAGAATGCTTGTACTTTGAGATTCGTGCTCGATAAAGAAAACAAAATCGGTGTTTTTCCTGGTCTAGATTCAAGATGAGAAAGTGATGTTGGATTTCAACACGAAACAGTCAACAGTCATTGCGCTTCTCATTCTCCGAATTATAGGATAGTAAGAACGTACGTTATAGATAAAAAAAAACCATTAACTTCCTAATATTAATTCACACGCCACTGGACATTTCCACTCGGCTTTTCCAATGTTTCACAGAGCACAGTCCTTTCTTCTGTCTGATTGGACAGATTCAATTATTTAAATAGCTGTGTCCATTACACTGGAAAATTGTATTCTGGGTATGAAAATGTCTAAGATGGGTAGTAGCTCAGATTATAAAACAAAGGCAGATAGACCGCGCGGAACACCAAGAGTGAAGCCAAAAAACCAAATAGGTACTAAAGCGTCGCATTATATATAATGGGAGGCTTTGTTTTTTTGACTCTTGGGTGTTCCGCGCGTCTATCTGCCTTTGTTTTATAATCTAAACCAAAAAAATAAACAAATACTAAAGCGTCGCATTGTATGTTACATAAAATGCGACGCTTTAGTATTTGATTTTTTGGCCTCACTCTTGGTGTTCCGCGCGGTCAATCTGCCTTTGTTTTATAATCTGAGGGTTCTATGTCAAACAGGGAAGGCACGAACATTGATCATTGCATAAGTATTGGAGATTTATGTCCAGCAGAGGACGTGTTTCGGCTGAAATCACGATGATGATGGTTATAGACGGGTGTTCTCTAAATTTCAGTTGGAACGGTGTCTCGTTATGAATCCGCGGTGATTTACTTTAAAAACAAATGAGTTCGCTTTCCAATTGTGTGCGCTCACTTGAGTGAGGTGAGCAGTGAACTTTACAGTAGACCACTTCAGGTTTTCTTACGATAATTTCCTTCAACATGATTTAAGTGTTAAAGACTAACATAGATTGATTGATTCAGTAAGTAGCTGCATTGTACATATTTCATAAATACTCTTCGGGTAAGTAGAAGCTCAATAACCCCTCAGGAATAAATATCAAGTTACAAATTAATCTCGTACTATGTTTTACAAATGAGATAAAAACCCATTTTAGGTACGGTCCCAGGGGTGTGCCCTGTCAGAAAATTTCAGTTGAGTTCTAGAAAAACGGGTGAAAAACTCTGTCAAGAATTCAAGATCTCCCTTAAGACTGAATGGATCTTCGTAATTAATAAAATACTTTTTATTAAATGTATCAAATCGCTAAGTCTTCTTTTTGTTACGAAAGCAGGCAGTTTGGTCACGTCACTAGTCAATTGTATTTATTGCTTTAAAATTAATTTAAACATGGCAACATGTTGTCTAGAGTTAGGGTGCTTTCTGCTAGGGAATAATCGTTAAACATGATTCATTATTCATAAATAGATACTTCATTCAAATGATAAAGAAACTATCGATAAAGGGAAATTTAAAACATTAATACAAGTACTTAGGTAAGACGATAAAATACATCCAATGGTTTCTCTCCTCCGTAATGCGGAAAACCCATAACAGTTTTATCCCAGTAGGCTATAAAACTGCAAACCGAAACAACCAGTAAGCCATGCTTCATTTCTTAATTACAAACGACTTACAAACTTCTAATTTAAGAACCTCTTAAAACCCAAACACACAGAACCATTCATAAATTCAAATTCACATTGACATCCCTAAACCGGATAGATCCAGTTTGCACCGGAAAAAACCGCCCCTCGCCAGTTTTGACATAAATAAGGGCATGTAAGCCGGTTATTAAGTTAAAGTAAATAACTTGAACTGTCCCTAGGAAGTCTTAAGGCGAAGATGATAATAAATTCTGGTCCCAGCAGTGGTAATGAATCAATTGCACAAAGAAGGTGGAGCGACTTTAGTAGTAGTAAAATTTGTAATAGGCAATTTGTGATAGAGATGTTACGGAAAAGGGTTCGGGTAGATATTTATTGTGTTGGGTTCCGGAAAAAGGGTTTTTTCGAGAAGAACTAGCAGCATAATATTTATTCGCTGTGTACCTATAAGACCTGGGTTTAAACGACTATGTATTTTGTTTTATGCCAAGGTGGCGTGGTTTTTCCTGTGGCGATTTTGACAAAATGCTTGGCGTCTAGAGTCGAAAATCCAACAGAATTTTTTTGATGCGCTCTGTTGGATGTTAAATCTTCAGCTCAACAACGTTAGTTGCGAAGAGGGAGGCGGTACACGTGAGGGAGAGGCAGTATATGCGCCCTCACGGCCCTAGTCGCCGCAGGAGACGCCCTGGGCATCGGGAATCCCAGGCTGCTTCCCCGGACACCGTAGGCGTGGGCTTGCGGACGGCGAGTAATGGGTAGCTCGCTGTCCGGTAACTACAAAGCCCGGGTCGACAGCGCGTTGTGTTCCACGTGCGCCTCAAATCGTGCGATCCTGTTTTCTAAGATGAAACTCAAAAGTAAGTATGTAAATCGTTACAAAGAAACCTATCGTCGCATTTCCCGACAGTTAGACCGAAACAAAACTACAATCGCATATTCCCCCAAACTGATTGATTATTTCCCAAGTTTAAGTAAAACAAAAAAAAAAACATCGAACACTCCACTCCATTCGTTCCTTTCCTTTTAAACTGCATTTTAAACTCTACGGATTTATTTTAAAGTTATTTCCATAAACGTTCCACTCGACAACCCTATTTGGCCCCAAATACCTTCAATTTTGTACCTTAATGCCTTGTTATAAGGACCAAAAATAATATTTTCGTGACATTCAATAAGTTTGTGTAAATTCACGAAGTACGTAAACTATATTTTCATGTATCATTAATATTAAAAGTTCCTGTATACTTGTGTATTTCATTTTTAAGTTGGCAACACCGCGTGTTAACGAAGAGGTTTAGGTCATTAGGTTCTATTACGCTGTTACTTACAAAATAACCTTTAGTCTCACTTGGGATTTTGAGGATACGCCACATGTATTTTGTTTTATTAATAGTTTCAGTAAAATCTTTTACTTTTTTAACCCCTGACGCAAAAACGACGGTTAGAAGTTTAACGTGTCTGTGCGTGTGTGTCTATCGTAGTCGGGCGACGGTCAATGAGATTGAAAACAACAGAGGAGCCCTAGCATTTTCATTAGCCGTCCGCCGACTTGACAATGCCTTGATCAAAATATTACCTACAACTCAAAAGGCCATTTTTTTTAATTTTTTTTACTTGTTCTTTTTTGTTTGGGTCGGGGTTTTTTAAATGTTTACAGCGGTCTATCAATCAAATAAGCCTATTACAGTCTACTGTTGGACATTGGCCTCTCCCAGGCCACAATAGTACAATACCCTGTCCCCCGCCTTCCGCATCCGATCAACGCTAGCCACCTTGACGGTCATCGGAAATCTGTACTTTTGACTAGCTGTGGCCCGAGGTTTCGCCGGCTTGGAGGTTGAAAATTATCCCACGAGAACGTACTACGGGGATGAAAACTATACTATGTGTTAATCCAGGTTATAATCTATCTGTGTGGCAAATTTCATCCAAATCCGTTTAGCCGTTTTTGCGTGAAAGAGTACAGCATAATGCTGAGTGGAAGCATTCTTGTCACAGTCACAGCGTGCAGCTGCCGACTATTTGTGTTCTTTATGCCTATGTTTACTTATGTGTTTGTTTTCATGTTTTTTTTCTTTATTTTTAATGTTGTCATCTTTTGTATGCACGTGTTTCTGTGACAAATAAAACTATTTTTCTTTCTTTCTTTCAAACATACAAACTTTCACGTTTATAATATTAGTGAGGAAGTATAGGATGAGCAAACCCGTGTTCATCTCTTCATCATCATCATCATTTCAGCCGAAAAAACGATGCGATTTCCATAATCTGAATACACGTAGTAAAGATGAAATTGTGATTCCAAAATTTAGATTGACTAAAACTAGCAAATCATTTCTAATAAACAGTATCCGCTTCTATAACAAGTTGCCAAAGTCAGTTACAGAACTTAGCGATGGAAAGTTTAAAA
The DNA here is from genome assembly GCA_949987655.1 of Polymixis flavicincta. Taxonomy (NCBI): domain Eukaryota; kingdom Metazoa; phylum Arthropoda; class Insecta; order Lepidoptera; family Noctuidae; genus Polymixis; species Polymixis flavicincta. The sequence goes on from OX465199.1 coordinate 5,309,191, forward strand.
CGCACATCAAACGTGTCCTTATCAAAAAAGCATATTATAAGATAAAAGACTACGTTGAAGACAGGGAAGTTTGGCATTAATTCCTTCTGCACATGTGGCTTCCCTGGTACCTCATTAACAGCATAACTATGTGAAAGTCTCTTAACTGCTCTCAATTTTCTTTTTCTTTTTACAATGCTGACATATTCTCGTCATTATTTGACATTTTACATCAATTTTAATATCAACTATTTTTTAGTGATTGTCATGTTAATCATGTCACTATGTTTAATTAGGTTAATTTTATTTATGTAGATTATTTTACATATTGTGAATGGGAGAACGTTGTAGGCCTTCTTACAGACTGTAGATTTGTAGACGATTTTCTATTCTGTATTCGTCTAAGTACCTGGTACTTATTGACAGGCCTGCACTGTCCTCCCATACATTTATCTCTGAAAACATTGTTAAAACCAATCATTTTAAAAGAGTAACCGTGGAGTTTCTTGCCGGCTCTTCTCCATAGGAAACAACATTTTGGAACCGTGCACCTAGCTTCTGACGTTTCATAAGTGCCCATGCAGGTTTATATGAAATAAAAATATTTTGATTTTGATTTTTTTGTTTTTGAAAAACGTCCACTGCTGGACATAGGCCTCCCCCAAGCTCCGCCATTTCGACCGGTTCTGTGCTTCCCGCATCCAGCGGATTCCTGCAGCCCTCACAAGGTCATCTGTCCACCTTGTGGGAGGCCTTCCAACTTTATGTCTTCCGGTTCATCTTTTACAAAAAAAGAAATTGTACGAGTAAATTAAAAAAAATAATACTTGATTACATAGTTGTTTCAGTTTTAATCAGTTAAAATGACTATGCTGTTTTAAAGCAAATCTAAATGGAAGATGAATCATAGATTCAGACTAAACCGATGGTAACGGGTAATCGCTAGTTTATTTCCCAGAATAAGACCTGAATCTAGAAATCTATCTTATTTTTTAACATGATATTTTTTAGTCTCTGAGAATTATAACAAAATGCCCTATATTGCAAGGCGATTTTTTTTAGGTAAGATTTTAGAACGAAATCGTTATCAACGGTAGAGCAAATTGATCAAAAATAAGCTCAATTTTGGAGAGAACTTAAACATTTATTTCTTTTTTGCAAAAACTGTACTGTTTAATCCGATTATTCTTATTTTTTGACTAGCTGAGCCCGGGATCTAACACCAGCTATCTGCCAGTGAAAGTCCCGTCGAAATCGGTCAAGCCGTTTCGGAGATTAGCCGGAACAAACAGACAGACAATAATAAAAAAAAGTTATTTTGATATGTGTACCGCGTATACATCTATATGCATTTAGTAAAAAGCGGTAATTTGTCTATTTTAGTTTATCTATTTTAGAGTACGGTTGGCAACCCTAGCGATAACCGACATCCACGCGGGCGGAGCAGCGGGCAAAAGCTAGTAATATTCTAAATTCAAAAAGATTAGACCTACCATGGATTTAATGTAGGTACACACAGCTCCACAGAAAACTCATCCCGTACAAAGGCGACGTGCCTTTGTAGGGGATGAGTTTTCTGTGGAGCTGTCTGAGTGTTTGACAGTTAGCTCGAACTTTGACACTTGTTCTAGACAGCCGAAAGGATATCAGGTTTTTAAACTGGTAAGTAATCCCTAGAAAGCGAAAACATACGCAAAGTATTCAATTTTCATTCATAACTTCGCCATGTTCCTTTCCGTAGTATTAATATCAGTAAAATTCTATAACACCGACAAAAAAAAAGTTAAAATCTCATTCAAATCTTCCATTCGGATGAGCGTTCTATTTTTAAATCGTTTAACTGTCAACTGTCAAACTTGATGACAGATGGCGCTAGGCACGAGTGGAGTAAGGGGGTGTTCACACCGATGCATAGCCGGCATTACTGATGGTAATTTATGCTTGTCGGAAACGACTTAGTTCAATTGAGAAATATTTTAAAGTCCTAATTGTGACGTTACTCAGAAAACGGGTTTTAGAAAACACCACGACTAATCAGAGGTGTATAACACAACATAATTAGCATTTTCCCACTGCTAGAACACAGCTCTCAGTGAGAGGGTGTAGGCCGTAAACCACCACACGGGCTTAGTGCGGATTTTTTTATTCTAGGACATGCCGGTTTCCTCACGATGTTTTTCTTCACCGGTTTGAGAGTAGTGGTGATGAAATTATTAACACAGTACAGATGCCAACACTTCAAGCTACCCCAAACTGTCAAATTTTCCCAATTGAACATGAACCTTATGCTTACGCTATAAAGTTGAAAACCTATCAAAGAAATTTGACAGATTGGGGTAGCTTGATGTGCTGGCGTACTGTACTAGGTTCGAACTTACTACGTACAACTCGTCAGGCGAGGCCGATACAACTGGACCACTAATACACATTACATTTCGCCAATAACGAAAGTTCTATGTTAGGGCGAGCCTATTGCCATTAAGAAGACACGGATCTAGACACCCGAGCCGCAGCTGAGAATATTCTAAATCAAAAATTGTTGCACAGGATAACATTTCACAGCCGCGTCACAAAATAACGCAGAAAGCCACTTGCCGTGTCGCGTCGTCACCAACTCGTGACCCTGAGCAAGCCAGTTTTCTATAAGTACTTACATACCTATCTAAGTCCAGGGATTTGCGGCCGCCATGCCGCCCGAACATATCCGAGATTAACCGAACAGGCACGTTTTGCCTATTACGAACGGTAACCGTTTTAAAGATGGCGGCGGCAGTTTGACGTTTCATTTTTTTTTTTATTTGTACGTAATAGAGTTTCGGTTTGCTGTAGATAGTTTTATTTTTAGCTAAAGGTTTAATGGAAATTTATTATGATAAGTCGAAGCTGGGTTGAAAAAATATGAAGTACTTATAATTTTAGCTTAGCTTAGCCGTTTATAAAAGTTGCTACATTGGCTTTACGTCAGGGCCTAGAGACAAAATACATTTCTGTTAGCGTTCACGCCAAACGCTACGCCAAAATGTATGGGGATGACATTATCTGCGGAAAGAACTCGACGTAACCTTTCCGCAGGTAATGTCATTCCCATACATTTTGGCGTAGCGTTTGGCGTGAACGCTAACAGAAATGTGTTTTGTCTAGGCCTGCAGATCAGACTAGATTTCGACTCGACGATATTCGTGACATATTTAGCGGTTATGATAAATGAATTATACTTCAGTAACACCCCGTGTCTTGAAGACTTGGAACCAATTTGATTTGAACCGAAATCTCTATCAATTTATTTAACTTACTGTTGTTATTTTGGACTCCCACAACGCTAACACCACATTATCTCACTGAGCAGTAGTGATCAGAGATTTGATAGGCATTCAGTTTTTTATTTCAGAATACACTAAAAAAGAAACTGAAGCCATGGTCTTCTGAGGACACGGTGGAGGTCTGCCCGGCTTGGGCGGAGCACCGCCGTGTCCTCGTGGAGGCGATCGGCGGCGGCGATGTCTCGCGTCCGGCACTGGTCCAGGCCATGGTACGGAGCGAGATTGCATGGGTAGCCGTCACCTCCTTCAGCGAAGCAGTAATACTCGCGAAGAGGTAGGCGGTGCACGTGAGGGAGAGGCAGTATATGTATGTGCCCTCACGGCCCTAACCGCCGCAGCAGACGCCCTGGGCGTCGGGAATCCCAGGCTGATTTCCGGCCACCGTAGGCGTGGGCTTGAGGACGGCGAGTAATGGGTAGCTCGCTGTCCGGTAAGGACCAAGCCCAGGTCGACGGCGCGTTGTGTTGCACGCGCGCCTCAAAGAGATGTCAGCACAAAGTGATGGGGCCTGCAAGGGCCGATGCCTGCCAGGGGTGCGGGTGTGTTCGAAAGAAATACCGCAGCCCCTGGCATACAGGCTACTGAGGGAACACGGGTGGGTTTTAGTCAGTAAAAGTCTGACACGCCCTCCTGCTCCACCCAGAGCGGGAGACGTTATTTGATGACTTCCCACACAAAAAAATAAATCTATGGTCTTAATTAAGGCTTCCGCAAACAGGCGCGACGTGACTCTTGTTTTCAAAAACAATTTCATGATGTTTTCACAGAAATTTTTCTACTAGGAGCCTTTAAAACAAACGCGTTTATTTCATAAAAAAACATGTTTATCGGTTTTCTCAAACTTGACGAAGGTCAATATTGGCGTGATGTTACAAGCGTTTTCTCCATAGATATAAGAAATATTGCTATGGTTTTCTCCCTAGTTATTGACTAATGAGAATGAGTAATTCCTCAGTTTTTACACACACACGTCACTGACACTAGAACAAATATATTTTTTAGATTTATTTTCTGTAATCTGTATAAATCAGTTGACCACGATCTTCTTCCCTTAAGCTTTACAAATACCTTAAATTCTTAATAATCATTCGTTAATTAACGTTCCAAGACAATAGCCCACAGATTAGTATCGAATGTCAATGATATCTTCATTCTAATTAATGGTAGGGTCGCGGACGTCATGTGTCATCACTGGCGACAGATATACGGACATTTTGAAATGGAACGGGTTGCGAGTAGGGTGGCCAAGCTTTGGGGGACACGCCTCCTTATGGTATGTATTCTACAATATTCTTGGTGAAAGTAAGTAACAATGTGCATTGATAGTGCCTTTCGTTTCTACAAACAGGGTAAGTTTTATAAGCACAAATAATGTTTTTTTTTGAACTCAGATGACCAGACAAGTTGCGGAGAACGCGATAGTGCGACTAGCCAATGTGACCGCTTAGATTTAATGGCAAATGGGATATTTAAGACGAGGTCTATGACTAGCGGGATGGTAAAAAATATGATGAAAGTGGATTTAATTATTTTATTATCTGACGATGTGTAAGGCGGGCGACACAGTTCCATATTTCAGCGCAACAACCCCCTAGGCGGAGTCCTACAGTACGGCATGAAGCTCAGCAATGAAGTAGTGCTGCTAACTGCTAAACCAGAGACGCGTTGGAACCTCAGTTTAAGCACTTGGAAGCGGTGAACTTTTAAAGTTCAAAATGGCTTATTAGCTGATCCGCACGAATTAACTCGCCCAAATCGGGGGAATCGTTACTTTTAAATAATATAATATTTTCTATAGGCGATTCGCACGAAAATAATTTATTGATGCGATTCAACAATAAAATTCCAATTGGTACGTTTTGTTTTTTAAGTAATAAAGTTAATGTACAAGTACTTTATTACCTTAACTTGTCGTTATTTCCTTAACGTTTTATTCAGATAGTGCCAGTCGTGCGACTCGACTTATAAGCCTTCAAACTATGGGGCCATCCATAAATTACGAGTACGTACCTACCACGTTTAGGGGAGGGAGTCAACGAAATGTGACATTGTGTGACAGGGACCGGGGGATCAAAAGCTTTGTGACGTCACTTGTTAAAATCACCATTAAGTGTCTAAATTATTTGACTTTATGTTAAGTAAAAAAATGGAAAAACTGCTGTTTTCATTTACTTAATGATGTACTTCTAAATACAAAATTGAAAAATATGTGACGTCACACAAGGAGGGAGGTTTCACACGTGTGACAAGGACGGGGGGGGGGGGCAAAATTTGTGTGACGTAATTTATGGACGGCCCCTATAGTGATTCAGTCCAAGCTTATTTTAAATAAACTTTTGAATTTTGAAAAATTTTACATGTGGTCACCCTACCCCTGACGTAGACACGAACCCGCTAAACGTTTGAGGACTTAATTTATTGACTGCCGCCCGTCACACCACGGATTTATATTTAAAACTCCAAATACGAAGCCGTGTGGACTTCACTGTTGTATTTTTAAGTTTATGGGGTGAGCAGAACTGTGTGTACTTGCTATAATTTCGAGTATAATAGTGGCCGGAAGGGGGTTTTGGCTTGGCGTACCCACTTATCCCCCTGCCTTTTTCACAACTTCGTACGTGGATTCGCCAATTGGCTTTCCCAATTGTACACCCGCGATTAACAAAAAACTTCTTAGCCGGAGTGGAAAAAACCTTAGAATAATCATAGGAACGAACAATTACGGGCCATAACCCCCTTAACAAACACCTTTTTAACATAGGCGCCACAGACAGCCCGCTTTGCAGGGGCTGCCTTGACGCCGAGGAATCAGCCGCCCACGTCATCCTGGAATGCGAGGCCGTGGCTTCTCAACGTGAAGAAATCCTCGGAACAGTGAGGTCGCTCCACGAAGCCTGTGAAGCTCCCAGGAAGCTTCTGTGCTTTTGGGCGGAGCTAGGCTGGCTCTGTTAGCCAGTATCCCCACGCACAACAGACCGAATGGGAGTCTACGTGCGGAAAAGGGAGTCCCATCATCATCATAGGTTTTGACTAGGTTTTGTGCAATGAATGTGCCTTAATCAAACGTGACAGCTAAATTTCAAGTCCTGGGTTCTGTTCTCCGGGTTGGCAAAGAGTTGTTGTTTTTTTTGATAACTTTTCTGCAAATGCCAGCAATTAAATGCGTACTCAGTTAGTGACAATAGGGTTAAATAGGGTCGGTTTAAAGGAATAATTATATTGTTCCCATATTACTTGCGAACTGGCTGAACTCCACCGACCTACCTCTTCAGGGCACAGGCGTGAAGTTAAAAATATACCTAGTAATCTAACACTGAGAGGCACCAGCTATGCAGTAAGTACGTCAAGCACTGATAAAACACGAATCCGGTACCTATGTACTTTACAATACCTAACTTGATTACTAAATACTACATGACTAACATAATATAAAGTGTATAATATCTGGATGACTGTTTTTTTTTTTGTTTGACGTTTTCTAAAAATGAATCCTAGCTAGATCGATTTCATCATCATCATTTCAGCCGAAAGACGTCCACTGCTGGACATAGGCCTCCCCCAGGCAACTCCACTTCGACCGGTCTGTGCTTCCCACATCCAGCGGATACCCGCGGTCTTTACTAAGTCATCGGTCCAGGCCTTCCCACTCTACGTCTTCCGGTACGCGGTCGCCACTCCAGAACCTTCCGGCCCCATCGGCCATCTGTTCTGCGAGCAATGTGCCCTGACCACTGCTACTTAAGTTTGGCAATTCTTCGGGCTATGTCGGTTGACTTGGTTCTCCTGCGGATCTCTTCATTCCTGATTCGATCGCGTAGAGAAACTCCGAGCATAGCCCTCTCCATTGCCCTTTGAGTGACTTTAAGCCTTCTGATCGATTTATCGCCCCCGAAACCCCCTGCATACTAGATTTCAAGAAAATCGTTGGAGCCGTTTCCGAGATTCAGATATGCATATACAAGAATTGCTCGTTTGTAAGTATTAGATTAATTAGACCACGCACGGACATAAAAATATCGCGGCAGGTTTATATCGCACACTAGACTTCAGAACTCTGTTTTGAACCAAGCAATTTATGTTGTGAGTGCGTTACCAGACAAGCATTTAACACCCAGAAACACTCTCAAAACAACAACTGACAGTAGCTCTAGGTTCTGCCAGGAGTGTGCGTTGTTCGAGATACCGTGGCCCCTGGCACACATGCAGCTGAAGGAACAAGGGTGGGTTTTAGTTAGCTTGGGCGATTCCGAGATGTTTTAACAATCGAAAGAATCGAAGTCGTTGAAATAAACCATCGAGTCAACCATCGACTCGCCGTTCTACAAAACAATCGAGATGTTTTTCGATTGTTTCGAGTCAGTGGAATCGACCGCTAGTTTTCGCTTGTTCGGTCACCGAGTCTCGCTCGGTCCCCGAGGTCAGTCGATTGCATGCATCGAGTCGAGGAGCATGTTAGTCAGAGGCGAGAGCGTACCAGATTCGAGTCGAGCGAGCTGCGCGTAATTTGTGAACGTTTACCTTTACTTACGATTACGATGCACTGTTTTATTTTAACTAGTTTTTAAATTCATCAAAATGCCACGAATTTTTAAACAATCGCGCCCACCAACCAACTCGCGAAACCCTAAACCATCGAGGAACAACTCTTGACTCGAATGTACGCGTCATGCGCCAGTCGCAATAACAGACCGAGTCGGACTCGAGTCCAAGACGAAACAATCGAGAACCATCGAGATGTTCGAACAATCGAAACAATCGAATAAAACCTCTCGCCATCGCGCATCGCTAGTTTTAGTCAGTAACAATCTGACACGCTCTCCTGCTCCACCCAGAGCGGGACAAGTCATTTGATGATTTCCCAAACTAAAAAAAAACTAAAACAGTTGCTCTAGGACAGATAAAAGTTCCCTGCGGAAGACGCACCGCGACCCGCAGCGTAGAAGCTTATCGCTTCAAAGCTGTATCAGATCGTCTTTGAAAGAAACGCAAGAGATTAGTGAGAGCAACAGGGATTATGAAACTACTTGATAAGTATAAGTATAACATAATAAGTCAACTCTACATCCCCTCCAAAACGGTGAGAAACGTTGTCAAAAGTCGTTGTAAACATATAACCAACAATGCTATAATAGGGTATTTTCCAATTTGATAAATACTATTTTAATTTGAAGATTAGGACGGTATATTTAATAGAAAAAAAATATATATTTATTAACATCCATATTCTCCATTAAAAACGATTAGGTAAAAATAAATATATTTTTCGTTGTTTTGAATTTACCGCCAAAACGCTCCTTACGCACTACCTTACTTTTTATCACGTGATATCGTAACGTCAGCTTTGTGTAAACAGCACCGATATAAATACTTAGTTTGGCGCAGATTTAGAAGTATTTGTGCACAGAGGCACCGCACACCAGTGATTTCACTTTCCATCCATAAAAAATCTTGTTAATTATAAACACGACACTCACTTGTTTACTTACTAACTACTTTTGTTTACACAAAGTTGACGTCACGTAATAAAATGTCATCGTAATGCGCGTTTTGGCGGTAAATTCAAAACGACGAAAATAAATGTGGTTTAAATCGTTTTTAATTAAGAAAATGGATGTAAATCAATTTACTTTTATTTTTCTGTTACATACTGCATCCCAGTCTTCAAATTAGAATAGTTTTTAATAAGTTGGAAAATACCCTATTCTGACTCAATCTAAAACATAAGAAGAAGTCGACGGAATAAAAACAGTTTATGCGTAAGAAGGTCCCACACAGCATTAATGCATAAAAGTGTTTTTTGCAGGGGGCCAGTCATATTTAACTGCTTACCAAGGTCAGTCAAGGAACTAAACGTTAGCTTATTTAAGAAACGGCTGAAATCCTTACTGGTGAACAAAGCATATTACAGTATTTCGGAATTTTTAACAGACAAAAATCAGGGGCCTAAGTCTACTAATTTATAAACGTTACAATGGTCTCTCAATGGTGTGTTTTTGACAGTTTTTGTATGGCAAATCTGTCAAAAACTTACCATTGAGAGACCATTGTGACGTTTATAAATTAGTAGACTTAGGCCCCTGGAATGTTGACATGCCAATCTAATGCATGTATTGTTTTCCTTGACATACTCGTAAGTTATAGTATAGTGACATAGTATTTTAAATTGACATAATTATTTTTTATTGACATCAATATTTTAAATTATTGTTGTATTTTCTGTTACATTTGTTTTTTAGTCTGTGTTGTGCAAGGTAACTGACATAATAAAAAAATACATTCGTTTCTATTGCAATTTATATTCAAATATTCAAACTTTTTGTATTTAAGTGAATCATTGAGACCTTCCTGGCTTGATACTTTAATTTTTTATTACTAACAAACATTTGTACGCCCTCTGGCATAACATAGCGCACTCTATATTATCTTTATATTTCATCATTATTGTACCTACCTATGTTAAACAAATGAATAAATGACTTATGATTACCACTAAAATGGTATAACTTCAGAGCCCCCGTCACAAACCAATCCTCTGGGACCTTACTAAACCACACTTCAAAAGATTCAGCCGTCACAACTATCCTAAATCTGCGCATTTAACCTTAATCACTGACGCCCCCAAACGAAACGCCCCTGGGGGGTTAACTTTGAAGTTTGAGCATCTCTGCCAACGCATATCGTTTCTTATAAATATGTTGGAGTCCTAAACACAGAGGAGTGAACTAATGGAGCGACCATGCAGGCCAACGATGCGTGAGAATTCTGCAATCGGCAATAGCCAATCGGACGAACGAATAAAAGTTTAGTATTCTATCATCATCATGATCTATCTACCTAGCTTTTTCCCAACTATGTTGGAGTCGGCATCCAGTCTAACCGGATGCAGCTGAATACCAGTATTTTACATAGAACGACTGCCTCTTTGACCTCCACAACCCAGGTACTGCGTAAAACGATACCCGTTGGTAGGACTGGTTGTTTGACTTTCGGGCTTCTGATGACAAATAAAAGTATTATACCGCTAGAACTAATTAGGTTGTGTGCAAAGCAGGTATTTTTAGCAATACAGCGTGCTATTCCAGTATCCGTATTCACGAGAAAAACGTTTTGTAGTCGTACATTGCAGAAATTCTATGTATCAAGCAGGACTGTGAGGGCCCATAGAGAAATCGTGCATGGAGTGGGCTATGCTTGGAGTTTCCCTACGTAATCGAATAAGAAATGAAAAGATCTGCAGGAGAACCAAAGTAACCGACAGCCTGAAGAACTGTAGTTCTTACTCATAAAATCATATAACCAAGTCAATATTAATAGGTCTTGTTACTCGTTTAACTGACATGAACAAACCAGTAAACGGCTCCAAGTATTCCATTTACTAATAAGTTAGTGGCTGTAAGCATCCCTTAACGTTCGACGGTAGAACTCAGCTGTGCGGGGGTTAATTATCTAGATAATTGTGGTTGCTTAAGGGTTAAGGCAGTATATTCTAATTATAGTCAACGTTTGCCCCATTACGCATTCTTGTTGCTTCTGTTAGTGCGTTTAGGAGTGTTTGCGGTTGGAGCAGATTTTGCGGGTAGTTAAGCAAGTAGGTACTAATGTTAACACTGTAATTAAATGTAATTAGGTTACTTTCTCTGTTCTTATGTAGAGGGCTAGTTACATAATATCAGCCGAAAAATGGTTTTGGCTCTTCCTCAAACCTAATCATAAGGGGCCATCCATAAATTACGTCACACGTTAAGAGGGGAGGGGTCAATGAAATGTGATATGGTGTGACAAGGGCCAGGGGGTCAAAAGCTTTGTGACATCACATGTTAAAACCTAAAATACTAAAACTCTACTTCGTCACATAAGGGGGGAGGGGGTTTTACAAGTTTGACCATCTGTAAACAAGGACGGGGGGGGATCCATGACATTTGTATGATGGATGGCCTCTAATCTGCCTAGCATTTTCGCAACATGTGGCTTCAAGTCTTACTAGATGTAGCCAGAAGAACAAAACAAATCTGCTGTTTTATAGAAAAGTGCAATACCTACGCGGTCAAAATGTATGGAACTGGTTTTTTTTTCTGTATAACTATAGAGGTATGAGGAACAGGGTGTAAAGTTCGCTCATCCTCTATTGAAAAGGAGGATCCTCCGACCAGACGGGTATTGTGTCTGGTCCGGGCAACTGCCCGACAGTTGATGTCGGGATTTTGTATATGCTCGAGTGTCGTGGAAAACTCTGGATTGTGCGATGCAGAATTGCTCATTTAGTTCGCCTGTGGCATTGTAGATGGCGCCACTTTTCTTTTTGTGTTTCTTGATATTTGTTGTGAAACATTTTTATTTGTAGTGCCGCTACATAACCAACGACAAATTTCTGCGCTGGGCGGTCTAGAAACATAATTATGCTGAATTATTGGTTATAGTTTGCGCACTGGTTAATAAAATATCCTGTATACAACGTCACGACATCAATCGTCGGCTGATCGTTCACCAGACACAACACCCGTCTGGTGGAAGGATCATCTCTATTGAGGGTGAGACATTTTACACACTGTTCCTCATACGAATCATTTCAGGCGAAAGACGTCCACTGCTGGACATATGCCTCCCCCAAGCTCCGCCGCTTCGGCTGGTTCTGTGCTTCTGCGGCCCTCACAAGGTCATCGGTCCACCTTGTGGGATGCCTTCCAACTTTACGTCTATGTATACACGAGAGGTAAAGAAACATAATATTTAGGTAGGGTTGCCAGCTCTAAAATTTGGCAACCAGGACAAGACGCGTGAAAACCCCGGATTTTAGAGCCCAGAACCCGGACATGTCAACAGGTTTTTTTAAACATAGTCAGTGTAATAGAAAACAGTTGAAAATGTTTATGACATTTTTATTTATTTTCAGACCTTTAAATTAAATTTATTCATCTTTTTAAATGTACAGTCGCCAGCAGGTCAAGCTATACCAAACTGGCAAATTTTCCCAATTGAACATAAACCTTATTCCTTTGTAATGAAGTTGAAAAACTATCAAAGTGACAGATTGGGGTAGCTTGATGTGCTGGCCTCTGTACCTAACAAAACAGAATCTTATTATTACATTCGTCGATTGATCGCGATGTGCGGGCACAGTGCGTGTGTCGCAGGCGGCCGAAGACAAATTTTTTTTTAAGCCCGGACAACAAATGAAGTCCCGCTCGGAAGCTCCCCGGATGCCTCTAAACTAGGACAAATCCGTGGAAACCCGGCCGGATGGCAACCCTACATTTAGGTGCACTTACGAGCAACATAATTCAGGTTTATACACTCTAATCACCATACTAGACTGTAACCGGGTCAGTGCAGCTAACCGGCTAACTACTTTACTTCTTGGAGCTACTTCTAACCCTTCATTACTTGGGTAGGCTTAAAATTCACAATCATACAATAAAACAATATGTATGGGGTTGAAAATGGAAAAAAAGAGCAAAAAATAATTGGAAGATTGATTTAAAGAAAAACTGTTGCAAATTTTGGTTAAAAAATCATGCAATTTTTTTAATTCAGACGACGAATAAAAATATAAATAAAATTTGTACTTCAACGATATCTTGCGAACATGAATGATAATAGTTTCAACAACAAAATGTAGTGCAATAAAATATAACATTCTATCTATGTAAATAAAACACTTATTTACATAAGTAAGATCTGATTCAATTCCTGCATTTTCATACGAGAAAAGAATGCAAATTGTGTTGAAATTCAGTAAAGTTTACACATGAAGCCGTATAAACAGGCCATCAAACCGAGAAACACAAGAAATGTCATCTCTCACCAATATAATACAACATATTGTTTAAAAACACCACAGTGCAACATTAAGGCAACATCTTATAATTCTAAAGCCGCGAGTTAAAAAGAAAAGTGTAGAAAAACATAAATTACCTAGAATTTCTTTTTTTTACTATGCACTTCACGTAGGGTCATTTAAAACGCATTATATGGAGGGGAGGCAGACACGGAGCTTTTGTTATGATAACTATACTTTAATGGTACAGGTTTCAAATTACGATACAAAATATTCAAGCATTTCAAAGCGTTGAGTAACAGGAGTTGGGGAATTGAGTAAGACTAGCTGTTGCTCGCGGCTTCGCCCGCGTGGTGGTTAAAAATTATTCCACGGGAACGTACTAGTACTACCGGGATGAAAACTATTCTGTGTTAATATAATAAACTAGAATGGAATAAACTTTATTTCCAAATTTACAACTTATTTTTTTCTCTCTACATTTTCAAATCTATACAGATTAGTACGGATTAGCGTTCGGTTAGTTGCTATCGTTTCGGTACAAAAATAAAATAAAGTTATTAAATTAAATTAAATAAACAGAAAAAATACAGGTTATAAAGTATCTGTGTGGCAAATTTCATCCAAATCCGTTCAGCCGTTTTTGCGTGAAAGAGTAACAAACATCCGTACATACAAACTTTCGCGTTTATAATATTGGTGAGGATATGTTCATAAAAACCAGTAAAAGGAGAAAATATTTCGCTTGAAACGTCGCGCGATATCGAAGTCAACGTGTGTTGCAGAAAGTGTTGGTTTAGTTTTTCCGAGAAACTAGCTGTTTATCGCTACTTTATGTTTCGGATTACCGATCACTGTAATCTGATATCATCGAAAATTCGAAAAGGAGGATACAACTCTAGTTATTGTTCTTTAGCAAACATAAACTAACGTCTAGTTCCTATGGGTGTAGGCAGAAACTACAGAGATACCTGTAAGGATGCATATTTTACAAATCGTATAAAAAAATCCCATAGTATTATTTGCAGAACGTGGTGATTATGGTATATAATTATGGGAGTCTACGAAAAGGACGATTACAGCAGCCCAGTGTAGGATGAGTGTATAATTACTGCACACTTCCCAGAAAACCCGACCGGCCCACCAAAAAACCCGTCTTATTACACCCAATTTTACTTCCCAAAAGAAACAAATCTCAACTTAAACGATATGAAATAATATGTAATTGCCACAAACTGGCTTTCCTGTCGAGATGTCCAATTTATTTTATTACACTACACCGCTTACAAGCGCCGATAGAATTTATTATGTGATGGGTGGCCCGCTTTTTTTGGCCTGCATTGTAATGAGAAGTGTTTATTGGGTATTAGGATTTTTTTTTTGTTTTTAAAAGGTTCATTGGTTTATTGGTCAGAAATTTAAAGAAAAGAGTGTTTGTAAGGGCTCTATTGTATGGTTAGTGCAAAAGATTGGGTACTTTCTTAGATATTATTTCAAAGTAACTACGAAAACTAAATCCGACTAACTAACTATTCGACCACAGCACTCAGATGAGAATGTTTTCTGGTTTCATACTTTTTAGAGTTTACAGTCGGTTTTTGTTTTGTGAAATGTTATTTTATTCCAATTCTGAGACTTTATTTTAATTTTTTATTCTCATAATTACATTTTCTTTTTTGTGGCACCATTGTGAAATTTTATTTTATTTTGTAATATGGGTTCTGCCTGAAATAAATGAATTTGAATTTTAGTTTTTGAACTAAATTTAAAAACTAAATTATTTTGGGGTGAGAAAACATTATAATACCTATTTTTATATGTGAGAAAGGGATATTAAATTTAATTTGACATCACATAACCTGAAGACGATCAAAACGCTCCCAAGGATACTCATATTTTGTCAAAATATGATAAGTTGTTTAGAAGTTAATATGAGGAAACAGGCGAACATAAATACATACACATACCGGTCAAAAACGTAACCCTTCTTTTTACTTCACAGTTTTCGGGTAATAACTTCGAGGTTTTTAGCGGTTAAAGTCAATAGAAATTCAATTTTAAAATCCCACAATAGGAGCCTCGACTTACTACCAAAATAAGATTAGACTAGCAATAATTTAAAGATCGTAAGAACTTCAGATTTATGTTTTGCCTTCCATTGAAGTTAGTTTGACAGCTGAACTGATTCCGATCGCTTAATTTTTACTTAAGATATAAAATGAAATGGTTTATTCTATAAATATAATTTCGGAATCACTTTTACGCGTCATATTTAAAGAAAAAAATCTAGATGGAGTCGACATTTCCTATCTGACTGACTACTGAAAAATATGGCAAAAGAAACTCTAATGTAAAAGTCTCTTAACGTCCAGACATATCTAGGTCAGATATGTGAAGACGATGTAGATTAGTGCTAATAAATGTTTTAGATAAAAATATTATATAAAAAAATCCAGACTGCCTAAAAAGTGAACTTTAGGTAATTAAAAAAACTTTTTTCAAAAAAATAACAACCGACTTCCAAAGAAACACTACAAAGTGCAAAATAACTTTAATTTCGGAAGTCGGTGACTTTGGATGTGTATTCTAATTATTTGTCACCGCCTTCCGAAATTAAAGTTATTTTGCACTTTGTAGTGTTTCTTTGGAAGTCGGTTGTTATTTTTTTGAAAAAAGTTTTTATTTTTCACTTTTTAGTTATCTACCCCACACCAATACGAAATTTCATCATCCTTGGGGTCAAAAAAACACACATTTATGCGATAGCAACATTCGCGGTTGATTTGCTGTAATTTTTTGAAGAGTTCCGTTGTCTGTCTCCGAAACGCATCATCAGATCTATATGAAATTTCAATGGGACTCCTTCTTTTTGAAGTCGGTTAAAAAAGATGGAAACAAGAAACTTGTTTTAAAAGGATGACTATTAGACTGAATACTACATGCAATGGCATGCAGTCGGAGGCAACAAGGACTTTATTGTTGACTGCCTGAAATGTGAACTTAATTCACTTTTTAGGCAGTCGGGTTATTTTTTATTTTTGGTTTTCGTAGTTGTCTGCCATACACACTTAATGTAATTAATGAATAATCATGTAGTTTATGCTGTAACTTTGACAATTTTTATTTTTTTTTATTTTAGCATTTTTCATTCCAAATTACATGTAAACATATAAGTTGCATTTTTGCAAGCTATTTATGAAACCCTGTATTTTGATAACCCATTCAATAGGTTTTGACAAAGAAAAAACTTTTTTTTCGAAAACACTATGTGGCGTCAAAAATCGGGCATTTTTTTTTAATTTTGGTATATCCATCCAGTGTCACTCTCACAATTAAGACGAATCTAACGGCACCTCTCAAGCTGAAATCGATACAGCCGTTTAGGCTACAGAGCGTGCCAAAGAAATATACATACATACATACACTCGAAAAACATAACCCTCCTTCTGGCGCAGTCGGGTAAAAATATAAATTTAATTATTGTTGAGTCGTTCCTAATTGTGGAGAGTTAGATATAATTCAACCTGCTTCTACATATAGTTAAAAAACCATGCAATTGGTAAGTTTAAAATAATTAAAAAAAAAACTCACCATAAGAAGAATAGACGGCCAGCATCAGCAGGAGGCAGACCCTGGCGATGACCACGCCCATTTTCACGCGGAACATATTCAAAATGGCGCCCATAGCAACACAAGATGGCTGACTAGCTAAACTAAACTCTCGATATTACATAATACTGATATTAATTTTATTATTCTACTCGTGTGTCGAGTTCTTGATGTGAAATTCAACGTTGATGTTTTTGAAATCATTCGCGGGACGATTCGGCTTCTGGAAAGAAAGAAAAGGTGAAATTAGTTCCATCATCTGTTAGCCTTTCCCCAACTATGTAAGGGTCGGCTTCCAGTCTAACCGGTTGCAGCTGCATACCAGTATTTTACATGGAGCGACTGCTTATCTGACCTCCCCAACCCAGCAACTGGGTAATACAATACCCCTTGGTTTTTTTTTTTGAGTGTGGGAAATCATCAAATAACTTCTACGGCTCTGGGTGGAGCGGGAAAGCGCGTCTGACTTTTACTGACTAAACCCCACCCATGTTCCTTCAGTGGCCTGTGTGCCAGGGGCCACGGTATCTCTTTCGAACAACCCGCACCCCCGGCAGGCATCAACCCTTGCGGGCCCCACCAGTTGATGCTGACATAGTTTTCAGGCGCGCTTAGAACACAACGCGCCGTCGACCCGGAATGCGTAACTACTGTCAAAGAAGACAGCCGGGACTGCGGATAACACTACTTAGCTACAAGCCCTTTCCCTAAAAGGTGAAATGAAATACAGAGCAAAAAAATAATTCATTCAGGCATCTTTGTTGTTGAACAGATTGGCAGAAAAGAAAAAAGTAAGAGCTGTTTCGCATTACACAAAACAGGGGTTCAAGTCTGCTATTTTTATAAATTCGTCATTCCAACATTCCACCCCATTGTCATTTTGCTAAAAGTTCGTAATCTGTTAAATTTATAATGGTCGATCATTGGTCGGTCAATGGTCTCGTAATAGAATTGTGTTATAATGGCATTGTCGTATTGTCATTATTATGAAATCCGTTAGTAAAAATGATTTTCGAAAAAATACTACTTTTGAACATTTATTCATGGCAGATTTAATTTAATTATATATATTTTTACTTATTATTTTTTAAATATTGTTTTAGGACCTGTCAAAATTTTTGCAGATTACCGCCTAAGTCTGTCATTCATTTGTCATTATGTACGAGATAACCAATAAATGCCACTTTCAATGGAGTGTCAGTGGCTGACCATTGGAAAGCCATAATGACGCCATTAAATTAGTAGATTACTAAACTTGTCAAAATCAACAATTATGAAATCAATGATAGACCATTCTAACACTATTGTAATAGCAGACTTGAGGCCCAGATCCAATGTTATAAAAAACACACAGCGTACACACACCATGTTTATTCGTAGAAAAAAAATGTAGTACAGTCAGAGAACATTGATACTTAGTAGAGCAGATTGACACGCTACGCTAATTTTCCGTGCTAACCGAATGTCAAAGAATGACAGTTCGCGTCTTCACCGATTGTCAAAAGATCGGTTCAGTAAATGATATAAAATTGATGTAGATAACGCCGAAAACCCAACTGACCTCCAAGAATTTATATATTAAAGAGTTGCTATAAGTACTGGGTACGTCGCGGGAAAATAGGACCAGTCCCTATGCTGCCCTCCCCCAACGACGCCCTAAGCCGATGCCCTTAGCGTGTCGGCGCTTAGTTTCAAGTTTCTGGCTGGTGGCCTTAATATATCTAGGCACTCACAGGCAAGTCCCGTTTATAAGCTGCCGACAAACTCCTAGGTTGACCTGCGAAATGGCATTTTAAAAGAAAATAAAAGTAGGACTCACCGGAACGTTTCGCGTCTTCTATCAAACAAAGCTACGCAACTACTAAACGACTCGTTATGTTTATCTGCCTTCTAAGCGAATAATAATCAGGGTTTCAAAAAGTGTACAAAAGTCAAGTCTAAAACATACTAATTAAAAAACCCGGCCAAGTGCGAGTCGGACTCGCACACTAAGGGATCCCTACCACAAGGCCAAAACACGCCAAAAACAATCACGTTTCTTGTATGGAGAGGGAGACCCCTTTAATTTTTAACACGTTTTTATTAGCTTGGTACTATGTAACGGAATCTTTGAACGTGATTTTCAGCCCCTTCAAAACGTCGGATCGATTTGAAACTTTGCACACTTACAGCCACACTCAGAAAGGTACATTAAATTAGTCCTAACGATTACTTAACTAAGTAGCCTTAAATACATTAATCAACGGTGTATCCCAGAGACACAATTTAAGGGTTCGTTAGCAAACGACAGGTTTAAGTAACCGTAGGGCGAAGCATCTCCAAATCGTCTTATCGATTTCATATCGATAAAGCCTTGGTGTAGCCACATTTAAAAACCGTTGATAATAAACCACAAAAAAGTTTATATAAACACGTTGAAAACTATTATTCGTAGTAATATAAATGATAAACAGTTCTCTAAATGTATTTTTTCACTAAAATACATAGCGAAACAATTATTTTCACTATATAAGTTAAAGCGATTGCGACTTTTTGCTATGGCAACCAATTGCCAATGTCAAAACAGGGAATAATAATTATTTATGTTTTTGTTTGTGTTTCATTCGCCGGGCGAGAAAGTTTTGTGTTGTGAAATTTAAATTTCATCTGAATGTGCAAAACGGCCAATCCCATGGTTTTAGCTTTAGATTAAAGATAGTTCTAGGCACGTGTTATTTAAGATCTTGGGAAACAAATAGGTGCCATTTGTATAGTAAGCATTTTAGAAAGTAGCCAGATGTTATGGACCTCACGGCAACTCGGGAAGTTTTGGTATTTGTTTATTGCCGAGCGTTGTAATAGAATTAATTATTTAATTATTTCCGTAATGTTTTGTTATTAGTATGAACGAAGATCTTTGTTGGAGCCTATTGATAAAAATATTTGCATTCCCTAGTTCTTTAATATTTTTGACAGTTTGTAATAATAGTTTGTGCAGGTATTCTCATCCGCACCAGATGTGTTTCTATAGATTTCAAATAAACAACAACCTAGTGAGTACGAAAAAAAAAACTGCATTATTGGAGGAAGAGAGAAACAAAACATTGTTAGCAAAAGCTAAAACAGAATTAGAAGAATAAAAAAAAAAAAATGGAAAACAGTCATCCTGATTTGACGCTTTTTGGTGAAACAAAATAAAAGTATAATTATTTGATTAATTTGTGCATTTTTATTTATAAAGGTATCAATTTTAAGTAAAAAACTTTTCAACCAAGGCTTGTCGCACTGTAAAACCATTGCTGTTGGAGTTTTCATTCATTTGTGCTACATCAACAATGTATATCTAAATTTAAATCTATATGGTGCATGGAATTCTTGAATAGAGTAGGTATTTAGTAAAGGGATCAGAATAATCTCATAAATACCGCTCTGATCCTACTTCTCTACATCTTCTGGGATAGTCCACAAACTCAATACAGTCTGCTAAATCAGATATTATTGCTTTTAAATAAATGCAAAAGCTAATTCACTGGTAAAAATAAAAAAAATAACCACTATCTTAAATTTCAAAATCAATAATTAACAAGTTAAGTAAAGGTCTTGCTGTACTTAACTTTAACTGTCACTAAGGGCCACTAACGAACCGTTAACTGACTCTGGGAGTGAACTATTTTTAATTTTTACTAAGGAGCCTCTTAAGTAACCGTTAGGCGTTTCTGAGTGTAGCTGTTAGCAAGGACCGATGACAATTCAATATTTTCCACTTAAAAATAGATTATAAACAATAGTAAAAAAAAAAAAAAAACTAATAAAAACACACATTAAAAACCAAATTAAACATGTATTTGTTGTTATAGCGGCAACATAAAATACACATTTTGTGAACATTTCAACTGTTTACCTATTACAGATCATGAGATACAGCCCGCTGACAAACATAAACGGACAGCGGAGGCTCAGTAATAGGGTCCCATTGGTTACCGTTCGAGTACGGAACCCTAAAAATTATTGCGTATTCATAATACATATATCTTAGACTGAAGTGTTAAAGGTCGCTGATAAGCCAAAATTTCATATACCTCTTTCAAAACAAGTCATGTACTGTTTCCGACTCGAAGTTTTTATCATCGTTACTGCTTATTCCTTGTTTTAGTTACCTAATGTCGCAAAAATAGCATGTATGATGAATTTCAATTTAATTTATTTAATTTGTGTGTTATTGTTGTTTTTATATTGTATTTAATTTCTGTGTTATTGTTGTATTTAATTTTGTGTATCTTTTATTCAATAATGTAATTTTTTAAAGATGTTTTCAATTACGGGTTTTGTACCTGAAAAAATTTTTTTTTTTTTTTTTTTTGATAAAACTTTGGAAAATTATAGCTCTAAGACACTTATAGGCAAACAGACGTCGACCACATCTTTAGTAACAATAAAACGGAAAACAAAGATACATATCCATTGGAAAAGAGACTCGGAGCTACTAAAGGGGAAATATTTGGATTTTCGGCATTATTTTGGCTTACTAACTTTTACCAGCGGCTTCGCCCGCGCAGTGGCGTAACCAGGGTGGGGCAGGCAGGGCCAGGGCCCTGGGCGCCTATCGAAGGGGGCGCTAAAAGTCGCCAATTATTTAATAAAAAAAAAACATCAATAAACCATTTCATACAGTTACCTATACCTAAGAAATCTGAAGAAGTAGAATATATTGCGCAGTACGAGGATAAAAGCGTATTTCCAAATCTGTCCAATCTATTAATTATTATAATCTATTAATTCTATTCAAACTGTCTTAAAATTGGGCATTGCAAGCGATTTTTTTGCAATTTGAAATTAATACCTTCGTTATTGAAGGCTTATAATTGGTTAAGGGGACACTTTGCGCGGGCTCGAACTCACTGGTGGGCCTGGCTAAAAATCACGCTGTCTCACCAGGCTTCGTAACCGACAGAGATAGTATCAGTGGTGAGCAGTGAGACGCTAGTCTACACGCACAATGTTATTGAGTGAGATGCAGGAGCATTTTTGGCAAAAAAAATGCGAAAAAATTAAGAAAAGTCCTTCAGAAGATCGGGTTTTATGAAAAAACCACTGCATAAATCAATGACCAATAAAGTTTATTGAACTTATTGTAAATTGAACTTTGTCGGTACCGTCTTGATTTTCGAGATTTTACACTCCTTTTATTATTTAAACACGCTCTAAGTTAGGTTAAATTAGCAAGAAAAACGAATCTTTGTTTGCTCATAACTTTTTAATAGCTTTTTATTTTAGTATTCTGTTTCCGTACAGACAATAATAATAACGAGACAAAACCATACCATGTTTAATTTTTGATGTACATAGTGAAACAGTGGAGTAATACCCTCCCGAAGTTTGTATGGAAAAAATGTGGACAAGTGTCACCCTAGGAAAGGTTATGCGACCTAGCTTTGCTCAGTGTAAATCAAGAAGATAATTTACGTAGGGGCGCAAATGTCATGCGTGGCCTAGGCGTCATTTTCTATGGCTACGCCTCTGCGCCACCCAATTAATCAAAACCTTAACAAATTATACACCTGAACCTTCCTCATGAATTATTCTGTCTATTGGTGAAACCGCATGAAAATCCATTTAGTACTTTTTGTGTTTATCGCGAACAGACAGACAGATAGACGCAGCGGGGGATTTTGTTTCTATGTAGTGATATAATATTTGCTTAGCTCAGCTACAAACCGCTTCCATGAAGCCGTAGGCCTGAAACTGCGTTAAGGGTATGCCCGCACGGTTTCATACAAATGTGCCCCATCGCGGGGACCAAGCACGGGCGTCCGTCGCGGGGTAGGCTACTTTACGTCGCGGTAGCACGTTCCCGTGGGATAATTTCCGACTTTCACGCGGATCCCGCGAAGCTGCGGGCAGCAGCTAGTCGTAAATAAAATGGCCCCGCGACTGTCATCGTCAATCCCACCTCGCGTGTCAACGCACATAGACACGCGACGGTTGACCGCCGCGGACGCCCGCTTAGCGCAGTTTCAGCTCTTTTTCCACCGTGATAAAAAGTCATCGTAAGAAGCGTTTTGGCGGTAAATTCAAAACAACGAAAAATAAATTAGATTTTAATCGTTTTTAATTGAGAAAATGTGTATTAATTTTATTGTTATTTTTCTGTTAAATTTATCGGCCCAATCTTCAAATTTAAAATAGTTTTTATCAAATCGGATAATACCCTATTCGCACATCCATATAAAAATAGTTTAGTTCAACCCATTCCCACCAGTGATGTGCTGTGTGTACCAATGAATATGGTCGGTGGATATCAAACGCATCCATAGCAACGTAGCATACCACAAACCTGGTGGAAAAGCAACCTTACAGCGGGCCTGACCTCCGGCAGTCATTATAATCAAAGTTATCACATTATCACCGAGGGGTGTATTACGCCTATTATCCCGAACAGTGGACAGTGCATTAGCAGCGGTATCGGGTTACTCGCCCCCAGTGACGCTAATGACTAGTAGACTAGGAGATAGCAGGGGGTTGACGGAATAACAAAGATTTCTAATATGATTGACGTTATTATTCTTGCCGGTTTATTCTGCAAAAATCTCACCGTGAAAACTTAGGTGAAGTGAACTATCAATACCTAGAATCAGCAGGCTTAGCTTAGTATAAAAGATAGTAAAAAACAAAATAACAAGAGCATACATGTTTTTGCTTAACAGTTATAAGCGTACAAATTTACACAAGCATATTTTATACATTGATGATTGATGATCGAAAAACCTGATAACATTTTGCCCGACCTCGGAATCAATCAAGGACCGCATGCCCAGCAGTAGCACTTGCAACTACTAGACCGCAGTGGCAGTAAGTCAAAGAAACTCTCATCTACAAAACGTGAGTCCAAAAATACTACTGAAAAATACCGCTCTACAAAAACTTTTTACAAAAAAAGCCTTTCGAAATTTCATCATCCTTGGGGTTAAAACAATGCATATTTATGCGATAGCAGCAATCGCGGTTGATTTGCTGTCAATTTTTGAAGAGTTCCGTTGTCTGTCTCCGAAACGCATCATCAAATCTAAATAAAATTTAAATGGGACTATTTCGGAATATACCCCTTTCGAACAAAAATTTAAGAATTTTGCAAATCCGACTATATGACGGAGTTATGCTAGAATATACAATTTTAAAAATTCGGAATCGGTTAAAAAGTATGAAACAAGATAATATTCTAATCTGTAAGCGGTGTCGTATGCCACTTTGCCCTAAAGATTATGATCGCTTGCTATTGTTAGAGTGATTATTTAGGTTGCATACGAGCTTATTTTTCAAAAGATGAACATACTGTACTCGTGGGCTTGTGGCTAAATAACAATAGCTGCACGGGTCGATCGACCAGGTTAAGCTACGCTTGCCGCGGTTGGTCCTTGGATGGGTGACCGTCTTTACATACCAAGACCCCTCCGTGCCTCGGAAAGCACGTTAAGCCGTTGGTACCGGCTGTCATTTGTGGATCTTTGACAGTCGTTACGGGTCGTCAGAAGCCCGAAAGTCTGACAACCAGTCTTACCAAGGGGTATCGTATTACCCCGTAACTGGGTTGTGGAGGTCAGATAGGCAGTCGCTCCATGTAAAATACTGGTATTCAGCTGCATCCGGTTAGACTGGAAGCCGACCCCAACATAGTTGGGAAAAGGCTAGACAGATGATGAACATAATACGTCTTTACTTACATACCGGTCAAAATGTTTCGCCACAGTCGCGTAAAATAAAACATAACATAAAAAACGCCATATTTCCTCACATAATACGTACTTATCCCCTAACAAAGCCCCAAGGATAGCCATAATGCAGTAATTATTGCACTTTGTATTTTTGTACCATCAGCGTGATGTGGGCCGCAGGCGACGAGACAGAACCAAGAACCGTTCTTATACTCCCTTAACAAATTAAATGTTAAACAAAGCGAATGATGTAAAATGCACGCTTCAAATTGTTATTTTAAATATATTTCTTTGCTTTATAAAAGTTTTCTTAGTTGTTCTTTCATTAGTATAGTTGTGTGTAGTTGTAGTAATGAAATTGTCGAGTAGTACGTTGAATCAAGTTATTTTTCTACTGAAAACTGTTTGAAATTAAGTATCTTAGATATAATATAGACGGAATAGGGTATTTTCCAATTTATTAAAAACTACTTTAATTTGAAGATTGGGACGAAATATGTAACAGAAAAATTAAATTACATTGATTAACATAAATTTTCTCAATTAAAAACGATTTAAATCAAATTAATTTTTCGTTGTTTTGAATCTACCGCCAAAACGCCCCTTACGATGACATACGTAGGTATAATTTATTATATGAGACTCCGAAAATAAGTACTGTTGCTTCCCTTTAGTGTAAGAACTCCAGAATCGGATCCGTAGTTCCGTAGATTACATAAAAGCTCACAAATTTTACCTCTTTATAATATTCATCAGCCAGTTTCCAGTCCAACCGGATGCAGCTGAAAACAGACATGGAGAGGATTTTACATGGAGCGACTGCCAACCTAACCTCAACAAACCAGTAACTGGGTAATAGGAAACCCTTTGACTGGTTGTCAGACTTTCAGGCTTCTCTGACTATCCACCCGTAATGACTGTCAAAGATCCACGAATGACAGCCGAGGCCAACGGCTTAATGTGCTTTCTGAAGTACGGTGAGGTCTTGGATTTAAAGTTGGACACTCACCCCCGTTCCGTGTGGTGCCGGACGTAAAAGAATAGCACCATCCCATTTCTTCCCGTGGGTGTCGTAAAAGGCGACTAAGGGACTTACTAGAGAATGGGCAGCAGCATTCTCTATTCATTTTACCACCATACTGCAATCGCCAACACGCCTGCCAACCGTGGCGATTATGGCAAAACTCCCTTTTTAGGGGAAGCCTATGTCTAGCAGTGGACATCTTTCGGCTGAAATGATGATGATGATGACTCATCCCCGGACTAATCGGGTCAAACGTAGCTTAAGCAGATCGATCAATACGTACTCTTGTACTGGAAACTACGCCTCAGAAAAGCCTTTGAACGGTCCTATGATGAGATTATTAAAACCTCCAAAAACTAAAGTCTTAATTAAAGGCTCCAGAAATAAATACTACCTACCTCAAAGGTATCAAAATTCAAACAAGTAGATAGTTTGCAGCTCTAAAGTTACCAAAAAGAAAAAAAAAAACAGATTGTTGTGAGTACCTAATTGGAAACATAAAAGCAAAATTCTCTTCAATAAATTAGCGAAGAAATTAAATGCCCCGAAGGTGGATGTGCGATGCGTAAGCCGTAAAACAAAAAAATAAAATTAAAAAAAGTATAATTAAACTGGGTTCACTAACGCTGAACTAACTTCATTAATTTCTGGCTGGATTCGACTAAAATAAACTTTTCCTGTGATCATTCGAGCGCTTATTTCGATGTAAAAAAAAAACAAAAAGTAATTACTTTTTTCGAAAGTTAAAAAGTGAGGAGTGGTTTATCCAGAAACGAGTTCATAATATATAATCAAAGTTGGCTTGAAATTATGACCTTTTATCTTAGAATAACGTCCTACACTATCACTACAATCAAATTATATTTTCACTAATAATAACGCAATAATGTTTACAGTTTACAAAATTACGGTGTTTGAAGAGAGACGCAGCTAATAAACCTTCAAGGCACTGCCCAAACGTACACGGCACCGTAAAACGATTTTTTTTTTTTTTTTTTAGTTTTTACCTATTGGTACAAACTGCAAGCCTGCAAATAATTGAGTATATATTGTCAAATGTTCAAAGAAAATGATTTCTATAATTGACTGAGCACTGTATTCCTTTTTTAAATTTGAATGAAAACTGCATTTTTTTTTTGTTGGCTGTCTGATTCAACTGACATCAATTGCATCGCTATTTTGAACCTTATTTGTTACTGCGATGCTCACATGTGGATGTTCATATTTTACCGAGTTGGTATTGGGAAGGGCAATAGACATAGGTACTACCGAATACATCACATTTTAGATCGGCTGGATTTCAGTCATTTGGGCCAAACTGTTGCTTAATTTATTGAGATATAGACAAAGGATTAACCTTTTGAGGATTCTTCAGAAATCATTTGTTCTAAAAACGTAATGTTTTTGCTTAGCTTACGGCAGCGGTCCAACTGTTAACAACTTTTTTTTTAAACCTACAGGCGACTAAACAAAATCCTTAAAACAATCGCCCACTATCAACGTTCAACAAGCAACCAGCCTTTACGTTGTCCAAAGGAAGAAAACAAAAAAAAAATACAACAGCATCCCTTTCTCGTAACCCACAGACCCACAATGACCGGAGTTGAGACAAAACCTTGTTACAAAATGCCTTCAGGATAAAATCTAACTTTAATAACGAAAAATAAATG
The DNA here is from genome assembly GCA_949987655.1 of Polymixis flavicincta. Lineage (NCBI taxonomy): Eukaryota > Metazoa > Arthropoda > Insecta > Lepidoptera > Noctuidae > Polymixis > Polymixis flavicincta. The sequence continues at coordinate 5,336,256 of OX465199.1, forward strand.
TCAATACTGTTAGTGGTTCGTTGTTACTTGAACATGACCGCGGATGGCGCCGCGGGGCGAGTCTGGACGTACCTTTCATGTACCACTACGGCGAGGGTGGGGAACATACTCACTCTAACGTATATATTATATTCTGGGGATGAAGATTTTTATTCCTAAGCCTCGTATTTAAGGCTTGTATCAACGTCAAGGACCTTCAGCATTTGGCCGTACTAAATTTGTGGGCGAGTGCGGGGTGATGTAGCCGTGCAGTCTTTAATCGGTCGCATTTTTAATTTATTAGGTCTTTACCTATGAAATTGCCGTTCTGCAGTACTGGCCATTTCAAATCAAAATAATTTTTGTTTGGCTAAGAATTCTAATTTCAAATTAACTTTATTTTAAAAACATGGATTTTTTTTTCTAAAAGTAGTCATTTCTTTATTGATTAGTGTTACATTTTCATCGCATTTCAATCTTTTTCGTCATCATGGATACGTTAAAAATTCGAGTAATTATGGAATATGAGTACCGTCGTGGCAGCAACGCGGCACAAGCGGCACGCAACATCAACGACGTTTACGGAGCTAACACTACAAACCAACGCACCACCTGTTATTGGTTTGCTCGCTTCCGTTCTGGAAATTTCGACCTGAAAAATGAACCTCGCGGTCGTCCGAAGACTTTGGTCGACAATGACGAATTAAAGGCGATTGTGGAAGCTGATGATACACAATCTACGGCTGAATTAGCAGCAGCTTTCGACGTTAGCGTCAAAACAATATTGGTCCATTTGCGTCAAATTGGCAAGGTAAAAAAGCTTGACAAATGGGTGCCCCACGAACTCAATGATCGCCAGCGCGAAGTACGCGTCGAGACGTGCCTTGCACTGCTCAACAGACACACAAATGAAGGAATTTTGAACCGCATTGTTACCTGCGATGAAAAATGGATTCTGTTTGATAACCGTAAGCGCTCAGCAAGTTGGTTGGATCCTGGTTCAGCACCTAAACAATGCCCTAAACGAAAACTTACCCCTAGAAAAGTGATGGTCACTGTTTGGTGGTCTAGCGCCGGTGTGATTCATCACAGCTTCTTACCAAACGGGGTGAGCATTACTGCAGATGTGTACTGTGCAGAACTGAACACAATGATGGAGAAGCTGGCGCATCTCCAACCAGCATTGGTCAATCGCTCGTCTCCGCTGCTCCTGCACGACAACGCGCGACCTCATACTGCACAGCAGACGGTCTCCAAGTTGCAAGAACTGGGGTTGGAAGCTCTCCGTCATCCGCCCTACTCACCAGACCTTGCGCCTACAGACTACTACTTTTTCCAGAATTTGGATAACTTCTTGGCGGGAAAAAAATTTAATACCCGAGAGGCAGTACAAAATGCCTTTGAAGAATTTGTTGCCTCCCGTCCAGCTGATTTCTTTAAGAAGGGCATCAATAAACTGCCACTGCGATGGCAAAGATGCATTGATTGCATGGGTGATTACTTCGATTAATACAAATAAAAAATTCATGAAAAAAATTCGTTTAAATTTTTTCATACAAAACGGCAATTTCATAGGTAAAGACCTATTATTATAACAAAAATAATGCATATTTGTAAAAAGTACTAAATCAAATCATTTTCATTTTTTCAAATCATTTTTTTTCATTTTGTACTGCAAAGCTGTAGATTTTTTTTTTAAACTCTTTTGTTAAAAAATGAAGGAGTAAAATGGTTTCATCTCAACGATTTGGAGGTGATTTGGTGTTTTTTTTTTCTTATTATTTGATAGCCATAGAAAAGTTATGCCTAAACCAAATGACGTACCATATTATGTAGATTACTAAATATTTTTTTCAAATTTAATTTCTTTGTAAATGCCGACGAAAATTGGTTTCATCTGCATGCTGTTTTCAACCATTTTTTGAGAGGGCACCCTTAACGAAGCCGAGCTCATAAATTTCCGAGTCGAGTTGCACGATTAGTGCCAAATGCGTGCACTGACTAGACAGGTCCACTCAATCTGTGTGGTTCGCTCCTCAAAAGACAATTTCAGACACCAATCTACATGGCCTTCACATGATCTGACAAAGATTATATAATAAGGACCCTGTTAAGCAGAATAGATCCAACCAAATTTTTTTATGAAATTGAGTTACGTGGATGACGAGAATCTACACATCGAGTTTTCTAATGCACAAAAGATCCTGGCGGTCACATTGCCCTAACAAAACTTTTACTATGCTAGTATACCATCGCCTATAACACGATTTCTGAATATTTCAAAAAGGTAACATGATGCCAAGGCACGGCAAATGATAAAAAAACATTTTTTCAAAAGATCCAAGTTGCGTGGTTGTATTAAGAAAAATGTTTACCGCCATAGTTGTCAAATCAAGCAGTTTGGATCCTTTTTGCAAAATAGATTTACCCAATCCTTAACCACAGATGAAGAAGAAAAGAATAGAGTCATAGAGGAACACAAAGCTCACCGCTGCAGAAGACCTTCAAAAACGTATGAAAAGTGATATGGCCCTTGCAAAAAATGATCCATACAGAGAAACAATAACATATGACTTAGAAAAAACATTGCCGCTGCCTCGTGTCCCCACGAACATCGTAATTTACAAGAGGCAGTTGTGGGTGTACAATTTAGGCATTTTTTTTGGGTGGAAATTCATCAAGTAACTTCTCCCGCTCTGGGTGGAGTAGGAGGGCGTGTCAGACTTTTACTGACTAAAACCCACTCGTGTTCCCTCAGTAGCCTATGTGTCCTCAGGGCGATCTACGCAATGGAAACACCCGGGCGTTTCCTCCCGCCTTATCCGAAACAGGAACCTCCCGAAACAGCCGTGTCCGGTGAGGACCTGCGTCAGGAGAAAGGTGCGGTCTTCAAAGAGGGGACTTACCGCCGCAATCGAGGTGTGCCCAGCACTGGGTTGCGACAATCGCGTTCTCCATGTCGCCATGAGATCTAGCCGGAGCTCTGTCCGCTGTGTCGCGATTTCTTGCGGCAGCGGTGTTACGCTCCGGCGTTTGGTCTCCTCGCGCCAATCCCACATGTGCGCGAGGACCTATGCCTCCAGATCCCATGGCGGGGCTCTGATGATCAAGGCCATTGCAACGTCTGGGTGAAAGGCAAATCGGGGCGAGGCTCCAAAGAAGTGGGTTCTTGCCTGATTAAACACCTGTCACAGAGACTTAAGCCAGGTGTAACTCAACTTATTCTGTGGAGTGATTCCTGTGGTGGCCAGTATCGCAATATTAAGCTTACTATAACGCTTAAAGCGATGCTCAATGACCACCCATCGCAACCATGCAGACGGATATTCAGGAGTACCTGATTTTGAGATTGAAAACGAAGATGACGGCATGGTTAACGTTACTGAATAAATTAAACATTATCACCTAGTTACTATGTTTTTTTACACTATGTCAATAACTTCTTTAAAACTACCTCAGATTTTTATTTAACTCGCCTTGTCACAAAGGTACCAAAAAATATTTATTTATCTATGGATTTTGCAGAAAGGATCCACAGGATGTTTTTCATGAATTACAGAAAAACTATATGCTGAAATTTGGTAAAACCACTTTTAAAATATTCAGAATTTGGTATCCTTATACTAATAACTTACCAGATGATTATAACTTGGCCTGATATTTTTGTTTTCACTTCGAAATTTCAAATCGCATTTACTCAAAACTAACAAAACGTTGATTGGGACTTTAAAAGAGACTGTGATATCTGATTTTGTTTTGGCCTTTCTTCTCAGAGTAGTCAGATAGGAAACGCCGACCCCATCCAGTTTAAAAAATATGATTGACGTGTAAAAGGGTTTGTACACACGGCTACACATCAAGCTATACATTTCCAGTATAAGCAGATCTCACAATGTACAGGATTTCCATACAGTGCGAGATCTGCGTAAACTGGAAATGTTTTAACTTGATGTGAAGCCGTGTGTACAAATCTACTTACAGAATTAAAATCATTTATCAAGGATTAACTATTTATGGGTCGAAGGGTTCTGGAGTGGCGACCGCGTACCGGAAGACGTAGAGTAGGAAGGCCTCCCACAAGGTGGACCGATAACCTTGTGAAGGCCCCGGGATTCCGCTGGAAGTGGGAAGCCCAAGACCATTCGAAGTAGAGGAGCCTGGGGGAGGACTATGTCCAGTAGTGGACGTCTTTCGGCTGAAATGACGATGAAGTATTTATGATGTACGCACGGCAACTTATCAATACCTCATTGTGCGAAAATGTTAGCTTGATATTAGGGATGCATCCGATACCGATATATCGGCGATACTCAAAGTTTGCCGAAATATCGGCATCGGCGATATTTTTTTTATTTTTTATTAATGTTCAAAAAGTAGATCGCAGAGTTTAAAATAATACACTAAGAACCACAGAAGCAAAGATGATGGCCGATTCAAAGATACTTTTCAAAAATGTAATGTAAACGCGCGTGTTGTCTCGTCTATTTCGTCGCAAACGAGGCACGAACTAACCATACTAAAATATACTATTAACGAATCTCAACCTGTCTGTAGTTTTAAACGATTTATTTAGTTTGTCCTGTTATTTGTTATTTTTATGTTACTTAAAAAAATTACCTGACTTGTGTTTTATTTATTTAACCTTCATTTTTGAATTCAATAATCGTATCGGTATCGGTATCGGTATCGCCGATATTTTTATAAGATCTTCGGTATCGGTATCGTATCGGCAAAAAGGCGTATCGAGGATTCGAGGCATCCCTACTTGATATGTCGTCGTATGATGTACGTCGTAGGTAAGTTGTGCCCAATCTCGGGAAGATTGGGCACAACTTACCTAGTATGTACAATTAAAATAGGTTTTTTTGCTCTCAGGTTTGTCCCAAGATGAGGTTAACTGTTCAGGGGGTTTACCATACCACAATATTTGGCAGAAAGCAGGTTAACATTGTCAAAAAATAGTCTCATGCGAGATGTCAAACAATTTTGAACTATAGTCTATTCGCGTCAAGAAAATAGTGTCTCATCGTTGTCACTCAGCTTAGCCACGCCCCTTGACCAATTAGGTCGTAAATTTCATGACAATCGTTGGAGCCGTTTCCGAGATTCAGATTTTATACATAAACAAGGATTGCTCGTTTAAAAGTATAAGGTGAAAATACATACAATTAACAATCTACAATCATCTGGAGTTTTACTTATAGGTATACGTACAGGTATAAGTACTTTCTTTAAAATCCAATGGTCGAGGGTATACTTCAAAGCTAACTCGGCTCTTCTACCTAAAGATATAAAGTACCAGTCACACCACTGCTTACACCAACAAAACACACGAGACATCGTCGCGTCTGCGTTTGTCAAGCGAATGATTAATGCGTTCAGCCATTTTGTTTCTTTTCCCCGCCCTTTGCAGTCGGCGGCAACTTTCATCACGTCAAGATGTTCAGTTAGTGTCTAATTGTGTGAATTAGCTCCATCTACAGAGGCCAGCACATCAAGCTACCCCAATCTGTCAAATTTCTTTGATAGTTTTTCAACTTTATTCCTAAGGAATAAGGTTTAATTTCAATTGGGAAAATTTGACAGTTTGGGATAGATTGACCTGCTGGCGACTGTACACTCGCGGGAAGAAAAGGTTAAGCAAGTTTCAAATTCATTCTTTTATCGAATGGCCAAGTATGGTACGTCAACCTCTGAACTATTTTTTTCATTCATTCATAATATTGGCAGTAGGTTCAGTAGTTTCGGAGCCTATTCAATGCAAACAAACAATCAAATCATTCCTCTTTTTATTATTACGTAGTAAGTAGTGAAAACCATTCCAGGAATCGTCACAGTAATAACCAACAAGGTAACTTCAAATAGGTTTAAATTAAAGTTTCAAAATCAAACAATGTCTGTCCATTGTTTATTTGTTGGCGGTTGGTCTGCGTTTGAAGTTTGTGAAGCAATATTAAGGGTACACTAGTCGCGGGCTCGAACTCACTAGTGGGCCTGGCTAAAAAGCACGCTGACTCGCCAGGCTTCGAGTCCGACAGAGTTAGTACCCGTGATGAGTAGTTAGACGATAGTCAACACGCACAACATTATTGAGTGAGCTGCAGGATCAGTTATAGTAAAACAGGCGCGTAAAAAATTAAGAAAAGTCCTTCGGAAGATCGGGTTTTCTGAAAAAAACACTGCATAAATCAATGACCAATTAAGTTTATTGAACTTTTCGATAATTGAACTTTGTCGGTACCGACTTGGTTTTCGACACCCAAAGTTAGGTTAAATTAGCAAGAAAAACGAATCTTTGTTGGCTCATAACTTTTTAAAGGCTTTTTATTTTAGTATTCTGTTTCCGTACCGACAATATTAATAATGAGACAAAACCATACCATGTTTAAGTTTTGATGTACATTGTCAAAACAGTGGAGTAAAACCCTCCCAAAGTTTGTATGCAAAAAATATGGACTTGTTTCACCTTAATGTCGCGTTCTTGGAACAGCATCGCTGCATCGGTTGCTGTCATGGCGTCTTTTAACCGACTTTTTTAAAGGACGAGGTTATCTATTTCATGCTTATTTGGTACTAACTGTGCGTGAGACTTCGTTTGCGTGGATTTTGAAAACAATACGTGCCTCTTTACTAATTCTTTTTCTAAAATAACAGTCACTTACCTATGTACCAGGTACCTACCATTAAAAATCCCGTCAAAATCGGTTCAGTCTGTTGGAGATTAGTCGGAACAGAGAGACACAATATTGTTAAAAAAAAAAATCTTTTTTTGTTTTAATTACCGAATTAAATTAAAAAGCTGTGATTTTGATAGACACTTCAATTTTATTTATCTGTACAGATGTAAAGATGGTGTGTGCTCACAGATTTTCCTGTGAATCTTGGATCGTTTTTCTTCATTCATAATCTATTCTAATAATAAAGAGGAAACATTTGATTGTTTGTTTGCATTGAATAGGCTCCGAAACTACTGAACCGATTTGAAAAATTATTTCACTGTTGGGAACCTACACTATCCTCGGGTGACATAGGCTATATTTTATCCCGGTATTCCTACGGGAAGGGGAACTACGCGGGTGAAACCGCGGCGCGCTGCTAGTCAATTATATAATTAACATTCGTAGATCTTTACCGTCGTTTTACGGTCATCAGAAGCCCAAAAATCTTACCAAGAGGTCAGATAGGCAGTCGCCAATCCATGCTAAAGACTGGTATTCAGCTGCATCCGGTTAGACTTGAAGCCGACCCAACTAACTCATTCTCTTCTTAGCCTTTTCTTAACGTAGTCCATGCGTGTGGACACAGGAAATTTAAGATTACGACAAAAATGATATCCAACACAATTCGAAAAAAAAAAAAAAAAAACGCTATCATTTCTTGCGACAACTCCTACCTTCCAAGAATCACTAATCAAATTTACTTAGAAGTAAAAACCGAAGCTCGATCTGCTAAATAAGCCTAACCGTCAATTACTAACTGACTACTGGTTTAGTAACGCTTTTTATACGTCTAAACTGTTCCCATGAAGAATTGAGAATGAGGTAAAAAGCGTAGCGTTTCAAATGCGTTTCATACCGCACAAGTAAAAAAGTGAACTGTGAAGAATCGGTTATCATATCAAATATTATGATATCTTTGTTGAATAGAGCTGATTTTAACCGACGAAAAAACGGAGGAGGTTCTCAAGTCGACGCGTATTTATATAGGATATATTTTTCTTTATGTATGACCACGCATAACTTTTTTCAGAGCAGTCCGATTTTGATAATTCTTTTTTTATTGGAAAGGGTATACCCCGAAGTTGGTCCCATACAAATTTGAAAAAAAAAAACAACCCTAAGGGTAAGAAAACAGGGGGGGATGATTGATTGTTTACTCACAGATTTTAATAATGAGTTGTGTATTACAAAAAGTAATCAAAAATTAAGCATGTAGTAATTGGTAGATTATAGCCACAAAAAAATATGAAACAAACTTTTTACCAAAAATATTAAACCGCAGAAAAAACTGAACAGCGAAAAATAATAAACCTGCTGTGTTTAACCTTGATAACTAAGTTCGGAAGTCGGTGACTTTGGATATGCAGGTATTTTAATTTTATGTAAACAAAGCAGGTTTATTATTTTTCGCTTTTCTGTTTTTTCGGCGGTTTTTTTTTTTAATATTGTCTGGCCAGTGTTGTTTACCTACTGAACACTGTAGGAAAACGTCGCTAAGAAACCGGCATGTCCTAGAACAAAAAAATCGAAGATATGCGACATCTACCAACACGCACTGGGCCCGCGCACACTGGTCCCAAATTAAAAAAAAGTGGACATTGATAGTAGACCGCTGATATTTTTTTTTATTGTTGATATAATGATAACAGATAAGGCAAAAAAATATTACTTATTGTCCTACTTCAAATACTTTTCTCTAAAAAAAATATTTCTTTTTTTTTTGTATGGGAGTGATTACATTTTACTCAATTTCTCAAAAACCTTAAGCGATGTCGAGATGGCATTCACATATTATATGTTAGAAAACTAATAATTCTGAGTATTTGGCTTGAAGAAACTTATTGCTTATCTCTGCGTACTTTCGAGATAATAGTGACAGAAAATAACAATTTTTTTTAATGTTAATTGTTCGCTTTTTTTTATTCATAGCCTTACTCATATCGCAATAGGTCCGCTGGCCAGCAAAATGGAGCTTCGACGCGAGTTTGCCGGGATAACAAGATGGCCGCCTCTCATGACGTAACGTAATACGGTCACGAATCGCGCGCGTACACCTCAGTGTACAACTAAATGTGGTTGCGATAAGACGTGTCCTTATTTTTGCTGTGCGCTTGAAGAAATGCTTGTTGTTTGTTTGTTTTGTTATTGTTGTATTTTGAATCTTTGGATTTTAAAATCAAATAATTTTTGTTTGTCTTTCTTTCGTCGAATTTGTTTTCGTAATTTTTTTTTGTTAAAATCAAAGTCACTTTGTCTTTGATATCTTTGATTCTAATTTGTTTTCAATTTTCCTTGAAATTATAATATGTCTGCATTTGTCACCAACTTAGACTTATACGTTGTTCTTAAATCAGGAGGTGGTTTTAAAAATGTCGAATTTTTATTTAATGCCCTTATTGAACGTATTGGTGTTGAATTGTCTTCCGAAGATTTGAGTAATATTAAAGTATTTTGTCGTAATTTTTCAAGTAATATCTCAAAAAGATGGTCTGCTTCCAGTAGAGCTCAAAAGACCTTTCTTAACAAAAATTCAGACTGGTTACAATCCCAAATAGTTTGGCCAAAATGTCAAAATATCGATTTAAGCAGCATTTTTAAAGTTGCCGAGGAAGTAATTCCAAATTTCGAAACGCAAGTGGATACTCATCAATTAAGTTGTGGTACAAGTAAAAAACCATTTGTTGATATATCTGATAAACAGAAGAAAAGGCGTTCTCTAACACTTCTAGATCACACAGAGGAGGAATTAGTTTATGCTTTATGTGCCAAATTAAAAGAGTCTAAAAAAACAAAATTAGCAGCTATATTAAACGAACTCAGCCAAAACAAGGAAAAATGTGAGATGGTACATGATGTACTATTCGCTAAAAAGACTGACAAACCGTGTTTACCAGATGATAAAACGTTAGCGCTTTACACCTCAACAAATTTGTCAAAATGGCAATATCGAAATTTAAGAACTATTCTTGCTTCAGAGAAAATGTATGCTCTTCCATCCTATCAAAAGCTCCTGGAAGCTAAAAAAACTTGTTATCCTCCAGAGTCAGACATAACTGTAACTGAATCTGATGCTAACATAAGACTTCAATCGCTTCTAGATTTGACAACCAATAGGATATTAAAAACAATTCAGCACAACGTAGCCGACAAAAAATCGCTAAAACTAATAAGCAAATGGGGTTTTGACGGGTCATCTTCTCAAAGTAATTAGGTATAAACAAAAGTCACACTCCGACACTAAAATTGACGATTCTTCAGTTTTCATGATTAGTTTGGTTCCGCTTCGTTTGGAAGAAGAGAGTGGTACTATCTTGTGGCAAAATCCTGCTCCCTCTTCAACAAACTATTGTCGTCCAATTGGCTTTATATTTGCAAAAGAGACAAATGAATTGATAAAGAAGGAAAGTGCATCCTTAGAGGAAGAAATTCGTAATCTTGTTCCCACAATTGTAGATAATTTTGATATTAAACATGTTTTGTACATGACTATGATTGATGGGAAAATTTCTACTGTGATTTCCAATACTTCTTCTGCAGCTGTTTGTAATATTTGCAATACCCTACCTAGCAAAATGAATGACTTGGACTTTGTATCCAAAAGACTCATCAGAGAAGATATGTATATATGGTCTGTCTTCGCTTCATATGTGGATAAGATGTATGGAATGTATTTTACACATTTCGTACAACTTAGACTCCAAAAAGTGGGCTGCACGAAAAGAAGATAAATTGTTAAAAGAAATTAAAAAGAATTTGACACAAGAAGAATTCCGGGAAATAACTGGTTTGTTAATTGACATAGTAAAACAGGGATTTGGTACAACCAATGACGGTAACACGGCAAGAAGGTTTTTTGAAAATTATGAAGTATCTGCTGAAATAACGGGTATCCACCCTGTTTTAATCAAGAGATTTGCAGTCATTTTACAAACAATTTCATCTGGTCAACTTATTAATACCAACTTGTTTAGGGAATATTGTAAAGAAACAGCAATGCTGTATGTAAACTTATATCCATGGTATTACATGCCTTCAAGTGTCCATAAATTGTTGATACACGGTGCTGATATTTGTGAAAATTTCTCCTTTATTCCGATAGGCATGCTTTCCGAAGAAGCTTTCGAAGCGAGGAATAAAGATTTCCGGAATGTTAGAATGGCACATACAAGAAAAATCGGTAGAGTTCAGACTAGGTTCATTTTATTTATGTAGATTATTTTACATATTGTGAATGAGAGAACGTTGTAGGCCTTACAGACTGTAGATTTGTAGACGATTTTCTATTCTGTATTCGTCTAAGTACCTGGTACTTATTGATAGGCCTGCGCTGTCCTCCCATACATTTAATCTCTGTAATTTGAAAATATTGTTAAAGCCAATTATTTTTAAAAGAGTAACCGTGGAGTTTCTTGCCGGCTCTTCTCCATAGGAAACAACAATTTGGAACCGTGCACCTAGCTTCTGACGTTTCATAAGTGCCCATGCAGGTTTATATGAAATAAAAATATTTTGATTTTGATTTTTTGATTGACTAATTTAGACATTATCCACAGCTTTCTAATTAGCTCAGATCCTTACATCAGCCATATCAAACCAAAGTTTGCTCGTTTACATAAACAGTTGTTTCCAGAGGCTAGTGCTTTGATCTTGAACAATGAATTGCTTTCGTTGGAAAACGAGGAAATAGAGATTTCTCAAGAGAATATAGACCCAAATATTAATCTTTCACCATAATATTTTTTCAGAATCGTTTGTGAACATATTCAACTTTATGTTTGCAGCTTTATTTGTCTTCATTTTGATTGTTTTTTAAAACTGATGAAAATACTCCTTCAGAAAGGTCATAGCTTTTCAGTCATTAGTGAGCCCCCATAACCTCTTTTACAGAGAAGTCTCTTTTTATTTATTTGACATTACGCATACATTATAATTATGTGCTAAAGTAAGGCTATGATTAAAAAAAAGCTTCGAGCCAAATACTCAGAATTATTAGTTTTCTAACATATGTGATTGCCATCTCGACATCGCTTAAAGTTTTTGAGAAATTGAGTAAAATGTAATCGCTCCCATACAAAAAAAAAAGAAATATTTTTTTTACAGAAAAGTATTTGAAGTAGGACAATAATATTTTTTTGCCTTATCTGTTATCATTGTATCAACAATAAAAAAAAAATATCAGCGGTCTACTATCAATGTCCACTTTTTTTTAATTTGGGACCAGTGTGCCGCGTGGTGGATATGGAAGCTCCATCACACAGACAGGAGGCCTGTGCTGCGTCCCAGCAGTGGGAACGCTATAGCCTGCTTATGAGCTAGTCTATTCACAGTTTCGAAAGAGGAGTAAATTGACTTTGACATTTCATTCACGTTTAGAAAATTCTACGTTCGCAAGTGAAAAATATAGCAACGGGATTTTTTGACGCACGGCATGCATAGCTTAAGCCACGGCTGAACTCTCTGTATTGAACCGTGAATTGAGAAACAAACGAGAGTGCACCCTGGTTCGATTTTCAACTCACGGCGCTAAGCATTGAAGAACCATCAGGCTTAGCAAGAGAACCGTGGACAAGCGTTTTGTGGTTGGAAGAGTAGACATAAATGACGTTTACGTATAGACAGTTAACAATTTACCACCGAGAAATGTAGACGAGCGATTTCTATTCTACAGTAGAGTAGAAACAGAAAGCCTCATGCTGAGCCTCATCATTTCAGCCGAAAGACGTCCACTGTTGGATATAGAGGCCTCCTTCAAAAGGAGGGGCTTTGCCATAATCGCCAGGCTTCGCAGGCGGGTTGGCGATCACAGTATGGTGGTAAAATGCATAGAAAACGCTGCTACCCATTCTCTAGTAAGTCCCTTAGTCGCCTTCTACGACACCCACGAGAATAAATGGGATGGTGCTACTCTTTTACGTCCGGCACCACACGGAACAACAATCCCAGATGGGAAAACCCAATCACACTCTCTACCCGACCCGAGAATCGAACCTAGGACCTCATGCTCATCAAAGTAGCATTTACGATCACTAGCCCAACGAGGAAGTTAAAACAATATCCAAAAACATATTGCGCTAGTCTAGTCTAGTCTAGTCTAGTGGCGTTAAAATAAATATTTCATCATTTCAGCCGAAAGACGTCCACTGCTGGACATGGAGGTCTCCCCCAAAGGGGGTCTTTGCCATAATCGCCACGCTTGGCAGGCGGGTTTGCGATTGCAGTATGATGGTCAAATGCATAGAGAACGCTGCTGCCCATTCTCTAATAAGTCCCTTAGTCGCCTTCTACGACACCCACTGGAAGAAATGGGATGGTGCTATTCTTTTACGTGCGGCACCATATGGAACGCCAATCCCAGCAGGCTTAGCACGAGTACCGATTTGTCGACGGAAGAATAGACATGACAACTAACTAAATGATGTACAATAGCATAAGAAAGCTATGTTTTTCATTACCTACTCGTATCACAGTTATGCGTTCTAAACGACTCATGATTTTGTAGCCTATGGCATTAAGGCGCAGACAGCCGACTTTTAAGGACTTTTTATTGAAGATCACGCCTAAACGGCTTGTCTCATGTATTTGAAAAAAATATATGTGAAACTAGACAATTTTCTTCGTCATTTGATATGTGAATATTTTAAATAATATTTTTATAACATAATGTAATTAATTGGTAAAGTAATGTCTATCGCGGACATAAAAACGATAATCACGCAAGAACTATCGGGTGTATTTCCATGAAACTTTCACCATCTAGAAGACAATTTAATCACCCAAAATTTAGTATACGGTTTTTCTTTGATATGTGTTTGATAAATCAACATGGGTTGTTTTTCGAAAAACTTGATTCGCGTTCAGGCGGGGTCTCTTGCGAGCGACGGGCGGCAGTGCATCGCTGTAGGTAGCTGTCAGCTATCGTCGCCTTAAGTCCGCCTCTGTACATTTTTGTGCGTAAAGTATTAAATAAATAAATAAATAATCGTGTTTATTTTGTGGCCGTCCAGTAGAATGTTTTATTGTCAGTGTGATTTTGACAGTTAGGGAAGAAAATATTCTTCTGAAATAGTCTACATTTATAAGGACCTAGACAAATATCGTTAGAAACGAAAGACTAAATGACAGATTGTGGAAGGATATCTACGGTGCGATGTCAAAAATGTAGGAACAAATATTACTTTGTACTAAAAAAGCACTGTCTATTCTTCGTAGAAATACAAAGCGTCATGCTAAGCCCGCTGATGGAAAAACCCAATCACACTCTCTACCCGACCCGAGAATCGAACCTAGGACCACATGCTCATCAAAGTAGTATTTACGATCACTAGCCCAACGAGGAAGATAAATAATATCCAAGAACATATTGCGCTAGTCTAGTGGCGTTAAAATAAATATTTCAAACAAACGGATTACTACAACAAAAACAACGAGACGCTTCTTTTGACACTTTTTTGTGCCATGTTTTGACACTTCGGTACCAAAAAAGTTACTGAGCGCAGCTGCTGACGCAACAGAAATAGAACTGTTTAGATTTTTCTCTTTTCGTTACAAACATTTTCGTGGCAAGCGATTCTACTTATAGCCGTGGGTTAAAGGATTAAAAGTTAGAAGCTTTTCTGTTTCTCTTTGGTGTTTTTAAAGGTTTAAAGATAAAAGGTGTTGGTCCACGGTTTGTAATTAGCACAATTAGTTAACGGCGTAGGATAGCCGTTCGTAATGGTCATCGCATTTGCGGTTCAGCCAGCTTCTGACGACCCGTAACGACTGTCAAAGATCCACGAATGACAGCCGGAACCAACGGCTTAACGCGCTTTCCGAGGCACGGAGACTTGGTATGTAAAGATGGTCACCCATCCACAGACAAACCGCGGCAAACGTAGCTTAACCTGATCTATCGAACAGTGCGGATGTTATTACTTAGCCACAAGCACTTTTGACAGCATCAAGTTAATTATTTAATACAAGTGATATTATTTAATAAGCACATATGCCCATTCTTCCCTCCTTAAAGCAACACACAGCGAGTTATTAGGCAACCATCAATCAATCAGATGAATTAAAATAACGCATTGATGTCAATTGTGTCTACCATCATGTCCAGTGGCTTGATTGGACAACAATCAAATGATTGGGGCCTTGGGGCGAATGCAGCGCCAGAGTGGCAGGCGGCGGTTTAAGGAACTAAATTTAAATGTGTAGCATTTGACTTTTGTATGACATTGACCTTCGTTGTGACCTTCCGGGTTATGATCGGTACGAGTTTAGAATGTTAGAATTTATAGTATTTCAGACTCGCAAAGGAATCGCTATCACGACAAAATTATAAAACAAAGGCCCATTGACGCCTCGTCCGTCGAACGCGATTAACTTAAAAAACTCAGATTATAAAACAAAGGCAGATAGACCGCGCGGAACACCAAGAGTGAGGCAAAAAAAAAAAACAAATACTAAGCGTCGCATTTTATGTAACATACAATGCGACGCTTTGGTATTTTTTTTTTTTGGTTTAGATTATAAAACAAAGGCAAATAGATCGCGCGGAACACCCAAGAGTAAAAAAAAACAAATAAAGCCTCGCATTGTATAGAATGCGACGATTTAGTATTTGGTTTTTTGGCTTCACTGTTGGTGTTCCGCGCGGTCTATCTGCCTCTGTTTTATAATCTGAGATAAAAACTATGAAACTATCGAACGGATTTTGATGCGGTTTTCGCCAATGGACGGACTGTTTCATGAGGAAGGCCTTGGTGTACAATTCATTAAGTTTTAGATTATATTCGCTGAAATATGACGATGATTGTTGAAGATGTCAAAAAAAATCAGCCCCGAATGAAATTGTTAGTTTTGTTAAAGAATATATTTTAACATCACTAAATACATGTTTTGTGCAAAAGTGACGCAACGAAGGACAGGTTAGGTTAGTTTAGTATTTCAAACACAGGCTCGAAGGTTTAAACTGTTTAAAATATACCTTAGCAAACACTTTGTTTTGTAATTAAGGAGCAATTGTTTTAAAACTATGAATCTGGTGTTTTCTCTTCGAGTACTCTGAGAAGAAAGACCGAAACAAGTTGAGGGGTCACAGTCTTTAGACATAATCTTGGTCAGCTCATCTAAGAACCATGTAGATTAGTGTCTCACATGGTCTTTTGGAGAAAGAGCCACACAGATTTGAGTGGACCAGTGCAGTCACTGCACGAATTTGTCAGAAAGTGTGCAGGTCAACTCAGAACTTAAATAGATAAATAAATATTACATGAAGTCATTTCTACCGCTACATAAGTCTCGACATGTCCAAACAGCAGGCTTAGCACGAGCACCGATTTGTCTACGGAAGAATAGACATGACTATTAACTAAATGCTGCACAATAAAAGAAGATAGTTATGTTTTTCTATTAATTACCACAGTTACGGGTTCTAAACGAATCATGATTTTGTAGATAATCGTATATACTTTGTGGCCGTCCAGTAGAAAGTCTGTTGTCAGTGTGATTTTGACAGTTTGGGAAGAAATACTCTTCTGAAATAGTCTACATTTATAAGGACCTAGACACAGATCGTTAGAAACGAAAGACAAAATTACAGATTGTGGAAGGATATCTACGGTGCGATGTAAAAAATGGAGCAACGAAATGTCACTTTGTTTTCAATCAAAAAATCAAATCAAAATATTTTTATTTCATATAAACCTGCATGGGCACTTATGAAACGTCAGAAAAAGCACTGTCTATTCTTCGTAGAAATAGAAAGCGTGATGATAAGCCTGCAGTTCTTCGAAACATGAATACCAACACTTTTAATGACGAGACTGACCGCGGAGCCAAATCGATTGTATAAATGGGGACAGGGGGTGGCAAGCAAAAATTATAAATTCCCACCCCGAAACATCGCGACCCCGTGACCTTTTCCTTTTTTTTTTTAAGCGATGTAAGCAGAAAAATCTTGCTACCGCTCAACGAGAGTCAAGAGGCATAGGGAAGGGAAACAGTCGTTTTCGATAAATACATTTTGAGGTTTCAATTCTGCTGTATACCTACTACACTGGTCTGTCACTGAATATGTTGCAGATCTCACCTTACACAGAAGAAACAAGCATTATCACCAAGCAAGCTTAATGGCCATCCATAAATTACGTCACACGTTAAGGGGGGGGGGGGGGGGGGGGGTCAACGACATGTGACATTGTGTGACAAGAGACAGGGGGGGTCAGAAGCTTTATGACGTCACATATTAAAATACTTAAACTCGAAATTTATATGTAAACCAAAAACTTAAAAATAGGTATTACTTATTCGATTTTATAAGGCTTCTCTATCTATAGAAAATATTTGACTTTGTTTTCTTTTGTTAAATATTATTTGTATTTTTTTTTTAATTGATAAGCTGCTGTCTAAATTTAATAATTTCTAAATAAAATTGAAAAATATGTGACGTCACACAAGGGGAGGGGGTTCATAAGTGTGACCACCTGTGATAAGGACGGGGGGGTGTCAAAAAACCATTAAATTTGTGTGACGTTATTTATGGATGGCCCCTTACCAAGCGAGGTACATGATTTCTGACCCATTATTACTCCAGGTGTCCAGGAAAAGACTAGACAGATGATGACAACTGCAGTTCACAATATCAGTAATGACGTTTAAAGACGTATTAAGAAGTCCAGACAACCTCAGCTTCTCATTTCCTTAATTTGAGTGGCATGGAAATTTATTCACAGTTTATTTTAGAAATAGCAACGCCGACGATTCCCTAATTATTAAGTATGTGATGTCTTTTTTATATTCTTCTTAAAAGTATCGACATCGCCCTCGTCCCACCCCTAAATGCTCACCTGTATAATTTGAAGGGCCCTCGAGTGCAGCGCTCTCGAGCCGACCCCTTTACATCGTGTCACCTCTCCATTCTTTGCGCACCTCTAGTGAAACGCCGTTTACTTCATACAAGGCTTAACTCTGCGTGTTTTTGTCGTTTTATCCTTTGGTACACGGATACGGATGGGACTAAATGACGTAGTATAGGTACGCTAAGTTTGTAGAGCGGAGATTGTGTAGTCTACATTTTTTCACACACTCGTAACGTTACGTTGTGCTCCTTAAGAATCCTACGACCGAAGCTCGCAACTAGGATTCGGGCGGAGACAATATTTCGTCTGAAAATTGCTATCGTTGCGCTAGTGTTAGTACCTGTCGAGGATACATACCTACAGTGAGCAGTACGATCACACACACATTGACAATGGCTTGACGCGATAGCGCTACTAGCTACTGACCATTTCTGATGAATTTGGATGTGTTCCGTAATACCAAAAATGATGAATGAAAACTTATTGTATTTTAATATTTTTTTCGACATTTTACAACTTGATAATATGAGCTATGCTTCTGAGACAACAATATTACGGAAATTGTTGGTTATAATACCAAAAAAACAGTGAGAAAACATGTCATTTACGCTGTAAAAATGTGCGAAATGCAATTTGCTTAAACTTCATTTCAGGTAAGTATTTTGGAAAAAAAAACCCGTACGAGCCTAGATAAATACTGTCTGAATCCGAATATCATCATAATATGATGGAAATATGCTCAAGTTGCAAATGATTTAGGTATTACGTATGTATGGACAGTTCATTGTACGTAGGCCTCTTAAGAGGAACCTAGTCGCGGGCTCGAAGTCACTGGTGCCCACCAGTGACTTCGAGCCCGCGACCTAGCTGAAAAGCGAGCTGTCTCACCAGGCTGCATGTCGTGTCCGACAGAGGTTAGTACCCGTGATGCGCAGTTAGACGCTAGTCTACTCGCACAACATTATTGAGTGAGCTGCAGGATCAGTTATATTAAAACAGGCGCGTAAAAAAAAAATCCTTCGGAAGATCGGGTTTTATTAAAAAACCACTGCATATATCAATGGCCAATAAAATTTATTGCAGTTTTCGATAATTGAGCTTTGTCGGGCTTTGCCCAAGGTTAGGTTAAATTAGCAAGAAAAACGAATCTTTGTTGGCTCCTAACTTTTTAATAGTTTTTAATTTTAGTATTCTGTTTCCGTACAGACAATATTAATAATAAGACAAAACCATACCATGTTTATTTTTTGATGTACATTGTCAAACAGTGGAGTAATACACTTCCGAAGTTTGTATGGAAAAAATGTGGACTAGATTCACCTGAAGTTCCGAGTCCACGTTTACTGACAAATGCTTGCACTTACTAGACCGGTCCATTCCACCTGACCAGACCAGTCAACCTTAGGGTGATCCAGGGACAAAACATGGAAAGTGCAACAAAGGGATAGATAGCTCGGAAAATAATACATACTAAAACGTAGCTCATATACGAGTATGTATAACGAAAATAATTGTCTGGAGAAATAACGATAGGTAGCGGATAAAAAGAATCGGCGCTGGGATGATTCTGCCAATTTCTTCCGACTGGTTGCCATCCTGATATCAGAGAGCGCATTCCAAGGAAAGACCACCTGGACAAAGCAAGAAGAGTGGTTCTTTCTTCAAAAGATTATGCCAGGCACTAATCTACATGATCTGACCAAGATACGTCTGGATTTAAAAGACACCTCTGAGCTTGTTTCACGATTTCTTCCCAGGGATAGTCAGATAGGAAATGTCGACTCCAACTAGCTTACTTTTTATATATGACCTACAAAGGTGATTCGATTATCCTATTTACAGAATAAACCAATTCATTTCATTTCAAAGATGTGCAACGTTACTTTGAAACAATAGCTATTGTGGTACAGTTTTTTTTTTTTTTTTTGGGTGGGAAATCATCAAATAAATTCTCCCGCTCTGGGTGGAGCAGGAGGGCGTGTCAGACTTTTACTGACTAAAACCCACCCGTGTTCCTTCAGTAGCCCGTATGCCAGGGGCTGTGGTAACTCTTTCAAACAAACCCGCACCCCTGGCAGGCATTGGCCCTTGCGGGCCGCATCATTTTTTTTTTGTGCTGACATCTCTTTGAGGCGCGCGTGGAACACAACGCGCCGTCGACTTGGGCTTGGTCCTTACCGGACAGCGAGCTACCCGTTACTCGCCGTCCGCAAGCTCATGCCTACGGTGGCCGGAAATCAGCCTGGGATTCCCGACGCCCGGGGCGTCTCCGTATCCTGCGGCGGCTAGGGTCGCGAGGGCGCAATGACTGCCTCTCCCTCACGTGCGCCGCCTCCCTCTTAGCGAGCATCACTGCTTCGCTGAAGGAGGTGACAGCTAACCATGCCCTCTCGCTCCGTACCATGGCCTGGACCAGGGCCGGACGCGAGAGATAGCCGCCGCACATCGCCTCCACGAGGACACGGCGGTGCTCCGCCCAAGCCGGGCAGACCGCCACCGTGTGCTCCACCGTGTCCTCAGGGCGATCTTCGCAGTGGAAACACCCGGGCGTTTCCTCCCGCCCTATCCGAAACAGGAACCTCCGTCCGGTGAGGACCTGCGTCAGGCGGAAGGTGAGGACGCCATGCCGCCTCTCGAACCACTCCTCAAAGAGGGGACTTACCGCCGCAATCGTGGTGTGCCCAATTGTGGTACGGTGAAATCATCATTTGCCTAGGTTTTTTAAACTGGTCGACTTCCAGTTTCACCGGATTCAGTTGGATACTAGTCTATTACTAATAATAAAGAGGAGAGATTTGATCGTTTGTTTGCATTGAATAGGCTCCGAAACTACTGAACCGATTTGAAAAACTCTTCTCACTGTTGGGAAGCTACACTATCCCCGGGTGACATAGGCTATATTTTATCCCCGTATTCCCACGGGAACGGGAACTACGCGGGTGAAACCGCGGAGTGCTGCTAGTATTGTATAATAAGCGACAGTCCAGGTACCTACTGCGGTTTATACAATACCCTTGGCAGGCGTGATTGTTAGACTTTTGGGCTGTCAAAGATCTAATTCCAAGTAGATTCTTTTCAACCTCCGGGGCTGAGAGGGGTGTTTGGTACCTCGTACAAGTGAAACTGGCCATATTCTTTGCTCGGACCGAAAAAGATCCCCTATATAACATCAACCTTGTAATCCCGCACCGCCGTGTCCTCGTGGAGGCGATCGGCGGCGGCGAAGTGACGGGGCCCGCAAAGGCCGATGCCTGCCAGGGGTGCGGGTTTGTTCGACAGAGATACCGCAGCCCGAAACACAGGTTTCTATAAACCTAGATCGGGTGAGTCGCAACCTAACTTTCTAATTCCGGAACATTATCACTTGCACTTGTAAAATATATATTTTAGAAATAGTTTATTTTTAGGCACTATAATTGTATGGTAATTTACTATTGTTGGCTAAATGTACTGTTTTTGTATACGTTTTTACTAAATAAATAAATAAATTGAAATAAATTGATTGATTGTAGCCCCTGGCATACGGGCTACTGAGGGAACACGGGTGGGCTTTAGTCAGTAAAAGTCTGACACGCCCTCCTGCTCCACCCAGAGCAGGAGAAGTTATTTGATGATTTACCACCCAGAAAAAAAAACCCTGTTGTCCCCAAAGGATTAGGCAGAAGCGTATACCTAGGGGGCGAGCTTATTGCCAGCAATCGGGCAAGAATCCAGACCACACACTGCTACTGAGAAATTCTAGATATTGCTATCTGCAATAACCTGTTAACAATTTTGCCCGACCGGTAATCGAACATAATGATGTTTTTTAGACATTACATAAATTCCAAAAAGAAATCGTAAAAGATTAACCTTTATTGATTTTTATAAAACGACATTAATGCCACGAAAGTGAAACTTTCAAGTTTAAATGTCACCGGTTTAATAAAAGAAATTGGTTCACTCGCAACGATCGATCAATCTTAAAGTTCAGTTCAATTTAAAATGTATTTAATTACAGGTGTAAGTGTGGAGAAAGTGTGGAGATCTGATATCAGAAGTTGGTTCAGCAGTACAGCAGGACACTTCACACGAAACATTTTGGCATGGTGTAAAGTCAAATACCCGAATATTTAATTACAGTACCCGGCGATAAATATAGCACATCGACCTTTGGAAAGAGACAATCGGCTAATTTCGGCTTCGTAGAGCGTTATCTCTGTCGCACGAAATACAAACAGTCCGGTATCTATTAGGAGCTGTTAAAACTGTGACTTGCTTCTTTTGATAATTATTTTTATTCTTTGTATAAAATACACCAATTTTTCTGTAAGTGATGGCTTTAGGTTGGGGTAAAATAAAATGCCATAGACGCCAATGCCACAGATGCCATAGTACAACTTTAAATTATTTAAATTTGGGGGTTTTAACAACTCTAAATATATATTTTGAACTGGACGCGACCGCACTCTATGGCACTTGAACAATGACTGACAAAACGTCACATAGGTAGTGTGCGACAGAAATAACGCTCTACGAAGCTGAAATTAGCCGATTGTCTTTTTCCAAACGTCGATTACAATATTTATCGCCGAGTACTGTACAATGACTTAACAATGACGAAAGAATTAAAAAACTTATCACACATGCATACTAATAAAGAAAATTTTAACAAACAAAATACCACTAGGAACAGGAATACTACAGTAGGCTTAGCACGAGCAGCGATTTGTCGACGGAAGAATAGACATGACTATAAATTAAATTATGTAGTTCAAGAGGAGAAGATAGCTATGTTTTTCTATTAATTATCACAGTTATGCGTTCTAAACGAATCATGATTTTGTAGGTAGTCGTAAATACTTGTGAAAGAAAGTTTGTTGTCAGTGTGATTTTGACAGTTTGGGAAGAAATATTCTTCTGAAATAGTCTACATTTATAAGGACCTAGACAAATATCGTTAGAAACGAAAGACAAAATGACAGATTGTAGAAGGATATCTACGGTAGTGCGATGTCAAAAATGGAGAAACGGATGTCACTTTGTATTGAAAAAGCACTGTCTATTCTTCGTAGAAATAGACAGTGTCATGCTAAGCCTGCAGAACTGCCTTCCTGACTTCGTCCGGAAGAAGAACTATCCAGTTTGAGGGAGCGCAGCTTTATAAAGAGTTACCGAAAGAAATTAGAGATTCTTCTTCAGTGAGCATTTAAAAAAAATGGTTAAAGTTGTATTTAACTAACCGACAATACATCACTAATCATTGTATGTAGTCAATAGATCGACGACAATTGTTTTTACTGATAATTTTGCTCATATTTAAGTGAACTATGTACATGTTCTTTTGAGAAATAGGTATATTTCTTTAAACGTACCATAAAATCTTTTTTTTTAAAGACAACGGGCTCCCAAAAAAGAAAAAAAAATTCGGAAGGCGGTGACAAAGAATTGATATGATACACATCCAAAGTCACCAACTTCCAAAATTACTTTTCACTTTGTAGTGTTTTTTGGAAGTTGGTTGTCTTTTTTTAAAGTTTTTATATTTTACACTTTTTAGTTATGGTACCCACACCACACCAATTTGAAATTTCACCAACCTTGGGGTCAAAACAATGCATATTTATGCGATAGCAGCATTCGCGATTGATTTGCTGTAATTTTTTGAAGAGTTCCGTTGTCTGTCTCCGAAAAGCATCATCAGGTCAATATGAATTTTAAATGGGACCATTTCGGAATAAAACCCTCTCCAATAAAAAAGGAATTTTGCAAATCCGTCTATATATGACGGAATTACATTGAAAAAAAAAAAAACATGTCGAATTGATTATCTCGTTCTTTTTGAAGTCGGTTAAAATTTCAATTTACGTGCACTGCAGCCTACAGGGTTCTTTGACCTTTACTAATATGATAAAGAAGAAAGATTTGTGTTTGTATGTTGTATGCTATGCTCCGATTCCGAAAACTCATTGGATAATAGGAAACTATAGTATTTCCGAGTGTCATTGGTTTTATGGTTAAACACTCGAACAGTTAACGGAAAAGCTAGCAGTTAATCATCATATCAGCCGAAAGACGTTCACTGCTGGACATAAGCCTCCCCCAAAAGGGGGGATTTGCCTTAAACGCCACGCTTGATAGGCGGGTTGGCGATCGCAGTATGGTGGTCAAATGCATAGAGAACGCTGCTGCCCATTCTCTAGTAAGTCCCTTAGTCGCCTTCTACGACATCCATGGGAAGAAATGGGACGGTGCTATTCTTTTACTTCCGGTACCACACGGAGCACATGTAGTGGTACTTTAAATGATAAATGATTTCATTTCTAATGGTCTAAATTATATCGATTGCGGTTAAAAATGTATTCTGTATACGCTTAAGTAACTAAACCAGAAAGAAATATGCGGCATAAAGCAATTTAGGTCGCCAAAAAACTTCTTCGTTCTATATAAAACCTGACAGCGGAAAATCTGTGCCTCCTATAAGCGTTTATTAGCTTCTCCAAGTTTGATATCGAGCCATAAAGGAGTATTAAGATCATAAAACTCTCGTTAAATTCGTACCAATAATGTTCCAGCGTATGTACCAGATTCTGGTACACACAGCTCCACTATAAAACTCATCCCCTACAAAGGCGACATGCCTTTGAAGGGGATGAGTTTTCTGTGGAGCCGACTGTACTATCCATGAGAATATTCTAAGGGTGCAAACATAAAGATACAAGTTTTTCGGTCCCGATATGTCAGTACGGGTCGGTACGGATAGGTACCGGTTAAACCACATAAAAAAAATAGGTAAGCCTGTTCTTAGTGACCATAATGTCTTCGAGTTCGTCGGACAATAAGTTTTTCCCCTCGTAAGTGTTCATTATTAAAAACCCCCGACCCAAACAAAAACTCTAATAAAAAGTAAAAATTAATATTTATGGGCCTTTTAATTTGAACGTAATATTTTGATCAGGGCATTGTCAAGTCGGGGGACGGCTAGTCCTCTGTTTGGCGTTTTCATTGACCGTCCCCCGACTTGACAATGCCCTGATCAAAATATTAAGTTCAAATTAAAAGGCCCATAAATATTATTTTTTACTTTTTATTAGAGTTTTTGTTTGGGTCGGGGGGTTTTTAAATTTTAAATTTAATTTTTATTTCTTGCTTTTTAAACTTAATGTCTCCCTTAAATCACCATTTATCTATAATCATTCATTGAGACCTTTTCAATGAGCCCAAACACGATACTTCTGCTGTTTGTTCGTGAATAACTTGGGTTTCCTGGAAATTCCAGGTGTTGCTCCAGCATCAGTTCAAGGTTATTTTATTCGTCTAATATCATTGAAGTAATAGAATCCCAAATTTTGAGTTGATCAGAGGCTAAAATCCCTTTTTCAACCAGAAAAGAGCTGATAATCTTCAAACGGCTGAACCGATTTTGATGAAACATATCTAAGAACACTCCCGACTAATACACCTTTCAAACAAAAAAAACTAAATTAAAATCGGTTGATCCGTTCGGGAGCTACGTTGCCTCAGACACACACACACACACACACACACACACACACACACACACACACACACACACACACACACACACACACACACACACACACACACAACAGAGACACGTCAAACTTATAACACAGGTTAATAAATGTAAAAAAAGGACAGTCGGTGTTTATAATATGAACCGTAAAGGAAAGAAATATATGGATTGTGTATTATCAATTATTCAAACTAATCTCCTTCCTATTCCTACATTTATCAATCACATTTCTGTTGCTGTGTAATTTATATCTTTTGTCCCTCAAAGGTGGTTTAGCAAATACCAGTGCTATCAAAACATCGCAATCCATATCCATTTTCAGGACCACAGAAGAGGACACACTACATAGGCAAATGCTTAAACCCGTATGACTCGGTCCAGGTAGTCGGCACCGACAGGCTTAAACCTGTTTCTTTATAAATGAGCACATAGATAACACGGGAAAATTATACTTGCACCGATCGTTACCGACCCGCACAGACTCGCCTGCACTGGTCACCTATTTCTTTCTGTAAGCACCCTATGCCATGGTACTCTTGAGAATATTCTAAGACCATGTTCGTACCTACGTAAGTAAAAATATCGCAGTGGGATTTTCTTTTGCACTGGATTTAAAACTGATTGGTATTACTGATAATATTTTAATCAACATACAAAAAACCTGACACTGAATTCCGAATTGCAAAAAAAACCTTATGAATTTTGAAATTAAAGTTATTTTTCACTTTGTAGTGTTTTTCCGGAAGTTGGTTGCTTTTTTTTAGAAAAAGTTTTTGTTTTCAGTTTTTTTGTTGTTAAGAGGTCAAAACAATGCATATTTATGCGATAGCAACAATAGCGGTTAATTTGCTGTCATTTTTTGGAGAGTTCCGTCGTCTGTCTCCGAAACTCATCATAAGATCTGTATGAAATTTAAATGGGAGCATTTCGGAATAAACCCCTTACCAACAAAAAAAGAATTTTGGAAATCCGTCTATACATGACGGAGTTGTGCCCGAAAATACATTTTTTTTAAACATGTCGAATTGATAACCTCCTCCTTTTTGGAGTCGGTTAAAAATTGAATTGATTCTTGGTAGACCACCACAATTAATAGAAGCACTTCATATGGTATGCTGTTTGAAGAGCCCACACAAGAAAACGATATCAATTACTATATGAGAACATAATTGCTCGATATTGTTTTCAAAGAAACCACGTACAATGGTTAAACATTGTAAGTGCATAGTTAATCACATAAATACATTCTCGATTGCGGGTAGTTAGCGAGTACAGTGAGCGGCAATGGTACACCGGTAATTAGCGGGCGATTGGAGCAAATTGCTGCAATTATGTGCTCGACTGTACACGGCTGAGAACTCGCCCATTGCAAGGGTTGGGTTCAGCTGACAGTATTAGACGCGCGTCCGAAATGAATAAAATTGTTACCCAGTAACTGGGCTGTGAAGGTCAGATAGGCAGGCGCTCCATGTAAAATACTGGTATTCAGCTGCGTCCGGTTAGACTGGAAGCCGACCTATGGTTGGGAAAAGGATAGGCAAGGATCTTGGCTGTCACTGACATCGGTAAATGAAAACATCGTGAGGAAACTTGGATTTATAATTAACTAGCTTTTGCCAGCGGCTTCGCCCCCGTGGATGTCGGTGTTGTTATCAGAGGTCGGAATTTGGTAGAGTTATTTATGTACTTACAATGATTTCGTACAACGAAAGAATAAATTGGATATGCCCCAAATCCATCCAATCTTTTTCAATGTACAGATGGATTTAAGACGTTCGGAGAAATTCATTGAAGCCAGAAAATATTGAAAAGCTAATGGTTATTTATATGACTTCAATTCTCATAAAAGTTATACAGTAATGTCGGAAGCGAACACTTCAAATCTTACTGGTATTTTGAATGAATCGAACAAGGAAAACTATTCTGATGGGCCGTTTGAATAAGTAAAATCTCACGAATCTAAGCGAGAAGCAAAAGTATTTTCGTATTTGTAAAAAAGGCGAAGTATAAGTATAAGAATTTGCTTAAGACTATTAATAATTTGTATTGTGAATTTAATACTAATTAAAATTGTATGTTAATTATCTTTGTTTTATTTGTCTTATCTATCTCTGAGGTTTTTATTATTATTTATTTGCAATATTGTTGGTCACACGGGATTGTCTATTAGAAATCCCTGGAAGATCCATATTAATATCAACATTTCGATGCAAGTACACAGAATTTTTTTTTCTCTAGTTATTACATAATTATAAACCTTCCTCTTGAATCACTCTGTCTATTGATAAAAACCGCATTAAAACCCGTTGCGTAGTTTAAAAGATATAAGTGTTCAAACACAAAAAGCGACATTGTTCTATACAACGTGTAACGGAAAGGCTGTATATACACCAAGGGCACGGCTTCTTTGGATGATAACAAACGATATTGGAAGGGTTTTTGAATCCTATCTCTACATGTTCGGAAGTTATGAGAATTTTTAATACATTGATACCAGAAACCGAAGTTTTCAAATTGAAATAAACACATCACTCGGATGAGATTTATCGTGATATTGGCAAGTAACGTGGAAAGTTATTGACCTACGTAGTGCGGTGACACGTATGATTTGAATTTAAGAAACATAATTATGAAACCGAAAATTTGGTATCAATTCTTAGAGTATTTTATTTCGAGCTGTAACAATGTATGGTGATTGTATACCAGCTGTTATCTTAAGTGCTTAAGGCGTAGACAGCCGACTTTTAAGGACTTTTTATTGAATATCACGTCTAAACGGCTTGTCTTATGTACCTATTTGGAAGAATTATATGTGAAACTAGACAATTTTCTTCGTCATTTGATATGTGAATAATTTAAATAATATTTTTATAACATAATGTAATTAATTGGTAAAGTAATGTCTATTGCGGACATAAAAACGATAATCACGCAAAAACTATCGGGTGTATTTCCATGAAACTTTCACCATCTAAAAGACAATTTAATCACCCAAAATGTAGTATACGGTTTTTCTTTGAATTGTGTTTGATACATCAACATGGGTTGTTTTTCTAAAAATTTGATGCGCGTTGAGGCGGGGTCTCTTGAGAGCGACGGGCGGCAGTGCATCGCTGTAGGTAGCTGTCATCTATCGTCGCCTTAAGGACAGCAATAGGGTTTCTGTTACACCTTGTATACTATGTAAGGATGTAAGTCTGTAATCTCCAAACCGCCTTGAGCAAGCGTGGTCATATACTACAGGGTCATATACTAAATGCTGTTCTATAATCATTATATTAATTCTAAAGAACTCGAAATGAATGTCACTGTATTTGGATTCATCTTTAATTTTTTACCATAAACCCACCAAACTTGATACACGAATCCGTTTCCGAAAGTAGGTTACAATAACTGGAACCATAGCTTTATGCCATAGACAATGCACCATAAATAGAACAGTAAAGAAACGCCATAAACATTTTATAAGCCATTTCATACACGCTAACGTATTCCCATTTACTATCGAAATAAGTATCTTTAGATAAATGCATAGACATAGTAGATGGTATATACACAGGATAAGTTTTTAACCAGTACGCAAACTGTAACCATGAATTCTGCTGAATGATTATTGCTGAATGATTATGCTTAATCATTCTAGATCTCCCAGCGCAGAAATGTATCGTCGGTTATACAAAAAAAATCAGCTGTTTCATAGCAAAGCGGTCAAAATGTATGGAACAGCTGATTTATTTTTTGTATAACCAAAAATAAATCAGAATGATATGCTGAATTCAAGGTTACAGTTTGCGCACTCGTTAAAAACTTATCCTGTATAATGGTTCTGTGATGTAGTGACTTAAAATTTGGTCATATGCATAATAAACCTACAATGTTCCCCTTCTGCGAAGCAGTAATGCCCGCGAAGAGGGAGGTGGCGCACTTGAGGGAGAGGCAGTATATGCGCCCTCACGGCCCTAGTCGCTACAGGAGACGCCTTGGGCGTCGGGAATCCCAGGCTTATTCCCGGCCACCGTAGGCGCGGGCTTGCGGATGGCGAGTAATGCTCGCTGGCCGGTAAGGACCAACCCCGGGTCAACGGCGCGTTGTGTTCTACGCGCGCCTCAAAGAGATGTCAGCACCAACTGGTGGGGCCCGCAAGGGCCGATGCCTGCCAGGGGTGCGGGTTGTTCGAAAGAGATACTGTGGCCCCTGGCACACAACTCAAGGAACACGGGTGGGATTTAGTCAGTAAAGTCTGACACGCCCTCCTGCTCCACCCAGAGCGGGGTAGTTATTTGAAGATTTTTCACCCAAAAAAAAATATATATATATATACATATATAATTTTCCCATTGCCGGGATTCAGGCCTCGCGATGAGAGGAATTCTTCTAACTTAACAGACAGCTGCTGGGGAGTTTGTTGCGCCACTTCTTCTTCCCAGCTTAAGCACTAGGAAGTGGTGAAGGGCGGGCGTTTTTGGGGGACTGTCTTATGTAATTTTGACGTTCCAAAAGAGCTGACTCTCAGCCTAGTTAGAATAAATGACTTTTGATTTTGATTGCGAACGGGGCGTACATCAACCACACGGGTCCCTAAGTGTTTTTTCGACGCGATTCATTCTGGGGCATTCGCACTGACGGTCTTATTACAAAACAGGATCTAACTTTAACCCGAGCCTAAAGCCTTTGAGACAGTTTTTTGTATTTAGAATGGTATGCCAACTTTAGTAAAGTTCTTAGTTCAAAATTTGCCACCTAAGGCGCGAATTACACAGAAAACGTATAAAAGCGGCATCATATACAAAATGTACTGCGTACCTACCTTGCGCCTTCATCTTACGCCGTTTCTGTGTAATTCGCGCCTTAGAATGGACTACGCTATTAGATTTGTAAAAGGAACTGAATTTAGATTTGTGCAAGGTTCTTATTTCAATAACAGGCTCGATGGATCATCATCTGCCTAGCCTTTTCCTAACTTTGATGGAGACGGCTTCCAGTCTAAATGGATGCAGCGGAATATCTGTATTTTACACGGAGCGACTGCCTATCTGACCACCACAACCCAGTCACTGGGTAATACGAATTACGATACCCCTTGGTAAGACTGGTTGTCAGATTATCGGGCTTCTGACGACCTGTAACGACTGACAAAGATCCACAAATGACAGGCGGGACCAACGGCTTAATGTGCTTTCCGAGGCCCGGAGGGGTCTTGGTTTGTGAAGATGGTCACCCATCCACGGACCAATCGCGGCAAGCGTAGCTTAACCTGATCGATCAACCATGCGGCTAAGAGTACTTAGCCACAAGCCCCTCTGATGCATAAAGAAAAACCTTATTTTGGAATAAGAACGTGACAGTTGAAATCCAGTACACAACAAAATTCCGTCGCGATATTTTCACGTCCGTGCGGACATACGAGTAGGTACGTCTACTGTTGACTCAAATCGTGGGAACCCACATTATCACATTACAAAGTAGGTCAGCAGGTTAATTAGATAAGGCATGCTTGTCTTTTGATAAAGGTACACAATGGAAGTTACAAGGAAGAATGTCATTACAGTTTTATACCGCATATTTATGTACTTATAACTATAACTTTCTTTAAGAAACCAACATCGTATACATAAAAAAAACACTGTCAGCGCTCCGCGGTTTCACCCACGTAATTCCAGTCCCCGTGGGAATACGGGGATAAAATATAGCCTATGTCACCCGGGGATAGTGTAGCTTCCCAATAGTGAAAGAGTTTTTCAAATCGGTTCAGTAGTTTCGGAGCCTATTCAATGCAAACAAACAATCAAAAAAGATTTGATTGTGATTTTGACCTCTTTTACGAGTATTAGTATAGATAATCAGCCTAACGTTCCTCGCACACGCCTCCTCGAGATGAGGAGTGGGCCGTAATCCACCACGCGGACCCAGGGCGGGTTTGTAGATGTCACGTCTTCGAATTTTTGGTTCTAGAACATGGCCGGTCTCCTAACGATGTTTTCCTCCGCCGTTTTGAGAGCAGTGGTGATGAAATTATATACACAAAGTAAAGCACCTGTCGGGTTTCGAACCTACGACCTTACAACTCGTGACTCGCGGCCGTCAGCACTGGGCCACTACGGCTCTGCTCTGTGTATAAAAAAAATATCTTCCCATATACTTCGGTCGTGTTGGTGTTGAAGTTTTCTACGGTGTGACCGAGTATTTTTGTGGTAGTCGGCGTGGCGACGCTGGTATATATCGCGATTTGATTTTTCGCGCAATGGATCTTCAACGCTTTGCTTACCGCTGAGAGCTGGAAATCGAACAGTGTGTTTTTTCGACGCGTTCAGTTGCACTCTATTGGAACCTCAATGCTCGGTTCAAAACCGAGGGTTGAAATTCCAGTGCATGATAAAATTTCGCCGCGATTTCACCCAAGAGATGAAAAAATGGCAATGCATCGGTCATATTAATCTTTGAACCGATGCCGATGGCCGTTGGGGTAGATGTGTTCTTCAGCGGAGAAGTTTTCATGAAATTTGGAAAATCTGAACGTGAATAGATGGATTCTTTACGGACAGGACACCGTCTGTCGGGTTAAGAGTAATAATTACTAATTTTTAACATAAACCATGCCAACCTTTTATTTTTAAATGCGTGTTCCACGTAATTTTCAAATGTAGTTCCATTGAAAAATTCAAATTTCGACTTCCCGTTCGGATGCACGTAGCCCTAGGGGGAAATCTGATAACCAGAGACAAACGCTAATGCATTTCGAGTTTCCGAGTACTACGGATTTAGGCGAAACGAAACACAACCCGTCCTTAATGGAAACCCCACGTCAGATTTTTTTTTAAATCGTACATAATGTACTTTACTTACTAGTTATTAACATAATATCACGCTTGAATACCCTAAAGGTATAGGCAAGGTTTAGGGGCAAACTCGCATTTCCGTCCAATGATAGGGGGCGAGCTGTGAGCCCATTCCTAAATCCAGAATCCAGACTGCTATTGGGAATTCCTAAAGTTCTTTTTTTTTATTTGAGGACACAAATTACACTGCAGTTTGGCAGTCGATTTCATGGTCAAACTGCAGTGCATGTTTTTGACAGTAGTGACAGTATCTATTGAAAATTTTACAGGCTAAGCAGTAGAATGCAGTAATGTTCTATACCCTTTGCTCAAACCGCGTAAAAAAAACAGAGGATGTGCTGCCAGGTTACCTTTGCCTGATGTAATACTACACTGTTATAAAAACCTGTTTCGGAGAACAGGTCTATGGACGATGCTTCTACTACTTTCGCAGAAGCCGCGCCGATGTTCTAAGAATTAAAAACAATATTATTTTGTTTATTAACGGTTCCTAGTTACTTCGCTGTCGTATCAGCACGAATTACTTACAGGAACTACTTACTTATATGAATATTTACGCATACTATGGAGGAAATCTAAAACTATACATTTTGAAAACAAAATCCCATGAACACGATGACCACATTTGCTAACCGCCCCTGTTGAGCGCTGCAAGCAAAAATAGTCCTTAAGGTGTGTAGATATGGATGTCCACGATAGTAAGCGAGTTCTTTTCTTCCCATAAGGGTAGGCAGAATCTACAGAACGCCACCTCTTACGATCCTTACATAGGTACATCTTTTTCTTCGTTAACGTTCATACATGCATTGCTATTCTGTAACCATCTCACCGCGTGAAGTGAGCGTGGAGTGAGCTGTCAGTGTCATTTCACCTAATGCTTGGTCAATGACTAGCATCAGTGGGATGCCACTGACAGGTCTCTCCACTCTCACTTCACGCAGTGAGATGGTTACAGAATCGACATGCAAACCTTTCTGAAGAACATCACTAATAAATAAGGTCACTAGAATAGCTTATGCGTGGCAATAATATAATTATGCCAGACGGAAAGGTGGTAGCGAGGCTGGCTGTCAGTATATTATGGAAGTTATTTTGCAAACCAACTATGAGATTTCAAAAACTAAAAAAAAATGCAACCAACTTCCGGTAAAACATTACAAAGTGTAAAATTACTTTAATTTTGGAAGTCGGTGACTTTCGATTTATGTATTTAATTTTATGTCACTGCCTTCCTAAAAAGTTTTTATATTTCACTTTTCATTCATGGGGGTCAAACAATGCATATTTATGCGATAGCAGCAAACGCAGTTGATTTGTTGTTGATATGAAATTTAAATGGGAACATTTTGGAATAGTCCCCTTTCGAACAAAAAAGAATTTTGCAAATCCATCTATACTTTAGGACGGAGTTATACCCGAACATACATAAAAAAACAAGTTGAATTGATAACCTCCTCCTTTTTGAAGTCGGTAAAAAAAACCTCGACGCGATCGTGATGCAGGGAACAGTATTTTCATCTTCATATTTGATCCCATAGAGTTCATTCACCGATTATTATGTTGACAGTAACAATTAAGTCCAAAGTAAATATACAAGATACTTCCATTGCCATCAATGAATTGAGCTAAAATCTAGACTACATACAGGCTGTAACATAGCAGGCTTGTAATTTTTAGACACAAGCTCATACTGCCACAGTAGAGACCTTCTGATGATTTTTGGTTCTAGAACATACCGGCTCCGGGACAATGTTTTAGGTACTTCACTATATCTGTGATGATAGCCTATGAATGAATATGACACGGGACAGGAGTTCATAAAGATACTTTCATCCGTCAACCCCCTAATCGCTAAACCACTTCTGACACATAGGTACTTCCAATAAATTAAACCTGTAACCAAGGTTGGAAAGATCTAATTGTCACATTGGTCTTATATCAATATAGGATATAAGACCATAATCATTATTTCAGCTGAAATACGTCCGCTGACATGGGCCTCTCCCAAAAATGCATAGAGAATGCTGCTGCCCATTCTCTAGTAAGTCCCTTTGTCGCCTTCTACTACACCCACGGGAAGAGATGGGGTGGTGCTATTCTTTACTTTACTTTACCATATATTGGTACCATGGTATTCTACCATAACATGGTAAAGCAACAAGGTAGACTATGGCAGTGGTTTTACTTGGAAGGTAGTGATACTATGGGTAGCAGCATGTACTTACTTTTTAACCTAAGGAATGAGAACCTTAACTAATTCACATCACAAAATAATTACAAATTAACTGAGTTTATTACTAGTTGACAGATAAAACCTCAATGAATAAAACATTGTGTTGAAAGATTAACATTATATGTATAGTACATAAGGTATCCTGATTATTTTGATAGATTGCCTATCAAAACAAAAACAATCAATGTTAAGTAGGTACCTCCAATGAAACTGATATATGATTTTTTTTAAGAAATACATCTTTTTTGAATGAATAACTGTATTAAAAAGGTTCTATATATTTAAGAGAAGGTAAAATCAAAACATTATACATTCCATAAAAGTAGCATGAAGGTTTTATTCAGCCTACTCTCTACAGCCACAGCTAACGTCCGGCCGGTAAGAATATTATTTAAATTTAAAGAAATAGAACACAATCAATAAAAAATTGATTGTCATTTATTTTCTTTTCAATAAAATGAACAGCAAAAGTTTTTAGTGTAGAGATCTATTTTTCAGTAGAAGTTGTGTGTATTTAAGTGAGTATTAGTGGAAATATTATTGTAAAATTTGTGTACATAGTGTGAAGGATTTTGACATTACAGATTTTATTCAGTTTATTGTTCAACTGTCTAAGATGGCTTTAAGATTTTTACGTATTAAGTACTCAAATAATAGCTAGGTTAGTCTAGGTTTATCGCAATCTAAAAGTAGGTAAATAAATAACATGTTAGCACTTACTACTCAGGTGCAAGTTCAATAAAATACATTGAATAAAATCCTTAACATCTTGATAATAATAAAATCGTTTGATTGATGTTAATGCTATAATTTTTTTAAGCGCACTTAAAATATTAATAACAATTCGTGAGTCCAATGAATTTAATGTCAAATGCCGCGTAACATTAGATTTTAAATGCTGATAGAATAAATCACGCGATCGTACACTGTTACCTATCTTTTTTATCGTGTTTTGAATGCAGCCATTGTGCCTATTAATAATTCAAATAGTCCGCAACATGGCACGACCTTTTTTCTTGTAATTAATGCAGTGCAGTATAAAAATACCTAAAAAACTGGCCATGCAGAATAGGCCGAAGGGACGTGGTTTGCCTTAAAAAAAAAAAATACTTTCCCGCCATTAAGTCACGGGTTTTTCACGGGCATGATGATCAATGACTCTGACCTTATTATTGACCTTATTATTTATTTTATTTTCATATACAAGTGGGTTTAGTAGAAAAAACAGTGATTTGTTTACTAACCTCTCAAAGTGGAAAACTCCGTGGCACAACAAAACAGTAAGTATGTTGTCATAATCACCATCACTTTAGGACAAAATAAATCGGTCGCACTGCAGTCATCAACAATACCACATTTTGAACGCGAATCAACAACATTCGTAACGCCGTTCAAGCCGGCACCGTATTGACCCGATCCTTTATGAAACCATGGGGAAAATATGCATTTTTTATTAACTTATATCGATTATAAGCGCTTCCACAGCTCGAACAAGACGGAACACCAGCGTACCGGGAATGTTTTAAAACGGGTTCTTTATGTAACAATATCACTCGCGAGCACCTCTGTAATTTCATTAATAACACCTAAAAATCGATCCCACAACAAGGCTCACGACAATTCAAACAGAAGACTGCGGCGGCGTGTTAAATTCATTATTTTACTATGTAGCGGACCAATAAAATACGGCACGGCACGATTTATTATAAATAAACTTTTTTGCGTTACAACACGACAGATAGGTATGAATTATGACTACGCCGAGCAATTTTTCGTGTCATATTTCTTTATACAATGGATGCAAACAATAAAGTGCTGATAAAAACACGCACGACCCAAGCTACGCACGCTCGCGATGACACTAAACTCTGCATAGATGTCGCGTTTCTGACGGCCATTGTGGAAAATGGCGGCCGACATCAGCCGTCAAATGACCGCAAACTGAACTACACTTTATTTTGTGAGCAGTAAGTAAAATAATCGATTGAAATTATTCATAATTTCAACACTATTCGATCGTATAAGACGACTGAATCGGAAAGTCTCAAGTGATCAAAACGTATTTAGGATGCGGCGTGCTTTTTGTTTATTCGAATTATTAAAAATAATACTTTTGTCTCTCTTTTACTTACTTCAACTTCAATGTGATTTTGAACAAATATTTTTTATCTGGGTACGCGATTGTTATTGTATCTTGAATCTTGATTGTGTTAGTTGTTACAATTATACCACACCACACCACGACACACCATACCATACCATACTATGATAACAATAAAACGATAACCAAATTAATATTATTCCAATGTATATTTAATTATTAAATTAATTATATATTTCGCTCATGGAGAGGAGGCCTGTTTCCCAGCAGTCGGAACGTTATAGGCTGAGTATGTATGTATGTATATATTTAATTATTAAATTAATTATATTTATTTAATTATTAAATTAATATTATACCAAATTAATGATATAACATAAACCAAAGAAAAAGGCGATTTTTAAGTGGCATGTATTTAATCGAACCTCAAATTATTCCCAGTTTGCTTTCTTAATAAACACTCTAATAATTAAGTAGGTACCTAATTGATGATTGCGCCTCTTTTTGTAAACCTTTAATACTTCGATCGTCAAATATCTAAATAACCAAGTAACTGCGGACAACTTGCATGTAGAGCTCGCTGGCCTGCAGCACCGCTCGCTTTGCTCGCTCGGCTTGCGCGCGTTCAGACTCACTTCTAAACTAACCTAACCCACTTGGTTAGCTAGTTACTGCGATTATTTACTGGAAAAGGCGAGAAAGTTAAAAAGAGGCTCATTTATTTTTAAAACTGTGCATTATTGTAAGTTCAATGTTTCTTAGCGGCTATTTAACTTAAAACTCGTAGGTAACTTTAGAGAAGGTCAATAGATTTCTACTTCTTTAATGCAACGCAAAACGAAAGTCGAAGTAACCTTTGGACCTTGTTGTCTCTTGAATAATATCTATTTATCGAACCGACGAAAAAACGGAGGAGGTTACTCAATTCGACGCGTATATTTTTTTTTTTTTTTTTTTTTTATGTATGACCACGCATAACTTTTTTCAGAGTAGTCCGATTTTGATAATTCTTTTTTTATTGGAAAGGGTATACCTCGAAGTTGGTCCCATATAAATTTCGAAGAAAAATTCCAACCCTAAGGGTAAGAAAACAGGGGATGATTGATTGTTTACTCACAGATTTTAATACTGAGTCGTGTATTAAATCAAAAATTAAGCATGTAGTAATTAGTAGATTATAGCCACAAAAAATTATAAAATAAAACTTTTTAATAAAAAAATTGAACCGCCGAAAAACCGAAAAATAAAAAATAATAAACTAGCTTTGTCCAACCCCAATAAATAAGTTCGGAAGTCGGTGACTTTGGATATGTATTTGATTATATGTCACCGCCTTCCGAACTTATTTATTGGGGTTGGACAAAGCTAGTTTATTATTTTTTATTTTTCGGTTTTTCGGCGGTTCAATTTTTTTATTAAAAAGTTTTTTACTAACTAGCTTTTGCCCACGACTTCGCCCGCGTGGATGTCGGTTATCGCGTAAAAAAATGTGAAATGTGTCCTTCTCCGTATACCAGGTTATATCTCTGCCAAATTTCATGACGATCGGTTCAGCGGTTTAGGCGTGAAAGCGTGACAAACAGACAGACAGAGTTACTTTCGCATTTATAATATTAGTAGGGATTTACAATATCGACGGCAAAGTGGCAAGAAATTCTAACTGTCGAAGTCAACACGTGTCCCATGGAAGTTAGGAGGTACAGTCGCCAGCAGGTCAAGTTATCCCAAACTGTCAAAATTTCCCAATTGAACATAAACCTTATTCCTATGTAATAAAGTTGAAAGACTATCAAAGAAATTTGACAGATTGGGGTAGCTTGATGTGCTGGCATCTGTACTTAATGAAAGAAAGAAAGAAAGAAAAATGTATTTATTTGTCACAGAAACACGTGCATATAAAAAGTGGGTGGGTGGTGGTGGTGACTTAGTGGGTTAAAAAAAAGGTAGGTAAGTATTTCTACATCTTGATTAATGCTGTTAACTATAAACGAATTTGACCTTATTTGAAGCCATAAAAACTTCCCGAAAAATGTCAGTTCCGAGAGGTATTGACACCTCGCCGTCAATTTGCTGATCATTGCTTCGTTTGAGTTAGTAGCCCGATTATTGGTATGATGCTTTGCAGTTTGCTGTCAACAGCCCGTCTGTGTCAGGTGTCACTTAAATCTTGTGTCATATTATCTTACTACTAAACTTACTACAAGCTGTAAAATACATCGTGGTACAGACGCCAGCACATCAAGCTACCCCAATCTGTCAAATTTCTTTGATAGTTTTTCAACTTTATTGCAAAGGAATAAGGTTTATGTTCAATTGGAAAAAAATGACAGTTTGGGACAGCTTGACCTGCTGGCGACTGTACATCCCAATGTCAAGGCGTAAGAACCACGGAGTTAATACAAGAACATTGTCCAATTAAAAACCTCAAGTGGCGCCATCTATTCCTAATGATTCTGACCTTATTTTTAGCGCCATCTATCTTCAATAAATAAAAATCTCATTTAAACTCAAAGTTCGAAGATTGTCCGTACGATGTCGCTGTACCATATTAAAACATGCTATTTACGAATTATAACAATAGGATGACTTTAATGGTACAAAATAATGCTGCATGAAAGACAAACGATGTGTGATATAAAATGTACAAATGGCACAACACAACAAGAGATCAATTAAAACAATGAAGTGAGCAGTGTGTAGGTATAGACGCCAGCAACGGAGTTACTCCGTGACGCCAGCACATCAAGCTATCCCAATCTGTCAAATTTCTTTGATAGATTTTCAACTTTACCTCATGAGCATAAGGTTCATATTCAATTGGGAAAATTTGACAGTTTGAGGTAGCTTAATGTGCTGGCGTCTGAAAATCAATGGTGATCGCTGTATGTTTAGGTCAACATTCACACGGACGTAATAAAATCGCGGCGGGAATTCTTTGCGCCCTGGATTTCCAAATCTCGGTGTTGAACCGAGTGTTGAGAATTCAACAGAGTGCATCTCAGCGCGTCGAAAGAAAAAGGGACAGCGATCACTTTTTGTTTGGAAAACCAAAAAGCGCACTCTGTCGGCGCGATCTCACGTTAAAGTTCACCGGACAAAAAGTGACAGTATTGGTCACGTCACGACGATCGCTTAGCACGCGGCCGCGTTTCAAACGACACCAACTTTTGGTACATGGTGCAAGTAAGTACCGATAGATGTCACTGCTCTTTTAGGGCTCCTATAATATATCTCCTTCCTCCTCCTTTTTAATAATTTTATATTATCCCACCCATATTTTCTCGGAGACTATTGGAATTATACAGGGTGGCCGGAACATTGACGTCCAAAAATAAAATGAAGGTCCCTTCTATCGTGGGGTATCCGAATCACCCCATGTCTGTTCCGCGACTTTTCATAGTTATCGAGTTACGATTTTTTTTCTGAATTTTTGAGAATTTTCGTCCTGAACAATTTAAATTTGCTATCTCTCTCACTCTCGCTTGCGAGATGAGCAGCGCTCAACCGAAGCCAACACAAAACAAGTTACCTCAGTCGTGCTCACTTGTGTTTACTGCTATTCGCGTGTCGCCATTTTGTCTATTACATACCACACTCGCTTTACCCACTGACCCCGTTGCTTACTTGTTTGACTATAAAAGACTACGTTGAAGACAGGGAAGTTTGGCATTAATTCCTTCTGCACATGTGGCTTCCCTGGTACCACATTAACAGCATAACTATGTGAAAGTCTATTAACTGCTCTCAATGTTCTTTTTATTCCTTTTATTTTTACAATGCTGACATATTCTC
Source organism: Polymixis flavicincta (assembly GCA_949987655.1). Classification (NCBI taxonomy): domain Eukaryota; kingdom Metazoa; phylum Arthropoda; class Insecta; order Lepidoptera; family Noctuidae; genus Polymixis; species Polymixis flavicincta. The sequence goes on from OX465199.1 coordinate 5,376,273, forward strand.
GTCATTATTTGACATTATACATCAATTTTAATATCAACTAGTTTTTAGTGATTGTCATGTTAATCATGTCACTATGTTTAATTAGGTTCATTTTATTTATGTAGATTATTTTACATATTGTGAATGGGAGAACGTTGTAGGCCTTACAGACTGTAGATTTGTAGACGATTTTCTATTCTGTATTCGTCTAAGTACCTGGTACTTATTGACAGGCCTGCACTGTCCTCCCATACATTTTATCTCTGAAAACATTGTTAAAGCCAATCATTTATAAAAGAGTAACCGTGGAGTTTCTTGCCGGCTCTTCTCCATAGGAAACAACATTTTGGAACCGTGCACCTAGCTTCTGACTTTTCATAAGTGTCCATGCAGGTTTATATGATATAAAAATATTTTGATTTGATTTGACTATTTTGCTCGTTTATTGGACTGTGTTTTGCGTTTTGATTTGGACTTTGTTAACTTGGGAGTGTAATAGATGAGTTACACGCTAAGTAAATATGCAGAAATGCATTATTATTATGGAGTTGCACGAGGAAACAGCCATGAAGCAGCGCAATTGTATCGCAAACAACTTCAACGTCGTGGTGGGCCGCAACCTGAACGATATCCCGACCATCGTGTTTTTATTATCACGCACAGGACTTTCATGGGAGGTCGCATTCCTGTTCGACGCTGCAGTCATGAAGGAATCCCTAGAGCTGACCCGGATCGCAAAGAAATAGTGCTGGAAGAAGTTCAGCGAAATCCGTCTACGAGTACAAGAAGTATGGCTCATGCTCTGAACATCCCAAGGACTTCGATCCAAGCGATTCTTCACGATGAAGGATACCACGCGTTGCACGTCCGACAAGTCCAAGCTTTACTGCCTACATACCAAGCCTGCAAGCATCGTCAATATGAGTTGAAAAGATACACATACGGACTCACACACTCACACACACCAACACACACACCCACACACACACTTTCACACTCACTCTTTCACACTATTTTAGAATGTATCTCTAAGTTTAGGTTCCTTGCTCATTTATTTAGTTTTAGGTATAATTCAAATCTTGTCTTGTTTAGTTTAAATTTTACTAGTATTTTTTTGTTTTTGTACACCACTTTTACTTTTTATAATTTTGTTATAGGAGAGCGGGATCTCCTAGCACAGGTATATCTTTTACTTAAAAGGAGATCCCAGTGTAAGATTAAATGTAAAAGTTGTACAAGTTTCTGAAATAAACCTTTTTATTTTTTTATACCACCAATTGCAAGTTGATTTTTGCCAAACCATGTTACGAAAAGAGCAAGAGAATCCTGGATTTTTCAATAAAGTTTTATGGTCACGATTCGAGCGATGCGGAATATTCAATATTCATAATAACCACACGTGGGCGATTGAAAATCCACACGAGTGAGGGCGTCAACGTTTCAACATCGTTTCAGCAGTAACTTGTGGTCTGGTATCCTCAACGGCGAACTAATTGGTCCGTTTGAACTGCCGTCTAGACTTGATACATACATATTGTTTGGTTTATTTTTACGTACCTACCTACATTTTTTGTGTAGATTTAACTTCGTCACTAAGTAGAAAAACATCACTCCGATCCAGCCCGTATCTACGTTGCTGCCCTCTTCCGGCGACGTCCTAAGCCGAGGTCCGTACCCCACAGGACGTGCCTGGAAAGGCCTTTTGAATAAAGAGCCATTGCAGCTTTAAGCTCGTCCGCTGAACTGACAGGTCAGCTCAAAGCTACAACATAGAGTCAGATACATAGAGTCAAAAGATATAATAGTGAACACATACGCAACAATGGCAGTTTGTGGACGGACAATAGTGCTGCCACCTATGACGAGCCCAGAAGTGTAACAAACAGTCTTTAGGGTATCGTAGGCAGTCGTCCCATGTAAAATGCTGGTATTCAGCTGCATCCGGTTAGACTGGAAGCTGAGACCAACATAGTGCGGAAATGGGTAGGCAGAAAACGGCGGATGTAGTGTGCCCTTAGCGAGCAGTCGCTTTAGTTTTAAGTTTTTCAAAGCCCTGGCTGGTAATCTTAATTTATTAAGATTATCACAGGTAAGTCCGGTTAAGCAGACGACAGCCTCATAGTCTGAATTGCGAGATGTCACTCACAAAAAGAAAAGGTTTTAAATCTTCTAAGCGACTACATGATAAGGGCACGTCCTGTGGGGTACAGATCTCGGCTTTTCCCAGGAACATTCCCGTTGGGAAGTTACTGGGAACGGGAGTGTTCCCACGGCACATCACTAAATGCGACGCTTTAATATTTGGTTTTTGGCCTCACTCTTGGTGTTCTGCGCGGTCTATCTGCCTTTGTTTTATAATCTGAGACTGCGATGATGATGACGGTCCCCTTGTGATTTCTGCTCGAAAACATTAAAAACGATAACAATATTATTGAATTATCAATCACTATAGCAGCGCTCCGCGGTTTCACCCGCGTAGTTCCCGTTCCCATGGGAATATGGGGATAAAATATAGCTTAAGTCACCCGGGGATAGTGTAACTTCCCAACAATGAAATAATTTTTCAAATCGGTTCAGTAGTTTCGGAGCCTATTCAATGCAAACAAACAAACAAACAATCAAATCTTTCCTCTTTATAATATTAGTTTATATGAAGGGTATTGTGATTGCGAGTGTGTTTCGAAATAAGCACGTAGGCTGCAGATCCTCCCTAGTTGGAATTCTGCGCATAACCCGCTTGAATATGGTCACGAAAATGATTACTATTATCAATTAATCAATTTCCTCGTATTCCGGTTCTTCTTGGGCCTGTAGCTCCATTTCATACTGTTGACGAAAGATTTGGAGATTCTGGTAGAAAACACTGTCAGGCTGCAAAAAAAAAATGCATTAATTAATCGTGGATTATTATTAACAGCATAACAGCTGCATGGGCGATCGACTTGCTGAGATCGGGCCGTGGATGAGTGACCCTCTATTTCATATCGAGACCAGGGACCGTACGTAAGCCCATTGGTCCCAGCTGTCATTTGTCGACCTTTGACATTCGTCATTCGGAAGTCAGAAGCCAGAAAGTCTGGCAACCAGACTTACCGAATCTGAGCAATTAACTGGGTTGTGGAGGTCAGATAGGTTGAGGCAGTCGCTTCATGTAAAATACTAATATTCAGTTGCATCCGGTTAAAATAGAAGCCGATCCCAGCACAGTTGAGAAGAGGATCATCATCATCATTTCAGCCGAAAGACGCCCACTGCTGGACATAGGCCTCCCCCGAGTTCCGTAACTTCGACCGGTTCTGTGCTTCCCGCATCCAGCGGACTCCTGTGGCCCTCACAAGGTCATCAATCGACCTTGTGGGAGGCCTTCCAACTTTACGTCTTCCGGTACGCGGTCGCCACTCCAGAACTTTTCGGCCCCATCGGCCAGCTGTTCTGCGAGCAATGTGCCCTGCCCACTGCCACTTAAATTTGGCAATTCTTCAGGCTATGTCGGTGACACCTTGGTTCTCCTGCGGATCTCTTCATTCCTGATTCGATCACGCAGGGAAACTCCAAGCATAGCCCTCGCCATTGCCCTTTGGGTGACTTTAAAGCCTTCTTATGAGGCCCATTGTAGAGGATTATGCAGATGAAATAACTTACGTTAATAGGCACCTGCGGTAGTGTATTAGACTGCCAGCAACAAGTTTTGACCAAAATGAATAAAATTGCTATTAATATAGCAGTCAATCCTATCCCAGATATTATGTAAATTAATTTCATGTCAAAAGTTGATTTCAAATCTGAAACAAATTAAAAGATTACTTTTCGATAGCCCGTAAAAAAAGAAACACAAAGCATTGACGTCAAATAAACACTAGAACTGTCAAGGGGTCGGTCAATCAGAAAGATGAACCTAGTTGCCCATTCTAGCCTAGAATTTCTAGGTAGTACTAGGTTTCTATGGAGAAGAACGGGCAAGAAACTCCACGGACACTCTTTTCTATCAAAACATTGGTTACATCGTTCATGTTGAAATTATACATGTGATAATGATGTAGAAAGACATGCACGTTAAAAGCGTTCTTTATATATATAAAAAAAAAACAATGAAAAAATATAACAACCTAAAAATGTTAATATTTCATTTTCAATCCTAACGTATAAATCAAAACATTGGTTACATCGTTCATGTTGAAATTTTACATTTGAGAACGATGTAGAAAGATGTTCACGTTAAAAGCGTTCTTAATGAAAAGTAAAAAAACCGGTCAAGTGCGAGTTGGACTCGCGCACCGAGGGTTTCGTACAAACCTGTGGGTATATAAGTAAAAGTTCAAAATTGTCAAAAATATTTTTTTTATATGACGAAACTAAAATTTTTCGGTTTTCGTAATTTTTCCTATATCTGTACTATAAGACGTGACTTCGTACAAAATTTCAAGATTCTAAGTTCACGGGAAGTACCCTGTAGGTTTTGATTCCCGTGCGAGTTTCGAAAATTTGCGGAATTTTGCGGCCTAAATGGCTGTATCTTTTGATTGCGTTGACTTAGAAGGTTGATTTTTCTACAGCTTCCAGGGACAGTAGAACTAAGTATCATATAGAAATTTCAGTTTGATACCTCCACGCGTTCCTGAGAAAAACGGTCTTGACAGACGGACGGACGGACGGACAACAAAGTGATCTTATAAGGGTTCCGTTTTTTCCTTTAGAGGTACGGAACCCTAAAAAAGAAAACAAAAAAAAAAAACAACGTAAGTAAAAATGTTAATATTTCATTTTCAATCCTCACGTAAAATGATCGACACCTGGGTCCTAAGTCTACTAATTTATAAACGTCACAATGGTCTCTCAATGGTAAGTTTTTGACAGATTTGCCATACAAAAACTGTCAAAAACACACCATTGAGAGACCATTGTAACGTTTATAAATTAGTAGACTTAGGCCCCTGGAAGGACGTCTGATGATTAAAGATAAGTAGTCAACGTCAATCCGCACCAGTGACTCTATTTTGGACAAATTGGTGGATCTATCTTCACAAACTCACTTTTGATCGTTCAGTTACAAATGACCCATTTTTTCCGTGTCCCTTCAGTTGCCTGTGTGTCAGGGGCCACGGTATCTCTTTCGAACAACCCGCACCCCTGGCAGGCATCGGCCCTTGCGGACCCCACCAGTTGGTGCTGACACCTCTTTGAGGCGTGCGTGGACCACAACGCGCCGTCGACCCGGGCTTGGTCCTTACCGGACAACGAGCTACCCATTAGGGACTATACTCACACTTATTCAGCTCTGTTCAGCTTTTGACCGTAGAAAACAACGATTTTGTAACAGAGTCCGTTCAGCTTTCCGCGCCTGAACGGATGCGTACGCATCTCATACAAAATTGTTGTTTTCTATGGACAAAAGCTGAACAGACCTGAATAAGTGTGAGTAGTACCTTACACGCCATCCGCAAGCCAGCGCCTACGGTGGCCGGGAATCAGCCTGGGATTCCCGACGCCCAGGGCGTCTCCTGCGGCGACTAGGGCGGTGAGGGCGCGACAAATAACCCTTATGGCAATAATATTCCGTCTATCTCTATGCGGTTCAACAAAATTATTTCGACTTGATCGTAAATTCCTATCCCTACGTCCGCGTCCCTACTAATATTATAAATGCGAAAGTAACTATGTCTGTCTGTCTGTCACGCTTTCACGCCTAAACCGCTACACCGATCGTCATGAAACTTGGCAGAGAAATAGCCTGGGATATGGAGAAGGACATAGGCTACTTTTTTACGCGATAACCGACATACACGCGAGCGGAGCCGCTGGCAAAAGTTAGTAAATGTATAGTTGTAAAATCAGAAGAAGGCAGTTAAAGGATTGGCTGACATTGAATGATATTTCCGTTACTCGTTTTAATTTGGGTTTACATCAAAGTGAAAAACAAAAGTGAACCGTGTATAGTTTGTTCCAAAAGTATCTGATGAAATTATAAACAAACCCTGTTCAGAATAGGGTATTTTCCAATTTATTGAAAAGTATTCTAAATTGAAGATTGGGACGAAATATGTAACAGAAAAATAAAAGATTTTTTTTAATATCCGTTTTCTCAATTAAAAACGATTTAAATCAAATTTACTTTTCGTTGTTTTGAATTTACCGCCAAAACGCTCGTTACGATGACTTTTTATCACGTGATGTCAACTTTGTGTAAACCAAAATAGTTAGTAAGTAAACAAGTGAATGTCGAGTTAATAATTAACAAGATTTTTAATGTATAGGAAGTGGAATTACTGGCGTACGGTGCCTCTGTGCACAAATACTTCTAAAACTGCTCCAAACTAAGTATTTGTACCGGTGCCGTTTACACAAAGCTGGCGTCACGATGTCACGTGATAAAAAATCATCGTAAGGAGCGTTTTGGCGGTAAGTTCAAAACAATGGAAACGAAAAGTGATTTTAATCGTTTTTGATTGTGAAAAAATGTGTCGGCATGTCCTAGAACCAAAAATTCGAAGACATGTGACATCTACCAACCCGAACTGAGCCCGCGTGGTGGATTACGGCCCAATCCCTCTCACCGAGAGGAGGCCTGTGTCCCAGCAGTGGGAACATTATAGGCTGATGATGATGAATTGTGAAAATGGATTTAAATAAATTTATTTTTATTTTTCTGCTAAATTTATCGTCCCAATCTTCAAATTTAAATAGTTTTTACTAAATTGGAAAATACCCTAATGTCGATCCACCTAAATACAAATAAATTAACTTGTGCCAGTCGCCTATGGAATTCGCCCGTTTCGGCCAAGTTAATTTGTGCGAGTTGAATAATAAGCCCTTTTGGTACATACCATAGGTACCATACCACATCACTCTGATGTGTAAATAATACCTACTTACTCGTATATTTAGGAAAACGATAGGCTAACTTAGGAACCAAATGATGATTGTATCGCAAACTTTACATAATCTACATATAACATCATCTGCCTAGCCTTTTCCCAATCACGTTGAGGTCGGCTTCCAGTCTAACCGGATGCAGCTGAATACCAGTATTTTACATGGAGCGACTGCCTATCTGACCTCCACAACCCAGTTACTGGGTAATACGATACCCCTTGGTAAGACTGGTTGTCAGACTTTCGGGCTTCTTCCGACCCGTATCGACTGCCAAAGATCCACAAATTACAGCCGGGACCAACGGCTTAACGTGCTTTCCGAGCCACGGGGGCGTCTTGGTATGTAAAGATGGTCACCCATCCACGGACCAACCGCGGCAAGCGTAGCTTAACCTGATCGATCGACCCGTGCGGCTTATGCTACTTAGCCACAAGCACATAATCTACTCATATGTGGGTATAAAGAGGTAAAGTTTGTTAGTTTGTGACGTAGTAGGGAGTAATCTCTGGACCTACAGAACCAGAAATTATTTTACCAATAGAAAGCCACGTTATTTGTGAGTGTCATAGGCTATATTTTAACCCGATTAATGAATAGACTTTTTCGTGTTAGTCGGATTTGCAAAGTAAGTCGGAGAAAAAACGGTCGAACGAAAACGTTTCTTACGAACCCTTGAGATTCTAGAGAAGAGTTGTAGAGCTTAATAATGCCTACAAAAAATTAACGACAGCATCTTTTATATTCAAGTCACAAAAAGTAGTTTTTAGTTAAAAAAAAAAAAAAAACTTTCTAGGTCGTGTTTATTGATCATACTATCAACAAATTATGATTTTTTATCAAAATAATAAATTTGTCGTCTCAAGTGTTTAAAACAAAAGATTTTTCCCTTTCACTGCAGATAATTTGGATAAATGGTTAAAGTAATAATACGACATAGGTATGGAACCGCGACCGTGTCGTAATCTATTGAGTGAAAAAATGTTTACCGCTCAACGAAGTGGGAACGGGTACGCTCGTTTGTTATAACTTACTTGAGTGGAGACTGAAAACAATATTCCGTGCTGTGTAGTTGCGGCCATGATAACTGTAGGGCTTCCCACCTTTGTGCTGCTTTAGAACTACGCACCACCACTTTGAGATCATGTTGTCCGTAACATTGGGGACCTAAACACATGAACGTTTAATTGTTATTCTAATAGTCCTTTGTCAGATTTAGAGACAGTCATTCTCAAATATCTATTACCTTTAAACGAGCAATTCTTGCATACATGTACATATATATAATCTGAATCTCTGAAACGGCTCCAACGATTTTCATGAAATTTAGTTTGCAGGGGCGATAAATCGATCTAGCTAGGTTTCATTTTTAGAAAACTTCATCCAGATATTGTTCATTAAAGCTATTCGATTCGAAATCAACTGAGTATTTTGTGTGTGGTATCAATTTATATGTTTTCATAATATAATTATCTATTTATATCTACGATACACATAATATAAATGAAGTTCGCTTTTCGTGTGGTCTATGTGGTGACCGCGTAATTTTTTGGTAAAAACCACATCAACGGGTTTTGCTGCGGTTTTCACCATCTTTTACATTTATTCCGGGATTTGCAGGTCAGCCTAAATGTAGAATGTTGATTAACTGGAATGAATGACTATTTAATGAAATAATCATCAATCCAGTTAAACGAACTTAGTGGGGGTTGTATTGGTGACTAAACTTGATTATAACTTTGTTCCAATCAAGGAGGAAGTAGGAGGCTTTTATTTTGGTATTATGCTTTATTACCATTTTTTTTTCTCTATTTGTGCTTGAGTTATATTTTATTTTTATTTGTTAGTATATTGGCATGGCTAGCTGACATATTATTAATTATTTTATTAATGTTCTGTGTCACGTAATGTTTATTACTTTGCCTATGTATGTATAGAATCAAGTCCATCCGACTAAACAGACAGCTGTGCTGCTGGGGAGTTTGTTGCGCCACTTCTTCTTTCCAGCAAAAGCACTAGGAAGTGGTGAAGGGTGGGCGTTTTGGGGGTCTTATGTATTTTGACGTTCGAAAAGTGCTGATTCTCAGTTTAAGCTAGGTTGTTCCGGCCTGTGGGCCTCCCCCAATTGCAGCACGACGTATTTATTTACGATGAACTGTCAACCATTTAGCAGAAAATTCATGCCATAGTACCTATAACATATTGCAGTTGATCATCTGAATTATTTTTGCTTAGGTTCGATATTTTTTCCATAATTTTAGGTACGGTATGGTAAAACTAAAAATATTACTCAAACTTCCCTGTGTAGGGTAAGTGTCCTATAAGTTACCTATTGAGCGTTTTCATCTCAAGAGTCAAAAAAACAAATACTAAATCCTCGCATTATACAATGCGACGCTTTAGTATTTGGTTTTTTGGCTTCACTCTTGGTGTTCCGCGCGGTCTATCTGCCTTTGTTTTATAATCTGAGGTTTTCATATTATCAGACATTGACACCAACCCGATACCGATATGTCGGCGTTTATTAGGTATTAAACGTATGCGAAAATCTGATCCCCGGTATAGAGGCGGTGTCAGAATCGGCTAATGTGGTCTGTTGTAATTTAATGTAATTGTTATGATGTAATCAACTAGTTTCGAATGAAAATGCAGAAACGTATTTTCATTCAAAACTAGCCTGAGGCTGGTAGTTCCAGAAATATCAGCGCTTTCAAAAAATTATATAAAAAAACAAACCCGCTTTTCAGCTTTACTATTATTACGATTGCTACGGGTTTCGACCTCAGGATTAGCTGCTCTTACACGGACAACTGTACGTCAATTGATCCCGCGACACCAGTCCTGTTTTCTTTGTATATTTAGGCTGTTGAGAGCAAATCTACAAATGTGACGTAGTTGTGTACAGGGAAGTTTTATATAATGTGGCACAATTGTGGTGTCTTACGACTTCCACGCGAACGAAGTCACGAGCGGAAGCTAGTGGTTTTGCGGTTGTAAGGTGAAAATGAATATTGTAATGGTTTCGTTGCAATTTTCATTCAATCATGATTCCAGACCTTCCAACCAGAGAATTTCCAGACAAGTGTTAGTTGTCAGTGAATTCGAACTGAAGGATCACGGGTGGGTTTTAGCCAGTAAAAGTCTGTTACGCCCTCTCGCTCCGCCCAGAGCGGGAGTCATTTGATGACTTCCCATACAAAACAAAAAAAAAAAACTCTTGTGTAATTTGTTCTTTGAGAAAATAAATGTCTTTAAATCGAAATCATGCTTTCAGACCTAGACGTTAAGGGTACACTAGTCGCGGGCTCGAACTCATTAGTGGGCCTGGCTAAAAAGCACGTTGTCTCACTAGGCTTTGTGTCCGACAGAGGTAGTATCACTGATGAGCAGTTAGACGCTAGTCTACACGCATAACTGTATTGAGTGAGCTGCTGGATCAGTTATAGTAAAACAGGCGCGTAATAAATTAAGAAAACTCCTTCGGAAGATCGGGTTTTCTGAGAAAACCACTGCATATATCAATGACCAATTAAGTTTATTGAACTTTTAGATAATTGAGCTTTGTCGGTACCGACTTGTTTTCGAGATTTTACACTCCTTTTATTACTTAAACACGCCCAAAGTTAGGTTAAATTAGCAAGAAAAACGAATCTTTGTTGGCTTCTAACTTTTTAATAGCTTTTTATTTAAGTATTCTGTTTCCGTACAGTCGACAGTATTGATAATGAGACAAAACCATACCATGTTTAATTTTTGATATACTTAGTCAAACAGTGGAGTAAAACCCTCCCGAATTTTGTATGGAAAAAATGTAAGCTGCGCTGCGCTGGCTAAGCGTAAGTTGTCAGTGAATTCAAGAATTTATCAAGTAGACAAGCCGTGTGTCCGACGGTATTTCTCTTCGTCAAAGTGGTAGATTACCATACAAATTTTCATCCACTATTTTATTTACATCTATAATAGCAGAATTTTCAAAGATCCTGATTTTCAGATTTTTATTAAGTAGAATACGCTAAAAATGGTCGTACTGTTTCGGTTACACTGTAACCATATTCTTTTGTTTTCAGTGTTTGCCATCGCTCAGAAAGAACCGTAAATATTGTGAGCTACATATGAAGGAACAATTGCCGTACTTTATTGTCTAGTGACGTACTTACTGCTTCACCTATAATTTATCGAAACTATTACTTGAGGACATCAACATTAATATTTTAAATGCACGGATTCGAGAAAAAATCTTGTAGGTTGTTATCGTGTTCCTTACATTTTGGTCGTGTACCCTATAGCACTTTTGTCTGAGCAAATTTTTTCCTATTTTCTCTGTTGGTGTCAGACTGAAAGTTCTTAATATTATTAGTATACAACCGACAACCAGACATATTGTATAATATGTAATATTAATGTAGAATATGATAGTAGCGCAGTTCGGTGCAGAGGGAGGTGCAGAGGAAATATCATAGTTGATATGGATGAAACTGATCAAAAGAATCTTAGAAAAGTGTGATTTGTACAAACTTCTTCATAAACGACGAATACGACTCTCACTTGACTATTAATTCATCGATAATAATTTGTAATGTCAACACTATTTTAACCGGTAAAAGCCCTGACAGTTAAATATTTTCTATATTTGCGCTTGCGTCGGATCCATAAAGATCAATCAAAATCAAAATATTTTTATTTCATAAAAACCTGCATGGGCACTTATGAAACGTCAGAAACTAGGTGCACGGTTCCAAAATGTTGTTTCCTATGGAGAAGAGCCGGCAAGAAACTCCACGGTTACTCTTTTAAAAATGATTGGCTTTAACAATGTTTTCAGAGATAAAATGTATGGGAGGACAGTGCAGGCCTGTCAATAAGTACCAGGTACTTATACGAATACAGAGAAAATCGTCTACAAATCTACAGTCTGTAACGCCTACAACGTTCTCCCATTCACAATATGTAAAATACTCTACATAAATAAAATTAACCTAATTAAACATAGTGACATGATTAACACGACAATCACTAAAAATTGTTGATATTAAAATTGATGTATAATGTCAAATAATGACGAGAATATGTCAGCATTGTAAAAATAAAAAGAATAAAAAGAACATTGAGAGCAGTGAATAATTAATAACTTTCACATACGAGTAGTTATGCTGTTAATGAGGTACCAGGGAAGCCACATGTGCAGAAGGAATTAATGCCAAACTTCCCTGTCTTCAACGTAGTCTTTTATCTTAAAATATGCTTTTTTGATAAGGATACGTTTGATGTGCGTTTTAAACTTTCCATCGCTAAGTTCTGTAACTGACTTTGGCAACTTGTTATAGAAGCGGATACTGTTTATTAGAAATGACTTGCTAGTTTTAGTCAATCTAAATTTTGGAATCACAATTTTATCTTTACTACGTGTATTCAGATTATGGAAATCGCATCGTTTTTTTTAAAGGCCTAAGTTTTTGCGAACATACAAGATATTTTCTAGGATATAAAGAGACGGCAGAGTTAGAATATAAATTTCGCTGAATTTGTTTCTAAGAGACTCGCGAGGCCCCATTTTATAGATTGCGCGGATTGCCCTCTTTTGTAAAATGAAAATTGAATCTAAGTCAGCTGCCGATCCCCACAACAGAACGCCATAAGACATAATACTGTGAAAATAAGCAAAGTAAACTAACCTAGCTGTGGCTACATCCGTCAACTGCCTTATTTTTCTTACTGCGTAAGCAGCTGAGCTTAATCTACTTGAAAGAGCTCTAATGTGAGCACCCGATTGCAATTTTGAATCTAAAGTAATTCCCAGAAATACAGTTTCCGAAATAGCATCTAGTTTCTTGCCATCAATTTTAAGTTTAGACCTACTTGGGGTACATTTGGTAACGAGAACTTACGACATTTAGTTTTGTTCGCATTGAGTAAAGATTATTAGCGGCAAACCATTTCGAAAGAACAGCTAGACTATCATTGACATGTAAGACATCTGTATCTTTTCTATCTTTTCTAAAAATAAGAGAAGTGTCATCAGCGAATAAAATTATATCCGAGAAGTTAGCCATCAGGTAAGGAAGGTCATTAATATAAACTAGAAATAAAAAAGGGCCAATAATTGAACCTTGAGGCACGCCCATCTTAACTAGAGACCCTGAAGACGTCGCCCCATTAACGTTTACTTTTTGCTGCCTGTTTGATAAATAGGAAAGTACAAGATCAGCAGCCTGTCCACGAATTCCATAGTGGTGTAATTTACAGATCAGTGTATTGTGGTCAACGCAGTCAAACGCTTTTGAGAGGTGACAGAAAATGCCAATCGCGTCCTGGGAATTCTCCCAGGATTCCAAAATGTGACTGATGAGTTTTACTCCTGCGTCAGTCGTCGACCTACCTTTCGTGAAACCAAACTGTCGACTATGTAAATGCCCATTTGAGTTAAAATGTGACTACATCTGGTCTAGCATGATTTTTTCATAAATTTTGCTCAATGCTGGAAGCACAGATAAACGAGTAGGTCTATAATTAGAGGAATCACTCTTACTACCCGATTTGAAAATTGGTACTACTTTACTATGTTTCATTAAGTCAGCGGAAACGTACAAATATGCCTGTTAGGACAGGGGCAATTGTGTCAATGATATTTTCAAGAACCTTAACGGAAATCCCCCATAAGTCTTCAGTGTTTTTTATGTTAAGACTTTTAAATGCTGTTTTAATTGTGGCAATAGAAATGGGTTTGAATTCAAAACTTGGAATGTCCTTGCTGAAGTTTTCTTTAAGAAGAGATTCAGCTAATACAGATGATGAGGGGAGAGATTTCGTAACTTCTATTGGGATGTTGGTAAATAAATTTTCTAGAGTCTCAGCAACTTGTAACTTCCACCACTTGGCAGCTGTCAGGGCTTTTACCTGTTAAGATGACAATTAAACGTCATCAAATTGCCTAGAAATAATCACATTTTCGAGAACAATTTTATGAATTAAAAATATTATGTAATTACAAGATATTTTTCTGAGCTGTCGCAATTTCATTAATTAATTTGTTATTATTTTATTAGATTTTCTTGTACAGGCGCAGAATGAGCGAGTTTTTGAAAATGTTGACACAAGTCCACCCTCGATGACGTCCCGCAGGACTCTGACAGACTCTGAGCGTCAGCCGATTTAGCCGTGTTTGGATCTTTTTGAGTTTATTAAAAAAAATCTACTAAACTAAAAAAATCAACCTTTAAATTCCCTCCTAAATACGATTCCCTCATCGTACATACAATTTTCACATAATTTTGTGCTCTTTTTAGGAAATGAGACGGAAAATGGTTTTGAAATCGACCCTGTTTCGGATTTTTTTTCATCGAGCAAATTGCAATTTATCGTATTTTGAACCTTTACTTTCCTTCAAACAAGGATCGATCTACAACATATGTTTTTTTCAGGGCCTAAATACACGAATTTGATGATTTAATCTTGATTCTGAAACAGGCAATTTCGGATAACCCCCCGTTAATTTGGATGAATGACTTTTGATTTTGTTACGGTCTGCAAATACTGACCTGCAAATTGCAATAAATGTGAGAAAATTTGAATTTTACCGGTTACCCTGGAACTTTTACCTTAAATTTAAACTAACATCGTACTATCCTACTAATATTATAAATGTGAAAGTTTGTATGTTTACTCAATCACGCAAAAACAGCTGAACGTATTTGGGCGAAATTTGGCAGACAGATGACCTGGATTAACTCATAAGATACTTTCATCCCAGTAGCACGTTCCCGTGAGATAATTTTCGACTGTGGGCGAAGCCGCTGGCAAAAGCTAGTAATTATAATAAACTATCTTTTGCCAGCCGCTTCGCCCACGTGGAGGTCGACAATTATGCCACGGGAACATACAAACGGGATTTAAAAAAATGCTATGTGTTAATCCAGGTTATAATAATTATATTTGTGTGCCAAATTTCATCCAAATCTGTTCAGCCGTTTTGGCGTCATTGAGTAACAAACATACAATTTTCACATTTATAATATCAGTAAGTTATTAGTATTAATCTCGATGTTAGCTGGGGTTGGGGTTAAGGGGCCGGTCATTATACTGATTTTTATATAGCTAGAATAAAATGACGGCTGCAATACAGCTTTTTAAGCCAACATGACATTTAAGCGATAGAAACAGCTGTCATTCTGTGTTCTCGTGTCAGCTCTGTTTGCTTTTGTCATTTGTGTGCTCTGGTGTACGACTAAACGCCGACAGACACTACGCCGACAGACTGAATACCGACAAGAATTTACTTCGACGGGACTCTTCACCGACAGGACACTTCGCCGACTGGACTCTTCAAAGAAGCCCGCTAAGAGTCCCGTCGAAGTAAAGTCTTGTCGGTGTTCAGTTTGCCGGCGTTTAGTCGTACACTCTGTGCTCTGATTTTTAATTAGCTAGAATTACCTAATAAAAAATCAGAGAATAGTAATATATTTTTATACTTACACCGATGACAGAGTCACTACTGCCTTCAAAAGTTAAATGTGGAATTAATAAGTCATCTGGACCGGTATAATTAAATTTCAGGCACCTGAAAACGACAATAAATAAGAAACATGTTCATTATCCTTCTGCATTCTCTACTCATTTTATTTAGTGACGGAACCCTTATAGTTTCGCCATGTCCGTTCGTTCAACCGTCTGTCCGTTTGTCCTCTGCTCAAAGAGGTGCGATGCGACACTTGAAGAACAATTTCCATGAAGTTTTTATAGAAATTGTTCTAAGAAAGTCGCGTGCGGCTTATTGAAGAAGCCTTAGATAACTCAGAGACTCTTAGTACAAGAAAGCTGTAATTAGGCATGAATAAACATATTAGTCACGAAATTTGTTTTCTTCTACCCGTTATCGTGAGATGTCGTTAGATAGGTTGATCCAACGACATCTTTCTTTTTTTAACTCTCGACGGAACAGAGGTGTGTTCTTTGTTTACGTGTGTATCTGTGTGTTTTGCTAGAAAGGTGATTTAATTGAGCGTCGTCGTGTCGGGGACGGTTAATGAAAACGCTGACGACGCTCATAGCCGTACCCCGATGCAACGTGACACTGGGCGTTGCGTCCAAGTCACTTGGATCAAAATTCAACCTACAACTTATCTTTAAATCTTAAAGCACTTACTTACTAAACAATTACTTATATTTACATTACTATCAGATACTTTTGGATGAGACTATACCTACGTAATTAACTCAAACTAAGGCTCGGTATCCAACAAAGCGGAGAGGAGAGGAGACGAGAGGAAATTTGTTTTGAATAACCAGTCAGATTTCGTTATTTCCACATCTCCTCTCCGCTTAGCTTCGGTGAAAATGGATCAAGCGGAGAGGAGAGGAGATCATTTTTCGCAAGCAAGCGGCGCGGCAGAGCTACTGTGTAGTGTGTACTGTGTAGTGGGTAGTCGGCTGGCTTCTCCCCGCGCCTCGCACGCCCTTTAGTTTAAATATTGAAGAATTTATTGCGTTTCTTCAACCTCTAATTCCTCTTCCTCAAGCAAATTTAAAACGACATGGCTTCTTCCTTTCGTAGACGGCACTTGACTGATTTCGAGCTCTCACAGCTCACATCTCCGCTGCGTACAGCTCACATCTCTCCGCTACGCCTCTTCTCTCCGCTTTGGTGGAAATAACCTGCCAGCTTTGCTGCACATCTCCTCTCTTCTCCTCTCCTCTCCGCTTTACTGGATACCGGGCCTTAGTCTTAACACCCCATGACATCTACAAATCCGCACTAGGCCCGCGTGGTGGATTACGGCCCGCTCCTCAGGAGAGGAGCAGTGGGAACATTATAGGCTGATTATGCTGCCATCCTTTAACAAGAAAGGAGTTAACCCTCACTTGGTCAATTTTTACTTTTTAATAGAATCTAAGAGAGTTCACAATTCTCTATCTTTCTGTCTAACAAACATTTTTGCATTTCAAATAATTCCCAAGATATGAGAGTTTGTAGGCCGTTAACTGGAAAGGATTCTTTAGGATAAACAGAAAGAAAATATCAACTGATGTTTTCTACAATCGTAACGTAAGTATCACAGTTTTTAAGAAATAACGATTCGCGCGTTTTTTGCCATTTTGTCGGAAACAACTTTTAGGGCCTGTCTAGTTAAAGGACAGTATGTGTATGTTATGTAGTCTTAAGGTGACACTTGTCCACATTTTTTCCATACAAACTTCGGGAGGGTTTTACTCCACTGTTTGACTACGAGTATGTAAATCAAAAATAAAACATGGTATGGTTTTGTCTCGTTATTATTATTGTATGTACGGAAACAGAATACTAAAATAAAAAGCCATTAAAAAGTTATGAGCCAACAAAGATTCGTTTTTCTTGCTAATTTAACCTAACTTTGAGCGTGTTTAGGTAATAAAAGGAGTGTAAAATCTCGAAAACCAAGACGGTACCGACAAAGTTCAATTAACAATAAATTCAATAAACTTTATTCGTCATTGATTTATGCAGTGGTTTTTTCATAAAACTCGATCTTCTGAAGGACTTTTCATAATTTTTTCGCTTTTTTTTTTCCAGAAATGCTCCTGCATCTCACTCAATAACGTTGTGCATGTAGACTAGCGTCTAACTGCTCACCACTGATACTATCTCTGTCGGATACGAAGCCTGGTGAGACAACGTGATTTTTAGCCAGGCCCACCAGTGAGTTCGAGCCCGCGCAAAGTGTCCCCTTAACCTTTCTTGGGTAGATTTGGATTTACTTTACCTATTATGAATAAATGAAATAAGTGCTTAAATCTTACCACGCATAATGAGCGAAGAAATTGTCCAATACTATGTTAAGTGGTTGATATCTTTTAACAATGAAGTCAGTCCCATATTTCTCTTGAAAACGAAAAACTATTTTCTGTTTATCTGGAATGCAGAACATCATTGTCATTATATGTAACAGGCAACAGCGTCTTTAAGTCGTAGCCATAAGGGAGATTTTTCTGGTAATTTCGTACAACCACTGATGTCAGTTTACCAGATTTCTTAAGAGGGGACGGGGCCTGCGAGGAATTTGAAAAATAGGTATTTGTAGAAACAATTGCCGTCGCGCTGTCAGTAAGTCTGCCCCCGTAGCGTGTGACAGGGACAGCTGCAGCTCAGACCGAAATTATCACAAAATGTTTGACGAGATCGACGTTTCGTATTTCCCTTTTTTCTCCTCGAAAACTGAGCCGATACAATTGCTCTAGAGGCATTATTCAGGAAGCAAAAAGGGGAATACATTTGTATGGAGAATCACACTCCCTGTGCGCTCTTAAGAATCCCTCTAAGGAAATTAATGACAACGCTCTTGGGTATGGGCGTGACATACATATCTAACAACCGCAATTAATTCAGATACAATAATTGAAATATGTACATATAACCAACCATGAAGGGTTGGGCACCTGTCCTACTGGTGACGAGGAACCAACTAGCTCTCAAGCATTTTCTTGCTTACGAAACGAACTAAGGTTCCGTCACTCGTGTAAGTAAAAGAGATACGTTATTTACCTAAACAGGATAAAATTTTAATTTAAGAATGTTATGCTGAATTCATGGTTACAGTTTGCGCTGTGGTTAAAAACTTACCCGGTTTATTAATCTGCATAAACATGGTTAAATTAAATTAGCTGATGAGCTGCCAATACTTTACCCATGTGTTGGATATTGATATCGAAACCGAATGGAACAAAAAAAAAGAAACTATTTTTTATTCTAGTTTTCTTGTTTCGATGTGTGAAGGACAGACAATATGCCCGTAATCGGTCAGCTGTTTTTGTAACTTTCCGTGGAATAAAGTTTTTTTTACGATTTTCCAAAAACGAAAACATAGACGTCTGGTTGCCTGTCAGTGTCATTTAAACACGGCATTTAAAGTTTTGCACAAAGTTGAAATGACAATTTTTTTTTAATTGTTTCTTTCGTTTTAATATCGATACCCAACACATAGGTTAACTATTGCCAGCTAAGTAATTTAATTTAATCCTGTATAATAATAGGTCTTTACCTATGAAATTGCCGTTTTGTATGAAAAAATTTAAACGAATTTTTTTCATGAATTTTTTATTTGTATTAATCGAAGTAATCACCCATGCAATCAATGCATCTTTGCCATCGCAGTGGCAGTTTATTGATGCCCTTCTTAAAGAAATCAGCTGGACGGGAGGCAACAAATTCTTCAAAGGCATTTTGTACTGCCTCTCGGGTATTAAATTTTTTTCCCGCCAAGAAGTTATCCAAATTCTGGAAAAAGTAGTAGTCTGTAGGCGCAAGGTCTGGTGAGTAGGGCGGATGACGGAGAGCTTCCAACCCCAGTTCTTGCAACTTGGAGACCGTCTGCTGTGCAGTATGAGGTCGCGCGTTGTCGTGCAGGAGCAGCGGAGACGAGCGATTGACCAATGCTGGTTGGAGATGCGCCAGCTTCTCCATCATTGTGTTCAGTTCTTCACAGTACACATCTGCAGTAATGCTCACCCCGTTTGGTAAGAAGCTGTGATGAATCACACCGGCGCTAGACCACCAAACAGTGACCATCACTTTTCTAGGGGTAAGTTTTCGTTTAGGGCATTGTTTAGGTGCTGAACCAGGATCCAACCAACTTGCTGAGCGCTTACGGTTATCAAACAGAATCCATTTTTCATCGCAGGTAACAATGCGGTTCAAAATTCCTTCATTTGTGTGTCTGTTGAGCAGTGCAAGGCACGTCTCGACGCGTACTTCGCGCTGGCGATCATTGAGTTCGTGGGGCACCCATTTGTCAAGCTTTTTTACCTTGCCAATTTGACGCAAATGGACCAATATTGTGTTGACGCTAACGTCGAAAGCTGCTGCTAATTCAGCCGTAGATTGTGTATCATCAGCTTCCACAATCGCCTTTAATTCGTCATTGTCGACCAAAGTCTTCGGACGACCGCGAGGTTCATTTTACAGGTCGAAATTTCCAGAACGGAAGCGAGCAAACCAATAACAGGTGGTGCGTTGGTTTGTAGTATTAGCTCCGTAAACGTCGTTGATGTTGCGTGCCGCTTGTGCCGCGTTGCTGCCACGACGGTACTCATATTCCATAATTACTCGAATTTTTAACGTATCCATGATGACGAAAAAGATTGAAATGCGATGAAAATGTAACACTAATCAATAAAGAAATGACTACTTTTAGAAAAAAAAATCCATGTTTTTAAAATAAAATTAATTTGAAATTAGAATTCTTAGCCAAACAAAAATTATTTTGATTTGAAATGGCCAGTACTGCAGAACGGCAATTTCATAGGTAAAGACCTAATATTAGCATATCGCTGACTTCTCACACCACCAGCGAATACTCGTTGGTTGTAGAGACAAGAGCTATCTAAGAGAGTACTCGCTCATCGACCCTTACATGGTGGGCCACATGCTTGGTATGCGCGCGCATACTAGCGAGAAATCGCTCGTCGCCATCGCACACTTGCGTTCATTGCTCGCCAATTCGCTTTTAGTTGCTAGCTCTACTCGCTTCTCGTTAACAGGCACCTAAAGCTTACAGGCTGCCCCCCCCGAGTGGGTTCCCGCATTGTCGTTGCGGGGGGGCTCAGTAACCGTGGATTCCGGCCACGGTGAAGCCAAGAGGAACCCAAAGGTGGGGCCGCTCGTCATGGCTTTTGCCTCAAAGCCGACGACGTAGCGGCCAAAAAGTAGGTTGCGGTGAGGTGCACCGCAACTGAGGTGGGCCGCGATGTCGAATGGGAGGCATCGCGGCTGAGGGTTACGGGCTGCGGTAGAGGAGGAGTGCCGGTGCTTCTGAGCAGCGCTCTTCCTTTCCGTGGCCTGGACGGGGCCGCCACCGTTTGATGGCGGACGCGGTGGGGCCGCAGAGGAAGAGGAGTGTCGGTATAGCGTCAGCCGCTCTCCCTATCCCCTGCGGCCGAAAAGTGGTAGATGGGACGGCGCGTTGTGTTCCACACGCGCGCCGTCAAAGATGTCAGCAACCACCGGTGGGGTCCGCAAGGGCCGATGCCTGCCAGGGGTGCGGGCTTGTTCGAAAGAGATACCACAGCCCCTGGCATACGGGCTACTGAGGGAACACGGGTGAGTTTTAGTCAGTAAAAGTCTGACACGCCCTCCTGCTCTACTCAGCAGGAGAAGTCATTTGATGATTTCCCAACCAAAAAAAAAAAAAAAAGCTTACAGGCTGCGCCAAACGGTAACGGTAACAGTGTCGCAAGTTCAATGGTTTTTCCCATCTCAAAAAAAAAAAACTTTTTAAAAACAAAAACAACAACCGACTTCCGGAAAACTTTAATTTCGGAAGCCGGTGACAAGAAAATAATAAAACACATATCCAAAGTCACCGCCTTCCGAAATTAATACATGATTAACATTTTCAATTCATTTGAGGATATAACATTTGAGGGTTGCCCTCGATTTCCCTGGGATTCCCTCATCAGATGCTGACTTGATGCCAATGAGACCACCTCAGGAGTATACTCTTTCAAATAAAAAAAAAATGGGAATCCGTTCACAAATCGGGGAGAAATCGGTGAACATACTTTTACATACAGTCGAACATTATAACCGCATCTTTTTTTGAAGTCCATTAAAAATGCCAACATGCATGTGTATCTATGTACGTACATACACAATATAATGTACATACTTATATACAGAGGTGTCGGTAACGGTAACAGTGTCGCAAGTTCAATTGTTTTTTCCCATTTCAAAAAATGCCTAACGCGCCTTATGAAGTTTTCACTTCAAAAATACACCTATTCAAGTGCAGTCGCGTAGAAATGAAACACAGAATACTTAAAATTTCTTACCCGACTGTTGCAATTTTACTTCTGAACAATGTATTAAAATTATTGACACACTCATTAAAAAAATGGACATATTGTTTTCCTCGTTATGTGTAGGTAACTGCTTGCGTCAGAATATGCCAAGGAACTGAAGTCAATAATATTTGCAACATTAAGTCATCGCGTGTGTAGCAGGACAATTCATTGAATAAATCGAATCATCGCGAAAATCCTAGGATTACTGAAAAGGATCGGGTTTTTAGAAACTAAGAATGATTTCAGTAATGATATGAGCCATTGTCAGGATCTGCGAAACTTGAACGCTGATTGGCTAATCTGGGATTCAATGGGCATTATTTTGACAGTATAAATTCATTTTTAACCAACTTCAAAAAAAAAGGAGGTTATGTGTTCCACCGAACGTATTTTTTTTTATGTATGTTTCCCGATTTCTCCCTCATTTGTGGACCGATTCTCAAAATTCTTTTTTTATTTGAAAGTGTATACTCCTGAGGTGGTCCCATTGGCACCAAATCAAGATCTGATGATGAAATCCCAGGGAAATCGAGAGCAACCCTCAAAATTTGTAGGTATTAACAATGTTTTTCATATGTTTTCTAAAGCTATTGAGACATTTGCTTGTGGTCATCATCATCTCATGACGCTGAGCTGATGAAGGGAGGTACAACTCTTTAACGGTTAGGAGTTAGGTGGAGGTTCGGGCATAACTCCGTCATATATAGACCGATTCGCAATTTTTGGAAAGTGTTTATTCCGAAATGGTCCCATTTAAATTTCAGACAGATCTGATGGTGCGTTTCGGAGACAGACAACGGAACTCTTCAAAAAATGACAGCAAATCAATCGCGATAACTGCTATCGCATTAATATGCATTGTTTTGACCCCAAGGATGATGAGATTTCGAATTGGTGTGGGGTAGGTACTATAAAAAACCGACTTCCGGAAAATAAATACATTTCCAAAGTCATCGTTATTTTTAATTTTGTAGTGTTTTTTCCGGAAGTCGGTTGTTTTTTAAATATTTTGATTTACTTAGTTTTGACATAATCTACTAATGGGCATTATTTGACTGTATGAATTCATTTTTATTTTCATTTACTTAGTTTTGAAGGATGGTTCTGTCTGTCTGTGTTCTGTCAAACCTATCCTTCTGCAGCGAGGTGTAAGACAGGGAGACGTTATCTCTCCGAAACTCTTCACCGCTGCACTGGAGGATTTCTTCAAGGTTCTGGACTGGAAAGGGGCTGGCATCAACATCAATGGCGAATACATCACTGACCTTCGGTTTGCCGATGATATACTCGTAGTTGTCATGGCTGAGACCATGGAGGACCTCAGTACAATGATCGATGACCTCAGCAGAGCTTCCGAAAGAGTGGGTCTTAAAATGAACACGGACAAGACAAAGGTGATGTCCAATGCCCGTGTAACACCCACTCTCGTAACGGTCGGAGGCGCTGCACTCGAAGTTGTGGACGAGTACGTTTACCTAGGACAAACTGTCCAGTTAGGTAGGTCTAACTTCGAGAAAGAGGTCAATCGTCGAATCCGACTCGGCTGGGCAGCGTTCGTGAAGCTTCGCAATATATTCTCGTCCCACATACCGCAGTGTCTCAAGAAGAAAGTCTTTGACCAGTGCGTGTTGCCAGTGATGACATATGGAACCGAAACGTGGTCGCTCACAATGGGCCTCATAAGAAGGCTTAAAGTCACCCAAAGGGCGATGGAAAGGGCTATGCTTGGAGTTTCCCTGCGTGATCGAATCAAGAATGAAGAGATCCGCAGGAGAACCATAAGGTAACCGACATAGCCCGAAGAATTGCCAAACTTAAGTGGCAGTGGGCAGGGCACATTGCTCGCAGAACAGATGGCCGATGGGGCCGAAAACTTCTGGAGTGGCGACCGCGTACCAGACGACGTAAAGTTGGAAGGCCTCCCACAAGGTGGACAGATGACCTTGTGAGGGCCGCGGGAGTCCGCTGGATGCGAGAAGCACAGAACCGGTCGAAGTGGCGGAGCTTGGGGGAGGCCTATGTCCAGCAGTGGACGTCTTTCGGCTGAAGTGATGATGATGATGACTTAGTTTTGACATAATCTACTAATTACAATTATATATTTTTTAATAATGAGCTATATTGCAAGATGTAGTTAGCTATAGCGACCTCGACAATTGATCTATTATATCTAGAAATTTCAAATTTAATGTTTCGTAACGTTAATTACCTACCATTGTATAGAATCAAGTTCTTTTAACATAACAGACAGCTGTACAGCTGGGGAGTTTGTTGTGCCACTTTTTCCCAGGTAAATCACTAGGAAGTGGTGAAGGGCGGGCCTTTTTGTTGAGACTGTCTTTTGTAATTTTTGACGTTTAAAAATTGCTGACACCAGCCTAGTTTGAATAAATGACTTTTGATTTTGCATCTCAATGTATTTGCCTTACCTTTTCCCATCTATGTTGGGGTCAGCAATCTGACGCATATGCAGCTGAGTAGGTACCAGTATTTACATGGAGCGACTGCCTATCTGACCTCTACGACCTGCACCCTGATTGCGTAACACACTATTAAAATTAATCGATTTCATTTTGAAAGTTCAACAATATTCATTGCGTTATTTGCGTTAGCAATCTGTTTGAAAACGAGACAGATTATGATTAATCGTGAGTTACGCAATTAGGGTGCTGATTACTGTGTAACACGATACCCATTGGTGAGACTGTCCGACTTTTGGGCAGCCTAAAAGTCAAACATCTACAAATGACAGCCATGGCTTAACGTGCTTTCCGAGGCATATAATGGTCACTCATCCACGAACCGACCGTGGCTAGCGTCAACCTATACTCCTGTTATTAATAAGACACGAAACCCCACCTGTGAGTCAATTTATATTACCCGTATCTTTATTCTGGTTAGTCATGACAGCATGAGGTAAAACCCATTGCCCTAATGTAAGTTTTAACCAATTAGCGCATCCGTCATATTCATATATCATAATATTCAGCCGGTCTTATTCATGAATAAAAAGCTATCGAACATCTAAATAGTTGCTAATGTCTGGTTTCGTATTGAAAACCAGACTTTAGCAACTGTTTAGATTTTCGATAACTTTTATGAAAAAAAAACACCGTACGAGTATAACGTTTTTGTACGGTTAAGTGATTGGTGTATCCCGCTTCACGATACAATTCGACACAGTAATGTGCCTGTGGCTTATTTAATGCTGTATTTTTGCAATATTTATCTGGATAATAAGATTACGAAAAAAAAATCTTATGTTCCAATAATCGGCAGAGTACCTAATGGTAACATATTAACAATTGCAATGCTATTCAATTTGACAACATTTATCTTTATTAGGTACGTTGTCGAGCAGAAGAATTTTGCAAACATGTGAAGCAATGGATTATGAAAGAAAGTCTTTTGCAATGATCCTAGGGTTTTCATAAATATTCTAGGTTTTAATTATATTGCGACATATATTGGGTGGGCTGAAAAGTTCGTAGGCTGACACATAGATGGCTCTAGTAGTATTAAATCCATATGATATTTACTTAGCACTAGCCTTCAAAATAAAATATGACAGCTTTAGTACTATTAGTTTGTGAGTTATAGCATTTTGAGTGAAGCAATCGTTTTCACACATTATTATATAATGAATGTACTTTGTTAAATTGTATTTAAAACATTTTAAAAGATTAACGGTGGAGTTCTTGCCCGTTCTTCTCCATACGAAACTATGTGTACATTTTGGAATGGGCGACTAGAATCAATTCTATTTTAATGTAAATATTGACGTTCAAAAGTGCCTTTTAAGTGCCTAATTGAAATAAATGCTTTGACTTTGCAACTTTTATTAGTTAGAAAAAATGGATAAAAAGGAATTTCGCGTGTTAGTAAAGCATTGCATTTTGGCGAAAAAAAAAAAAAACTTTTGAAGCCAAGGTTTGGCTTGATAAACATTACTCAGACTGTGCCAGTACCCTAATTGAGTAACTCACGATTAATCATAATCGGTTTCAATTTGACAGTTCAACAATATTCATTGCGTTATTTACGTTGTTGAACAGACACATTTTTCGAACATATGAAGCGATGCTTTAACAATCTGTTTCAAAACGAAACAGATTATGATGAATCGTGGGTTACGCAATTAGGGTGCAGTTTGCCTTTAAGATAAATGTAACTAAGAAACACGAGCATCGATTTGTGTAGGTACAGTTTCCGATTCGGAGTACAATATTGAATATGATGATATGAATTATCCAAACATACAAACTTTCACATTTTTTTATATTAGTAGGATAGGATGGTAGGATGAAGTTTGTATGTTTGTTATCGTATTAGCCAATTACTGGGTTTTTGAGGTCAGATAGGCAGTCGCTCCATGTAATATATTGGTAAGCTGCATCCGGTTAGACTGGATGCCGAACCCAACATAGTTTGGTTTTCCAAACTTAGTTGGGTTGCTGCAATCTGCCCACCCTTTTGGCTGGTCAGATAGCAGATTAATTAAATAAATCAAACTTTACAATAATCAATTCTTTAATTCCGGAAATAAAGTCAGATAAGACGAAGAACGGAAGTATTTACTAAATTAATCATGTATTGTCAATACTAAAAACAATAAAAATAACCTCAAGCTACAATATTAGGTAGATAACTAATAATACTTGTACCTAATACTTTTTGAAATGTTAAACAATTTATTGTGTGATCGCCTCAGATTATAAAACAAAGGCAGATAGACCGCGCGGAACACCCAAGAGTGAGGCCAAAAAACCAAATACTAAAGCGTCGCATTTTATGTAACATTCAATGCGACGCGTTAGTATTTGGTTTTTTAGCTTCACTCTTTGTGTTCCGCGAGGTCTATCTGCCTTTGTTTTATAATCTGAGGTGATCGCAGTAAAACTTACAGCTACGTCATCATCAGTCGTTTGGATGGTGACCATAAAATTTCTTCGTAATGATTTTCCAACTCGGTAGACTCCCGCTTATTCTGAGTTTGGTATGTTTTGAGAAGGTTCAGGTAGAACTGTAAGTAAAAATCATCAAATCACTTTTCATCAATTTATTTCATAACATTATCTACACATTCTATACATGACTGAATGTATATTTTTTTCAAGAAAGGACTCTATACATTGCGTATGGCAGGGATGGCGAACCTCTAAACCTCTAAATAGCCATTGTTCCAAAAAAAAAAATTTAATATGCCATTGACGTGCCAACAAATAATCTTGACTACTAGAAAAAATACTTTCACAATTATATTAATAGGTTCCTACTATTAATAGCAAACAGAAATAGACTTGTACAGACGCCAGCACATCAAGCTACCCCAAACTGTCGAATTTTCCCAATTAAACATGAACCTTATGCTTACGTGATAAAGTTGAAAATCTATCAAAGAAATTTTTAACAGATTGGGGTAGCTTGATGCGCTGTCGTCTGTACTGTTATACAGTAATAAACATCACACCTCCGTATTTATGTGAAAGAACAAGGTAGCGCATCTTCTGGTGTTTGATATTAGGTTCTTAAACAGGATAAGTTTTTATCCAGTGCGCAAATTGAAACCATGAATTCAGCATATCATTGTAGACACCCTAGCACATACATTTTTGGTCTGATATGCAAAAAAAAAATTCTGTTGGTCCATACATTTTTACCGCGTATGTAATTGCACTTTTCTATGAAACAGTTGATTTTTTTTTCTATAAAACTGACGAAAAATGTCTGCGCTAGGGGGACTAGAATGATATGCTGAATTCATGGTTAAGTTTGCGCACTGAATAAAAACTTTTCCTGTATTACTTTTAGCAGAATGCAAGCTGAACTGGAATCGTGCGACATAGGTACGGTTTCTGAAAGTCACGACTCAGGAATAAGAAGATGAAATGATCACGCTCAGATTAAAAAACAAAGACAACAGTGAAGCCAAAAAACCAAATACTAAAGCGTCGCATTGTATGTAATGCGAGGCTTTAGTATTTGGTTTTTTGGCTTTACTCTTGGTGTTCCGCGCGGTCTATCTGCCTTTGTTTTATAATCTGAGTGATCACGCTCAGATGTCTATGTTTGTTACTGTGACTTAGGCTGCCGTGCCTAAATTATTTCGCATGCCATTGGTTCGCCATTCCTGACGTAAAGTATTCCAGCTTTTCGGAATAATAATCGTTTATTTATCAAACGGGCTCATCTACTCTATTAAACATACTAAATAAAGATTCATCATCAGCCTATAATGTTCCCACTGCTGGGACACAGGCCTCCTCTCGGTGAGAGGGATTGGGCCGTAATCCACCACGCGGGTCCAGTGCGGGTTGGTAGATGTCACATGTCTTCGAATTTTTGGTTTTAAGGACATGCCGGTTTCCTCACGATGTTTTCGTTCACCGTTTTGAGAGCAGTGGTGATGAAATAATTTACACAAAGTAAAGCGCCTGTCTGGGTTCGAACTCACGACCTACAACCCATAAGTCGCACCCGTTACCACTTGGCCACCACTGCTCTCTTCGGGGAAAGATACTTAGTTAATAAAAATCTGACTATGTACTGAAAAATCAGGCTCTATAAGTATGACACAAGAAAATATTCTCACCGGAAAGCCGTGGTCGTATGCCACTTTGCCCTAAAGCTTATGATCACTTACCAGCGGCGAGGTGTCAATTTTTTTAAGAGAGAAGCCGAAGCGAAGTCCCTTTCAACGTAATGATTTATCAATTAAGAATATTTATTATTATTCTCAAATCAATATAGGAATGTAAATAATTAAATAAATTAAATTTGAATACCTGGAAACCCAATAAAATGTGCAATATTCATCCATCACGTTTTCGGTGACGCATTTTTCTCATCATCATCATCACTTCAGCCGAAAGACATCCTCTGTTCCCCAATTTGGAGGGTTTTCCATAATCGCTACGCTTGGCAGGCGGGTTAGCGTATACTTCGCATAATGGTGGTAAAATTCATAGAGAACGCGACTAAGGCGCTTTTTACGACACCCACGGGAAGAGATGGGATGGTGCTATTCTTTACGTCCGGCACCACACGGAACCGTGGCCACCAAGTGAGCACAAATAATTTATTTTAAAAATACCATCGACTCGAAAATAAGTAGACTAGACAATTTTAAAAAGACTAGGTACTTACATCGATTTCAGACGGTGGTAACCGTTGTTTAGATTCCCTTATCATCATCATTATTTCAGCCGAAAGACGTCCTTTGTTGGACACAGGCCTCCCCCAAGCTCCTCCACTTCGACCGGTTTTGCGCTTCTCGCATCCAGCGGACTTAGTAGTAAAATATCTTCTCACCAATGTCATAATATCAACGAGTCCTTCAGCTGGCATACAGATTCAAAAATGATCTGCAGACTCCGTTTAAGCTGAAACATAAAACAGTAACACGAGCCTTGTAAAATAACCATGTGAAGTCACCATGCAGAAATGCGTCGCGTATAGAAATATGAAACAACTAGCTTCTTCCAGCGGCTTCACCCGCATGGAAGTCAAAAAAGTGTCCAATGTGATAATCCAGGTCATAATCTATCTGTGTGCTAAATTTCACCCAAATCTATTCAGTAGTTTATGCGTGAAAGAGTAACAAACATCCATACATCCACACACACAAACTTTTGCGTTTGTAATATTAGTAAGGATGTGAAAGTTTGTATGTTTGGATATTTAGATGTTTGTTACTCAATCACTTCAAAACGACTGAATGGATTTGGAAGAAATATTTATTTATTTATTCATTTACACACACAATATGGCACATATAACCTGGATTAACACATGAGATACTTTTTTATCCCGGTAGTACGTACGTTCCTGCTAGATAATTTCCGACTTCCACGCGGGCGGAAGCTAGTTTATAGTATTACTAGGATTGTCCAGCGGCACACCCGCGTGGAGGTCGAAAATTATCCCATGGGAATGTACAAACGGGATGAAAGGTATTCATTGTGTAATTCCAGGTTACAAACTATCTATTTGGTAAATTTCATCCAAATCCTTTCAGCCGTTTTTGCGTGATTGAGTAACAAACATCCAAATATCTACACATACAAACTTTCGCATTTATAATAATATATTAGTAGGATAAACAATTATATTCATAAAGGGTGACTGGTAATTAGTGACCGACATTTAAACACATGATTGTACTCATCATTATGAACTACTTTTACTATGGGACCAAACCTGAAATCGCGACAAAAAAATCAGCTGTCCCCTACATTTATGTTCGCATAACCCTTCAAAATGTATGGAACAACTGATTTTTTTATCGCGATTTCGGGTTTGGTCCCATAGTAAAAGTTGTTCATAATGATGAGTACAATCATGTGTTTAAATGTCGGTCACTAATTACCAGTCACCCTATATAGTAGGATACTAAAGCCATCATCTGCCCATAACATTCCGACTGCTGGAACACAAGCCACCTCTCTGTAATAGGGAATAGGCCATAATCCACCACGCGGGCCCAGCGCGGGTTGGTAAATGTTACATGTCGACATGCCGGTTTCCTCAAGATGTTATCCTTCACCGTTTTGAGGGCAGTGGTGATGATATAAATTAGACAAAGTAATGTGCCCAGTACCCAGACAGGCACCTGAGTACAGTCATGAGCTATATAATATGTATACGCTTACCAACTTTTAAAAGTGATTTTTTCCACTTTTACTAATTGTAATCTCATTTTATTATGAAATTAATATTTTTGAGCCCACGCTATAATGAAATACCTAAGTTATCTCAAGGTTGCAATCGCTATTTAAAAGAAAATCGCTTTTGAATTTGGCGATGTGTAGGTATACATATTAATGCTCGTGACACCAAAGAATGCAGGGAAAATAATTATTGGCATTATTTAGAACATGCACTACATTCACATTCCTTCTCTACTTTTGATAACAAGATCCAGGGGTGCGGGTTGTTCCAGGGGTGCGGGTTGTTCGAAAGAGATACCGCGGCCTCAAGCACACAGGCAACTGAGGGAACACGGTTGGGTTTTAGTTAGTCAGTAAAAGTCTGACACCCTCCTGCTCCACCCAGAGTGGGAGAAGTTATTTGAGGATTTCCCATCCTCAAAAAAAAACCGTTGCATGGTCTACTGCCGTTACGGAAATAAGGGTCTGGTTAACCGGTAGAAAATTAGGTAATGAGTCCGCTTTTCTACAATTTTTTTCTTTTACTTTTGTTGTTGTATTTATGAAATAATATAGCGGGAAGCAATGAATAAAAGTGCGAGTCCGAGTGACAACTGATTTATTTATTAATACCCACATAAAATACTTATAATCATACCCTACACCTCCCCCTTTAAAACATTACTTTAAATTTGGGGGCACTTAGTTGAGTTTACAAATAAACTATCTATTTTAATACTTAAGTTTGTTAAAGAAATATAAACACAAAACAATGAACAAAAAAAAAAAAAATACATCTTATATCTACGAGTATTAGTATCTAATGTTACATTTTTTTTTAATAAACATGTACATATGAATTACTTTGCATATTTGCCTTGGTATATGCATTTACGTCTAAGTTTAACACTTTCTATATCAGAAATCGGTACTGGTACTGCTGTCAAATTTTTGGGGCCTGCAGCCGTGTTAATGTCTAATTGTGCTGTATTCTGATCAGTTTCTTCTTCACATGATGGTGAAGTGTTCTTTATTTGATTGTCCGGACTAGATTCAGTAACATCAATCTCAGTTACGGACTTATCTGTGCTACTTGTTATGGAATGTCTAGAATATTGTTTTTTTAGTGGTAATAATTGATCGATGTGACGTTTCCACTCGTGTCCATCAGACACGCGTACTTTGTATGTGAGTGGATCGGTCCGTGCAAGCACAGTAGCTGCTGCCCATTTGTCAGCGCGAGCACGGTAGTCCCGCGCCAGCACCTGCTCGCCGGGCTCCACGTGCCGCTCGGCGCCGGGCCGCGCGCGCCCCGCTCTCTCAGTTGACAACTCCACTGTACGCTCAGTGACCGGTTTTATAATGTCCAACCGACCTCGTAATCTCCTACCAAACATAGCTACCGCTGGTGCCACTCCGGTAGTGGCGTGCTCACAATTGCGATATTGAAACAGAAATTTCGAGACGGCGGCTTCTACATCTTTACCTTCATGTATTGCCTTTTTCATAGCCCGTTTGACCAATTTTACTGCATTTTCAGCCGCCCCGTTACCGGCTGGTCGATATGGACTGGTGATTGTGTGGTTTATTAGGTTCTTTTTTAAATAGTTAGTTAGTTCAAACGAGCTAAATGGTGGTCCCCCATCACTAATTACATGAGAAGGCAATCCGAAACGTGCGAAAAGTTCTCTTAACTTATTTATAGTGGAGTTTGCATTAGTTCCTAACATTTTTTGAACTTCTATCCATTTACTGTGTGCATCTACCGTTACTAAATAATATTTACCTTGAAATATAGCAAAGTCATTTAAACGTTGCCAAGGTCGTGTAGGAAAAGCCCACGGATGCAACTGTGCACGCACTGGCGCATCGCGCTGTTGTAGGCATGCACTGCATTCTCGACACAATGTTTCAATTTCATTGTCCAATTGTGGCCAGTAAACATAGTTTCGAGCTAGATTTTTCATTTTGACTACCCCTAGGTGTCCCTCGTGTAATTCCTGTAGAATTTGCTGCCTAAGTACCTTAGGAACGACCACTCTGTGATTGTATAATATACAGTGTCTGTCGATAGCCAGACTGTCCTTTCGATAGAAATAAGGCTTTTCTTCACTTCGTGTAACTGCTGCTGGCCAGCCATTAATAATATAATCATAGATATTTTTAAGAACCTCATCTTCCTGTGTTTTGTTTGAAACGTCTTTGGCTTTAATAGGAATCGATTGTTCTACATAGTTAATATATGACACCGTATGTTGCTCTGTTTTTGTTTTACGTTCATACGGCAGTGGTAAGCGTGATAATGCGTCCACGTTATAATTATCTTTGGACTTTACAAATTCTATAGTGAAGTCATAGGCTGCTAGCTTTGTTGCATACCTTTGTAATCGGCTTGCCGCAGTCTGCGGCAAACCGAACTTGGAACCAAAAATAAATGTCAAAGGTTTATGGTCGGTTTTAATTATAAAAGCACGACCATAAAGATATTGATGGTGCTTTAACACTCCACTAATGATTGCCAGCGCCTCTTTATCTAATTGACTATAACCGCGTTCTGCCGAATTTAACGTTCGCGATGCAAAACATACGGGGCGTTCCTCGCCATTCGGGTTATCTATGCGACAACACACTACCAATGCCGTAAGAACTACTATCTACTGCTAGTACTAGTGGAAGTTCCGGGTTGTAATGTACTAATACTTTGCTACCTGAAATTGCT
Source organism: Polymixis flavicincta (assembly GCA_949987655.1). NCBI lineage: Eukaryota > Metazoa > Arthropoda > Insecta > Lepidoptera > Noctuidae > Polymixis > Polymixis flavicincta. The sequence goes on from OX465199.1 coordinate 5,409,294, forward strand.
TTTTTAACCTTGTTAAAACTGTCGTCACACTCATATGACCAAATCCACTCTTCATTTTTCCGCAACAGTTTATGTAAGGGATACAATATTGTACTTAAGTTGGAAATAAACTTTGCATAGTAGTTCACCATACCTAAGAAAGACTTAAGTTGCGTCACGTCATTAGGCGCTGGTGCATCCACGATGGCTTTAATTTTGTTCTCATCGGGATGCAAGCCATGTTTGTCAATAACAAACCCAACATAAGTAATACTATCCTGCATAAATACGCACTTATCTAATTTGATCCTTAAACCAACCTCACGCAACCGACTCAATAATGCTTTTAAATTGCTAATATGTTCACCACGGGTCGTCCCAGTACATGCAATATCGTCGATGAAAACCGCGACTCCTTTGAGTCCTTTAACCGTTTGTTCCATAAATTTCTGAAACTTTTCTGGAATACACGTAAGTCCAAATGGTGTGCGATTGTACACAAATGTTCCTATATGTGTCGCTATAGCGGTACATGCCTGAGATTCCTCCTCTAAAAATAATTGTTGATAAGCATGCGTGAGGTCAATTTTAGAGAACTGTTCACCCCCACTCAGCGCCGCGAACAGCTCCTCTATTCGTGGTAGTGGGTAAGGTTCGCGCATAAGTTTCGGGTTAACCGTGACCTTGTAGTCACCACAAATTCTTATTTCTCCGTTCTTTTTAATTACTGGCACGATAGGTGTACCGTAATCAGAATACTCAACTTTTCGAATTGTACCCTCAGCCTCGAGTCGTTCTAACTCCCGCTCGACGGGTTTTCGTAACGCCAACGGTAATGGCCTAGCTTTGATAAATACTGGATTTTTATCTACCAATTTTAAGGTAATTTTTTTTACACATGTCCCAAGCCCAGAAGCAAATACAGTCGGAAATTCACGTTGTAATTGTTCTACTAAATTATTTTCATTTAACTTTAATAAAAATTCATCGATACTAATCTTATTTATTTTTAATTTAGTGAGCCACGACCGACCTAACAGTGGTGGTCCACCATTTTTAACAATATACAATTTGAGATTTCCGACTGAATGTTCACCAATAACAACATGAACAGACACAAAACCGACCGGTTCTATGATTGAACCGACATAGGAGTACAAAGAAATATCGTTGCTAATTAATGGTAAATCACAAAAGTTTTTATTATAATAATCTAAACTTATAACTGATAACTTACTTCCAGTGTCCAGTTCGAAACTTATCTTTCTGCCGTTCACTTGTGCCATAACCATGTACGGTTTGTCGTTAACGCCGCACACGCTTAGATTATAAAGATCACATTCCGACTCGTTATCACTACTTCCGAGATAATTATTATTACGTCGCGTTGAATTGTCATGGCTTGACTCGACACCTCGCGTTTTGTTCGATTTACACATTATTTTAATGTGACCTTTTTGGCCACATACGTCGCACGAATAATTTTTAAACCTACACACTTCTGGACGATGGTTTCTGCCACACCTCCAACATGCACGCGTTGAGCGCGATGTTGCCGCGCTCCCCTCGGTGGACGAGTTGCCGCTGCTCGCAGTTCCGCGCTCGGGCGGCCGGCCTGCCCGCTTTGCCGTTGCCACTTGATGCACCGCCTCAAACGTTCGAGTCCCAACCGCCAACGCGTTAGCTGCACTCGCGGCGTTTGCACCGCTAGTCTGTGAGTGTCGCTCGGCCGCTTCCAATGCTAACGCCAATTCTACGGCTTTTTTGTATGTAATCGATGGTTCCGCAAAAATGCGTGATCTCATATCATCACTAGCCAACCCAGATACAAATTGGTCCCTTAAATTTTCCTCGAGCGTAGTTTTGAAATTACATGTACTGGCCAGGTGTTTGAGTGTTTGTAGATATTCACTGAGCGATTCACCCGTGTTCTGACGTCTTTGTCTGAACACATGGCGTTCCGCAATTTCTGAGCGTTTTGGTTCAAGATGATCACCCACTATTTCTACTAATTCACGAAAGGTTTTTTTTTCTGGATGATTAGGTGCACATAAATCACACATTAAGTCATAAGTGGCCGCTCCGACCAACGTCACCAACGTTGCCACTTGTAACTCTGGTTTTATTTCATTTAAGGTTATGAATTGTTCCACGCGTCTGATATACGCCAACCACTTTTTGCTTGATAGGTCAAATTCTTCAATTTTCCCGATAGGCATCTTGAAGTCCCACACTTAAAATAAGTACACCACACGAATTTAACTGATTTCCTCGTCGCCAGTTGTATTTATGAAATAATATAGCGGGAAGCGATGAATAAAAGTGCGAGTCCGAGTGACAACTGATTTATTTATTAATACCCACATAAAATACTTATAATCATACCCTACAAAAGATTATAAATAAAATTATTTATTTAATATTATATATGTCAAACGTGTCTTAATTTGCTTTTTAATTGTAAAACTTACCAATTTTCGTAGATTTCACTATAACCAAACACACCAAAGTTGGTCTGTATAAAACTTTATTATTTAAATTTAATGAGGTTAATTTGGTGTAAAATTGATAACAGACAAGGTAAAACATGTAAAGTTGATGTTAACGGGATGACTGCAGCGAAACTAGTAAACTCGAGTATTGGTATACCGATTAGCAGGTAAAGTTCGATTCAATAACTTTATGTTATATTTATTATATCGAGGTCAAGCGACCTGATTGTAAACTCGATCAAAAACGATAAGCCACTGTAGATAGTAGGTACTTATTTCTTATTGTAAGATTAATAAATAAATAAAATAAAAAGTGTTTAATTCAAGTAACAAGACAGACAGACATACATAAAGGATACAAACAGGATAAAAAGGACAGACAATAAAATAAAAAACACGAACACTCACAATATAACAGTATGCTTGCTGCAGCATTGCCGGACATAAGGACAATCCTCTCTGTCGACGATCATCGCCAGGACGGTGTTGGCGCTGCCCTGCACTCTGCGCACCAGAGTCGCGCACCGCTTGCGCATCGTCGCGTGAATGCAGTCTTAATGTATCGCATAGTTGGATGCATATCCAATCAAATCAAAACTCATGTATTCAAACTAGGCTGGTGTCAGCACTTTTTGAACGTCAAAAAGTGTTGACACCAGCCTAGTTTGAATAGTTATGGATTAATGTATCGCATTGTGAATTAGAGCAGTGGTGGCCCAGTGGTAACGGCCGCGACTTACGAGTTGTAGGTCGTGCGTTCGAACCCAGCCAGGCGCATTACTTTGTGTAAATAATTTCATCACCACTGCTCTCAAACGGTGAAGGAAAACATCGTGAGGAAACCGGCATGTTCTAGAACCAAAAATTTAAAGACATGCGACATCTACCAACCCGCACTGGGCCCGCGTGGTAGATTACGGCCCACTCCCTCTCATGGAGAGGAGGCCTGTGTCCCAGTAGTGGGAACGTTTATAGGCTGAGTTTGTATTATGAAATTAAAAATAAAATAGGTAATGTATTTATAAACTAGATTTTATATAGGCAGGTAAAGTCATTGCTTCAATGAAATAAAAAAAAGGAAGACACTCCCTCAGAGACAAATTTAAAGAGATTAATTTAATGACTGTGCCTTCTCAGCATATTTATGAAAACAATATGTATGCACAATTGCACATAAAAATATAAATCTGTTTAAAAGTTATTGAGTGATATCCATAATGTGAATATTAGAAACAAACACATTCCCTCTAGTGTCAAGAAAATGGGTGGTTCGTTTAGATGCCAATGTATACGTTTTTGTAATAAACTTCCTAGCCTCATTCAAGAACGAAGTCTAAATAAATTTAAATGTTTTATAAAGCCGAAACTTTGCCAGTAAGACTATTAATTTCAAATGAATTTGAATTTCATTCTTACCCCTGATTCCGAAATCAAGTGAATATCGGAATCAGTGATTTCGCAAATTTGCAAAAGAATAGATATGCTCTTCAAAAATGTTACCATACTTTTAAAAACAACAAATAAATGAAAATATGAAGAGAAAAAAAATAACTTAAAACTATTTATATACAGAAACTCTAGCACGAAGCACATACGAAGTAGGTACTTACTTAGTAAGTAAGAAAATTTGAATTTGGCGGGTTACCTTTGAGTATCCGCATTTACCTAGTTTACAACTATACAAGTACATGCAGCTAGCGCCCTCTGAATTTATTCCCACAAAAATAGGTAAGAAAAAACCAATACAAGCGCCAGTTTCCTGCTATTATTAAAATTTGTTAATAATAATAAAATAATTTATTTCGGATTCATCTTATGATTACATCCATAATAATTTGTTAGCATAATTTGTGAACTTACAAACTAGTGTTAGTAATAATAATTAATAATAAATTACAAGCTTAATAATTTTAATTTTATTAGTGGCGTGGCGGGTCCGGGTGGACTCCCCGAATGATGGTGACAAATAACTATACGACTGCGTGCATCCGTATCCATCGAGTCAGCATCGGAGAGTCCCACCGGTCCCTCAGCGCGCACATGATGGCGTTGGGACTATCGCGCGTGTGGCGCATAATATAAGCGCATCGTTTGGCCATGATAGCCCCAAACCCGTCTATGTCAGCCGCCGCGAACATCGCGAGGCGCTGCGAAGGGCTCATCAGCACCATATCGTCAGCACAGCTGATGTTATTCACACATACCTACCAGACAGTGTAATAGTCAGACAATGAGTTACAGGAAAACATCAACACAATTGTGATTTCTAACTAACCAAGCGGCAAACCAAAATGAAAAGGACGTTTATTAGATGAGGCACTGCCTGTCATTGTTACTGACATATATGTACAGACGCCAGCACATCAAGCTACCCCAATCTGACAAATCTTTGATAGGTTTGCAACTTTATTCCATGAGCATAAGGTCCATATTCTATTGGGAAAATTTGACAGTTTAGGGTACCTTGATGTGCTGGTGTCTGTACATTCTCATAAAATAAGAAATGAAGTCGGCTGACTATGTCTGTCGAAGGAACGATGGCTGGTGGAGTGGAGCAGACGAGTTTTGGAGTGGAGACCGCATATCGGACAGACTGGATGCGGAAGGCGATAGGGTATTGAGGCGCAACCTGGGAGAGGCCTATGTTCAGCAGTGGACTGCGATAGGCTGAGTTGATTGTCATTGTTGAATCACGAAATAGATACCAATGTTTAAATGTCTGCGATATACAGACACCAAAAAATAAGCCCCTGTGGGACCACTCTGGCTTGGTGGAGATGACATAACATGTACATTATAGGCGTTTCTGCACTGTTTCCAAAATATAGTGATGATTTAAATTGCACAAAGCAAGAAAAACCTAATTACAGTTTGCCAGAACTGGGAATCGAAACCAGCAGAACCTCGTGATCAGAAGTAGAGTTTGCAAATCACTAGGTCACAGCATTCGGAAAACAAAAAAAAAAAACAGAATTTAACGCCAACGCAGTCACGAGCTTAGCTCAAATGTTACACGTAATGCCAACGTAGTTAGGTACTGTAATTACCTATACTTAATGCCATCAAAAATAGTTTGAAATGTATTACACTTTTATGATACTGTGAATACAGGAAAACACACAAGGAAGAAAGATAAAACAATTAGTCAACACCGAATGAAATGAAATAAAATACACTTACTGTTTGAAATGTCATATTCGAGTAACTCGATTGATAGTTCATAACAAATGCACTCGATTAAATCTAAGTTAGCCGAGTACGATCCCAAACCGAATAATGCCAATCAATAGTGAACTTTAGCGGCTACCAATCCATAAAGCCGAAACAGTTTTCGTTTCACTTGGTCGGTCGTAGTAGGGACCATCTTTACAGGTGGGACTTCTTGGATGGTTACGTCTCGGCGAAGACCATGGCCCACCTATCATCTTACGTCGCATGCCTTAATGTCTGCGTCTGCGAATGGTGTTAGCGTTGCTGAGATCTAAGCCAACAAATAAAGTAAACTTATTTTCAAACAATGTTTGCCATCGACATGCTTAGACAAGATCAATCAACAGTAAAAAACTGCGTCTACTGACAGAAAGATTCCATGTTGTCTGCGCTTGACCGTGTCTATCTACAAAGCTTGGGCTTGCTCCAGGATTTTGAAAGAAGACTGGTAATTCACGTTGCGATGGAAAACAATCGAGTCCGGAGTCAGAAAATATTCAATCGAATATTATTCGAATGAAACAATTCTAATACGCGCATCACTAACAGTCATTCTAACCACAACAATATTGTACGTTTAATACAGTTCAATCATATTTTAAATCAATTTCCATTCCAGTTGACTATTGGTGAAGTGAGTGACAATGTATATAACTATTTTTGTGTCTTTAGTTGGATTCGTTTTAATAAAATCTGCTGAACAGGGTAAGTACATTACAAAAGGCAAGTTAGTTGAAATATCAACCATTTATAATTTGCGCATATATAACATACAATTCTTATTTTCCTTGATGGGTGGGGGCTGTCAAAGCTACTAAAAGAATTGTGGATAATTTACAATTTCGTGATTCCTGTTGCGTTATACGAGTAACCGATGCCAACTCCTACAGAATGTTTCCCCCAAGACAACTTCAAATTCCCCTAAAATTCCTAAAAAATTGTCTTAGAATTAGAATACTAAGACAATTTTTTTCTTTTTCTGAGACAGTGAAAAAACACAGTGACAGTGATCATAGTGCGAAATTCGGCCACCAGCGCCAGCTGCGTGTACAACAACAACAACGCGAAGTATGGCATTACTGTAAACATCATCATATAAATTGTGTAATGAAGTTATAAGTTGATAATAAAGTTTATTAATTCTTTTTAGCACATTAAAATAAAACGTGTTTAAAAAAAAAACTTTTTCACTTTTTAGTTATTTTTAGAGTTATTCTCAGCAAGCCCTTTCATTAGATATCCATATTGTAGGGGTGCATTAAAAAATTATAGACCGCTATCTTACGTGATCCACCATGTTGGATTTAGAATGACGTCACATAGCTAACCATGTATTGTCTTCCAAACCAAACGTGTAAACAAAATTTCAGCTCAATCGGTTATAGATATCTGCTTCAAAATTGAGTTGCAAGATTCAACCCGGGCTAACATAGTTACTTAGATACCTACACTGCAAGTTAAATAAAAGCTTGCAAAGATATTAGCTAAATTTCGAAACAAAAAAAAAACTATGTTTATAAGTATTCCACAGGACGCCGATCACGTATTATTCTATAGTTGCGCAGTATTATTATTATAGTTGTATTGTTTGTAAGAATTTTTTTCGTTTAAGTAATCAAAGCTTTTCAGAGCGAGTGAGACATCCATGGTATAACTCGGTTCCCTTTCTTAAACACGTAATCCGTTTAAAAAACAAAACAGCAGTCCCATACATTTTGGCCGCGTAGGTATTGCACTTTTCTATGAAACAGCTGATTTTTTAGTACAGAAGGCAATCTACATACAAAGTGCGCTCGAGCGACGCACACATAGACACCGCTCACGGACACGATATCTCGGACCGGTTGGGACCAGTGCGAGCGCGAGTGCCATCCCCTGAGACACGCGTCTGTGAAATGCAAAAACGGAGCAACAAAAAAAGTTACTATTACTGTTCAGTGGACGGTTGTTTAAATTCAACATTACACTGTGAATTGTTTTTTTTAAGCTACCAGTTGTTGAGTTGACCAGAGAGGTGAGTAGGTAGGTACCTAGGTATTTGCTCGTGTTTCGATGGTTCATTTTAACGTAACACAGAATACCTAGTTAGTTGTGGGTTTAAGTGCTCATCTTCCTCATTATAAATATTAAGATAGAACTGCTCGGCGAGCCGGCGGGGCCACCCGCATAGCCGCCCGCCGCCGATCATGACTATTAGAGTTGAGATTAATTGTGATCATGGCAAAGACCTAAATACGAGTGCCACTACCACGATAGTTTTTTGTGCATAAGCCAAAGTCGACAACCCTAGCGCGACCGCCGAGCGTAGGTATGAAAATCGAAGTACATACATGTGATTGCCTTCTGTACTCTCTTTATTTTGTGGTATATATAACCGATGAAAAATTTCTGCGCTGGGGGGTTTAGTGTGATATACTGAATTCATGGTTACAGACGCACTGGTTAAAAACTTATCCTGTATTATCTAAAACGATGTAATATAAATTAATTAAACATGGCGCATACACATACACAATAGACTGAAACAGATTGTAAGTTTGAGAAGGGGAACCGAGTTACCATGGTTACGAGTCTCACTTGCTCTGAAACGCTTTGATGAACTGATTTAACTGAAAATATGAAAAAGTGAAAACAAAAAAAAAAAAAACCTACAAACAATACAACTATAATAATACTGCGCAAAAACTTACGTTTTTTATTTCATCGTCCTTGGGGTCAAAACAATGCATATTTATGCGATAGTAGCATTCCCGGTTGATTTGCTATAATTTTTTGAAGAGTTCGTTGTCTGTCTCCGAAACGCATCATCAGATCTATATAAAATTTGAATGGGACCATTTCGGTATAAACATCTTTCGAACAAAAAAAGAATTTTGCAAATCCGTCTTCATATGACGGAGTTATGCCCGAACATACATTAAAAAAAAATTATATATATAAATATGTCGAATTGATAACCTCCTTCTTTTTGAAGTCGGTTAAAAACAAGATTGCGGCGTAAGTTCCGATTTTAGTCTAACGCCAAAATATAACATTATAGCGTTGTAAAATGCAATTTTTTTTCTTAACAGGTTCACTGGAAATTACATTTAAAGTCAATCAGAATAAAATGTCCACGGATGATAAACGTAACGTTACAAAACTTAGTTGTGATCACAACGGTTATCAAAAGAGTTACACGGTTGCCGAAGGAGGAGTCTTGGAAATAATTACGAAATACAACTCCTTTATCAATCATTTGATGTAAGTACCTACATGATGAACACTCAACTTTCTTACCAAACTATACAGTAACAAAAAACCCTAGAGTTTTAATATTGAGGTTCCTAATTAAGAAAACAACGTAAATAATGTAACTAAGTATTGTCAACAATTATTAAGAGCGCTGTCACGGGTCCACTAGTGCCACTCCTTTAGTAAAATACTGTCTCGTGACTGAGAAGGGATTATGAAAAACGGCTCAATCAGCTGTCTTGGTAAGTGTGTCTTGAATTTTCTAATACCTTTTATAAAGTTTCATATTGAGACACGAAGCAACAAAATTCGATCTAAAGAAAAACGGCCACATACCTCTCTAGATCGTATTTTGTTGCTTCGTGTCTCAATATGAAACTTTATAAAAGGTACCTATTAGAAAATTCTAGACACACTTACCAAGACAGCTGATTTAGCCGTTTTTCATAATTCCTTTTCAGTCACGAGATATTTTTTTTAAAGGAGTGGCGCTAGTGGACCCGTGACAGCGCTCTTAAGTCAGTATTTTACAAGATATTAAAATTATATAAATCTTTTACAGCTGTAGTGAGGACAATGGCGAAGAGTTTAATAAGATCGAAAGAGGCGGTGGGAATAAAAATGTCACCACTGTAAGTAATTTAACCATTTATTAATTGCGCAATGCCTATTTCTTTGTGGAATACAGATTTTATGTGTAGGTAATCCGTTGAGATGGATCGAATCTGAAACTATTAGAGATATAATTTTTTTTAAGTCAAAACTGCTTATGTATTTGTTATTTAAATTACATTGTAATTGTATTATATTTTAGTGACATAAATGATATACCTTTAGAAGTATGTACTTATCGTATATTTTTATATTGTTTGTTTTATTTAAATCTGTTTATACCTCTTGTTGCTTATATCTCTTATCTTCTCTTTATACCTCATGTTGCTTATATCTCTTATCTTCTCTTTATACCTCATGTTGCTTATATCTCTTATCTTCTCTCCTATCGCAGGTATGCTGGAAGAGATTTCCTCAAAATAAGCATCACCTTTGTTCGTATCTTTCTTTTTCTTGACTATTTGTATGTGTGTACGTATATGGTTAAATAAATAAAATGCATGGATGTCGTTGAAGATGGCCTTAGCCGCTCTAGACAGAGAAATAGAAGGAACAAAGTCATTGCCATGCGGTGGGTGGGACAATACGAGGTTAAAAAAAAGAACTGTTAAAATTAAACTCTATTTAATTTCGGACAAAGATCCATATTTTATTCTACACATAACAAAATGGTTGGTCAATATGGTTTTTACTAACGTACACATGTTAGTATTTTGATGTTGGTAAAAATAGTGCTAAATAATAACAATATTAACAATGGTGCCGATTCTGTTGTCACAAAATTCTCTAAATTAGACTAAAAATCACCAAAATTTAGTTTATTCCTGTCAAACGACGATTTCTCATTCTGAAATTGACTAAAGTGACACAACTTAACTATATTTTAGTTTGACAGCACTAAGATTGCACTCAGTTATTAGTTTAGTGAAAATGGCAATTTTGCTATTCTGTTGTTGTCAATTTCATTATTCTATTCAACCTAAAATTTTGGTTGTATATCTAAATCTGACTATTTTTAATCGCGATTAAAAAGGTGTGGAATAAAATTAGTTGTCAAGAACTAAAATTCACACCGAAATACAACTCGACTTCTGGTGCAAAAATAGTACTGTATTTTTTTTTCTTTTCTTTTGCTTATATCTCGAAAATGGTGTGTCCTATCGCAAAAATAATGAAAATTTCGATCCCCTTTATATGACCCCAATACACCTCAACATGTGGGTAATAATTTTTCATATTTTCCATGCAAAAAGTGAAAATTCCATATAAATCACGTCGAGGCTACCGCTCCTGCGTACCTCTGGCTCTAAAAAAATCACGGGGTAGGGCAAACAAGTACCACGTTGCGAAGCCAAAACATAACCACGTGCGAGTCGCGATTGTCAAATTTGATTTTAGTTGTGACAAAATTGTTTTTAAATTTAGAGATATTTTTTTGCAGAATAGCGTTAATATTCTCATAGTCAAAAGTAAGGAATTTTAGTGATCGTTTAGTTAGTTTAGTTCGGTGTACAACAGAATCGGCACCATTGTTAGTTTTTACTAATTATTTATACAGTTCTATGACTGTCGGCACCCAGTGGCCCTGAATAGGACAGTCAATAATATCTAAGACAGCAATAAAACAACCATTCGTTTATTCTCCGTTCTTATGTTGTTTGTGTATAAGGTTTTTAGAAACTCTTTGAATGCTGTTTTTATTGTCGATAACATCGAGTACGTGGTTCCTTAAAATTTTATCGGATTCAGATTTAGTCGATGCTGACCCATCTCATCGGATTGCCCTGATTAATAATATCTTTAAGATAATTTATATGCTCTTAATCAGTTTAAGGTAGACAAAACAATGGGTACTTCATGGAACTGTACGGTGTTGACCCATAAGAATAACCCAACAATGCTGCCTGTGGTACATTACAAAGACGCGAACTATTCAGCGGCCTATTGCACTATGAAAATTCAAGTGAATGAAACAAGTATGTATGTTAATTATCGTTCCCACTAATACGTATTATAAATATAACTGATTATAAGCACAAAATACAGAGAGTACAGAAGGCAATCTACATACAAAGTGCGCTCGAGCAACGCACACATAGACACCGCTCACGGACACGATATCTCGGACCGGTTGGGACCAGTGCGAGCGCGAGTGCCAGCCTCTGTGAAATGCAAAAACGGAGCAACAAAAAAAGTTACTATAACTGTTCAGTGAACGGTTGTTTAAATACTGTGAATTGTCTTTTTTTAAGCTACCAGTTGTTGAGTTGACCAGTAAGGTGAGTACCTAGGTATTTGCTCGTGTTTCGATGGTTCGTTTTAACGTAACACAGAATACCTAGTTAGTTGTGGGTAAGCGAAAATGACTTTGTGGCCTTGTAGTATTTTAAAATGTATTATAGGTATTTATTGTAGTAGGTACTTATAAGCTATAAAATACGCTCATCTTCCTCATTATAAATAGTTAAGATAGAACTGCTCGGCGAGCCGGCCGGGCCACCCGCCGCCGATCATAACTATTAGAGTTGAGATTAATTGTGATCATGGCAAAGACCTAATACGAGTGCCACTACCACGACAGTTTTTTTGTGCATAAGCCAAAGTTGACAACCCTAGCGCGATCGCCGAGCGTAGGTATGAAAATCGAAGTACATACATGTGATTGCCTTCTGTACTCTCTTTATTTTGTGTTATAAGTCTTGATGTTTGGTACTCACAGCCTGATTAGAGGATGTGAGTGGAATCTCGGGCAACAGTTTTGAGTTTTTTTTTTAATATTCTGAATTCCCGGTCTAAATAACAACAAGTGACCCCACAGAGTCGCCTCTGACGATCCTCGTGAATAACATGGTACTGGAAGCAGATCGTATAGACCTGTCGGAGAAGGAAGTCTACTTCACTGCCGAGTACCAATACGTAGTTGGCGATGTAGTCAACGTCACTTGCATCAGCTTCTTGAAATTATCGGCGCCATTCAAGATGGTATATGAGATGGCAGGAACAATTAGCGGTGAGTTATTTATTACCTACATTTAGTAAAAGGGATCGTGTAATATTACACACGGTGCTGCTCGCCAGTTCTGTTGGCTTGACACGCTGCCGGGTGATATTACCTATTTTTCAATTCCGAAATTGAATAGATCAATATCGCGATCAGGTTTTAACTGTCGATTGGTATACCGAGACATGGCCAGTTGTAAAATCTCTGAAGAGATGCCAAATCCACTGGTGATGTATCTTAGTGTTGAGATGACATCGTGTAAGTCAACGCAATGAAAATACGGCCATACTTTTCCATTATCTTCATTACAAAAACATGTAAAATCATTTACTAATATGATAAAAACTTTTTTCAAAAAAATAACAACCGACTTCTAAAAAAACACTACAAAGTGCAAAATAACTTTAATTTCGGAAGTCGGTGACTTTGGATGTGTATTTTAATTATTTGTCACCGCCTTCCGAAATTAAAGTTATTTTGCACTTTGTAGTGTTTTTTTAGAAGTCGGTTGTTATTTTTTTGAAAAAAGTTTTTATTTTTATATTTTTAGTTACCTACCCCACACCACTTCGAAATTTCATCATCTTGGCGTCAAAACAATGCATATGAATGCGATAGCAACATTCGCGGTTGATTTGCTGTAATTTTTTGAAGAGTTCCGTTGTTTGTCTCCGAAACGCATCATCAGATCTATATGAAATTTCAATGGGACCATTTCGGAGTAAACCCCTTTCGAAAAAAAAAAGAATTTTGCAAATCCGTCTATATACGACGGAGTTATGCCCGAACATAAATTAAAAAAAATATATATAAACATGTCGAATTGATAACCTCCTTCTTTTTGAAGTCGGTTAAAAATAGTGGCGCAGTGACATCACGAACTGGGCCCAAGCTGCTGGTGCTAAGGGCACTAGTGAGAGGAACCTCATTATGCGTGTCGTGTCCATGAGTACTGCTTTCTGAATCAAGCCCGTTCGTTACCTAGCGCGCAATGAGATCGTCCTCAGGTGGTGGTCGAGGCTCTCTGCTATTAGGCTTTTTACTGTAACAAATATCGGTACAATGATTGCAGTGTCCACGTCCCACATGTCGACCACCTCGTGTGTTATGTCGAGATATTTGATTTTATCTTGCTCAACTTTCACGAGATTCTTGTCATGAGGGACAGTGATATCAAAAATCATTACATGACGTTCTCGTCGATCAATCACCACAACGTCAGTCTTATTGGTTACAATAGTTCTGTCAGTGATAATAGATCGAGCCCAGTACTATGTGGTCTCGTCAAGTTTTGGTTTGCATCGACTTCCTTCGACTTTGTTTGAACAGAAAATCCTGCATTTCAGTAGATTTGGTAGCTTATTGAAGACGAAGACGCTTTTATTTTGGATTGCGGAAGCCTGCCTGGGCAGACTGGGTTGTTGTTCCGCCCTTAAAATATCTGTGATAGGAGTAATCTAAATATTTCGGTTTTTTTCAGATAATTCTACCATGAAAGATCTAGAATCAGACACAGCGATCAGTCTTGTTGCAACCCTACATTCTGGACACAACAATAGTTATATTAAATGTACTCATAAGGAACCAACTGTATATTTTACGGTGAAATTTATTATGCTGACAGAATATAGTAAGTTTATTTTGTTTTCTATTTTAAACTAGTTAATAATACCTTTAAACGAGCAATTCTTGTTTATTTGTATATTATCTGAATCTCGGAAACGGCTGCAACGATATTCATGAAATTTTGTATTCAGGGGGTTCCGGGGGCGATAAATCGATCTAGCTAGGTTTCGTTTTTATAAAACGTAAAAAAAAAAATACCGAGCATAATCTGAATCTCGGAAACGGCTCCAACGATTTTCATGAAATTTAGTATGCAGGGGGTTTCGGGGGCGATAAATCGATCTAGCTAGGTTTCATTTTTAGAAAACGTCAAACAAAAAAAAAAGCGAGCAACGCTCGGTCATCCAGATTTTAGGTATAAAATAGGAGACACAGTCACAAACAAGTTTATTTTATGTGGTGCTTCTTAGCTTTGACTAGGCTTGATTTTAGTCATCGTTCTCACTTTAATTCCCTCATTAATGTATTTATGTAGCTACAGACACCTACATCTTTGAGCGACAGACATGTATGTGTAATACAAATTAGGGGGCGTCCATTAATTACGTGAGGCGTTTAGGGGGGTGAGTCGAATTTCACTCAATCTCACGTGGAGGAGAGGGGGGTCTACGCAGTTATCATGTAATTAAAAAAAAAACCGCAAAGAAACAATGTAACATTAAGAGAAAACCGGGTTAAATAAAGTAAAACATGTTTTTCCGCCAATATGGGTAATTCCTACAAAATAATATTTATCGCGGTTATGCGAACGCCACAAAGTAGCACGGTAACTCCTCGATGGTTAAACCGCCACCGGCCAGCCAAGCCAGCCAAATGCAATGCATAAATCCAACGCAAATAGGCACAGATTAGCGTTTTTTACACTAATAGCACGTATTTGAAATATCTCACGTGAGATTATGAGGAGGGGGTGAGGGTCGAGCCAAATCTCACGACATCTCACCAAAGCGGGGGTGGGGGTCGAAAAATCGCCAAAACTGCCTCAAGGAATTAATGGACGCCCCCTTATCTTTCAGTGGGTTTAAGAATTGGTACTCTAGGTATTACGCTGTGCGTACTATTATTGTATAGGAAATTGGAATTGTAGCTAGTGGAATTAGAAAGTCAGTAGAGGAGTGCCCTCACGTGCTACTCTCCCCTGTCCCTCCATGTTGAAGAACGTTTGTGTTGTCCTCTAACCGCGATGAGCCATTCTTAAGCCAAGTACCAACCTATTGTATGTAACACGTTTTAATGTTAAACATATTATTGTTTTTTTAATTTATTTATTGCTATGCTCGGCTGCGATCAATCATGTTATCAAACAGTAATAGGTACGTAATGTTCTTACAGGCCTCCTCTTTTCAAGAGGGAGAGGGCTACAATCTACCATGCAGGCCCAGTGCGGGTTGGTAGATGTCACATGTCTTCGAATTTTTAATTATACGGACATCGACATGCCCGTTTCCTCAGTATGTTTTTCTTCACCGTTTTGAGAGCAGTGTTGATGAAATTATTTACACAAAGTAAAGCACCTGTGTGGGTTCGAGCTCACGACCTAAAAGTTGTAGGTCGGAGCCGATACTACTAGGCCACCACTGCTCAGTACTCAGTAATATATTATTCATACAGCATGTATCAGAAAGGTGGGGTACAGAAAATCAAACTTACCCACTTTCTCCATGAGTACAACATCGTAATCGTGAAAAAAAATGTCAACTGTCCCTAATTTCAATGCATTCGACCCCAATATGTAGGGCGGTCATGGGACAGCAGATAATTTTTTTGCGATTATTATCCGCTGTAACATGTTGGCTCGTAGATTTGCACGCTGTAGCACTGGGGCGCAGGGCAGTCAAAATTACGCTTTTCAAAGCTTATTGCCAAGTGTTTCACACGTGCAGTCTGTGGGCCAACTATACTCAGCGGGCTATCAGCGCCCTACGGGTACAAAATAATAACGGGTTCAGGATGTTGATGGGACTGCCCCGTTTCTGCAGTGCATCAGGTATGTTTGCACAAGCACACGTCGATGGCTTCCACGCTATCGTCAGACAGAAATCTGCCTCTTTGCTCTGCAGAGTACGGGATAGCTAACTCCATCCTGAGACAAAAGAAAGAAAGTACGAGCCTCCTTTAATAGGTTATGTTGTTCGAAGATGTATTTCGAACAACTAGTCTTGTTTCCAAATAAGTTTATTAACATAGATAAATAAGTTATCTTTTTATTATTATCCCAAGAACCTTATCCGAATTAAAGATTATTTTATTTTATTTTTATGCAACACACACAACAATTTTCTGATAAACTAGTATTTGCCAGCGGCTTCGCCCGCGCTGAACTTTCATCCCTATTTAACTCCCTCAGGGGTTGAATTTCGAAAAATCCTTCCGTATTCCTTGTCTACAATATAAAGGGAATCTCTGTGCAAAATTTCAGCTTTCTAGGTCCAAGGGTTTGGGCTGGGCGTTGATGAGTCAGTCAGTCAGTCAGTCAGGACCTTTCTTTTTATTTATATATAGTTAATAAAGATTTTGTATAAATAATTGGACCGTATCAAATCACGAAGCGGTTCATGAAAAGAATAACCTTCTTACAAAATATTTAATAATGATTTTGTTTTTATAGATCATATTGTAAGTATCAACATTAATGGGATGAATTTACGACCAAAACTCAAGGTTCCTGAAAACCATAATTATGCAATTGAATATAGATATCTACCTCATCAACCCATAAATGTGGTGTGCGAAGTACAGCGAACAGACGTGAAATTGTTGGTTTTTGACAATTCCGTTTTCCTTGATGTAAGCAGTTGCAATAATACAGGTAAGTAATTAGAATACGAATAGTTGCTGGCGAATCTTTTACCGTTTAACTGTTTTTAACTGTGTCGACGAAACTCTCATTAGTTGCCATTCATCCGAACATGTTTTTTTTTTTGGTTGGGGAATAATCAAATAACTTCTCCCGCTCTGGGTGGAGCAGGAGGGCGTGTCAGACTTTTATTTACCCACCCGTGTTCCCGCAGTAGCCTGTGTGCCAGGGGAGGGAGTAGGTATCTCTTTCGAACAACCCGCACATCCGGACATGTTCTGCTCCCTGTTTGGTTGAAATTTTTCTGACTGTTTGACTATTTCTTTAGATATAAAGGTAATATAAGGTTTTTCCCTATTATTAATTATTGTCTGTGCGGAAATAGAATATTAAAATAAAAAGCTATTAAAAAGTTATGAGCCAACAAAGATTAGTTTTTCTTACTAATTTAACCTAACTTTGGGCGTGTTTAAGTAATAAAATGTCCAAAACCAAGTCGGTACCGACAAAGCTCAAAAATCGAAAAGTTAAATAAACTTTATTGTTATTAAGATCGAGAGTGTATCGACCAGGGTGGCGTATATATATTCGCTGAAGGTCATACAGGTTTTCACACCGGCCTCGTCACACCCCAACGATGAGGTGGAGACCATGTATGAGGATATATCCAAAGCCATGCATGGCTCTAAAACTCATTTCACTGTTGTCATGGGAGACTTCAACGCGAAACTGGGCTAACGGGACGATGATGAGTTGAGAGTGGGGCAATTTGGAGTTGGACGTTGGAACCACCGGGGTCACTTACTGACCACTTTTATGGAAAAGGAAGGCCTCTTTATGATGAATTCCTTCTTCAGAAAACGTGAGCACAGAAAGTGGACCTGGCAGAGCACTGTTGGTTCAACTAAAAATGAGATTGACTATGTCGACTAGGGCTTTCAAATACTGGATTTTTTCAATTAGGACAATAATAAAACTAATAAAATACGTGTTTTTTTATCTTCAAATCAGTCTTTATTGTTCTTATTTATTGAAAATAAATACGTTTTATAGCTCTCTTATTAAAAAAATTGGTATTGGTTGATAATTTAGGTAGGACTAGGAATTAGGAACATAATGAAAACTTAAACTTAATCTATGTTTTTTGCAGGAAGGCATTTCACATAGACTGTATGGTACAATATCAAAAAATATAAAGGAACTTATTATTATCTAAATGTCATCAGTCTCTTGTAAAAATCAACCCAGGTATCATTGTTTGTAGAAATGTAAGTAAGTAAAGTATAGCTTAACTAGCTAGCAATCATTTGAAATTATCCCATATGCCAGTAGTAAAACGTTTATTTAAAAACTTTGTAAGTTTTCGAATCCGATCTCTCTGGAGTCGACCTAAACTAGAAGAGAGATCTCTTCTTGTTTCTTGTATTAACTACCTTCGATTATTTATATGACATATAAATAATTATTCTAATCTGTCATTTATCTGTTCTCTGTATGCGATAAATTAATAACACCGTATTTGCCTTGCGCTCACTACACACAGGAGTCGGGAAACAATAGTTGGCCTACTATTGTCTTCTCTTTTCGCAATCGCACCGCATGGCAAACTAGTTTTGGGCCATCTTTCAAAAGTATGTAATAAATTAATGTACCAGTCGGTAAACAATAGGCATGGCAGCGCTGATTTCACCAAGGTTAAAGTTATTTATTTAAAAATAATAACAATAAGGTCATGCCGGTCTTGATGTACTCTTTCGGCATACTCAAATGGACTCGGACCGAACTCGACGCGTCGAGTTCGGTCCGAGTAAATAAATAACTTTAACCTTGGTGAAATCAGCGCTGCCATGCCTATTGTTTACCGACTGGTACATTAATTTATTACATACTTCGACGCCCTGGATAGGAGGGTTCTTACGCTGCTGACTGCAACTCGAATGCATCACCCACGGTCATCGGTAATGAGACTGTATATCTCGCGAAAGTGTGGAGGTCGAGGGTTCTTAAACGCTAAGACCCTCCGCAATCGCGAGATATGCAGTCTCAGGGAATATTTCTTAGAGACCGACGTGGGGATGCATCGAGATGTGGCCGTGGTGGACAAGGGCCTCACCCCGCTCTCCTTGGCTAAAGAGGACTGGCCCAAGCCTGTAGTGCTTGACACTAATGATCGCATGGAGGTATGGGAGAGTAAGGAGCTTCACGGACGCTTTTTCCGGGCTCTACATGGACCCGGTGTAGACCAACTAGCGTCCGTAGCCTGGCTGCGTTTCGGTGACCTCTTTGGAGAAACCGAAGGTTTTATCTGTGCAATTATGGACGAAGTAATCATGACGAACAATTACCGGAGATTTATTGTGAAAGATGGTACGGTTGACATCTGTCGGGCATGCCACCGTCCGGGAGAATCAATAAGACACATAATCTCCGGGTGTTCTCGTCTTGCTAACGAAAAGTACTTGCATAGGCACAACCTTGTAGCCAGGATTATCCACCAGCAACTTGCTCTAAAATACAGCCTTGTGGAATCGGAAGTGCCGTACTACAGGTATGTGCCCGACCCAGTTCTCGAAAATGGACATGTCACACTTTACTGGGATCGATCCATCATCACTGACAGGACTATTGTTGCCAATTAACCTGATATAGTGGTGGTGGATCGACTAGAGCGGCGTGCAATGATCGTTGACATAACGGTCCCGCATGACAGGAACCTCGTGAAAGCCGAGAAAGATAAACAAATCAAGTGTCTAAAATAAAATCTGTGATCACGGTATTACGGGATCCCGGAATACCGGTATTGAAAGCCTAAGTCGGTACTGATTAAGTTTTGGAGATTTTACACGTTTTTTTAAATTAGCAAGAAAAACGAATCTTTGTTGGCTCCTAACTTTTCTTTGGTTTTTAATTTTAGTATTCCGTTTCTGTATAGACAATATTAATAATAAGACAAAACCAAACCATGTTTAATTTTTGATGTACATTGGTGCCGATTCTGTTGTCACAAAATTCTCTAAACTAGACTAAAAATCTCCAAAATTTAGTTTATTCCTGTCAAACGACGATTTCCTATTCTGAAATTGACTAAAGTGACACAACTTAACTATATTTTAGTTTGACAGCACTAAGATTGCACTGAATTATTAGTTTAGTGAAAATGGTAATTTTGCTATTCTGTTGCTGTCAATTTCATTATTCTATTCAACCTAAAATTTTGGTTGTCTAACTAAATCTGACCATTTTTAATCGCGATTAAATAGGTGTGGAATAAAATTAGTTGTCAGGAACTAAAATTCACACCGACACCTCGACTTCTGGTGCAAAAATAGTACTGTATTTTTTTTTCTTTTCTTTTACTTATATCTCGAAAACGGTGTGTCCTATCGCAAAAATAATGAAAATTTCGACCCCCTCTAGGACACCCCCAAACACCTCTAAAACTCAACATGTGGATAATAATTTTTCATATTTTCCATGAAAAAAGTGAAAATTCCATATAAATCACGTCGAGGCTACCGAACCCGGCGCGCTGCTGGCTCTAAAAAAAAACACGGGGTAGGGGCAAACAAGTACCACGTTGCGAAGCCAAAACATACTACGTGCTAGTCGCGATTGTCAAATTCGATTTTAGTTGTGTCAAAATAGTTTTTAAATTTAGAGATATTTTTTTGCAGAATAGCGTTTAGATTCTCATAGTAAAAAGTAAGGAATTTTAGTTATAGTTTAGTTAGTTTAGTTCGGTGTACAACAGAATCGGCACCATTGTCAAACAATGGAGTCATACACTCCCGAAGTTTGAATGGGAAAAATGTGGACTAGGTTCACCTTAACCGCCAGAATTTGCGCGGTTAATGTTATAGTTATTTTGTGACGTCATTTTAACAATTATTATAATAGTACAACACGTATTTCGATTAACTGGAGATTTGACAGCTGACAAGGCATTGGTTAACGTTAAAGTTAGTTGGTGCAACTCACTCATAGAGGACTCGCTTGAATTCAGTTCAGTCGACGCGAATGTGTTAGAAGTATCTGCTTATTCTGTAAAAAAATATTTATGCGTTTGGTATAACATAACATCTTTAACGACGGGGTGTTTTTTTTTAATTACAGATCTATTATCAGACAAGAAGGTTAATATGTCGTTTAATCTCGAATCTAAGGATGACAAGAAATTACAGTGTTGGTCTGATTATACGAATGGTTCAAGTGCTGAACAAGTCGACATGTATTTTACTGCAGGCGCTTTCCATTCTGGTAAGTAGATCGTGGAAGTCTCGGCAGTTGACCGAACTTATAATAATGTAAGTCCTAGAGGCTTAGTTTTAAGTTTGTGGCGATCATTGGACCTTGACACAACTATTTATACAAAACAATAATACACAAACATGTAGGGGTGGTGTGGATGACCGAAATAAACACTTTGACTTCTTGATAACTTCTTTAATTTTAATTATTACTTCTTAGAAGATTGAAACGTCATAACATCTTAATAGCTCGCTCGCCTCTCCCTTCTCCCTCCCACACATACTCTCTCATTCACTCATCGCTGCGTTCACATTCTTACTTATTTTCTTAAAATTATGATGCGTTCTGAATTAACATCCTACAACTCGGCCATTCTGCTCTCAGTCTGCCCTCAGACTGACTCTAGTACAATAAAACAAACTAAGCTACTTTAATAATCTTTACAGTTTACCAAAAAATAATACAACAGACGTTTCTGAATAAAACTAAAAAAACTAAACATTAAACCTCTTCTTACTTATTATAATATACACTCACACACACATTCATTCCTTAACAATACTCCAACATGTAAGTATTATCTAGGTACAGTCTTACTTACTACTTAAATGTCTAGGTACATTTGTTATGCTGAATTATTACTATAATGGTAAGTTCTTGGTGGTTTCTTAATCACTAAATAGGCAATTACTGAACTCTTCAACTTTTATACAGAATTACAGACCTAAGGCAGTTTATAAGTACCTACTCAATTACATCTTACAATGAGATAAAATGAATGATATTTTTTCATTAGTTTGCTACAGTTTGTCTATAAAGTCGTGACATTAAATGATGGCGTTGCTAACATACATGTAGCAACCCTATATAGTGTGACCAAAATGATTTTGATACTAGCAGTTCGTTCAAGTAAAGTGAGTAAATAAAAGACACATTATACAGACATATTTTGTTTTAGTTTTATTTACAGTAGGTTAGCCTATCTCCAGCAGTGGACGTCTTTCGGCTGAAATGATGATGAGGTACCTCTGCTTATGAAAAGTTTTACCAAGCATTTTTAATTGAACCAGAATGAATATATTGTAGTAAAAAAAAACTAATATTAATCACTCTCACTCATCATTGGATTCCAAATATTCAGCAGTGCGCAGTGCACAAATATTAAAATCATCCATTTCTTTCTTTGGCCTGCCTTTCCTGTGTTTCCCAGGAGTTTCGAATTTGCCATCATTCTTATAACCTTCGTTCACTATCCGCCTAACTGTACTCTCTGATTTTCCTGAAAAAAAGGAAAAAGAATTGTAATGGAATGGAAACAATAACTTATTGCCATGAAGCAATTAATTCAAATTGGTAGAAACCTGAATGGACTGAGTTGTACCATCCTAATGTATCAAAAATTATAGTCATACTATAATATGATCTATTTACAATGTCAATCTAACCTAAAAATGTACAATGTAAACAATGCCTTTTTTGGTCTCCAAATCGTAAATTCAGTAAATTTGTAACTTCAGACAGGTTAAAAATAAACAATAACACGATTACATACCCGTCATAGATGCTGTTCGCCCATAAATATCATCCAAATCCCACAAAATTCGTCCAGCTTTGTGCTCCGCGAAACATCGCTGGAAAACTTTAAAAATCACTTCCCGCGTGCCACTCCGATTTACTTTACTCATTTTTTAAAGTTTTCTGCGCAGTTTGGTCTTGCAATTTAATCGAAACAATGAGAAATACAAAAGGAAAACTTCCACAACTCAAACCCGATGACTGCATTGACAGCTGACGTACTAATGTTTGGTGTTGCCAGACATATGATTAATGTTAGTTCCTCAAACATTCATGTCACGACTTTATAGACAAACTGTAATTATGGTACAACACCTGTCAACATTACTCACTTTATTAAACAAAATAGAATGGTAAGTTAGCTGCATTCAACGGTAAGTATGAAATCTTAATTATTATTTTCTTATTTAAAATTAACTGAATTGTTAACAAGACATCATTGTGTTTATTTCGGTCATCCACACCACCCCTACATACATAAACACGACATATTATACACAATACAATACTCACACTTGTATATATATTAATACTGTTTATTTAAATCGATCACCAACATACACAATAAACATGGTATTTTCGAAGCGCGCCGCGTCTACGACACGCTGTGACGTGGTGGTGCGCTGGAGTGGGGTCGCGCCGCTCAGCGCGCGTTCGGCCACCTTGGGTGACCTTAAGTCCGATCTCGGTACCGCGACGCTAAGCCCACGTAACTTGTGCCATTCCGATTCATAATTTATTCGTATAATCCTTCAGGATTAGCTTAATAGTTTAGTTTACGAACTGTGTATAAATTTCTCTGTGTATAAACTATCTGTGTGTATGTCGAAGTTATGTGCCTTTCTTCTGTGAACGTCTGTGTATTGTGTTGAACAATTATAACCGTGAGTAACAAATTACCACCTTTTATTTACAACTGCTCACCACACAAGCACATGATTAGTGTACAGCAAAACACTAAAAGCTTTTAGCCCTGGCTCTAGAGCTTTGATTGAAGCAGCCACAAGCAAAGTCCGGTTAAGCAACCGACAACCTCCTAGGGTGAACTGTGAGATGCCAAATCAAGAAAAAAGATACGTGTGGCACTCGGGGACTGCCGCGGTAAAGCTATTGCATAGCATTTTATATCAACGTATGCAATTATAATTATTTATTTAAGCAGTATTTTTTTTTCTTTGATATTAATGCAGTTTTTTTTTGATATAAATTCAAGTTACACTTTTTGAGCGTGGTGACCGATAAGAAAACAAATTTTATTATATCGTACAGTCGTACCATCGTTTTTTTTTTGGGTGGGAAATCATCAAATAACTTCTCCCGCTCTGGGTGGAGCAGGAGGGCGTGTCAGACTTTTACTGACTAAAACCCACCCGTGTTCCTTCATTAGTCCGTATGCCAGGGGCTGTGGTATCTCTTTCGAACAAACCCGCACCCCTGGCAGGCATCGGCCCTTGCGGGCTCCATCATTTTTGTGCTGAGATCTCTTTGAGGCGCGCGTGGAACACAACGCGCCGTCGACTTGGGCATGGTTCTTACCGGACAGCGAGCTACCCATTACTCGCCGTCCGCAAGCTCATGTCTACGGTGGCCGGAAATCGGCCTGGGATTCCCGACGCCCAGGGCGTCTCCGTATCCTGCGGCGGCCCATCCACGGACCAACCGCGGCAAGCGTAGCTTAACCTGGCCGATCGACCCGTGCTGCTATTGTAATTTAGCCACAAACCCTTTTAATATAGACAGTTAGTAAGCTGGAAATGCCAGCGCGATCTAGTTTTAAAATATTGACCAACAAAATATTGACGTCTTTATGTCATAAAAGATCTGCTTACAATAATACTTCATGCATTTCATTTTATATCTACATTTATGTAAACCCGGGGTGACGAGGTAATATTATATTAAAAATGTCATTTTGTAGGTATTTTTTGCATTGAGTGTTGCTGATTTATGTTATGGGTCATCTCAGATTATAAAACAAAGGCAGATAGACCGCGCGGAACACAAAGAGTGAAGCCAAAAAACCAAATACTAAAGCGTCGCATTGTATATAATGCGAGGCTTTAGTATTCGTTTTTTTGACTCTTGGGTGTTCCGCGCGGTCTATCTGCCTTTGTTTTATAATTTGAGAGGGTCAAGTACAGCAAATCAAATAATTATGCGGAAAGATGGCTAACTTTTAATCTGCGATTTACTCAATTGATTCAATTACAGTCACTGTTCCTTAAGAAATCTTAAATATAATATGCAACATAATAATAAAAGATTTTATATTTTTTTTTATATGTTTTTTTTTATATTTTTAAATGTTTTTATATTTTTATAATAATGTTTAAAAATGTAATTTATAAGTATATTTAATGGAATAAAGGCATAGTAATAAAGATATATATTACATACAAAGAAAATTAAACGATAAAAAAAAGTAAAGGGAAAATCAATTAGGCATAAAAAAGGCCGTCAGCATCGCTGTAGTGGGAAAATGCCCAAAAAGCTGGCAGCGTTGCCATGTTGCGTTGCATGGCAATGCTGATTCTTTGACCTAAAAATAGGCCAGCCCTCTGGTGCCGTGAGGAGTCAACCAATCTCTTGACAATGACCCGAAATACTCGATGACCACTCGGACCCAACTGTATTAGTATTTCGACGGCTTAAACATATTATAGCTCACAATAAGGTTATTTTTGTGCCGTTTGATGTTTTCTGGACCTGCAGCAGTCGCCCCAGCACAGTCCGCCGTGCTAGGAAGTTGGGATGGCGCGAGGGTGTAGACCCAGGTTGCATTGCACACATAAGTATTGACCACAAAAAAAATCTTAAGTTGTTTACCCTATCAGTTTTTTACAAAAAAAAAAAAAAAGTTCTCGACAACCTATTCAACGACTGTCTGTACGTCGTCCATGTTCACATAGCCTCCCATGTCTTTTCAGATCAATATTCATTGAACATGGAATTGCCATCAAACGGTACAGTGATGCAACTTTATAATGACGAGAACAAACTGAAAGTGATTTTCTATGAGTTTGAAGAAAACGAAACATTGCAGTTGAAATGTGGCCCTCTTCGCTTTCACCGCCAAGGACCAGTTGTATACCTACAATTTGATGATTCTGGTAAGTAACAATACTTGGGCGTACTCACAGTTACAAAATAGGAACTGTCAAAGAAAAACACAGAAAAATATAAAATACGATAAAGCCATATATGGTACCAGCCTCCCCTGGTCCCACAATAGTACTACCGGTATTTTTTTTATCCGTGGTCCCGCCGAGAAATGCTACCGAATTTCGGCTGTATTATGACTTGACTAAGGTTCAATTTTAATGACGCAAAATTGTATTTCTCGGAGGGACAGTAACCACCATGTTAATTCGACAACATTATTACCCGGCGGGACCATGGGCAAAAAAAATACCCGTGGTAACTTCCACGGACCACGGGAGGGACCACAGGGTACCATATGAATAAAACGACACTTGGGGCAAGATTCACAGTTCGTATGTTCTCATTAGCAATATTAACATTATTCACATATAAATAAGGTTAACTCTATTTCACAAGAAACCGTTAACATTGGCTTTGCCACTTTCTAGGCTGTTAAATTTCTTAGTGGTTCATAAATTAAACCGGCTCGAGTAAACTGTAGCTAACCCTGGCGGGAGGCCTAAATGTCTGGGGGGAGGCCTATGTTCAGCAGTGGACGTCTTTCGGCTGTAATGATGGCGGCGACTCTCCACCACATAAAAGGGTCTTCGCTTTTCTGGAGCTGGTTTTCTTCATGCGACCTCCGTTATAGCTCCGTAAAAACTGAGGAGGCTGATGCAAGTTTCTGTTATAGACAAGTTACAATCGTTCCTCGCTACTACCTCGCTCTTCTGCACTTTCTCGCTCCGCTCATCCCATGATGCATATTATAGTCTCAAATGTGACACAGATTTTCCTTGTCCGGCTCAAACGTGTGAGGATATTCTTTATTGTGAGGCGGTTTGTTATTATCGTCAAGTCTTCTTACAATTTCAGAAGAATGCCAGACATATGGTTGCAGTGTTTCTAATACATTACACTTAACTAATGAAACCATGGAAACAGTTTGTTATTTAAAAGAGCAAGTGAAAAAAAAAACGAAAAACGAAGAAAAAGTGTTAAGAGAGATAAGAGTGATGCTCCGCAAGAGAGTTCGGACTACTACCACAACTACTACTACCACCACTACCACCACCACCACCACCACCACTTCCACCACTCCTACTACTGGATACCGAACAGATGGCAAGTATTCAAACTTTAATACTATCGTACTTTTAGTCTAGGACCCGTACAAAATACCTAATCAACATCTGCCTAGCCTTTTCCCAACCATGTTTGGGTCTGTTTCTATTTTAACCGGATGAAGCTGAATACCAGAATTTTCATAGAGCGACTGACTAACCTCCACCAGTTACTGGGCAATACGATACCCCTTACTCCCCTAAGAATAACTATTATGCTTTGCTTTTATGATTTATGATCACCATCATAATAACCGTAGTTTCATTTGACAGTTCAACAAAAATCATTGCGTTATTTACGATGTTGAACAGACACATTTTTCGAACATATGAAGCAATGGTTTAAGGCGCAGACAGCCAACTTTTAAGCACTTTCTATTGAAGATCACGCCTAAACGGCTTGTCTTATGTATTTGAAAAAATTATATGTGAAACTAGACAATTTTCTTCGTCATTTGATATGTGAATATTTTAAATAATATTTTTATAACATAATGTAATTAATTGCTAAAGTAATGTCTATCGCGGACATAAAAACGATAATCACGCAAAAACTATCGGGTGTATTTCCATGAAACTTTCACCATCTAAAAGACAATTTAATCACCCAAAATTTAATATACGGTTTTTCTTTATCTCAACATGGGTCTCATTTAAATCAACATGGGTTGTTTTTCGAAACACTTGATGCGCGTTCAGGCGGGGTCTCTTGCGAGCGACGGGCGGCAGTACATCGCTGTAGGTAACTGTCAGCTATCGTCGCCTTAACAATCTGTTTCAAAACGAAACAGATTATGATGAATCGTGAGTTACGTAATTAGGGCGCTGCTCTTTCCCGCGACTATCAAATAATGTCGCAGCCGGTTTATTAACCGCGATTAACAAAACCAGCAAACAAACAAAATGGATGCCATCTTATGTAGTTTAGTTGATTTGAATCACATCGCCTTGAAACCATTAACCAGTACACCACAAGTCAGTGGTAACATTTCGAGGAGGAGTTGGCCTAGTGTAGTATCTACGGAGTTTCAATAGAATGCGAAGTTAAGGGTACATTAGGCGCGGGCTCGAACTCACTGGTGGGTTTGGCTAAAAAGCACGCTGTCTCACCAGGCTTCGAGTCCGACAGAGGTAGTATCCGTGATGAGCAGTTAGACGACACGCACAACATTATTGAGTGAGCTGCAGGATCAGTTAGTAAAACAGGCGCGTAAAAAATTAAGAAAAGTCCTTCGGAAGATCGGGTTTTCTGAAAAAACCACTGCACAAATCAATTACCAATAAAGTGTATTGAACTTTTCGATAACTGAGCTTTGTCGGTACCGACTTAGTTTTGGAGATTTTACACTTCTTTTATTACTTAAACACGCCCAAAGTCAGGTTAAAGTAGCAAGAAAAACGAATCTTTGTTGGCTCACACTTTTTAATGGCTTTTAATTTTAGTATTCTGTTTCCGTACCGGCAATAATAATAATGATACAAAATCATACCATGTACAAGTTTTGATGTACATTGTCAAACAGTGGAGTAAACCCCCCCGAAGTTTGTATGGAAAAAATGTGGAGTTGTTTCACCTTAAAGAAAGAAGAAAGGAAAAAGAAATCAAAAGTACCTATTCATTTCGTTATAAACGAAGTTGAGCAGACAAAGTTTTCTAAAATATGAAACAATTAATTAGCAATAAAAAAGTAACAACTTTTACAGTAATCTTACCTCGTTTTAACTACAAGATATACCTATGCCCTATGCTAGGCCGTCGACACAATTCGAAACAAGCCGAGTGGCTGCAAATGTTCTGCGTCGAATACGTGCAACTCACGCACGAACTCCTCTGAGAGGATGCAGAGACTTCAGTGCAAGACAAAAGACTATTAAGAGTCTATTCTACTAAGTACTAACGACTATTAAGAGTTATTAGAATCAAGTTCTTCCAACTTATCAGACAGCTGTGCTGCTGGGGAGTTTGTTGCGCCACTTCTTCTTCCCAGCTAAGGCACTAGGAAGTGGTGAAGGGTGGGCGTTTTTGGGGGTCTGTCTTATGTAATTTTGACGTTCGAAAAGTGCTGACTCTCAGCCTAGTTTGAATAAATGACTTTTGATTTTGATTATATTTGATTGGAAGTGCATACTAGTATTTTTCCCTATTCTTGTGTATATTTGTTATTAGTTCTGTTAGGGTTTGTGAATTTTGATTTTGCTAATCAATAATTTTTATTGATATATTCATAATACTTATCACTTTAATATTTTACGTTGGCAACTTACTACTTTTCACTTTAATATTTTACGTTGGCAACTTTATCTTTGCTGGTATTTGTGGTCGTTCTGTGATTGGTTGACGCAAAATAACGGGAACCAATCAGAGGACTCGGTTTTCCCGCTCAAAATTGAGGGGATTGACGTGGGTGAAAAAGAAACAAAAGGCGGGCGGAAAAATTAGGCTCTCGAAGCGATAGGTGGTGCTAGATTTTTTTAAGTAACTGATGCTGAAGTATTAATTGTATTGATTTTTATGCTTAGAAGTTAAATATAAGACCATTACGAATGACTGTTGTATATTATTATTCAACTACGGTCAGTTCCTGTTGGTGTTTTTTACAGTTCGTTGAATCCTTTGCTGAAAAAATTGTGGACGCGAGAATCAATAAAATCTTTGACGGTGGTATATTTACTCTTGCAAGAAATTGTCAACATTCCGTAAAAAGTGGTAATCTATTTGCAAAGCCAGATCTTAGGAAGCTGTAGTGGATGACACTATCACCAACCAGCCACCTACCAGTAACCAGTACCTACCTTTTTAACCGACTTCAAAAAGGAGGAGGTTCTCAATTCGATTGTTTTTTTTTTGTATGTATGTACACCGATTACGCTGAGATTTAAAATCCGATTTACGTGATTCTTCTTTAGTGCAATGCGGAATCGCTGCCAATTGGTCCCATAAAAATGTAACATAGTTTGGTCTAGTTTTTTGATTTATGAACATTTTTAGACGGATTTGAAAAACCCGTTGAGCGACCACGGGACACACCGTGTCGCATTTTCTCTCTCACATTACTCTCTCGTACATTGTGTGTACATAAGAGAGAGAAAACACATTTATCACTGTTTCGTTCTTATGAATGCATTTAGAAAGAGAGCCCACAGTTGTCGTCACTTGGGCCTCCGCTTTTATCTGTAAGCTTCTTGGGTACAATAATCCTTAGGAGAAACAGGCGTGATGTGCGTTGACAAGACAATGTATTGTAAAATTTCATTACTCAAACCTTTGTTGTTGTAGCAGAAAACTCAACCGCTAGTAATTCTTCCCCTGCACTGCCGCCGCCCGCGCTATTAACAGCGGATAAAGGTAAAAGTCAACAATATTTTACTGCCACTGTGTCGTGTTTCGCTTTTGCCATATCAAAAAAGAACTGGTTTAAAAACTAAATTCTAAGATTAGACCAATTTCATCAGAGTTTTGAGCGTCTGAGTGCCATGGATATTTGAAGAGCAACCGAGATCGCCGAAATATGCGCATCTCATCCAGGGATGTTATGGAGCTCCGTAACCGTAACCGAACCTAACGGATATCCGAACGAAATGAGTGACCGTAATTCCGTAACCGATATAAAAGTTTCTAATAATTTCGGATAGGGGCGGAGTTTAAACGAAACATGTATTGACAGGTTTTTGTTGGCCAAGCCGACACACTAGACGCGCGCGGCCCGTACTTTGTTAATTACTTCTATTGCTTAGTCTAAACTAGTCAGTCATTGAGGGATTACATTACAATTTTGCATTTACAAGTACGAGTTAGATACAGTTTTGTGTGAATTACTAAACTGTTTACATCTTGGCAAAAAGTCTAGTTTAGTTTGGATTTTTTTATCAAGTTAATGCAGACTTTGTGAAATGTTAACAGAGTGGTAAAAACTTTCCACGAAATGGAGGTCATCTACTCTGAAACTTCATGTTAAATCAAAAGTTTTGATTGTTTCTTTATTTAATAGAGTCAAATCATTACCTATTTTTATATTTTTCTTTTACAATTCCTTAAAAAAAAATATCCGGAAACTAAAATATCCGAAAGTAACGGATTATCCGAAATGATTCCGTATTCGTAACCGTTATCGAAACCGATAAAATATCGTATCCGTATCCAGGTCCGAAATTGCATATCCTAATCAAACCTTGTTTCCTCTACCCATGGATTCGTCCGACGGTTTATCGAGAACTGATAGATACTTTAACATTATCTCCGAGGCACACAGGGGTGTCGATACATACAAATAACCACCCATCCTCAAACTAACCGCCATAACTGCTACTTAACCACACAGGGCTGATCAATCTGCGCAGTTATTTAGTTACGAACTTCCAAACTGTTAACATATTTTTTTCATGCCAAAATAACAATCCCGAAGGTGACGGTAGACCACAGAGGGCAGCGGCGTTACGTTTGACAATATACGCAGGTGACAGTGCCGCTGCTGTTTGTTTCCGAACTCGACTTCACATCTACGACGGCAGCAGCACCTCTTTTCATTAGTTTCGCGAAACTCATTTGTCAAACTAAAGATACGTTTGAAGCCCTAGTGTGCGTTTCATTTAACCGTCTCGATCAAACGCATCGAGCGCGTTAGGCGCTCCGATTGGCCTTCGATTGGTGAAGGACCAATCGGAGTGCCGAACGGGGTCGATCAAGATGGTTAAAAGAAACTCATACTAGGCCCACTTGTCGCTCTGTTAGTGTGGGCTGCTGTCAGCACTACTGTTAGTCTGGCGTCATTCGACCTCAGCAGCAGGCGGCAATATCGTCATTTACAACAGCGTGGTCGCTGCGATCTGTTGGAGCAATTGGGCGGAACTGTCGCCGTGGTTTGCCGTCGCCTTCGGAAATTTGGCTTCATATATGAGGTCCCGGCAAATCAAGCTATACATTTTCAGTATAAGCTGACTTCTTTGATTGTACGAACACCCGATACAATGCGAGGTCAGCTAAAACTGGAAATGTACAGCTTGATATGTCGCCGTGTGTACTAAAGATGTGATTACAGTACCAGTGATTGCCGGCGCCGCCTTTTGCATCATCATCATCTGCGTAGCTGCTGTCATCATCAAGCTGCGAAAGAGAAACCACTCGCAGGTACTCACGCTTTACTACCGCACACAGGCCCTTAAGGCGGAGATTTCTTGAAAACGCTCAAAATGGTGGTGGTTTAAACCAGTTTATCTCTATAACCGTAAATAATTTTGAAAGCAAAAAAATAAGCTATATTTTTAAGTCTTTTTTGCATACAGTGATCGTACTCAAAACATAATTAAACATATTTTAATGCATCAAAAAAATCATCAAAGTCTCCTTTTAATTATCTTTAAAACCAGTTTATCCCTTCAATAACAATTATTATTATAATTAAAAATATACCATAAAATTTTAAATGCCAAACTGCATCCAGTGATGGATTATTTATTATCAAATAGTTAATATCAAATTTTATACGATTTTATTTGCATTTTTACGACAGTGCTTGCTCATTTATTATTCGAATTTATTGCAACAGATTTTAACCCGTATCAGATTGCAGTAAGAACTATTATCGCTCATAACGACAATACGACGAGTACATTCAAAATTACCAGGGCCTTAACATAGCCTCCCCTATACAGTGTGTAACTGAATTAATGTACTTACATTATGAAAGTAGTTTGTTCAGAAGCGTTTTCTATACTTTTTAATGCCTATAGGTAATTTTTATCAACCGTTAAATGGTTAAACTATGTAAGTTACAGCACACTTCCGCTGTACAGTCAAAGCAAACCAAAATGGACGAAGTAACTACTACGCTGACCCAGGGGCCATCCATAAATTACGTCTTTTATACGTACGTAATTTTATAGTTTCTGACACCCCCTCCTTGTCACAGGTGGTCACACTTGTAACCCCCTTGTGTGACGTCATATTTTTTTCAATTTGAAGTATAGAATTAAGATTAGGTAAGTAAAGTTTTAGTATTTTAGGTTTTAACATGTTATGTCACAAAGCTTTTGACCTCCCCCTGGCCCTTGTCATACAATGTCACATTTCGTTGACACCCTCCAGCCCACTTAAAGTGTGACGTAAGTTATGGATGGCCCCTTATGTGTCCGACTATATGCGAGCGTATATTTGTGATGTGGCCACAACTTTCTTCTACAATTAGTATTAGGTACTTATAGAAAATAATAAATAAACAACGTTTTATACATAATAATAAAAATTCAGTGTTTGTATTATGATTCATCATCATTATCATAATATCAGCCGAAAGACGTCCACTGCTGCACATAAGCCTCCCCTAAAAGGGGGGATTAGCCATAATCGCCACGCTTGGCAGGCGGGTTGGCGATCGCAGTATGGAGGCCGAATGCATAGAGAACGCTGCTGCCCATTCTCCAGTAAGTCCCTTAGTCACCTTCTACGACACCCACTGGAAGAAATGGGATGGTGCTATTCTTTTACGCCCGGTATCACACGATTATAACATAATATTTTAGTGTTAATGGTGTGCGTTAATTAGAGACATGTTGTATATTTTTCACTTACGTGACATTCCGAAGAATTGCCAAACTTAAGTGGCAGTGGGCAGGGCACATTGCTCGCAGAACAGATGGCCGATGGGGCCGAAAAGTTCTGGAGTGGCGACCGCGTACCGGAAGACGTAAAGTTGGAAGGCCTCCCACAAGGTGGACCGATGACCTTGTGAGGGCCGCGGGAGTCCGCTGGATGCGAGAAGCACAGAACCGGTCGAAGTGGCGGAGCTTGGGGGAGGCCTATGTCCAGAAGTGGACGTCTTTCGGCTGAAATGATGATGATGATGACGTGAAATCCACACGGACGGAATGAAATCGCGGCGGGATTTTATCATACATTTTTTTTTTTGTGTGGGAAATCATCAAATAACTTCTTCCGCTCTGGGTGGAGCAGGAGGGCGTGTCAGACTTTTACTGACTAAAACCCACCCATGTTCCTTCAGTAGCCCGTATGCCAGGGGCTGTGGTGTCTCTTTCGAACAAACCCGCACCCCTGGCAGGCATCGGCCATTGCGGGCCCCATCATTTTTTGTGCTGACATCTCTTTGAGGCGCGCGTGGAACACAACGCGCCGTCGACTTGGGCTTGGTCCTTACCGGACAGCGAGCTACCCATTACTCGCCGTCCGCAAGCTCATGCCTACGGTGGCCGGAAATTGGCCTGGGATTCCCGACGCCCAGGGCGTCTCCGTATCCTGCGGCGGCTAGGGTCGCGAGGGCGCATATGCTGCCTCTCCCTCACGTGCGCCGCCTCCCTTTTCGCGAGCATTACTGCTTCGCTGAAGGAGGTGACGGCTCCCCATGCCCTCTCGCTCCGTACCATGGCCTGGACCAGGGCCGGACGCGAGGGATCGCCGCCGCCGATCGCCTCCACGAGGACACGGCTGTGCTCCGCCCAAGCCGGGCAGACCGCCACCGTGTGCTCCATCGTGTCCTCAGGGCGATCTTCGCAGTGGAAACACCCGGGCGTTTCCTCCCGCCCTATCCGAAACAGGAACCTCCCGAAACAGCCGTGTCCGGTGAGGACCTGCGTCAGGCGGAAGGTGAGGACGCCATGCCGCCTCTCAAGCCACTCCTCAAAGAGGGGACTTACCGCCGCAATCGTGGCGTGCCCAGCACTGGGTTGCGACAATCGCACACTCCATGTCGCCATGAGATCCCGCCGGAGCTCTGTCCGCTGTGCCGCGATTTCCCGCGGCAGCGGAGTTACGCCCCCGGCGTTTGGCCTCCTCGCGCCACTCCCACATTTGCGCGAGGACCTTTGCCTCCAGATCCCATGGCGGTAATCCGGCATCATACACTTGATTTTACACTCTCGGTGTTGAACGGAGCGTCGATAATCCAACTGAATGCAGCGCGAATCATTCTTACAGCGACAAAAAATCAGTCTTCGATTTTCAACTCTTGGCGCTAAGCAAAGCGTTGAAGTTCCACTGAGCGAAAAAATCCCGCGTCGATTTTATTATTTTGTTTATTTTATTAATTACACATATAAAATTTACCGTTTTAATTTGATCTATTTACCGTCTAGGGAGGACCCCACGATCGCAACTACCGGAATCTACAGACCCCGAGTGAGACCTCCATTCCCACCTCTCCACCTCAATGGGAATCTAACTATGCTGTGCCGGTGGACCGCAGACCCGAGGACACGACGTATAGCGTGCCCTGCCAGGAACCGGCGCTCTACTCCACGCCAACACCCAAAAACCTGAGGAACAAGAAGACGAAGACTGTCGATCCAACATATGCGGTCTTAGAAGTACCAAACGCACGAGGCCAGAAGAATACTTTCAAAGAAACAGACGATCCTAACTATTCGGAGGTCTATGCTAACAGACAAGAACAATGCTACGCCAAAGTATTGCCAAAGAGTGTGAGGAACAAGATGGCACAGGATAATAATCCTTATTCGTATGTGACTAACGAACCGGCGTATGCTAACACTGCTGAGCCGGAGCCGATGTACTGCGAACCTGCCAAAGCTCCGGTCGGGACGTATGCTAATTTAAATAATTCTCACTATGCGAACAGTAACGCGCCAGAATATGTGGAGCCCACTTATTGTGAGCCTCAGAAACGGATGAAGTAGTTTATTCCGGTGTAGTATCTAAACGTGTACAGTCGCCAGCAGATCAAGCTATCCCAAACTGTCAAATTTTCCCAATTGAACATAAACCTTATTCTTATGTAATGAAGTTGAAAAACTATCAAACAAATTTGACAGATTGGGGTAGCTTGATGTGCTGGCCTCTGTACATAGTTTCGGTTTATTAGTCGACTCGCATTACGTTTATAAATTTTTCGGCTCATCGAAAATTCCAGAAATTCAACGAAATGTTAAGGAAAAAGTACACTAACTACATTACATGAAATACAAAACGTGACAGTTGCTTAATACGAATTTCTTTACACCGCAAATAAATTAACTTTTATATTATTTAAAGCGAGGATTCGCGAGTCGACTCGAATAAGCCATAGGCTTTTTCCACTAAAGAGCACGAACTTCTAGCAGATTCTACGTTATTGTGTTGCCATTGACTTTTAACTTAACAAATGAATGAACCGGAGTTTTTTTTTGTATTTATTTGTATAGTTAGTTATTAATTTTATTTATATTTTTCCATTGATTTTTATTTATGCAGGGTAAATTTTTAACCAGTGCGCAAACTGTAACCATGAATTTAGCGTATCATTTTAGACGTAGAAATTTTTCGTCGATTACACAAAAAAAAAACAGCTGTTTCATAGAAAATTGCAATACTATGCGGTTAAAATTTATGGAACAGCTGATTTTGCTTTGTAATAGCTAGCGGCTCTAGAATGATAATTATGCTGAATTCATGGTTAAAGTTTGCGCACTGCTTAAAATTTTATCCTGTATGTGGAAATATAATATCTGAGATAATCTTTAACACACAAAATAAAGTTATTCCAAGTTTAAGCCTATTAAAATGTATGGTTATTCCTTTGTTAATCCTGGTACTTATAACTTTATTCTGTGTTTTGGAAGTAAGAGGGTAAGACTGGAAAATGTTACCTCCGCGAAGAGTGAACGAGAAACTAGCTACTACATTGTTACAAGGATTTTTTTGGCACTTGAGTGACATTGATAGAACGTTGTTGGTATAAAAACATTGTTCGATCAATTCATGCTAGTTTCAACAAGTTACGGTGAATTTTGTAGCGAGTTTCCGTAGAATATAATTTTTTAACGCGAGTTCCCGTAGAATGGCCTAGCTTTTGAGCAATGTAAAGGTGTATGCGCCCACGCGCCGTATAGTGCAAGAAAACCGCGCTACAATCACAATCTAACCACTGATTGTAGCGCGGTTTTCTTGCACTATATGGCCCGTCAGCTTTGTCAGGTTTCAAAAAGTGAAGACAGTATTTTTGCAGTATTACAACAAAATCACTTGATTTTTTCTATTTTTATTATTTATTAGAATTAATTAATTATTTATATTATTTTTTAACAATTACTTGCAAGTCCAGCTTGTAATCGTTTGACTCGACTGGCTTTATTTAATTTACTTCATTTAGGGCAGAATTTTCAGTAGTAAATATTGCGGTTTGCATTGAATAAGTCAGTGGCGGTATGACAACTTTTGTATGGAAAATATGTCAAACTGTCTAAATCGGAGAGTTTGACATATGTATTTTCCATACAAAAGTCTTCAGATAAAAGTTTTCTGACTGTGGCAAAATCAGCCCTTAATTTACTCAATTAAGTTTAGAAAAATAAATTCGTAGTTAAACTAAGTATGTATCATAATTATAAATATGCTCAATTTACAAATCAATTGGTAATCATACAAGTAGGTACCGTACGCAATTACCTACTTACTGCTGTGTTAACACATTAAATTGCAATCGATGGCAATGCCTTTCATTTTGACAGTTGAACGACGTTCATTTATTTACTTACCTCGTTGAGTAGGCACATTTTTTAAACCTACTAAGCAATGTATGTCAAAATTACCACGCCGAGACAGTGTAAGTTAAGGTAATCAGTATACGAATTTTTGAAGTTTGACCTAAAGTACGTATTTTATACAAAAGTAAAAAAAAAACACTTAATTTTTTTTTCAGATATTGCAATTTTTATTTGTAAAAATGTAGTTTTTTTTATTATAAATATGCATTATTTATTGAAAAATAAATAATTATTAAGTAGAAAACATTGTTTGACTTACCTGTGTGTTGCCCATGGTCCACCCGCCTAGTTCACCTAGTTGGACTGAGCACACCTAACATAGTTGTGTCAGCTACAAAACGCTTTATGCCTTCGAAGTACCAGGTTGTCACGACTCTGTAGGAGTACACCTAGTTGTGTCAGCTACAAAACGCATTATGCCTTCGAAGTACCAGGTTGTCATGACTCTGTAGGAGCACATCTAACATAGTTGTGTCAGCTACAAAACGCTTTATGCCTTCGAAGTACCAGGTTGCCATGACTCTGTAGGAGTACACCTAACATAGTTGTGTCAGCTACAAACGCTTTATGCTGTCGAACTACCAAGTTGTCATAACTCGGTGGGAGCACACCTAACATAGTTGTGTCCGCTAGAAAACGTTTTATGTCTTCACAGTACCAGGTTGTCATAACTCGGTAGGAGCACATAGTAGTTGTGTCAGCTATAAAACGCTTTATGCCTTCGAATTACCAGGTTGTCATGACTCTGTAGGAGCACATCTAACATAGTTGTGTCAGCTAGAATACGCTTCGTGCCTTCGAAGTACCAGGTAGGATTTTTACCTCACTAAAACCACCCCGGTGATCATCTTCTACATATGGAAAGGGGCATCGTTACCTCTCAAAAGACCGATCCGAAGTACACCTAACATAGTTGTGTCATCTACAAAACGCTTTATGCCTTCGAAGTACCAGATTGTCATGACTCTGTAGTAGCACATCTAACATAAGCGTCAGCTACAAAACGCTTCATGTTTTCACAATACCCGGTTGTCATAACTTGGTAGGAGCTTACCTAACATATGTGTGTCCGCTTGAAAATGTTTTATGTCTTCACAGTACCAGGGTGTCATAACTCGGTAGGAGCACACCTAACATAGTAGTTGTGTCAGCTACAAAACG
The DNA here is from genome assembly GCA_949987655.1 of Polymixis flavicincta. Taxonomy (NCBI): domain Eukaryota; kingdom Metazoa; phylum Arthropoda; class Insecta; order Lepidoptera; family Noctuidae; genus Polymixis; species Polymixis flavicincta. Next base: position 5,447,982 of record OX465199.1, read on the forward strand.
CATTATGCCTTCGAAGTACCAGGTTGTCATGACTCTGTAGGAGCACATCTAACATAGTTGTCTCAGCTACAAAACGCGCTATGCCTTCGAAGTTCCAGGTTGTCATGACTCTGTAGGAGCACACCTAACATAGTAGTTATGTCAGCTACAAAACGTATTATGCCTTCGAAGTACCAGGTTGTCATGACTCTGTAGGAGCACACCTAACATAGTTGTGTCAGCTAGAAAACGCTTTCTGTCTTCACAATACCCGGTTGTCTGTCGTATGTGAAGAAACTTCAGCTGACGGTAAACATGAGAGTTGCATTGCGAAAAGATCCATCTGCCGAAGATTTCACCAAGCATTTTGATTCGCATCAATAAAGCAAAACCTTGCTGCCACGTGAACTACATTCATTTTAATGTTATTAATATACATTTAATTGTCATTGAACTTACAGAGGTATGAGGAACAGGGTGTAAAGTTCACTTCTGTGGAAAAGGGAGGATCCTCCGACCAGACGGGTGTTTTGTCGACGGTTGATGTCGGGATGTTGTTGTTTGTTACCAGGCGCGCGGTAAACTCTGATTGCACGATGCAGGATTTGTGTGACGTCAGGTCTTTGATGCGTAGTTCGCATGTGGCATTGTAGATGTCGCCGCAAACTTAACTCATTTTGTGTAATCATTATATCTTATAAAAAATCTGAATTTAATCCTGTTAATAACTTACGCGCCTTACGAGTTGTAGGTCGTGCGTTCGAACCCAGCCAAGCGCATTACTTTGTGTAAATAATTTCATCACCACTGCTCTCAAACGGTGAAGGAAAACATCGTGAGGAAACCGGCATGTTGTACCTACTAGAACCAAAAAATCGAAGACATGTGACATCTACTAACACGCACTGGGCCCGCGTGTTGGATTACGGCCCACTCCCTCTCACGAAGAGGAGGCCTGTGTCCCAGCAGTGGGAACGTTATAGGCTGAGTATGAACTAAGTTAATTTTCTACTTTTCGTGTCGATGGTACTCGTACACTTTTTTTTATTTATATTATTAGAGCCCAGTAGGGTTCCCCGTTTATTGCCGCATCAGTGGCTTTATTGAGATCATCCAACGTGGAGGTGAACGGGTAGGTACTTAGGGCACTCTAGCAAGTGGGGCATGGTCTGAATGAAATAAGTTAATAACTTTTATTGATTTTGAGGCAGTGCGAAATTCAACATTGCAAATCTATATAAATAAAAAGAGAAGTCCTGACTGACTGACTGACTCATCAACGCCCAGCTCAAACCCTTGGACCTAGAAAGCTGAAATTTTGCACAGAGGTTCCCTTTACAATGTAGATAAGGATTTTTCTAAATTCAACCCCTAAGGGAGTTAAATAGGGGATGAAAGTTCCGCGCGGGCGAAGCCGCTGGTAAAAGCTAGTTATAACATAAATTCCTATTTACCAACCAGCACCCTAATTGCGTAACTCACGATTGATCATAATTGGTTTCGTCTTCACAGTTAAACAATATTCATTGTGTTAAATACCTGATGGTATTTGGGGAAGGTTGACCTGAAGGTACACTAGTGATAATCGTAAATAAAACCAATGAGTACTGTTCTGTTAAAATAGCTCACTTTATTAAAAAAATATGGTTTGCTTATATACTACTCGCGGTAACGTAACCATAGCGAGATCTAATTTAACGCCAACGCCATCTATCGAGCAAGCCGGAAGCTTCACAAATATTTGAGTCGTAAACATACCGCCCACCAAGGACGTTACTGACGGAATGTCCTTCTAAACTGAAATAAGGTGGCACTAAACATATTACATGAGAAAATAATTTGAACTAAAATCGACAAGCTATGGTTCTTAAAATTAATTGTAAATTTAACCTCAGTTATTAATGGCTAACAAGAATATTACCTACATAACTTAAAGCTAAACATGAATTATTCTAGGTTGTACTCGTAAAAAGGTGTACTTTAAACAAATTGTATAAATACTAAATAGTGAAACAAAACTTGAACATATTAAATAGTTTTTTTTTTTTTATATTTGGTCTAAAGTTTAAAAGCGTAAAAGTGGTTGTATAAATTGATTTTAACAGGATAAAAGGTGTAAATTAGTTGTAAAAATCATGGATAACTAAAATATGTAAACAATAAAAACAATAAATACACTTTCCTATTCAACTACTGGTAAAATACATATTTTCGATGTTGGCCTTTTGATTGTTGAGGATTTGGTGCGTAACGTGACTACACGGGTGATGTTATCATCACCAGGATGTTTTTGTACAATCCTACCCATCAACCAACGACTTGGCGGCAAGTCGTCTTCCTTGACTAAGACAATGTCTCCAATTTTTGGCTCATCAACTTGGGAAGACCATTTGTAACGATTCATCAAAGTAACGAGATATTCGTGAGACCAACGTCTCCAAAAGGACTGAAGCATTCGTTGAATGAATTGCCAGCGGGATAAATAATTGATATTTGAATCTTCGTACTTGTTGTCTGGTACATTCACTAAAGATTCTCCAATTAGAAAATGTCCAGGTGTTAGTGGTAACGGTTCACCAGGATCATCAACCTTAATGGTGCTCATAGGTCGCGAGTTCAAGCACGCTTCTACCTGACTGAGGAGTGTCGTCAATTCTTCAAAAGTGAGAGTCGCTTCACCGATCACTCGTTTCAAATGGAACTTTGTGGACTTCACTCCTGCCTCCCAAAGTCCGCCAAAGTTAGGACTGTGAGGAGGAATGAAGTGCCACTCCGTACCATTCGCTTCGAGGTTTTCGGCTATGGATGACTGGATAGCTGTCAACTGCTGCAACTCCCTAGAAGCACCTACAAACGTGGTGCCATTGTCACTCCATATTTTGGCACAATGACCTCGTCTTGAGACAAAACGTCTAAACGCCGCTAAAAAGGCTTGAGTGCTCATATCACTCACTGCTTCTAAATGCAGTGCACGAGTGACCATGCATACAAACAGGCATATATAGCCCTTGTATGAACGGTGGCCACGGCCTTTCGATGTCCTCACGTTGATTGGACCAGCATAATCAACCCCGCTATGTAAAAATGGTCGAGCTGGGGTGCACCGAACAGCTGGTAGTGAACCCATAAATTGATTTTTAATGCTGGCTCTTTGCCTGGCACATGTCACACACTTGATGACATGGTGTTTGACTGCATTTCTCACCCCTAAAATCCAGTAGGCTGTCCTTAAGTAATTTATCATGAGCTGAGGACCCCCGTGAAGGGTTTTATGGTGTGCGTCAGCTATGATTAACCGAGTTAGAGGACTGGAGTGAGGCAGGACTATCGGATGTTTCATTTGTTCGCTTAGCTCTGATTTTTCAAGTCTACCTCTAACTCTCATAATATCCTTATCGTCGAGGTAGGGGCAGAGTGACCTTAATGAACTGGTTTTAGATTGAATGTAGCCTTTGTCCTTTAGTTCCTTATATTCTGTTGTAAATAGTTCTTCCTGTGTTATCCTAATACAACATTCGAGTGCAGCGTCTAATTCTGTTCTTTGTAAGTACCCTTGCCTGTATACTTTGTTCTCCTTTAAAAATCTTCGGCAGTATGCGACAATCCTAACCAATCTTCGTAGCTGAGAAAATTGATCAAGTAACGGACCGTTTGGAATGATCGCTACATGTGCCTTTGCTGACTCTTCTAAATCTGTACTGCAACAATAATTTGGCCTATTGTAAGTTACGTTTGGTAATCTAAGAAACGATGGTCCAGAAAACCATACATCATTTTCTAGGAGTGAACTGGGAAGTATTCCTCTAGAGGCGTAGTCTGCTGGATTATCTTTCGTGGAGACGTGAAACCATTGCGACGCTTTCATCGAGGTCAGTATTTCTGACGTCCTATTTGCCACGAATGTCTTCCATTTACTTGGGTGGCTATTTATCCAAGCCAACACTACAGTGGAATCCGTCCACGCTTTGACCTTGTCTTGGGAGATACTCAAGACTTCAGATGTTTGAGATAGCATCTGTGACAGCAAGACTGCTCCGCAGAGCTCTAACCGTGGAATACTTATCTGCTTTACTGGTGCAACCCTGGTCTTAGCAACTAGCAACGACACTCGAACATTGCCATCTGCATCTACGATCCGCAAGTAAATCGCAGCTGCGTACGCTGTTTTTGAGGCGTCACTAAAACCGTGAAGTTCCAGATAGTCGTTCGACTTGGTGCCAAGCCAACGAGGAATCCGAACCTTGGTAAGTAGTAACAACTCCTCACGATACGATCTCCATTCATTTATGAAGTCGTTGGTTAGCTCCTCATCCCAACCAACACCTGCAAGCCACAATTTCTGGATCAATACTTTTGCTAAAACCACACTAGGGGCTAACCAGCCTAATGGATCAAAAAGTCGTGCTATTACAGAAATAATGGATCTTTTAGTCACAGGTACGGTCGTCGGCGGCGGGAGATTCACCGTGTACTGGAAGGTGTCTGCGGTGCGGTTCCAGGTAAGTCCTAGAATTTTTATGGTACTATCTAATTTTATTTCTACTCCATTTTCTTTGTGTTCAGGTTTCTTTGGTTCGTTGTACTCTATTGCTTGTTTTGTGTCATATATGATTTCGTGCTTATTTGTGTTGTCCTTGTTCATGTTGTCCTTTGTACTAATTTGATCTGTTTGTCCTTTCAATGTATTACTTTCTATTTCCTGTATCCTGTCTACTATTTCTTGGTTGTTGCTGTTCCATTTTTGGAGCGTGAACCCACCTTTTCCTAACAATGCTGTCATTTGCCGGTAGATTTCCAGGCCTGCTTCTACGTCATTACAACCGGTCATCAAGTCGTCCATGTAGAAGCAGTTCAGAACCATATCGGCAGCCAGATTATAATTTTTACCTTCATCGTAGGCGACTTGATGTAGGGTTCTTACCGCTTGGTATGGCGCCGATGCCGTACCAAAGGTAACCGTCACCAGCTCATAGTCCTTGATTTCGGTTTCAGGACTGTCTCGCCATAATATGCGCTGAAACATTGCGTCTTCTTCCGAAATCCTGACCTGGCGGTACATTTTGACAATGTCCGCTACCAGTGCTATGGGATGAAGTCTCCATCTTAACACTGTGTGTCTTAAATCAGACTGTACTGTAGGTCCTACCATCAACGTGTCATTGAGTGAGACTCCACAGTTGTTCTTCTCGGATGCGTTGAAGACAACACGTACCTTGGAGGTTATTTTGTCTTCCCGGATTACAGCGTGGTGAGGTAAGTATACCGCAACTTCTTTATTCTTATCATTCTTTTCTATCTGCCTCATGTGTCCTAGTTGTAAATATTCTTCTATTACCTGCTTGTACCGTTCCTTTAGATCTGTATTTCTTTCTAGCCTTTTTTCTAATGACTTAAATCTTTTTTCAGCGATAGCACGAGAGCTTCCACCTTTACAAGCAGGATTTTCATCGCGGAAAGGTAGTTTCACTACGTACCTTCCACTGCTATCCCTTACTGTAGTCTTAGTATAAAACTCTTCACACTTCTTTTCTTCAGGTGTTAGTATTTTCTTTGAACTAATTTGCTCTTCAATTTCCCAAAATTTTCTTAATATTTCGTCTTCATTAATTTGTGCATGCAATACATTAAATTTAGGTGCCCCTTTAGATGTGTCCCTACTAACTGCACCGGACAGGATCCACCCTAAGGAAGTGCTCTGAGCAATCAGAGTACCTGACGGACTCTTAACCATGCCTGCCTCAATAATGCAGCTGTACGCATCAGCGCCCAGTAAAACATCTATTTTATTGGGAGTGTTGAACTCTGGATCTGCAAGCTGCAGCGTGTTAACTCTTAACCAATCTAAAGTTGTGTCGACTCTACACTCTGGTAAGTACGATGTAATTTTATTTAGTACGTAAGCATTAACTTTAAGATTAAACTTTGAATCTACCCGAGATTGGATATTCAAATGTACCATGTAAGTTGCCATGGTTGAACTATTACCACCAAGACCTGAAATAGTTCCTTTAATAGGGATTTTTTTCAGGTTGAGTAGCTGAACTACGGCCTCTGTTACAAAACATGCCTGTGAACCCTGATCGAGTAAGGCTCGGACAGTCTGGTATTCACCAGAGCGTGACTCGGCCTTTATTAGCGCTGTGGCTAATAAAACTTGTCTGGGCTTGGGAATATTACCTGTCGACAGGCACGAAACAATCTGACTAGTATTAGGTGAGCTAACACTGTCGATAGCCGATGATGTCGAAGGTTGGTCTCTTTTTTCCGATTCCTGACCTAAATGCAACAGCGAATGATGGCGCCTTTGACAAACCTTACATGTGGTAGGTTTTTTACATGCAGAAACAATGTGATTGCCGCCCAAACAGTTAAAGCACATTTTATGTTTTGCTACAAAATCACGTCTAACTTCAACTGTCTGCTTTGAGAATTTCTTGCAGAAACAAAGTTTGTGTCCTTCTGAGCAGAATTCACATCGTATTGATGAACTTGTGGCCAACATTGCCTTTGGAGTATGAGCAAATGAACCTTTACTATTGTTGGTGCCCGGATGAACTGATGCCTTTTTAGGCTCTAAATTCTCTAACGCACGAAAACGATTTTCTATAAAAGTTTTAAATTGGTCGAAAGTTGGTAAGTCATTGTTGGAGTCATTGTTGCAAATACTTAGCTCCCATTGTTTACGCGTTTCGTTGTCTAACTTAAAGGTAACAATGTGTATGATAATGACGTCCCATGTACTCACATCTATCTTCAAATTAGTCAACGCGTTAAGACAATCGCACGTGGTATCAAGCAATTCCTTCAACGCTGTAGCTGATTCCATTTGCATACGTTTTTGACCGAACAACCTCCTAAGAGTACAATTTGTTAGATATTTCTTATTGCTATAACGCTTCTGTAACTGAGTCCAGCACTGAGTATAATTTGCCTCAGTTATAGGAGTTTGACGTATTAATTGCTCTGCTTCGCCAGAGAGGTGACCTTTTAAATAATGGAGCCTTTGCACATTATCTAAAGTATCATTTTTGTGTACTAATGATGTAAAAAGATCATGGAATGTTGTCCATTCATCATATTTTCCAGAAAATATTGGAATGGATATTTTGGGTAACTTAACAAATGAACTAGTCGATTTGTTTATACTAATTGAAGCAGTATCGGCTTGCTGTTCAGAATCCTTAGGTAATCGAAATTTATTATAAGCTGTTTTCATTAAACTTTTATAAATTATATAAGTGTCCTCTGTCGCATCATAGATATCGACCACTTTCTGTACTATATCTTCTGCTTTATAACGTTCATATAATTTAGTGTTATTTTCTTTAAACAATGCCCAATCCCTTTCCAATAATTCTTGCCTTGTTTCTATATATTCTAGCGTTAATCTATCTTTACCACATTTCTTAAAATTTGTCAATCCCTTTGTGATAACATTCTGTTGATCTTTTAAAACGTTAATTAATCCTTCCATTTTATAACTGATTATTAAGGTACTCAATATAAATCAAATGCGTTTAAATTGATTTTAACTTGATAAAGTTAAATAAACACAACAAATGTATAAGTTCATAGAATCAATGTAAGTAACAACTTTCTCAAAAGAGATAAAATACCTATGCAAACTTAAGCAGTAAAATTAAAAGTTAATAACAGCTGACTATTTTCTAAGTTAAACAAAATTACTTATTAAAAATCCCAAATCACAACGTAAATTTTTACAAGTGTATTGGAAACATACAAAATCTGGTGGAAATCGGGTATAGGTTCCCCGTTCCCCCGTTTTCTATAAATTATTCTAAGTCCTAATTCTAACATGCACACAATATACTAACGAAAATTTAACAAGTCCAAGATTACAAAATAATTTTCTAAGTCGAAACTTCTTCACTATTTCCTTAAGTTTAACTTCTGGTTGGAATAGAGTTCAAAATAGTTTGACTCGTCCTGTTGGTCCCATTCGTGGATAAATAAATAAAATGTACTCACAAAACTGCACTTCACACAAACACCGTTTTCAACCTGCAAGTGGCGCCCTCTGTGGCCGCTATCTGAACTGCGCCCGTGACGTAACGTAATGGCTGCGTCTGTGACGTCGCGTAATGGCTGCGCCTGCGTCACCTTGCTGTCATCCAGTGATGTGTTGATCTGAGAGTGGCGCCCTCTGTGGCCACTCCTTGTACTATTCCGCCAATGCTGACTCAGCTCACCGCCAATGCAGGGCGAAGCTGTCGCCGCTTGTTTGGAGGACCGTGTACCTTTCTGCAGCGATCCACTGCAAGTACACGGGACGGAGAAGCGGACCACCGGTGGCTCCACTTGTATCAAAAAACTGTCCAAAGACCCGGCTCGTAGGACCAATGTTAAATACCTGATGGTATTTGGGGAAGGTTGACCTGAAGGTACACTAGTGATAATCGTAAATAAAACCACTGAGTACTGTTCTGTTAAAATAGCTCACTTTATTAAAAAATATGGTTTGCTTATATACTACTCGCGGTAACGTAACCATAGCGAGATCTAATTTAACGCCAACGCCATCTATCGAGCAAGCCGGAAGCTTCACAAATATTTGAGTCGTAAACACATTGCGTTATTTATGTTGTCGAACAGACACATGTTTCGAACATATGAAGCAATGGTTTAACAATCCGTTTCAAAACGATACAGATTATGATGAATCGTGAGTTACGCAATTAGGGTACTGTTCAAATGTAAAGAAATGTTAAGAATACATGTAAATTGGAACATTTATTGCGTCATCTTGAACTTCTTGAAGTCCATGTCCTGAGAGCAGTACCTATCTACTTTTCCGTGTATTTTTTTTTCTGAATCTACATTTAATTCCAAAGTCTGTATAGTAAAGTAAAGTAACAGAATCGAATTTTGTAACATTTTCTTTTTCTTGGTGGTATTTCGAGGTCCATTTCATTAAAACATGGGGATAATGCAAAATACATACCTATAGCCCGCAGAGCAGTTGGCCAATGGGGCCGAAAGGTTCTGGAGTGGGAACCGCGTATTGGAAGATGTAGACGGTGCTTGGGGGAGGCCTATGACCTGCAGTCTGCGTCTTTCAGCTGATATGATGATGAATGGAAAAAATCCATCAGAGCCTGAGATTTGAATGCGAACGTTCCTAAAAGTTGTAAAATTTCCCCCGAGATTTCTGGTAGAAGTCCAGTTACACGCTTACTAAACAAGTGGACTGAACAACAGTTGCATAACTTCTCATGCAACATAAACTCCTGAAACTCCTGAACTGTCAAATATATTTTACTGGTAGAATGAGTGTCATAAATCTAGCGTAGGTTCGTCGTGTGTAAACCCTTATTAGGCTGACATGCGAGGGGCGTGACGCAAAAACGAAAAAATATCCCCTACCAAAAATTGAGATGTATCTACTTCAAAATTCTGTCAAATCTAACTAGCCTGTACTGTCCCACTGTTGGGCAAAGACCTCCCTCTCCCTCTTCCATACAATTCTGTCTTTTGCTAGTACTAGCCAGTATCTTCGGTAGGAGTAAAGCTCGTCTCGCCATCTTCGTCTCGGCCTGCCGCGATGGCGTCGTGCGTTTAGTAGGCCTGTAGGACACACGCTTCCACATACTTACAACAGCGGCGCACGGCGTGTGTCCTACAGGCCCATACGGTGGTTTCACTTAGCCCACTTCATCTGACATGCGGTAGCTTAGACATGTCCGGTCTAGTTTGAGCGGATTTCTAACGTCCGTGACCTTGGTTTTGGTACGCAGTGTTGTGTTCCCTATTATATACGGTCTTAAATTCGAACCGTCAGGATACAGCGCTTCCTGGCTCGCTCGTCGTCTTATGTTTTATTTTTTTTTGACGTTCGAAAAGTGCTGACTCTCAGCCTAGTTTGAATAAATGACTTTTGATTTTGATTTTGCTGGCGAACCTCGAGCTTGGACCTCTGCTGAAATATCAAAGATGAGGTTTTGAGAATATACATGTTCATAATTCTCCGTTTGACATATCGTAGTAGATCTGTTTTTAGAAGAGCGTAAGGGTGCTTTTCCACCAGAGATGTGCTATGCTACGATACTATGGATGCGTTTGATATCCACCAATCATATTCATTGGTGCACATAGCTTAGCACTGGTGGAAACGGATTCAACTAAGGTATGTTTTTTATATGGAAGGATGCGTGCTATGGATGCGTGCTATGGATGCGTGCTATGGATGCGTGCTATGGATGCGTGCTATAGATGCCTGCTATGGGCCATCGCGAGTGGTGTAGCTATGTGCAGAGCAGAGTACCTACAGTATGCCCGCGTTTTTCGCTGAAAGTAGACATGCCATCGTGGACATGCCCTCACCGCGCCGCCTCCGCCGTTTCCCTACTATCGATACATAGCATAGCTCGAGATGCGCATCTTTCTCGCACAGCTACTTTGCGGCGGCGCATCTTCGTAGCGCATCTTCCTCGCACAGCTACTGTAATGATTATTCTTTATACTTACATTTTGTTAACATTAACCTTGAAATTTAAGCATTCTCTATGTACCTTCATACCTACTCATTTTCTGGAAGGAAATATAGTATTTGCGTGTTATAATAACTATTTCTTTAATATCTGTAATAAAATAAAATTTGATCTTTGTAATTTTCTATGTTGTGACATGTATGTCAAGATTTGTCAAACTGTCAGTTACTTTTCTTTTTTCCCATAGAGTTTCTCACTAGTCTATAAAGAATTACTTTTTGGTTTAATTATTATAAATTATTTTTATCAATATTATTAGCTGAAATATTGTATTTTATTAACTATGATTGTTTACTTCTTAATTTTAAATTATATCTTTAAATTCTTTACACACACATGGTTGTATAATATGTGCTGGCTGGTTACATGTGTCTGGCCACTGGAGGATATAATTTTAAAATGTAAAAAATGTTCTGGAACGGCTGAAACTAGTATAAATAGAGGACGAAGCGCAGAAAGCGGGACTACTACGAGAGGGAACTACGAAGAGGGACAGCGACGTAATTTGATGTATGGAGGTGCTGTTTATTTTTCTGAAAAGCCTCCACTAATAATACTACTACTGCTGCGGCCCTACTATTGAGCTTCGGAGTTTTGTCGGGTCCCTCCTGTTTCCACTGCTCGTCTTACTACAACCAATAGACAACAAGGCGCTCATACCGGATCCTCCTCACGACATATCCTCCTCCCAGTGTGTGTGACTTAAGAACCCTCCTCACAATATATCCTCCTCCCAGTTTGTGATACTAAAGGACTCTAGTGAAATAGGTAATTTTTATAAAACTATTTGTATTTTTTATTTATTTAAATTAAAAATGTACAAATCTACTTATAATCTTTATTTCCCTTAGGTTTAAGTTTGATTTGTTACAGTTTGGCGCCCAATTTTATACTAACCCACCCCTCAGATTTTCAGACATTCATCTTCCTAAATTCTAAATTACACTTTCTCAAGTGAGTATATTTGGATTTTAATTTGGTAAGCATTTTATTATTTTTCATACACTTTTACTCGACTCTTCTTTATACTAAACTTCATCTAGGTACTCTACACCCCCACACACATTCCATTATCGAAAGATAATTGGCACCCTTTCGGCCTCTTGGAGTGTTAACCCACTAGTGGGCACTGCCAAGGTTGGAGATTGGTTACTCTACGACGGCTATTGGACAATATCCCGTAGTCGTTTATCTCACATTATACTTTACTCTCTACAAAAACATCGCCTACACTGCATCCCACAGACTTGCACACCACTACGTCTACCCTCTGGTATTCGTACCTAACGGCCGCTTGATGTGATAATCCATTCGTGGACACTCCCAAGTTGGTTGTTAGGACACTTCACGGCAGAAACAGGAGAGTATCCTGTGGACGCTTATACATTCCTACACATCTACATTACACTAAATACTAATACTTCTCACTACCAACACTTTTCCACAGCTAGTGCAACCTGTAGAAAACACATAACCCTCTTTTTGAGTTTTGCAATTGTCGGGTAAAATTCCTTAAAATTTTGGGTTAACTTGTTATTTTTATTTATTCTTGTAAAAACCATTTAGATTTAAGTTTTGTACTTCACAATATTAAAAATTTTTTTGGCTTAGTTAGGTACCACTATTTATACCTAGATTATTTTATTTTTATTTTAGAGCGGTACACAACTCGTAAAATAAGCCATTGTGTCGAGCGGTCTCACAACTCGTAAAATAAGCCATTGTGTCGAGCGGTCTCACAACTCGTAAAATAAGCCTTAGTGTATCTTCATCTTAAACTAACTTGTATAATATTTTTTTTAGATACTTAAACTACTTGTAACTCGAAGGTTTATTCTTGGTAATCCTTGCATCTCCTTGATCCTTGACTTGAAGGCTTTTCTTAAGCACTTTATGCTTGGCTGCTTTTCTTAAGCAGAAAAACTTTGTAAATAACTTCTTCTAATTTTAACGGGTTTTAAAAAAAGGTGCGGGTTACGACACCTAAATTAAATAAATAAGCCTTCGTAAACCTTAAAAATAATTCCTTGTGGAGTATGCGTCATTGAATGTGAACCATATCCCCTAAGTATGCTGGTGATGTATGATTGAGGAAGTGTGTAAGGTAGGTTAATGAAAGATGTATGAAAGAGCAAGGTCTTATTTATAACATCAAAATTTTTCTAGTTGATAATTTTCTGGGGATATGGGGAAAACTAGTGTTAATTTTTTTTTTTTAACTTACTGTACCACTGTAAATACTCATTTAGCTTAATTTATGCTAATTAATGCTCTCTTATTTCTAAACAAGAAAATTTTTTCATTGTATTCAAAAATTTTCAGGGGTTTTCGGGGTAATGTAATGATTATTCTTTATACTTACATTTTGTTAACATTAACCTTGAAATTTAAGCATTCTCTATGTACCTTCATACCTACTCATTTTCTGGAAGGAAATATAGTATTTGCGTGTTATAATAACTATTTCTTTAATATCTGTAATAAAATAAAATTTGATCTTTGTAATTTTCTATGTTGTGACATGTATGTCAAGATTTGTCAAACTGTCAGTTACTTTTCTTTTTTCCCATAGAGTTTCTCACTAGTCTATAAAGAATTACTTTTTGGTTTAATTATTATAAATTATTTTTATCAATATTATTAGCTGAAATATTGTATTTTATTAACTATGATTGTTTACTTCTTAATTTTAAATTATATCTTTAAATTCTTTACACACACATGGTTGTATAATATGTGCTGGCTGGTTACATGTGTCTGGCCACTGGAGGATATAATTTTAAAATGTAAAAAATGTTCTGGAACGGCTGAAACTAGTATAAATAGAGGACGAAGCGCAGAAAGCGGGACTACTACGAGAGGGAACTACGAAGAGGGACAGCGACGTAATTTGATGTATGGAGGTGCTGTTTATTTTTCTGAAAAGCCTCCACTAATAATACTACTACTGCTGCGGCCCTACTATTGAGCTTCGGAGTTTTGTCGGGTCCCTCCTGTTTCCACTGCTCGTCTTACTACAACCAATAGACAACAAGGCGCTCATACCGGATCCTCCTCACGACATATCCTCCTCCCAGTGTGTGTGACTTAAGAACCCTCCTCACAATATATCCTCCTCCCAGTTTGTGATACTAAAGGACTCTAGTGAAATAGGTAATTTTTATAAAACTATTTGTATTTTTTATTTATTTAAATTAAAAATGTACAAATCTACTTATCTTTATTTCCCTTAGGTTTAAGTTTGATTTGTTACACTACCTAGCGTAGTCACATATTTTCGTAGCGTAGATTTCACATCTTCGCAGCATAGCTGCATAGCACATCTCTGGTGGAAAAGTACCCTTATGGATGCGTCGAGCAACTTTTTCGTCTTGTCGCACTCGGAAGACCTGGAGACTATTAAAAAAAACTGATGATTTCAATGAAAATGATTTTGTATTCAATTTTCATTATTTTTTCTTTCGGTGGCTACACATTTTATCACATTGGACCATCGGACTGTGTTTACCAAACAATAACCTCAAAAAGTGTTTTCAATTTCAATTCCAAAATAAAACAAAGATATACATCCTTCATAACTTTTATTTTAAACTTATAACAAAATTATTACATCCTTTTTTGTCTATTATTTTCATATCAAAACGTAACTCTTTTAAAACATTATTATAAACACATCAGATTATAATCTGAGATAAAAACTTTCAATATTTTAAGTAAAAGTAATTTACTTTATCACAAAATTTATTTACATAAAGAGGTTTAATAATATAAACGGACACAATTTTTAACAATAAAAAACTGAACGTTTTCTATTGATATTTTTGAAAAACAATGCTATCTTAAATAATATTATATTATCAAAGTACAATTTTTATTAAAAATAAAAATAAACTTTTTGTACTAAAAATATCTATTCTATTATTATATCCAAATTACATAATAAGCTCTAATACAAAGAAACATTTAAATTTATTAACGTCATCCCGACATTTGTGAAAATTATTTGTATAAATTAAAGAAAAACCTTCAGAAATAAATAAATAAGACTTAATAAAATAGACTTACGCTAAAATTTGTTCTAAAACAATACTGTAATATTATATCACTACATATTTGTACAGAGGCCATTTCATAAACGAAAGTGTATTGGCGAAAAACTAGATCGCATGGCCAGAAACATAAAAGTAGGTATTGACTGAAAAATAAATTATTCAAAGCCATTTTGACATTATTTATTATTATTACGTGTTTAGGAAGAGATACCGTGGCCCCTGGCACACAGGCAATTGAAAGAACACGGGTGGGTTTTAGTCAGTAAAAGTCTGACACGCCCTCCTGATCCACCCAGAGCGGGAGAAGTTATTTGACGATTACCCACCCTCAAAAAATTATAAATGAAAAAATACGTGTCATTTGTCCGTTATCTTGTTTTTTTCAATGCAAATTCACAAAACGAAAGGGGAAGGTCGGGCAAAGCTAAACTAAATACAAATGGCGTGTTCATAGCTACGAGTAGGTCCCTAGGGCCTACAATCAATTTGATATTTCGTTCATTCATTCCATTCGTGTTCATTCATGAGTTTGATTTTATTTAAATAATTCGTTATTTTCGGTGATTTCAATATTTTAATAATTCAAGAATACTTCTCTCACTCTCACTCTCTTCTCTCTTCTCTCTTCTTCTTTCCATGTCAAATATGACATGGAAGGTGTATTTCGTTGTGGACAATTCAAAATGTTTCCGACATAACCTCAAAGGCTATTTTATTTTTTCTCTCTCTCTGTTATTTCTATCTATCTCTAGGAATAGCTATAAGCCACAATCTTCTACGCCCTGGGCGTCGGGAATCTCAGGCTGATTTCCGGCCACCGTAGGCGTGAGCTTGCCGACGGCGAGTAATGGGTAGCTCGCTGTCCGGTAAGGACCAAGCCCAAGTCGACGCACGGCACGTTGTGTTCCACGCGCGCCTCAAAGAGATGTCAGCACAAACTGATGGGGCCCGCAAGGGCCGATGCCTGTCAGGGGTGCGGGTTTGTTCGAAAGAGATACCGCAGCCCCTGGCTTATAGGCTACTGAGGGAACACGGGTGGGTTTTAGTCAGTAAAAGTTTGACACGCCCTCCTGCTCCACCCAGAGCGGGAGAAGTTATTTGATGATTTCCCAACCAAAAAAAAAAGTCAAAATCTTCTAATTTTAGGGTCTTTCGGGAAATAGTGGACTCCAATTTCGGAGTATTTAGGAACACAACAACGCTTCTTTTCGTATTGTATTGTATTAAGTTTGTGATATTCCTGTGCTAGTCCAATAAATACCAAGTTTTTCTTTCTTTCTTTTCTTTCTCACATCTTGTGTTGGGCACTAGCTACAAAAGCGCCATTTTGACAGTTGCCTTCCCCGTTTTTCACATATTTTTTTTGCAAGAATGCTTCCCTGTCAATGTCATCAACCACCAAAAGATCCTTGTAGCGCATTGTGTTCAAGCCTTTCTGGCTTGAATGGACACGCGATTTAGTCTTAGGTTATATTGTGTCTTTAATTTCAGAGGAACCAGACTAAAAATCTCGCACCTGGACATGAAATGCCTTGGCTTACGTGGAAGTCTTTAAAATAGACTCCGGACTCAGGTAGGCCGAAGCAAAGAAAACCGGCTCAGGTGGAGATTCACGGATGACTCCGCCCTGGAGTGTAAATGTGGTGCTGTACCACAAACAATGGGGCATTTAATATCTTGTCCAGCGTGTCCTGGTGTCTGCACGCTACAGGAGCTGATGGACGCTAGTGAATGTGCTATCGACACGCTAAGAAGAAGAGGCACCTTGTCAAAACGAATGAAATCTACTTAGATGGACGGAAATCATTTAAAACTTTGCCTGTAGAACTAACTCAATTATAAAGGATGATGTCCACCAAACGGGTCGCATCGCATCGGATCGGAAAGGATACGAACGGATGCGGCGATGGCCGATCGCGTCCGGAAGGATGTCGACGCATACGATCGGCTCCGTATGTACGCGAACGTATCCGTTTCTGCGCCTATTCAACCGTGTTGACGTCTTCTAATTTTTGAAAATGATTGAAGTTTACGTAGTATTGTTGGCTATTGCATTAGAAGAAGAAAGTAACATAATTTTTCTTCTAAATCCATGATTGAGTGACGTCTGCAGCGCGTGCACTTTCGAGAATGAGTGGTGCCGCCCGAACACGGGTTTGAGCACGCAACGCACGCAACGACAGCCGAAAGGATTCATCCGATCGGACGCGACGATAGGCGAACGGAGCCGGTCGCACGTCGCAGCATTATAGTCGGGCTTAAACGTTAAAAAATAATAACACTGCTAAATGCTAATATAATTAAAACTTAAAATTAGCTGTTATTTTTAGCAACTGTTACATTTAATCACAGACAGATTGTTAACATAATTAATTCTAATTCCCTTCATACTTTCCCGAATTCAGCAGTTAGCAATTAATTAAATCAACTCGTCGACTAAATAACAATCTGTATGTGTGAACTGAGGTGCTAAGTTTGCTAACTTGAAAACAATTCATTAGAGACGGAACATCATTTTGTCCTTTCCTTTCCTTTGTTTTGTTCATAGCCATCTGCCTGCGGTCAAATATATCCGTGTGTGGTGCGACTGCGGGGTAGCACCGCGCAGAGTACCTGACGCCTCTGTGTTCTGAGATCGTTAACTGTGCCACATCTACATCTGTTTTCATAAGTGTTTGTGGGCTGACTGTTGACTGTTAAATTTAACAACTATCTCAGAATTTATTTAACAGGTGTTGACACTAAAAAAGATTAGCAGTGTTAATTTAGCAGCTTATTAATTTTAGACCCATCTCCACGCAGCATGCTTTCGGCTACGATCGTCTGTCGCGGACGACGTCCGCGGTCAAGATGCTGTGCGTGGCTTGGTAATATAGACTTTAAATACTGTGTACACGATTTAATCACGTTTAAAGATTGTAAAATCCGTTCCGATCCGAGCCGTTTGGTGGAAATTATTCTTAAAAGGAACTCTTTGTAAAATGTACAAGCACTTTATAGAACGGATATTCTGAAAGCCATTACACAACCGCTAGCAAACTTGCTGAATAGATGCTGCGATTCAACTTCCATTAAATTCTACTTATTTTAGACTTCAATTTAATCCCCAAATTTTCCTCCATTAAGGTGTTACCATCACATACAAATACATTTACTTGTCTTTTAACTCATCACTTTTTCATTCATAGAAAACAGTTTTGTCGCCTTAAAATTATATACCTATGTTAAGTACAAACATTTTGTATATATACGGAACTCGGTATGAAAAACCTAACGGTAAACGGGAAATAATAACTTCATAAGAACGAAACTCTTCTACGTTTCGCTTCGAAAATGTAAGTGAAAAGCAAAACATACCGAAAATGATCGGTATTTTTGGAATAATTTCATTTTGTAAAAACACTAAAAATACCAATAGTATCCGCGTCCCTGTCTCGAAGTACTTACGTCTCATTCTAATGCCATTCAAACACACAATGGCATAGCATGAGATACCCCGAGGCCACTATAAGATGCCCAATCATGATAGGAAAGCCAATTTTAAAGAACTGTACGAAAGTGAACTTGTAGCCGTGTTGTTCTGCCACTCCTGCGCATACCACGTTTGCGCTTGCACCGATTAGTGTGCCATTACCTGAAATAAGGAAGACAATTATAAATAACTAGCTTTTGTTCGCGGTTTCGCGCGCAGCCAATGGAACAGACTACCGGGATAAAAGTGACCTATGTCGTGCTCCTAATCCCGGTCATGGTCTACCTGTGTGCCAAATTTTATCGAAATCTGTTCAGTCGGTAATGGTGAAAGGTCACAGACAGATTGAGTTTCTTTCGCATTAAGTTACTTAAGTTTTAGAGTGGAGTCTGAACAGGGCTGGATTTAGAGGTCTGGAGGCCTCGGGGCAACAAAGGAGTGGAGGCCCCTGGTCCCAAACTAATTTCCAAATAAAATAAACAATTTTTTCAGGCGAGTTTTTCAATAAATAATTTGTTGTGAAACCAAGTAGATTTTATTATTATTTAACAAACATATATAAATATAATCGGAAACAAGAATGAACTGAAATTAAATTTTAGTATTAACGAACGGAACCTTCCAAACTTTTTTCGCCGAAAAATCGTTGATTATTTCGCTGAAATTCAGTTCGCTAAGTAAATCTCTTTCAATGCTCAGGAGAGAAAGCTTTGATAGACGGTTATGTCCCATCGTGGTTCGAAGTCTATTTTTTTAAATTTCTCATTTTTGAAAATGAGCGCTCTCCAGTGCAATTTGATACCATCAAAACGAGATACATTCTCAAAGCGATTTCAAGGTTTGGGAATGTAGCTCTGAAATTTTGATCTTCGAGAATTTGGTAGTAAAATAGTTCCGGAGATTGGTATTTTCCAAAATCCTTTTTATATGAGTCGATCAAAGACAATAATATAATCATGTTTGTACAGAGTACTGCAGGTAAAGGTAAAACAGCGGAAAAAAATATATCAAAGAAAATAAGATGTTTAGTAGTGTTTACTAGTCGGAATTTGAAAGATTTTTTTCTTCCGAAGTCTCTATTGTGGGGGCCCCTCTCTTGTGGAGGCCCCGGGGCTGTGGCCCCGGTTGCCCTCCCCTAAATCCGGCCCTGAGTCTGAATGGTACGTAAGTACCTAATATTGGATCCAATCCAGTTGTACTGTAATAGCTAAACTTAATGTTAACTATTGTCATCTCTTTCTAGTTTACTCTGCGAGAAGAGAGTTGTTAGATCAAGTAATTCCAGACTTTCATAACTCCTGGATTCTTTAAGATGTTTTCCTTTCATTATCATCATCATAATTTCAGCCGAAAGACGTCCACTGCTGGACATAGGCCTCCCCCAGGCTCCTCCACTTCGACCGGTCTTGTGCTTCCCACGTCCATTTCTTCCCATTATTCGTTTTCCTTTAAAAACTCAAAATCAATATTTTGAGCTTTTACCCGTGGCTGCGCGCTTCCGTAATATATCCGGAAGACATAAAAATTGTACATATTATTCGGGAGAAACCTCTGTGACTCTGTGAATTTGACGTTCGAAAAGTGCTGATTCTCAGCCTAGTTTGATTTAATAACTTTTGATTTTTTGACAGACGTAAAAAAGGAAATCTGACCAAGGTTGCTTTTTTTTTAAGATAAAAATATTTAGCCTATATCCAAGAAACTATGTTTATGTAAAAAATCGTACCAATTCTTTTACTCTGTTTCTGTGTGAAAGGAAAAACCTACAAGAAGTTAGATTTAATTAGCATTCTTTAAAATAAATTCCGTGTGGTGCCGGACGTAAAAGAATAGCATCATCCCATTTCTTCTCGTGGGTGTCGTAGAAGGCGACTAAGGGACTTACTAGAGAATGGGCAGCAGCGTTCTCTATGCATTTTACCACCATACTGCGATCGCCAACCCGCTTGCCAAGCGTGGCGATTATGGCAAATTCCCTCCTTTTGGGGGAAGCCTATGTCCAGCAGTGGATGTATTTTGGCTCATATGATGATGAAAATAAATAACTTCTCAGTCATACCGTGCGCTATAGAGCGGGCTATGCTCGGAGTTACTTTGAAGAATAAGATCAGAAATTAGATTTCCGAAAAAGAACTGAAGTTACCGACATAGATTGTGGAGTACGCAAGAGGCGCCACAGACAGCCCGCTTTGCAGGGGCTGCCTTGACGCCGAGGAATCAGCCGCCCACGTCATCCTGGAATGCGAGGCCGTGGCTTCTCAACGTGAAGAAATCCTCGGAACAGAGAGGTCGCTCCGCGAAGCCTGTGAAGCTCCCAGGAAGCTTCTGTGCTTTTGGGCGGAGCTAGGCTGGCTCTGTTAGCCAGAATCCCCACGCACAACGGACCGAATGGGAGTCTACGTGCGGAAAAGGGAGTCCCATCATCACCATCTTCAGAGTAAGCAAGATGAAGTGGCAGTGGGCTGACCGTGTTTGTCGAAGGACCAAGGGCTGATGGAGCAGACGAGTTCTGAAGTGGAGACCACTTATCGGCAAGCGTGGTCCCCTAGCGACAATGGATTGACAACCTTACAAAAGTGGCTGGGACAAACTGGATACGGAAAGCTCAGGACAGTGTTGTAGCGCAGCCTGGGAGAGGCCTAAGTCCAGCAATGGACTGCGATAGGCTGCATGGAATACTGTTTTATTTTCTTCTTTTAATTTCTTTTTCATCAAGTTAGCACTGCTATAGTAAACGTTTGCTAACAAATTGTTTTTCTTCACGCGGTTCGGTTGTGGAATTCACTTCCGCCTGACATTAGGAACTGCCAAACTGTAGCAGTATTTAAAAGAAGAGTGAAAGAACACTATCTCTCCACTTTGTCATAAGTTGCATTTGTATTTATTATTTAAATTACATTATAATTATATATATTTTGTTGATATTTATTTTAGTAGTATGTATGTATGTATGTATATTCTTATATGATATGTGTATTTATAAATTAGATTATATATAATTTGTGCTATTATGTTTTCCCTTCTATTATTATTACACGCGTTGTCTACATCTCTGTTATCTTCTCTCCTATCGCAGGTGTGCTGGAAGAGATTTCTGTAGAAATAAGCATTACCTTTGTACGTATTTTTCTGTTCTAATCTTCTTGTCTGTTTATATGTGTGTGCATAAATGGTTAAATAAATAAATCTGTGGAAAATGATGTGGGTAGTATATTTTTGTTATGTTTAATTTTAAGATTTTTCTGTTTGCTTACCACTGTTTGTTTTTCCAAATGTAATAAATAAATAAATAGATTGGTGGACTGACCTCCCAGACAAGCTCCGAAGGACAGCGCCCAGATGAGCGGCGCCATGGGCAGGCCCAGCGCTGGGTTGTTGCCCAGTGACGTCACCACGCGCACCATCATGGTAGTCAGCGGGATGTTGTCCACGAACGCTGATGTCACTCCCGATACCTGAGGTTATGGAGAGTTTCGTGTTCATTTATATCGAGAATACAAAATAGTTTTAACCAACGTACTTTTGAGAAAATTATGGAAATCTACCTTAAAAACCTTAATTTGGCCTAATTAATGAATCTAAATTATTTCTATTTGTGACAAATATAAGATACACCTACTTATGAAAACTAAAATGTATGTAGTTTTTTTTAAGTAAACCATTACTAGTTGTATTGTCAAAAAGCCGCTCAATCAGAAAGAAGCAACTTTCTAAATTTATTCTTTCATAAGGGGGTGTCCATTAATAACGTGAGGCAATTTTGGTGATTTTTCGACCCCCACCCCCGCTTTGGTGAGATATCGTGAGATTTGGCTCGACCCTCACCCCCTCCTCATAATCTCACGTGAGATATTTCAAATACGTGCTATTAGTGTAAAAACGTTAATCTGTGCCTATTTGCGTTGGATTTATGCGTTGCATTTGGCTGGCTTGGCTGACCGGTGGCGGTTTAACCATCGAGGAGCTACTGTGCTACTTTGTGGCGTTCGCATAACCGTGATAATTATTATTTTGTAGGAATTACCCATATTGGCGGAAAAACATGTTTTACATAATTTAACCCGGTTTTCTCGTAATATTACATTGTTTCTTTGCGTTTTTTTTTTAAATTACGTGATAATTGCGTAGACCTCCCCTCACCCCCACGTGAGAATGAATGAGATTCGACTCGACTCCCTCCCCCCTAAACGCCTCACGTAATTAATGGTAGCCCCCTAAGAACCATCTCTTGACAGTTTTAAAAAACTATTGGCAAAATTGGTCCAGCCGTTCACCTGTGATGCCTTCACCAAAGGAAATTATAGGGATTCATTTAAATATATAAAATAAAATTTATTAATGATTGTATTCAAAGACTGAGAATGTTGTTATTAGATTTATGCAGTTTAAATTACTGTCGTATTGCCGACCCCATGTGTATATTAGACAATATACAGGAAAAGTATTTATCCAGTGCGCAAATTGTAACCATGAATTCAGCATATCATTCTATTCACCCCCTAGCGCAGAAAATTTTCACCGGATACACAAAAAAAAATCAGCTGTTCCATACATTTTGACCGCGTAGGTATTGCACTTTTCTATGAAACAGCAGATTTTTTTTGTACAACCGCCGAAAAATTTTCTGCACTAGGGGTTCTAGAATGATATGCTGAATTCATGGTTACAATTTGCGCATTGGATAAAAACTTACCCTGTATTTATTGGATATCGCAGTATCTATAGTAAAAATTAGCGATACGTACCCATAACATGAGTAGAATAGCTGCAGCCAATCGCGCACTCTCATCCACCTTCAGAATTACACCTTCAGTGAGTCCTCCGATGAATTCAATCAGACCCAGTTTGGATAGTGCCTGGAATGGAAAGAAAAATTGGAAGTAGTTAAGCAGAAATGACTCAATCAGTGGCGTAACTACAGGGTGGCAAGTCGGCAAAATGCCACGGACAAGCCGGAAGGGACCCCCGGTCAGACGAGAATCCCAACTCCCAACATTTATTATTACACATTTAGTCAAAAAACAGTTTTGTCTTTAATTTATTTAATCACTAGACTCCATGATGTTACCAAAAAAAAAAAAAAAAATGCTCTCACACTTTCAACCTGTAATTTAGCTTTTCGGGGCTATAGAGAAACGGTATACGGCAACGATTCTGGTCCAAAAGGATTTTTTTTTTTGAGTGTTGTTGAGTTATTAGCCAAATACGATCCTATTTTACAAGAGTTGCTAAGCAAACTTAAGGGCTAGATTAAATACTCAATTCCAAAAATACAAAATGCGCTCATTGCTGCTCTGGTTCAAAAAGTGGAAAGTGCTTTGATAAATGAAATAGTTTTAGGGGTATGAGGAACAGGGAGTAAAGTTCACTCATACTTAAGATGGTAAAGGAGGATCCTCCGACCAGACGGGTATTGTGTCTGGTCCGGGCAACTGCCCGACAGTTGATGTCGGGATTTTGTATAGGTTCGAGTGTCGTGGTAAACTCTGATTGCGCGATGTAGAATTGCTCATTTAGTTCGCCTGCGGCATTGTAGATGGCGCCACTTTTCTTTTTGTGTTTCTCGATATTTATTGCGAAAAATTTTTATTTGTAGTGCCGCTACATAGTAACCGCATCATTTTATTTGATACTACTCAAGATATTTCGAAAACATTGGCATCCGATGAATTTGCCACGGGCCTCGAACGGTATAGTTACGCCAATGGACTCAATCCACACTTTAGCCGATATTGCGTTAAGTATGCCATTGTAATCCTGCCGGCTTAGCATGACGCTTTGTATTTCCACGAAGAATAGACAGTCTTTTTCAATACAAAGTGACATTTCGTTCCTACATTTTTGTTATCGCACCGTAGATATCCTTCTACAATCTGTCATTTAGTCTTTCGTTTCTAACGATATTTGTCTAGGTCCTTATAAATGTAGACTATTTCAGAAGAATATTTCTTCCCAAACTGTCAAAATCTCAACGACAACAAACTTTCTACTCGACGGCCACAAAGTTTAAACGATTAGGTATCTACAAAATCATGATTCGTTTAGAACGCATAACTGTGATAATTAATAGAAAAACATAGCTATCTTATCCTATTGTACATCATTTAGTTAATAATCATGTCTATTCTTCCGCCGACAAATCGGTGCTCGTGCTAAGCCTACTGAGGGTCAAATCTATCATGTAGTGAAAACCCTATTTTTAAAATTTACACGGAAACTAGTTTTTCTCGCTACCCCGACTTAACCCACAGTATTAAGAGCACATTAAATGTCAAACTTCAAATGCCCATAACTCAAGAGTGACTTCGTATGGATTTAGTCCTTTCTGCTTAACTACGTCAAATTGAATGAAAAAAAAAAATACTAACTCCAACTGTTTCATTACAAAGCCAATTAAACTTTGGAGTATTTTTTTTTTTGTATTATGAACATTATTCTAACTCCATTAAAGTTCTAAATACAAACTGGTTTTAGAGCCGGGTCTAAGACGAAAGTTCATACAAAAAACTAAAAAAATAAAAATAAACAACCGACTTCCAAAAAACACTAGAAAGTGAAAAATAACTTTAATTTCGGAAGTCGTTGACTTTGGATATTTATTTGATTAATTTCTTGTCACCGCCTTCCGAAATTAAAGTTATTTTTGCTGTCATTTTTCGACGAGTTGTTGAGTCTCGGAAACGCATCGGCCGATCTATATGAAATTTAAATCCGAGTATTTCGAAATAAACCCCTTTCGAACAAAAAAAGAATTTTGCAAATCGGTCTTATGACGGAGTTATGCCCGAACTTCCACCTAACTATTAACCGTTAAAGAGTTGTACCTTCCTACATCAGCTCAGCGTCATGAGATGATGATGACCATACGCAAATGTCTCAATAGCTTAATTTTTTTTTATGAAAAACATTGTCAATACCTACAAAATTTGAGGGTTGCCCTCGATTTCCCTGGGATTCCATCATCAGATTCTGACTTGGTGCCAATGGTACCACCTTAGAAGTATACTCTTTCAAATAAAAAAAGGATTTTGAGAATCGGTCCACAAACGGGGGAGAAATCGATGAACATACATAAAAAGAAAAAAATACATACAGTGGAACTTATAATCTCCTCCTTTTTCGGAAGTCGGTTAAAAACTGACATTTTGTGTTAAGAATTAGATAGTAAGTAGTCGGAATAAAGTTCGAATTACAAAAAATTAAAATTTTGTAATTAGACAGCCTAAGTTAGGGATTTATGCTGTCGTACTGGGCCGGAGTGGTGGATTACGGCCCACACCCTCTTACGGAGAGGGGCCTTGTGTCCCAGCAGTGGCTGATTATGCCAACACAATAACAAAAAAATAAAAGGTTTCGGCAGATTCCGACAAGGAGATTCAATTGCAATCACAATTTAATTGTTTTCAAACGTTGTGGGTCAAAATATCTATCAAAAATAATTCACTAACGATATTGCCATAAAGCACAATAGTGAGCCATCAAATTGGTAACTGAATCGACAAAGCTATCGATTCTTTTCCTGAGAAAATATTTGTAAAATAGCCCCCTAAAGAAAAATAGGGTTTTTCATCAATGAATATATATCTACCTCCATAAGTACGAAGAGCGCCGCGAAGAAGAGCAGCGTGGACCACTCGATCCTGTGCAGCACCGGCTCCAGGTCCTCGCGGTCTGCCAGCGTCAGCAACAGCAACGCGCCCAGCAGGGCCGTCCAGCCCAGGGACACGCGGTCTGTGAGGGCAACGGGTTACTGAGGACATCGGGCGCTTTCCAAAAACTTATTTAACAAAGGTATCTCATGCCATGAAGTATTATCATCGTAAACATCATTTCGTGGAAAATCGAATACGTGCACCAGCACGTATACGCGTATATATTTTTAATTCTGACTAATTGCGTTTCAGATTACCCGCTGACCTTCATTGTGTCTATGCTTTTACGGACGAGCTGTATCTGGTGTTGCGCGCATCCTAATCAATTTAAAAATCACAAACAATATTTTCATCATCATCTTTTCAGCCGAAAGACCACTGCTGGACATAGGCCTCCCACAAAAGAGGAGTTTTGCAATAATCGCCACGCTTGGCAGGCGGGTTGGCGATCGCAGTATGGCAGTAAAATGCATAGAGAACGCTGCTGCCCATTCTCTAGTAAGTTCCTTAGTCGCCTTCTACGACACCCACGGTAAGAAATGGGATGGTGCTATTCTTTTACGTCCGGCACCACACGGAACAACAATATTATAAAGCAAAGAAAAATAGATTTATCTGTCATAGAAACACGTGCATACAAAAAGATAAAATCACATAAAAACAACACATAAAATATTTAGGAACACAGATCATAAATAGTCGGCAACTACACGCCGTGACTGTGACAAGAATGCTTCCACTCAGCATGATGCTATGCTATGGGACCCACAGCATAGCGTTGATTTTCAGTGGACACCCGAAAACAACGTACGAAAATTAACAATAATTATGAAACAAATCACAAAGGCTCAATTATCGTACCCTGAAGTAATCCAATGTTGTATTTTGTTAACATTCAGAGGAGTAAACATTGTCGGTTTATTAACTCATTTCAAGAGATATAAAAAAAACAAATCGCTCAGAATGGGCCTTATCAGAAGGCTAAAAGTCACCCAAAGGGCAATGGAGAGGGCTATGCTAGGAGTTCCCCTACGTGATCGAATCAGGAATGAAGAGATCCGCAGGAGAACCAAGGCAACTGGCATAGCCCGAAGAATTGCCAAACTTAAGTGGCAGTGGGCAGGGCACATTGCTCGCAGAACAGATGGCCGATCGAGCCGAAAGGTTCTGGAGTGGCGACCGCGTACCGGAAGAGGTAAAGTTGATGACCTTGTGAGGGCCGCGGAAGTCCGCTGGATGCGGGATGCACAGAACCGGTTGAAATGGAGGAGCTTGGGGAAGCCTATGTCCAGCAGTGGACGTCTTTCGGCTGAAATGATGATGAAATAATCAAATTACAACTAAAGAAGTACTTGGGGCCTTTAAGATAAATCACTTACTGAACTCAGGTATAGAGTGTAGGAAGAACACGAGGACCACGAAAGTGATTGCTACAGTACACTTGATCAGCAACACCTTGTCTCGGATCTTGTACTGTAAAAAGAGAAGAAGAGAGCCATCACCACTAAAAAATATTTTATTTTAAATTTCTGCTTGCCCGAAATGAAATTTTTGGCCATATGTAAATTATTTAAACACCTCTCATTTGCCGTTTGGGGAATATATACTCATATATAGCGTAATGGTGGTATGCATTTACTTAGAATTGATAATACAATTCACCAACGCGCGTGATGCGACTATTATGTATAACATATACCTTCCTAACATTAGTGCAAGATAAATTTACCAATACGAATAAAAGTTGAAATTACGTTTAAATTTAAAAAAAAATATGAATAAGGAAAGACGTCCCCGAAGAAATTCCCCAAAAACAAAAAAATCCATTACTCCTAAACTATCGAAAATCGCGGAACATAAATTGGGTGTTTTCGGATACCCATGTGTATATTTTTACTGACGTCACTATTTGAAGTTGAACTACCCTTTTTACGCGCGTTCATGAAATGAAACCTCTGAAGTCAAGTATCACTCCCAGGAAGCTTCTGTGCTTTTGGGTGGAGCTAAGCTGGCTCTGTTAGCCAGAATCCCCACGAACAACGGACCGAATGGGAGACTCAAGTACGGAAAAGGGAGTCCCATCATCATCATCATCATCATCAAGTCAAGTTTCAGTTAGTATGTTCACCTTATCTTTCATATCAGCCAACATCGTCTCGAAGCAGTCCTTGCGGCAGGCTCTGATCTTCGTCTCCTTAACCAACGCTTCGAGCTTGATTGACAGCTTCTTGACCTTTCTCTCCAGTCGGTCTCTGACCACCTGCTCGTCTCTGCTCAGGTGAGGGAGAGAGTCGGCGGCTCGACGCCATATTGAAATCTGATGACGAAGATCTGAAGGGGAGAAAAGAAGAGTAAGATCCCCTTCACACTAGCGTTCGTCCAGTGTAAGCGTTCGATGAACGTATGCGTCGAGTTGTGGTGGCGTGTGGCGTTGTGGTTGTCTGGCTGTAGTTGCTGGACAGACGCTAGTGTGAAGGGGCTCTTAGAGTTATCAAAGCATTTGCAAGAAGTATAATAAATAACACCCTTCGCGAAGATTACCAATTCGTCTGTCGAGTGTGGGTATGGCAATTTGCATTTCAGTTTATGAAATAAATTAAAAAGTTATTGCGAAAAAAACAAGATCATGCCTGAATCCCTCGAAGGGATAGGCAGATGTATTAAAATATTTACAAATACATAAATATTTAGATTACATTAAAGCTTTAATTAGTATTGCAAAATGAAGAATATATGCAGGTTTGCATTTTGTACCACGTAGTCAGCACTGCTCTTACATTCGCTGTACGACAAAAGGTATTTGTTCTGATATTATTGTTGTTCTAAATACTGAAGAAAAACATCGTGAGGAAACCGGTGGTATGCCCCAGAACAAAAATTTACATCCACACTGGGCCTGCGTAGAGGATTATGGCCTATTTCCTCTTACAGAGAGGCCTGATTATACCGTCTCTTATTATGGCATTTTTATGCTATCTTTATAAATAAAAAGAAAAGTCCTGACTGACTGACTCATCAACGCCCAGCCCAAACCCTTGTACCTAGAAAGCTGAAATTTTGCACAGAGGTTTTCTTTATAATATAGACAAGGAATAAGAAAGGATTTTTCAAAATTCAACCCCTAAGGGAGATAAAAGGGGATGAAAGTTCCGCGCGGGCGAAGCCAATGGCAAAAACTAGTTTATTATATATTTACCTTGTATATCCCTTGGTACGTTGAGCCTCAGTTTATCGGTATCCCTGTAGATGTACCTGAACTGAAAGTAGGTCTGAACACACACCAGGAGGATGCCGAACGTCATATGCAGTGTGAAGTTCGTAAAATTTATACCCTGAAATGGAGAAAAAAGAGTTAAGATGTTGGAAAAACAGGGGTATTGGAAAAACACCAAAAACCTCTTAAGAGGTCATTGTACTCATCATTATTTGTCACATAGAAGTGAATGTTTATATTGTGACCGGTTTACTTCGTAACTTGGATCCTACTAAAGGGGCTGGCCCTGATAAAATATCATCTAAATTTATAATTAAATGCGCGCCTTCCATTGCCCGACCTATCTCAATTTTGTTTTCTATGTCTTTGACGTAATGTGTTGTCCCCAAAGTATGGAAAATCTGCTTTTATCACACCCGTAAATAAGAAGGGGTCTAAAACCGAGATTACTAAATATAGACCTATATCCAAGCTGTGCATTATAGCTAAAATACTGAAGAGGATTGTCTATTATCAATTATATTCCGCCCTTGCTAGTTCGTTCAGCTCCTTTCAGCACGGATTTTTGAAAGGACGTTCTACCTTGGTTCTTCTAACTTGGTTTTATTTAATGATTTAATTACAGATGCTATGGATAATGCTAAGTAGGTCGATGTGGTTTACACAGATTATAGCAAAGCATTTGATCGGATTGACCATGATACCCTGATTAAGAAGCTAAGCTACATGGTCATCCGTGGTGACCTCTTGAGGTGGTTCTCTTCCTACATCGATAACAGGTCACAAGCAGTCGCATTCAATAATTATATGTCTAGTTGGGTAAACGTGCCCAGCGGAGTGCCTCAGGGTTCGTTGCTCGGTCCTTTTTAGGGTTCCGTACCTCTAAAGGAAAAAACGGAACCCTTATAAGATCACTTTGTTGTCCGTCCGTCCGTCCGTCTGTCAAGACCGTTTTTCTCAGGAACGCGTGGAGGTATCAAACTGAAATTTCTATATGATACTTAGTTCTACTGTCCCTGGAAGCTGTAGAAAAATCAACCTTCTAAGTCAACGCAATCAAAAGATACAGCCATTTAGGCCGCAAAATTCCGCAAATTTTCGAAACTCGCACGGGAATCAAAACCTACAGGGTACTTCCCGTGAACTTAGAATCTTGAAATTTTGTACGAAGTCACGTCTTATAGTACAGATATAGGAAAAATTACGAAAACCGTAAATTTTTAGTTTCGTCATATAAAATAAAATATTTTTGACAATTTTGAACTTTTACTTATATTCCCACAGGTTTGTACGGAACCCTCGGTGCGCGAGTCCAACTCGCACTTGACCGGTTTTTTTATTATTTTGTCTATTGTTTTAGTCATATTATTGCAAAACTTTATCTCTATTTATTAAGGCGATGTGGTTTTTTTTCTTTGTTTTAGTGCCCACACCATAAACTATTATTATAATATGTCTATACGTGAGGATTTGTAATTGATTTTCTGGTGACTTGTTTCCTTTTTTTAATAGCTGTAAGTCCTCCATGTTCTTAAATAAATATTTTTTCGCGATTTCAGGTTTGGTCCCGTAGTAAAAGTTGTTCATAATGATGAGTACAATGACCTCATAAGAGGTTGTTGGTGTATTTCCAATAACCCAGTAGAGTATATATAATACGTAAAACAAAAACTTTGTGTCCCTTTTTACGAAAATGACACGGACGGAGGAGTATACAATTTGGCGCACTTAAAGTTTTGTATGGAGTGTAGAAATCTATTATTTTATTAAAAAATGCGTTTGAAATACATTAATTGAATTCAGTTTTTTTTAATGAATTGTGGTCGAATCTTTTTGAAAAAGCACGTGAAGTTCTCCCACCTTTTTAACTGCCGTCGATCCCCGAAGAGCACGGCAGAGGTGTACCTTTATAGCCTACTAGCAGCGCTCCGCGGTTTCACCCGCGTAGTTCCCGTTCCCGTGGGAATACGGGGGGGGGGGGGGCGGGGGGGATAAAATATAGCCTATGTCACCCGGGGATAGTGTAGCTTCCCAACAGTGAAATTATTTTTCAAATCGGTTCAGCAGTTTCGGAGCCTATTCAATCCAAATAAACAATAAAATCTTTCCTCTTTATAATATTAGTATAGTTATAGTACACCCACATTTCGCCAGTCATGTCTCAAGTAAAAAGGGGCGAACCTATTGCCATCAAACGGGCATAAGTCCGGAGCGGGAAGATTCCGGGCTGGTACTGAGTAATTCAAGATATAAAAGCCCAATAACACTTTGCACGTCCTGGGAATTGATCCTAGGACCTCATGTTCAGCGGTAGCACTTGCTACCACTAGATCAACGAGGAAAGGAATAGGTTCCAGTGTAAAATGCTGGGGAGTTTGTTGCGCTACTTCTTCTTCCCAGCTAAAGCACTAGGAATTGGTGAAGGGTGGGCGTTTTGGCGGACTGGTCTTATGTAATTTTGACGTTCAAAAAGTACTGAATTACAAGCAAACGAGACATTTCGGCATTTCATACTTTTACCAACCCAGAGGGGATGTGTAACGCACTAGCCATACCAATGGTCTTTAATAGTGTCTAAAAGGCTCGCTTGGTATTCATAATTTCAGCCGGAAGACGTCCACTGCTGGACATAGGCCTCCCCCAATTTGGGGGGGCTTGCCATAATCGCCACGCTTGGCAAGCGGGTTGGCGATCGCAGTATGGTGGTAAAATGCATAGAGAACGCTGCTGTCCATTCTCTAGTAAGTCCCTTAATCGCCTCCTACGACACCCACGAGAAGAGATGGGATGATGCTATTCTTTACGTCCGGCACCACACGGTACAACGGTACACGCTTGGTATTCAATAACATAAAATATCTAGTCAAGCCAAGTTCAAGTAACAGAACTGGCGAGCAGCACCGTTTGGACCATTTGGAGCCACTTTTGACCCCCTCATAACTCAAAAACTATTTCACATAAACGTGTAAAATTTCCTGAAATTTATTTATTTATAACTACATAAAATATCATCTCTTCTTATAACTTAGGATAATATATTGTAGCCTAAGGTCTGACTTCGCTAGTTTTCATATACGAATGCCTTCGCAAGTTCTAAACCTGTTACTTGTCGGTTCTTATTTTATTATTCCGTAAAATTTGGCTTGCTGGTAGACACTAGCCGTCGAACAAAATAA
The DNA here is from genome assembly GCA_949987655.1 of Polymixis flavicincta. Taxonomy (NCBI): domain Eukaryota; kingdom Metazoa; phylum Arthropoda; class Insecta; order Lepidoptera; family Noctuidae; genus Polymixis; species Polymixis flavicincta. The sequence goes on from OX465199.1 coordinate 5,480,035, forward strand.
TTCGTATATGAGAACTAGCCAAGTCAGATCTTAGGCTACAATATATTATTCTAAGTTCTAAGAAGAAATGATATTTTACGTAGTTAAAAATAAATTTGGGGCCTATATCCAGCAGTGGACGTCTTTCGGCTGAAATGATGACGATGAAATAAATTTTAGGACTGACCATTGAACTTGGCACCCATTTAGATCTCATTTCCTTTGTCGTTGAAGTCAACAACCAAGGCATATATCATAATATTGAACTTGGCTCTCATTTCACAATTTATGTTTTTGATGGGATTAAATTTGATGGGATACTTACAGATTGTACAACAGCCTTGTTTGAGGCGATGATGACGTTGGGAGGGTCGCCCACGGGGGTCACAGTGCCCCCAATGTTGCTGAACAGCACCATGGACATCAGCACTGGTATGGGGTCCAGATCCATCACCTCACATAACCTGGTTAATCAGAGACAACGTTAGCTAATCAGTATTGAACCTAAAATCTTTTTTAATTTGAAAGGAGCTCAACCAAACAAAGCTCCATTGATTTGCTATTGCTTATGGGAAAATTATTTTTACGGCGCACCTAGAACTATGTCTAACTTGCATAATATCTTCCACCTTTTTTTTTCAAATTCAAATTCATTTATTTGCCAGAACATAGCTTTACAACTGTGGCAGTGTATTATCTTGTAACTATAATGGCCCCACCACCATATGTAATGATACATTCTATCATTACTTAAATGGTGTGCAAATATGTATTTAATTGTTTACATTATTTTTAATAGAAAATAAAAACAAACAACAACGACAAATAAAATATCATGCATTAGGATTTTTAAGGAACAAATTAAATTAATCGATGTCAAAGTTATCCCTACGAGTGTGTCAGTTAAAAAGATAAATATAATGTCAGAACGTAATCATTTTAAAATATGATTTATAATGTCAAACTTTTTATTGAGTAAAATTTGCAATATTAATCACTTAATAAATTAATTAAGGTATATACCAATTTATACATTTCAGTTTCCTTCTCTGAGATCTGTCATGTATTCATTGAGATCTTCAGTGGTTGAAAACGTATAATCGACGTCGTTACTGCTTTACCACTATGAGATTGCATGCCACTCGCACGTCAAAAAACTACAAGGGACATTTTATCTATCTGATTAAATTAATCGCTTTGCTTACCTTTTTCTTTGTTTAGGTCGGCTTCCATTCTAACCGGATGAAGCTAAATACCTACCGTATTTATATGGAACAGTATTTTATATGGAACGACTGCTTATCTGACCTCAACAACCCAGTAACTGGGTTACACGATACCCTTTGATAGGACTAGTTGTCAGATGTGTGGGCTAGCCGTAACGACTGTCAAAGATCCATGAGAATGACAGCCGGGTCCAACTACTAAACGTTTTTTTCATGACACGGAGAGGTCTTGATGTGTAAAGGATGGTCACCCATCCATTAACCTACCACGGCCAACGTAGCTTAACCTCTGATCGATCTGTGCGTGTTATTATTTAGTCACGAACCTCTATGATCATAATTTTATAGTTCCAACTTTAAAAGAGCTTTAATTTACTGGGAATTGTTGTCAAAGGCGGTAAAGGAATTACAAGGTCGACTATACTATATCTCAAACAGTCAGCCAGCCTCAGTTTTTCTGACCGCTTCGTAATGTTTTTATATTTTCTGTTAATGTACAATGTCGTGCTTTAATGTGAGTCTTGTTTTACGAAAATATAGCTACACCACTAAACGAAATCATGCACGATATTATTTTCATCCCGATTCCAATAGTAATGATGAAGATCTTTGCTTTCACGGTTTTACTCACGGATTGTATTTACTCCGTGGTTATACAGGATAAGTTTTTAACCAGTGCGCAAATTGTAACCATGAATTCAGCATATCATTCTAGAACCCCTAGCGCAGAAATTTTTCGCCGGTGGTACAAAAAAAATCTGCTGTTTCATAGAAAAGTGCAATAGCTACGCGGTCAAAATGTATGGAACAGCTGATTTTTTTTTGTGTATCCAGCGAAAAATTTCTGCGCGTTACAGTTTGCGCACTGGATAAAAACTTTTCCTGTATTCTTTAACATAATAGGTAAATTTTTCTATTGTTTTTAGTTTTCGTGCGACACATCGACGTAAATAACTGTGTTTTGTTTCTGTCTTTTGTTTTTTATTTGTTTACCTGATAGTAACCGGAGTCATGAGCAGTACGGTCGTCACGTTGTCCAAGAACGTTGATACGATGGCCGTGATAGCGCTCAGTAGTGTTATCAGGGGCCAGATCTTGCCTTTTGTCACCTGAAAATAGATAAGATTTTCATCTCTATAAATCTTGTATCGCAAGTGATGGCAGATCACGGGAATAATCTGCAACTCCCAGCATTTCCTTTAAGATATAAAAAAAAAAACAAAACAATGGTCAGACCTGCACGCCTAGACAAGACGCATTTCTTTTAGCGTTCACGCCAAACGCTATGCCAAAATGTATGGGAATGACATTACCTGCGGGAAGGTTACGTCTTATTTTTCCGCAGGTAATGTCATTCTCATACATTTTGGCGTAGCGTTTGGCGTGAACGCTAACAGAAATGTATATTGTATCTAGGCCCAGCTGTCTTAAATGAGTAAGAATATTGGGCCACAAAAGAGATAAATGAAAGCCAATTGCATTCAACTGAGATGAGAGTGCTAAGAGGGATGTATGGTGTCACACGAATGGATAGAATAAGAAATGAGTACATAAGAGAGAATAATTTCATGAAAACTGCTCTCAAAACGGTGGAGGAAAACATCGTGAGGCCGACATGTCCTAGAACCAAAAATTCAAAGATATGTGACATCTACCAACCCCCGCTGGGCCAGTGTGTTAGATTATAGCCCAGAACATTCGAAGAGAGGAGGCCTATGTCCCAGCAGTGGGTTCTTACAGGCTGATTATTGTAAGTAACACCACGAATTGGCATTCATACACGTATGTTTCATTTAACCATCTCGATCAAACGCATCGAGCGCATCGGGCGCTCCGTTTGGCCCTGGATTGGTGACGGAACAATCGATCGATGCGTTTGATCGAGATTAAATGAAACTCACATTAGGGCCCCTGATCCATGTGTTTCCATTTCTGTCAGGTGGCTTTAGAACAGAATATTTCTGCAACATTGTATCCTATGCGTCACTCGATTAAGTACCCACCTACTATCTTATCTCCGTGTTAATGATCATTACTTTATGCTCTAATGCTGCACACGTGTGCGGAAGGCGCGATGTAGATGTTGCGAATAGAATATTGACTTTGTGTTCAAAAGTTTGATATGACACTCTAAACAGTTTTTTGTAATCTTGTCGTGTGTCGTGACTTTGACAATGTGGCGGCGCCAGATGCGAGCTACAAATCAAAGACATGACGTCACACAAAACCTACATCGCGCAAAAATAGTTTACCGCGCGACTACAACGTCCCAACATCAACCGTCGGGCTCAATCCGGTTCAGTTTGTCCCTTGCTACCCTCCACCAGCGAAGCCCTAGGTCCGTACCCCACAGGGGGTGCCCTTAGCGAGCAGTCGCTTTAGTTTTAAGTTTTTATGCCCTGGCTGGTAATCTTAATTTATTAAGAATATCACAGGCAAGTCCGGTTAAGCAGACGACAACCTCATAGGTTGAACTGCGAGTGGAATACTCAAAAAAAAAAAAAAAAAAAAAATACCTTAGGGCAGTTACCAGACACAACACCCGTCTGGTCAGTAATGACAAGTAACACTCATACTCATACTCCAAGGAGTATGAGTGTTCTTTGTCATCTTTAAGTTACAATCTAGCTCACTTCTTGATGTTTTTGGTGTGTATAAGATTTAGAGCAGTGCACAGTGGTAACCTAGTGGTAACGGCCGCGACTTGCAAGTAGCAAGGTCATGGGTTTTTTTTTGGGTGGGAAATCATCAAATAACTTCTCCAGCTCTGGGTGGAGCGGGAGGGCGTGTCAGACTTTTACTGACGAAAACCTACCCGTGTTCAGTTGCCTGTGTGCCAGGTCCCACGGTATCTCTTTCGAACAACCCGCACCTCTGGCAGAATTACTTAGTGCAAATTATTTCATCACCACATGCTCTCAAATCAGTGAAAAAATTTGTCGCATATGTTCTTCAATTTTATAATTAATATTAACATCATTGATGCAATAGAAACCGAGGTAATTGCGAAAAACTGTTTCTTTTGGCCTTTGACCTTGAATAACTTACGACGCAGGCACGATATTTTATGACACTTTTGAGACAAATTTTAGAACGCCAAAATGAAGGTGTGTACGAAAATTCAGCTTATTATCTCTCATTCCGAGGTTGATTGTTAATTTCACTGAACTGGCAATATACTGTTTTTTTTTTTTTCGTTGGATGTCATCAAATGATGAATGCTCTGGATGGAGCAGGAGGGCGTGTCAGACTTTTACTGACTAAAACCCACCCGTGTTCCCTCAGTTGCCCGTGTGCCAGGGGCGACGGTATCCCCCACCCCTGGCAGGCATCGGCCCTTGCGGACCCCTCTGGTCACCCTGCGACAGTTCAGCACAGTGGCCCCACCGCCTACCACTTTTCGGCCGCACGGGATAGGGAGAGCGGCCAACGCTATACCGACACTCCTCTTCCCCTGCGGCCCCATCGCGTCCGCCATCAAACGGTGGCGGCCCCGTCCAGGCCAAGGAAGGGAAGAGCGCTACTCAAAAGTACCGGCACTCCTCCTCTGCCGCAGCCTGTAACCCTCAGCCGCGATGCCTCCCATTCAACATCGCGGCCCACCTCGGTTGCGGTGCACCTCATCGCAACCTACTGTTTAGGCCATGCTACGTCGTCGGCTTTGAGGCAATTGCCCTGACGAGCAGCCCCACCTGGGAGTTCGTGTTGGCTTCACCGTGGCTGGGAGACCACGGCTACTGAACCCGCCCGCAACGACAATGCGGAAACCCACTCGGAGGGGGGGGGGGCGTGTAATGTAACGATAAGAATACCATAAAACTTGAAAGAATGCAACTTATATCTAATGTCGTGTGCAATCACGTGGTACGGCGACGGTAATAGACATGTGTCTGAAGATAATATAATGATGCTATCGAAATAGAGGATTCACCTGTCACCATACCTTCATCATCATGATTTCAGACGAAAAACGTCCACTGCTGGACATAGGTCTCCCCCAAGCTCCTCCACTTCGACCGGTTCTGCGCTTCCTGCATCCAGCGGATTCCTGCGGCCTTCACAAGGTCATTGGTCTATCTTGTGGGAGGCCTTCCAACGCTACGTCTTCCGATACACGGTCGCCACTCTAGGACCTTTCGGCCCCATCGGCCACCTGTTCTGCGAGCAATGTGCCCTGCCCACTGCCACTTAAATTTGGCAATTCTTCGGGATATGTCGGTTGCCTTGGTTCTCCTGCGGATCTCTTCATTCCTGATTCGATTACGTAGGGAAACTCCGAGCATAGCCCTCTCCCTTTGGGTGACTTTTCGCCCTCTGATAATTTAAGTGACTACGTTTCATTACAACATGTCATCACTGGCAACACGCACTGGTCAAAGACTTTCGTCTTGAGAAACTGCGGGATGTGGGACGAGAAGATATTGCGTATCTTCCCGAATGGTTGCGCTAACGCACCATAGCTTGGTTTAGCATAATCAGCCTATAATATTCCCACTGCTGGGACACAGGCCACTCTCGACGATTTTCCCGCTGGATTTTCGCTTTTCAAGAGAAACCCAGTCTGGATTTGTGTTCGGTCAATGGGACGTAGTTAAGCAGAAATGACTCAATCCACACTTTGAGTTGAGTATGCCATCGTACTCCTGAGGATCGAATCAATCATGTAGTGAAAACCCAATTTTTTAAATGTACACGGAAACTAGTTTTTCTCGCTACCCCGACTCAACCCGCAGTATGAAGTGCATTTAAAATGTAAAACTTCAAACGCCCACAACTCAAGAGTGACTTTATATGGATTGAGCTTTTTCTACTTAACTACGTCCAATATGATTATAGGCTCGCCTACACCTATTTTAAGGGCCTTATATTTAATATTGGTTGCAAAACGTTTAACTTTTCAATCCTGTCTGTTTTATTAGTATTTTTCATAAATGCAAAAGTACCTGGTATCTGATCTGACCTCGACACCGATCGTATTTTTCTTTTTTAAAGATAGCCCGGGAATGAGGAACGTTTTGAGTATACATATCGATGGCTAAGAGTAGAGGGAGACAATAGAAACGATGGATGGACTGTGTGAATGATGATATTGTTAGAAAGGGTGTGACTACGGAGATGACGACTAATAGAGAAGTGTGGAAGAAAAAGACATTGTGCCGACCACAAATGAATTGAGGAATGGATGAATGAGGTAGCCTGGGACCTGGAGAACGACATACACTACCTTACGTCCTGGATGGCTGTGTTAAAAAAAGTATGCAATACAAAATACACGCAGACGTAGTCACGAGCTACAACTCATCATCATCAGCCTATAACATTCCCACTGCTGGGACACAGGCCTCAGAGGGAGTGGGCCGTAACCCACCACGCAGGCCCAGTGTCGCATATCTTCGAATTTTTTGTTCTAGGACATGCCGGTTTCCTCACGATGTTTTCCTTCACCGTTTTGAGAGCAGTGGTGATGAAATAATTTACACAAAGTAAAGCGCCTGTCTGGGTTCGAACCTACGACCTACAACTCGTTAGTCGCGGTCGTTACCACTTTCCCACCACTGGTCTCATGTGGTTGGGTGAGCTACAACTAGTAACTTATAAAGACAAGATGCACGGGTCGCAATCGACTAGCATTATCACGTTTTATATAAAACTAGTTTTCGACCGCGGCTCCGCCTGCGTGAATGCCGGTTGTCGCGTAAAAAAGTAGCCTAAGTCCTTCTCCATATCCTAGGCTATATCTATGCCAAATTTCATGACGATCGGTTAAGCGGTTTAAGCGTGAAAGCGTAACAGACAGACAGAGTTACTTTGACGAGGCATTTATTTGCATAATTAGCATTATTTATATTTATATTAGTAAGGATATTCACTAATCGGACGAATCTCCAAGTCTTATGACATCGTGTAATTAGGTCAGCGCCATTAACACTAAATTAAAAACTCATTACAGGAAATCGATTGGTTTTGTTTTGATGATTAAGATTCGTTCTCGAAGTTTCGGAACACCTGCTAATACTTCAATAGCTGTTAATACGTTTAGTCGAATGCTACAGGTTGCTCAAAGTATAAAAATCGAAGGGTTCCATAGCACAAGGCATAGACGCATTGACTTTTTCTCCGACTTCAAAAAGGAGGAGGTTCTCAATTTGTCTGTATGTTTGTTTCGCGATATCTCCGTCAATTGTGGAGGGATTTCGAAAATTCTGCGGTAGTTTTTGCGTTAACCTCGATAACACGTTTTTAATCCACTTTATGTATCTTGATGACATTCGGCTGCTTACAGTCACTTTTGTTTATATTACAAGCACTCATTTAACGCAAAATGAAGGGTTTCGTACTTGGGATGCATTTATCTCCAGACATAATAAGACACACATGATGAATTTTAGAATTTTAGAAAATCTTTCGTCTCCGTCCCACATTACTGTCTGCCAGTTTCTTTCTAAAGAACGTTAGGTAAGTTTTTATACGAGTATTTTAATAATAGTACATTATGGTACAAGTGTGTATCGTCCTCGGCTCTCTTAAGACCCTCGCCTGACGGCTCGGGTCTCAATGGCGCCTCAGCGATAATCATCAATACACACGTGTATCATACGACGTTTTTCAACACACTTGCGAAGAAAATAATACTAAATCATCATCATCATCATCATCCATCATCATCATCCATCATCATCCATCGTCATACATCGTCATCCATCATCATCCATCATCATCCATCATCATCATCATCCATCGTCATCCATCATCATCCATCATCATCCATCGTCATCCATCATCAACTATCATCATCCATCATCACTCATCATCACTCATCATCACCCATCATCCATCATCATCATCCATCATCATCATCCATCATCATCATCCATCATCATCCATCATCATCATCCATCATCATCGATCATCATCCATCGTCATCCATCATCATCATCCATCATCATCCATCGTCATCCATCATCATCCATCGTCATCCATCATCATCTATCATCATCCATCATCACTCATCGTCACCCATCATCATCCAGCATCATCCATCATCATCATTCATCATCATCCATCGTCATCCATCATCATCCATCATCATCATCCATCATCATCCAGCATCATCCATCATCATCATCCATCATCATCCATCATCATCCAGCATCATCCATCATCATCATCATCATCATCGTTTTTAAGAACAAAGCAACTCAAACAAAAAAAAAAACCTATAACTCACTAAGAACAAAGCAACTCAACCAATTCTATAACTCACTAGTGAATAATAGTAATGAAAAAGTCACAGTTTGAATAGGTGTCATTATGTGCCTAACTGTAGTGAAATTAGAGCCATTTTATGAGCAAGTGTGTTGAAAAATAAGTTAATTGACACAAAATACCTTTTCAACACACTTGCTCATAAAATGGCTCTAATTTCACTACAGTTAGGCACATAATGACACCTATTATCAAACTGTGACTTTTTCATTACTATTATTCACTAGTGAGTTATAGAATTGGTTGAGTTGCTTTGTTCTTAGTGAGTTATAGGTTGTTTTTTGTTTGAGTTGCTTTGTTCTTAAAAACGATGATGATGATGATGATGATGGATGATGCTGGATGATGATGGATGATGCTGGATGATGATGGACGATGATGATGGATGATGATGGATGACGATGGATGATGATGAATGATGATGATGGATGATGCTGGATGATGATTGGTGATGATGAGTGATGATGGATGATGATAGATGATGATGGATGACGATGGATGATGATGGATGACGATGGATGATGATGGATGATGATTGATGATGATGATGGATGATGATGGATGACGATGGATGATGATGGATGACGATGGATGATGATGGATGATGATGATGGATGATGATGGATGATGACGATGATGATGATGGATGAAGCTGGATGATGCTGGATGATGATGAGTGATGATGGATGATGATAGATGATGATGGATGACGATGGATGATGATGGATGACGATGGATGATGATGGATGATGATGATGGATGATGATGGATGGCGATGGATGATGATGGATGATGATGGATGATGATGATGATGATGATTTAGTATTATTTTCTTCGCAAGTGTGTTGAAAAACGTCGTATGATACACGTGTGTATTGATGATTATCGTCCTCGGCTCTCTTAAGACCCTCGCCTGACGGCTCGGGTCTCAATGGCGCCTCAGCGATAATCACCAACGTTACACACTTGTACCATAATGTACTATTGTATAGAATTCAATACATTTCACATAGGTTAACATGGTTTTTAGGAAAAGGCTGCACAAATAGTGAAAAACCCTGCCTCCTAGAATAGGGGCACCCTGTGACCTAGGAGTCAGGTCCTGTAACTACGTGTACCAAAGAAACCTTTATTTATGTGTGATAATATTGATAAACCCATTAATAACCTGATTTAGCTATGAATGTGAATGTTGGACTATATGTAGGGGGGATGGGTGTGTGAGTGATGTGTGGTGTGGTGTATGAGAGGGGAAGGGGTATTTTGTGGGGGTATGTGTAGTCGTATATGGTGTATTTGTATGTTGTTGCATGTGTTTAGGTATCCGTTTTTGTAGAATAAGAATGAATATTTCGTGCCTACGTTATTTTTGAAATAATTTCTATATTTGAGTATAATTTGAGTATTTCGCCCAAGAAATAGGCAGAAACTACAAAGATCTTCAAGTGTCTCTAAAACCACCACCTAGGCTTGCTATCACCACAGTGGCGTAACTAGGGTGGGGCAGGCAGGGCAAGAGCCTTGGGCGCTTACCGAAAGGGGGCGCAATAAGTCGCCTGAATTTAATAATTCTTTAAAAAAATCCTCAATAAACCATTTCATACAGTTACCTATAACTAAGAAATCTGAAGAACTAGAATATATTGTGCAGTACGACGGTAAAAGCGTGTTTCCAAATCTCCCTATTTCTATTCAAACTCTCTTAAAATTATAGCATTGCAAGCGATTTTTTTACAAGTTAAATTAATACCTTCGTTATTGAAGGCTATAATTGGTCAAGATAGGTTATGCGACCTAGCTTTGCTCAATGTACAGAGGCCAGCACATCAAGCTACCCCAATCTGTCAAATTTCTTTGATAGTTTTTCAACTTTATAACAAAGGAATAAGGTTCATGTTCAAATGGGAAAATTTGACAGTTTGGGATAGGTTGACCTGCTGGCGTCTGTACACCGGGAAGATAATTTACGAAGTGGCGCAAATGTGATGCGTGCCTTAAGCGCCATTTTCTATTGGTCCCTGTATCACCATCTTAATCACATACCTCAAAAGTAAAGACAGCGAGAAAATCGAACAGTCCAGTCTCCGCCATGATGGCGACGAGCAGCATCATGCTGAAGAGCAGCAGCAGAGTCTCCACATCCAGCCAGGAGATCAGCTCCGGGAGTGAGGGTCTCTCGCCGGCCAGGGCCAGGACTGCTAGAGATGCGGTGGATATCAGGATAGCTGCCATCGTACGGTTTATTATCTGGAGGGAAAGTGCTGGTTAATTTAGGGATTTTAAAAGCCGTTTATCTACACACCATTATTTTAGTATAATTATACGAAATCTGAATATATATTGTTTTTGGCGGGGTCGCGTTGGAACATGTCGCACGAATTTTCATCTTCATGAAATTTCGTGAAATTGCGAATTAAATTGTATTATTTTGGTAGTAAATTGTTCAATTTAGTTACGTGTGAGTGCACAAGTGTTGTGAAGGTGAAAATAAGTAACTAACGTGGAATTTTCGTGTTCCCCCAAAAACTACTAATAGGTTGTTGTAAAGTTACTACCGCTTACAATAACATTGACTTAAATTTGACTTGACTGACTATGACATTTGTAACTTCGTGCCTGATATCGGGCCATTTACTTGATTGAAAAGTAAAATTACTTGACACTGGCTATAAATGCACAAACCGTGCGAAGCCAAAACAAAAAAAAAAAAAACATCTCCGTACGGTTAGGTACCTACTGCCTACTTATTATCAATGAGCACAATGGTGACTCAAATGGTGACCATGTTTGTGAAGACAGATAACTGGGTAACAAGCTTATAACTTTTGATTTTTCATGATACAGTTTTGAAATTTTGTACATAGATTCTTTACATAGAATAATACTAAACACGTGTTTCGGGTTTCGCACATAAGTACTAAAACTAGGGTTATATTTACAAATACATCTTATAAATTGAAGTTGCTTTTACGACGTTTTTGAGATATAAAAATATGATTCGCGACCGTAAGACACGTATTTACAGAACTTTATTAATTAAAATAATCAACACAACTCTCATAAGGTGACACTTGTCCACATTTTTTCCATACAGACTTCGGGAGGGTTTTACTCCACTGTTCGACAATGTACATCAAAAATTAAACATGATATGGTTTTGTCTCATTATTAATATTGTCTGTACGGAAACAGAATACTAAAATCATCATCTGCCTAGCCTTTTCCCAACTATGTTGTGGTCGGCTTCCAGTCCAACCGGATGCAGCTGAATACCAGTATTTTACAAGGAGCGACTGCCTATCTGACCTCCATAACCCAGTTACTGGGTAATACGATACCCCTTCAGAAAAACAGAATACTAAAATAAAACCATTAAAAAGTTATGAGCCAACAAAGATTAGTTTTTCTTGCTAATTTAACCTAACTTAGGCCGTGTTTAAGTAATAAAAGGACTGTAAAATCTCCAAAACCAAGTCGGTACCGACAAAGCTCAATTATCGAAAAGTTCAATAAACTTAATTGGTCATTGATTTATGCAGTGGTTTTTTCAAGAAACCCAATCTTCCAAAAGACTTTGCTTAATTTTTAACGCGCCTGTTTTCTAACTGATCCTGATCCTGATAACTGATCCTGCAGCTCACTCAATAACGTTGTGCGTGTAGACTAGCGTCTAACTGCTCATCACTGATACTACCTCTGTCAGACACGAAGCCTGTTGAGACAGCGTGCTTTTTAGCCAGGCCCACCAGTGAGTTCGAGCCCGCGACTAGTGTACCCTTAAGTTCATTTAATTCCACTGAATGACTTTTTCATTAAATAGTCAGTAGTGAATTGCACGGTGGGGCACACGGTGGCGGTCTGCTCGCCTTGGGCGGAGCACCGCCGTGTCCTCGTGGAGGCGATCGGCGGCGGCGATCTCTCGCGTCCGGCTTTGGTCCAGGCCATGGTACGGAGCGAGAGTGCATGGGTAGCCGTCACTTCCGACTGCGAAGCAGTGATGCTCACGAAGAGGGAGGCGGCGCACGTGAAGGAGAGGCAGTATATGCGCCCTCACAGCCTTAGTAGCCGCAGTAGACGCCCTAGGCGTCGGCAATACCAGGCCAGGACGGCGCGTTGTGTTCCACACGCGCCTCAAAGAGATGTCATCACCAACTAACTGGTGGGGCCCGCCACCGCAAGGGCCGATGCCTGCCAGGGGTGCGGGTTGCTCGAAAGAGATACCGTCGCCCCTGGCACACAGGCAACTGGAGGAACACGGGTGGGTTTTAGTAAGTAAAAGTTTGACACGCCCTTCCGCATCGCCTAGCAAGAGCGGGAGAAGTTATTTGATGACTTCCCATTCTAAAAAAAAAGTACTTAATGAAGTGCAAAGAACTTCGCGGGCTAAATTAGCGCATCTACTAAAGTCAGGTTCCACCTTGCCTTGACTTCACACAAACCATTGGATAGTGTACCTAATTAGCTGTTTATACATAACTACGTAGCTATGTTTTTATGTGTCAACATGCTCCACCTGATAAGAGTGATAAGGGAAGTCGCGTGGCTGTACGTTCAGAGTACTAACAGTTTACTGAATTAGTTTTGCCATGTGGTATTTATTAACTGATAAGGCCGCCTACTAGTCTAGTCAGCGTTTCGATTTCGCCGCATTTTTTGCTAAAATTGTTTCTTTTAGACAATAAATATTTTTGTTCACTTACGGTGTTTATTTTTGTTTGCTTTCAATTTTTTCTCATTTCGTTTTAATTATGATCTGGCAGTTTGAGTAATTTGTGCGGCCTACCCAAATGTCCTTTCTTTGATATTGTTCGTCAAATCGTTGAGCTCCTCAAGTTCTGAGTTGAGCTGCATGATTACCAGTGATAGGAATAGGTAGTGCCTATTTGCCTAAACTTCGAAGAACAGAGACAAGAAACGGAGACTTCCTTAGGACGATTTTTTTTCCCGGGATTTGGGAAAAATCTTCAGTAAGTAAAAAATTTGCGCACTAGATAAAAACTTATCCTGTGTAAGATGTGTAAAAGCTATTTTTAACTAAACTTGCAACTACCAAATTTTCAGGATGTTCAAGTAAAATCCCGAAATAAATAATCTAACTTTAATTCATGTATTCGAATTATATTTACGATCCAACTAACCGTTGTAACAAATCATGAATTAAAGTTAGATTATTTATTTCGGGATTTTACGTGAAAATCCTGAAAATTTGGTAGTTGCAAGTTTAGTTAAATATAGCTTTTACACATCTTAAATAAAGCTTATTTTCAACTTACTGAAGATTTTTCCCGAATCCCGGGAAAAAAAAATTGGGTTAAGGAAGTCTCCGTTTCTTGTCTCTGTTTTTCGAAGTTTAGGCAAATAGGCACTATCTATTCCTATCACTGATGATTACTGATAAATGCGTGCACTGATTGGTTAGGTCCACTCAATCTGTGTGGATCTTTCCTCAAAAGACCATTTCAGACACCAATCCACATGGTCTTCACATGATCTGACAAAGATTATGTCTGGACTTTAAAAGAGACTGCGACCTCTGAGTTTGTTTCGGCCTTTCTTCTCAGAGTAGTCAGATAGGAAACGCCGACCTCATCTAGTTTAAAAAATATGATTGACGTGTATAGTGTTTGTACAAACCAACTTACAGAAATAAAATCATTTATCATTTAACCGTTCCGTGTGGTGCCGGACGTAAAAGAATAGCACAATCCCATTTTTTCAAGTGGATGTCGTCGACTAAGGGACTTACTAGAGAATGGGCAGCAGCGTTCTCTATGCATTTTACCACCATACTGCGATCGCCAACCCACCTGCCAAGCGTGGCGATTATGGCAGAATCCCCCTTTTGGGAGAGCCCTATGTCCAGCAGTGGACGTCTTACGGCTGAAATTATGATGATCATGATCAATTTACTTACAAATTACAGGATTGTAGAGGCTTATGGCTAAGTGATAACAAATGCACGAGTTTATTGATCAGGTTGAGGTACGCTTGCCGCGGTTGATCCAAGGACCACCTTTACACAGCAAGAACTCTTCGGGCCTCGGAAAGCACGTTAAGTCGTTGGTCCCGGCTGTCATTTCTGGATCTTTGACAGTCGTTACGGGTCGTCAGAAGCCAATAAGACTGACAACTAGCTGGGTTAGGTAGGTAGTCTATCAATAATGTAAAATTATAGTATTTAGTTGCATCCGGTTATACTGGAAGCCATAGACATGGGCATCCCATTATTTTTCTTAGCGTGTCGATAGCAATCTATACAACGTGTAACGGAAAGGGTATATACATGCCAAGGGCACGGCTTCTTTAGATGGTATCAAATGATATTGGAAGGGGTTTTAATCCTATCTCTATATGTTCGGAAGTTATGAGAATTTTTAAAACACTGATACCAGAAACCGAACTTTTCAAATTGAAATAAACACATCACTCGGAAGAGATTTATCGTGATATTGGCAAGTAACGTGGAAAGTTATTGACCTAAGTAGTGCGGTGACACGTTTGTTATGGTTTGAATTTAAGAAACATAATTATGAAACCGAAGATTTGGTATCAATTCTTAGAGTATTTTATTTTGAGCTGAAACTATGTATAGTGATTCTATACCAACTGTTATCTTTAGTGCTTATGGATCGCAATAGGGTTTCTGTTACACTCTGCATACATTCAGCCCAGAATTTGGCTACGATTTTAGCACTTTCAGCAGCGTCCATTAGCTCCTGTAGCGTGCAGACACCAGGACACGCTGGACAAGATAATAAGTGCCCCATTGTTTGTGGTACAGCACCACATTTACACGCCAGGGCAGAGTCATCGGTGAATCTCCACCTGAGCTGGTTTTCTTTACTTCGGCCTACCTGAGTCCGAAGTCTATTTAAATACTTCCAGGAAAGCCAAGGCAACTCATGTCCAGGTCCGAGATTTTCTGGGGGTGGAACAAATGGTTTTGGCAAGGAAGCACCGTCTCGCCACTGACTTAGCCGTTCCTTAGACTGTTCGCCAGTGAGAGCGGCAATACACTTTAAAAAGCTTTTGCGGCTTTTCAGCTCTTGTGACACGAGGTGATCCTCGTGTCACAAGAGCTGAAAAGCCGCAAAAGTCATTAGGATTATTATTATTAGGATTATTTTAATTTTTCGATTTAATTTTATTTTATTCAAATTTGCTCATTTTGACTTTATTTTATTTTATTTAAATTGATTAATAAATTTATTTTTTTAATTTTATTTTACTTCGAATTGTTTGTTTTAATTTTATTTTATTTAAATTTGTTAATTTTTAGCTTTAATTTTATACTATTTAAAATCTGTTTGTAAATTTTAATTTTTGAGTATAAAATTAATTATGACTGTATTTCAAAATATTTAATGTATGTGTACCTATGGATCGTGATATCCGAAATAAAACTTTTTTTTATTTTTTTTATTAGGAGTCCCCTAAGCATCACCATTTCGACCGGTTCTATGCGTCAAAAAACACTTACCTCAAATATAATGAGTATATAAAGTGCACATAGGAGAATGCAGGCGTAGATCACTCCCGTTGACATGTCCAAAGGGTCCATCGTGTAGCTCAACGCAAACGGAGTCGTTGTCGTGGAAGTCGTCGAAATCTTGACGGCATACGCGCTGACGTTGGATTTCGGACTGTAGGAGTTCTGCTCGGCAGGGGCCAGCTTCAGGACTTGGGACCTGGTTTCGCCAACTGTGAAGTCTATCTCGTCATCAGGATCGAGGTATAGGAACCAGCGTGATATCTGGGGGTTTAAAATAAATCATGATTATTAGTAGCCAGCACTCGTAGGTTTCAAAGCCAGATCTTAAATCATGATCAGCCTTTAATGTTCCCACTGCTGGGACACAGGTCACATAGGCCTCCTTTCTGTGAAAGGGAGTGGGCCGGTAGATGTCACAAGTCTTCGAATTTTTGGTTCTAGGACATGCCGGTTTTTTTATTCTGTTTCATACCTGATTAATATCAGCTGTCAAATTTTCAGCTCCAACTTCTTCCAACCACACCTCCATTCTGGGCATCGTCAGCTTATCACTAGAATTTAGTTTCTTTTCATTTTGTTCTGATACAAAGGGTCCTGTGATCTGTAGGAGGACTGAAAGTTGTTCCTTATCTGAACTTAGAGGGTAACCTGAAAATGAAGAGAGTTTTTATGAAAAAAATCCAGTTAACACAAAAGGTGAATAGAAAATATAACAAAAAAATCGGGAGCGGAACGAATGCCAAAAGATTTAGCATAATTAGCCTTTAGCGTTCCCTCCCACTGCTGGGACACAGGCCTCCTCTCTGTGAGAGGGAGTGGGCCAAAAATCCACTACGCGGGCCCAATGCTGGTTAATGGATGTCACATGTATTCGAATTTTTGGTTCTAGGACATCCCGGTTTCCTCACGATGTTTTCCTTCACCGTTTTGAGAGCAGTGGCGATGAAATTATTTACACAACGTAAAGCGCGTGCTTGGGTTTGAACCCACGGCCTACAACTCGTAAGTCGGGGCTGTTACCACTGGACCACCACTGCCAAAAGATTTGTCAGTCAGTAAATCATATCCTCTGCACGATGTCGGTTCTAGCGGTTTTATTACCAAGCTAATCTTTTCACCATGCACGGCAGCATGAGCTATGCTCGCCAAGATATAAGAGATTAAAGGAAGTTCCCAAAAAATTCTTGCGTTTTTTTTTTACTTGCAAGCCTACAAGCCTATGTTATGCTCAATGTACAGCCTGGGTTGCCAGGCTTGTACATTGAGCATAACTGACTATTTCATAATATTTTTGAAATTGGCCGCCATGGCCGAAATACGGTCTGGAGGACTATATATTTCATGAAAAAAAAAAAACACCTCTTTCTCAGTTAGTTTTTAATGTTAATCTAGTATTGTTCGTCAAATCGTTGAGTTCCTGAAGTTCTGAGTTGAGCTGCATGATTACTGATAAATGCGTACACTGATTGGATAGGTCCACTCAATCTGTGTGGTTCTTTTCTCAAAAGATCTTTTCAGACACCAATCCACATGGTCTTCACATGATCTGACCAAGATTATGTCTGGACTTTAAAAGAGACTGTGACCCCTCAGGTTGTATCGGCCTTTCTTCTCAGAGTAGTCAGATAGGAAACGCCGATCTCAACTAGTTTTAAGAATATGGTTGACGTGTAAAAGTGTTTGCACAAACCTACTTACAGAAATAAAATCATTTATCAATGGGATTAAATGCACTTAGCGGTATTATTGGTGATTTTAACTATTATAATTCTATAATGCAATGTTGTAACAGTCACGAATTATATGTATAATTATGTCACCGTAAAATTGTAAATAGGTACCGTTAGATTGTAATCTATCTCGCGAGATTGTGAACTGTCGAAAATTGTATCTAAACCGTAACATACTGCTTACAGTTTAACGCTTTCGTTTTCGGTAGATTATAATCTATCGAAGTGAAACCGTCAAATTGTGAACTGGTAGCAAGACGGATAGTACCTTGCGCTGTTACTAATAATAGTCAAGTAACTGACACTAACATAGAAGTAGCGCTCACCGGCCGATGCCGCGGCGCCGCTCGCTTCGCTCAACTGTAACCTAACCTATTCGGTCTGTAAGCAGTATGGTGCAGTTCACAATTTATCGACAGTTTATAATCTCGCTAGACAGATTATAAACTAACGGTGTTCACAATCAAACGGTGACATAATCAACATAACATGACAGTGATCTGCAAATAGCAAAAACGTAAGAACATAGAATTTTGTGGGCTACCTCAATGCATCCTCCTTAAAACACTTTCTAGTGTTATAGCAGAGGACAGAAGAAATTCTCGCTTAAGTATTTATTGAATACTACTGGCGAACGGTCTAAGGAAAGGCGAGAACGTGCTTCCCTATCAAACCCATTTGTTCTGTTACATCCCTAGTCAGTACTAGTAAACGTCAGCTAGTCCTTAGTCAGCACCGGGCCTTCTAGAACCTGATTGCTCACAGGCTCCCAGCCAGTACGGGTTTGGCATTCATAGAGTTAGGACGTATACCGAGTTTTCCCCAAAATATATTGTCCTTGTTTAGGAAGCATTAATAACCCTTTTTTTTAAGATTCCGGACTTTTCAATTCTAACAGACCTGGACATGAGTGGGTTTGGTTTACCCGAGAAAACCTGCTGCAGCTGGAGATTCACAGATGACTCCGCCCTAGAGCGTAAATGTGGTGCTGTGCCACAAACAATGGGGAACTTAATATCTTGTCCAGCGTGTCCTGTTGTCTGCACGCTACAGGAGCTGATGGACGCTGCTGAAAGTGGCAAACTCGTAGCCAAAATCTTAGCTGATAGATTGCTATCGACACGCTAAGAAGAAGCGAAGAGTAGTACTTACTTTTGACTTCTCCAGGAGCTACCGACGAGTGTCTGCTGACCTGTTCCTTCTCATTATACATGAGGAATACGATGGTAAAGAACATCCACATTGCGACTAGAAGGGTCATCTTCACGAAGTGTCTAGCTTGGGCCACCTATACAAAAAAGAAAGAAATTGCAAAGACTTGTTATCTTGATATGTTTTAGTTCAATTATTCAATAACTTGACATGACCTGATTGTAAATATGTATCAACATGATCAACAGCCTATAATGTTCCCACTGCTGGGACACAGGGCTCCTCTCGGTGAGAGGGATTTGGCCGTAATCCACCACGCGGGCCCAGTGCGAGTTGGTAGATGTCACATGTCTTCGAATTTTTGGTTCTAGGACATGCCGGTTTCCTCACGATATTTTCCTTCACCGTTTTGAGAGCAGTGGTGATGAAATAATTTACACAAAGTAAAGCGCCTGGCTGGGTTCGAGCTCACGACCTACAACTCGTAAGTCGCGGCCGTTACCACCTGGCCACCACTGCTCTCCATTAAAATATGTATTACCTATTCCAAAAAATATTTTATTCTACTGTTTTTACTACCTTCCTACTCGTACTACTGCAATCTGACTAAATATGACTTTATGTGTGTTATTGTTTTTCATTTATTACATTGGACATCATAATGACTTCGAGACATGTATTTTTCTTAAATCTTTTTATTACTGAAATGTATTGTATTGTTTAAATTCGTAATAATAAGATTAGTTTTTGCACAGACACAATCTAGTAGCTAGGATTATCCACCAGCAACTTGCTTTGCAGTACAACCTTGTGGAGTCGGAAGTAACATACTACAGGTATGTGCCCGACCCAGTTCTCGAGAATGGTCACGCCACATTGTATTGGGATAGATCTATCATCACTGACAGGACTATTGTAGCCAATAAGCCTGATATTGTGGTGATAGATCGACGAGAGCGTCGTGAAATGATTGTTGATATTGCTGTCCCCCATGACGAGAATCTCGTGAAAGCTGAGCAAGATAAGAAAATCAAATATCTTGACTTAGCTCACGAGGTTGTCGACATGTGGGACGTGGACTCAGCAATCATTGTACCGATAATCATTACAGTAATGGGCGAAGAGCCTCGACCAACATCTCAGGAGGCTCTCATTGCACGGCTGGATCAAGGGCTTGATTCAGAAAGCAGTACTCCTAGACACGGCACGCATAGTCAGGAGGTTCCTTTCTCTAGAGCCCTGACCACCGGCATCTTGGACCCTGCTCCTGATGCCGATGGGCCACTATTTATTATATTTTTAAATGTTTTTTTTAATGATTTTTGTAAAAATATTTAAAAATATAAGTACTAAATAAGTAGGTATAAAAAATAAAATGAAGGAAAAAGATTAGTTTTCATTAATTATGTGATAATTATAATATTTCGATTTTCATTAATTCAACAGCAAACCAACATTGTGCTTTGCAGTGCCCTGACAGGGTTCATGTACAAAAACCGACAGATTGATGTGCATGAGAGCAAATATATAGATAAATCAATCTTACCTTTGTTTGCTTTTTGGGTACAGGTTCTTCTTCAAGTCTGTAAAAAAAGATTGGTATTATAAAATTATAATATATCTATTCAACCAATTAACGCTTGCGTGCGATTGCTAAGAAACTAGACTAACTGGTTACCGAAAAACTGTTTTGGAGAGCCAATGAGAACAGCAAACATTCCGTTTGACAGCAAATTGATTGTGACCCGATTTGGCCGGGTTTTCAGTAATATAGGCATGTAAATATTTTTAACACGCCTTTATTAGCTTCAACTGTTTGTTTGTTTGTAACCGACTCCTTTGGACTTGAGTTTTACTTACTTCAAACGGTCAGATTTCATTTAAACTTTGTAGACTTATCGAGGACCGATGACAATTCAATAATTAAAAAATAAATAAAGATAAACAAAAACTGAAAATTCATGCGTTGTAGTTAGCAGAACTAAAAAATAGAAAATAAATAATAGATTTAAAAAAAAAACTCGTTTAAAAAACCAAACTAAAAAAGCAGAAAATAATTTCAAAAAGCGTGGGGTGCTTGATATTAATTTATTACAAATATTCCTCAAAAAGCACCCCATACTTTTTATCTTGACCAAAAACACTTTGACGTAATAGGGTATTTTCCAATTTTTGAAAAACTATTCTAATTTGAAGATTGGAACGAGATATTTAACAGAAAAATAAAAATGAATTGATTTCTATCCATTTTCTCAATTAAAAACGATTTAAACCAAATGTATTTCTCGTTGTTTTGAATTTACCGCCAAAACGCTTCTTACGATGACTTTTTATCACGTGACGTCAACTTTGTGTAAACTAAAGTAGTTAGCAAGTAAATAAGTGATTGTCGAGTTTATAATTAACAAGATTTTTAATGGATATAAAGTGATGTTACTGGTGTGCGGTGCCTCTGTGCACAAATACTTCTACAACGGCGCCAAACTAAGTATTTGTACCGGGTGCCGTATAAACAAAGTTGACGTTACACGTCACGTGATAAAAAGTCATCGTAAGGAGCGTTTTGGCGGTAAATTCAAAACAACGAAAAAATTATTACATTTATACGTTTTTAATTGAGAAATTGTGTTTTAGTAAATTTATTTTTATTTTTCTGTTAAATATATCGTCAGAATCTTCAAATTAAAATAAATACCCTATTATAAGGACAGACAGACCAATATATCCATGTTCTACAGTACTGTAATAACTTACATTTTCTCCTGCTTCTCATTATTCGAAGGTATCTGCTTACAGCCATTGGGGAATACGACGGAGTTGTCATCCTTCGGAAACTGCAGATTATTGTTCAGGTGTGGCGCCGAATTGACGCTGGGCAGTCGTTTAGTTGAGGTCCCTGACTTGCTCTTGCGAGGTAAGCCTAAACCACCTGCGAAGAAGATGAAATACCTACTTTATTAAGGAAATTTTATTGAGCAATAAATATAATAGCTACTTAATAAAAATGGCGTCGAAAAATTCATCCGCATAGCTGTCGACTGGTAATGTTTCCAAGACACTGCATTACCACTTCGTATGACAATGCCTAGCCTCCGGCTAAGGTCAAAACCAGCCCTCGGATCACAGGAACTGTCAACCAGCCATTGCAAAATTTCCTTAGAGACCAGAAGCACAAGGAAATTATATTTGTTTGATGCACGAAAACGTCTTGTGCAAGACTGGGTATAGAAAAGCAATACGTTTTCTTCATTTTCGTGTCAATGGTGCTTTACGTTTAAATGGTTCGAGCTCAGTGGTGGCCATGTTGATTGCAGCATTAATGGCATTGCTTTGATCATCAAATGTGCCGTTCAACGGGCACTTAGGATACTCCAGCAGGCTTAGCACGAGCACCGATTTGTCGACGGAAGAATAGACATGACTATTAAATAAATGATGTATATCTATGTTTTTCTATTCATTATCACAGTTATGCGTTCTAATCGAATCATGATTTTGTAGATAATCGTATATACTTTGTGGCCGTCGAGTAGAAAGTTTTGTTGTCAGTGTGATTTTGACAGTTTGGGAAGAAATATTCTTCTGAAATAGTCAACATTTATAGGGACCTAGACAAATATGGTTTTTTTTTTTTTTTTGGGTCGGAAATCATCAAATAACTTCTCCCGCTCTGGGTGGAGCAGGAGGGCGTGTCAGACTTTTACTGACTAAAACCCACCCGTGTTCCTTCAGTAGCCCGTATGCCATGGGCCGTGGTGTCTCTTTCGAACAAACCCGCACCCCTGGCAGGCATCGGCCCTTGCGGGCCCCATCATTTTTTGTGCTGACATCTCTTTGAGGCGCGCGTGGAACACAACGCGCCGTCGACTTGGGCTTGGTCCTTATCGGACAGCGAGCTACCCATTACTCGCCGTCCGCAAGCCCATGCCTACGGTGGCCGGAAATCGGCCTGGGATTCCTGACGCCCAGGGCGTCTCCGTATCCTGCGGCGGCTAGGGTCGCGAGGGCGCATATGCTGCCTCTCCCTCACGTGCGCCGCCTCCCTCTTCGCGAGCATTACTGCTTCGCTGAAGGAGGTGACGGCTCCCCATGCCCTCTCGCTCCGTACCATGGCCCGGACCAGGGCCGGACGCGAGAGATCGCCGCCGCCGATCGCCTCCACAAGGACACGGCGGTGCTCCGCCCAAGCCGGGCAGACCGCCACCACTCCACCGTGTCAAGGATATCTATGGTGCGATAACAAAAATGTAGCATAGAAATGTCACTTTGTATTGAAAAAGCACTGTCTATTATTCGTAGAAAAAGACAGCGTCATACTAAGACCGCAGCAAGTGTGGCATGGTGTGATCAGAAGCACCGTACTCACACTGGGTGTTGGATGGGTCAGTTATTCCCCATTTCGACAAATTGTGTTTGCAGCTGCCTTTTTACCCACTCGAAAATAATATCCGTACGTTTGGATATTTACCTAGATGTTTGGATCTTTGTTGCTCAATAACGAAAGAAACGGATTTCGGTTTAAAGACATTTATTTCTCAAACAAAAAAAAAGAACGTTACAGTTCACTTAACATATTGAGAAAAGTAAGATTATAATTAAAGTAAGTACGATTCTGTGTGCTCACAAAAATAAAGTTAGGAGTCCAAGGTGACAATCGGTATTGTTATAGTGTTGTTTTCTAACCTTTTTCTAAAATTTCAATGAAATTTAGCAAACAGGAAAATAACCTGTATTAACACATAGGATACTTTTTATTCCAATAATACATTCCTGTGGGATAATTTCCGACCACCACGCAGGCGAAGCGGCGCGCAAAAACTAGTATTACATAAACTCTAGCCTCAGGTCCTTGGACGAAAGGCCAACGACCTCTCATTACCGATGCAACGTTGCATAGTAATTTCAAACACAGTGATGTTTACGTTAACTGCAATGAATCATGCATGCCTAGTACTCTTGCACTTCTAAGCGTCAGCGCACACCAAGAGCAGAGCAGAGCGTTTTCTGAGACTACCTACTGAAAAAATTAACTGATGACAATTCCATACATTGCAAAGTTAAATAGGTACGTAGTCGTCCAAATTTCGATGGTCGATCATGCTCGAGCTTGGAAGGTGCGTGTTCGAGTATGCGTACCACATGCGCGAGCGCCTACTGAACGTGTATTTACTACCTACGTAGTGATGGGTAACTCATCAATTTTATGTGAGGATGAGGGAGCCCCTCAATTTGCTTCGTGAGGTCCTCACGAGGGACCCCTCATTTGAGGTGAGGAATCGTACGACGGCGTATTCGCCTCACGACTCGCGAGCCCGAGCCGAACTCAAACGAAGCTCCAAATGAGCGAGGCGGGCGGGTGCAACGACGACTCACGAGTACTCACGAGTCACGACTCTCCGATAATCCGATTATTCACGTCCTCACCCTCTCACACACATCATTTTCTTTCGGTTATAAATTTTAGACCGCCAAAATAAACGAATCAATGACCATTTATTACCAATCTAATGCTAATGCTTTTAGAGTTCATAATAATTAATCGTAGCTGAAATAATTTTAAATAATGTTTACTGTGCCACGGTGTTGTCCAAACTTCAAGATCACACCTCACCTCACTCATTCTCAATTCTCCATACAATTTTTGAGTCGGTTCATTCGCTCACTGAGCTCACTCAATTACTCAATCCTCATTCGCGAGTCACGAACTCGCTTGCCTCGATTTCCTATTGTCAATAATGTCAATGTCAATTTTTAAATGAGGGGTGATGAGGAATGAGGTGGTTCAATATTGAAATTCGAGTTACTCTTTCAATTTGCGATCACGAGTACCTCAAATGAGGGGCCTCATGAGTGAGGGACGCATCACTATACCTACGGCACGGCCGGCGTCAGTTGGATTGGAAATCATGTTCCTCTTCCTCTACCAAAAGGGCGATTATTACGAAGTCCCAATCAACCATATTGAATACGTCCGCCAAGGTAAAAAAAAAAATGAAATATCACGCCTTTGTAGTTCTACAAAGGCGTGATATTTCAATGATATACTTTTTTTTTGCAGGAATACGTAAGTAGGAATAGGAAAGTAGGAATAGGAAAATAGGAATAGGAAAGTAGGAATAGGAAAATAGGAATAGGAAAATAGGAATAGGAAAGTAGGAATAGGAAAGTAGGAATAGAAAAATAGGAATAGGAAAGTATTTAGATAAGTAATCTCACACATACACATAATCAGCCAAGAATCTTCCCACTGCTGGGACAAAGGCATCCTCTCTGTGAGAGGGAGCGGGCTATAATCCACCACGCGGGCCCAGTGCTGGTTTCCTCACGATGTTTTCCATCACCATTTTGAGAGCAGTGGCGATGAAATAATTTACACAAAGTAAAGCCCCTGTTTGAATTTGAACCTGTGACCTTACAACTCCTAAGTTGCAGTCGTTACCACTGAGCCACCACTCCCCTACGAGCAGTCTCAACTAAGACAAAAATCATTATAATAATTGTAAGTATCATTACTGACATTGTTGCCAGTCATTTGATCTGAAATCATTAGTTTTTTCTTTTCAAAATTCCATGATGACGATCATTTAGATATTTACATACATAATTACGACATTTTCAAAAGGAAATTATGTGTAATTTAGAACCGGTGTCATTGACAAAATAGACCAATTTCGTGAGTGTGTTATGTCGAATTTCAAGTAGTACTAATACAAATAGTACAATATTAATACAAATAGTACTTTAAAAATCATAGGTAGGTAGGTAAACCTATGATTTTTAAAGTAGCTCCATAAATGTTTTTTGTGGCATATATTACCTATTACATAAACAGTTGTTGTTCATGTACGTACATACCATATCGAATCTATATAAATAATAAAAACTTTTTTTTTGAAAAAGAACCGACTTCCAAAAAACACTAGAAAGTGAAAAATTACTTTAATTTCGGAAGTCGGTGACTTTGGATAAGTATTTTATTAATTAATTGTCACCGCCTTCCGAAATTAAAGTTATTTTTCACTTTCTAGTGTTTTTTGGAAGTCGTTTTTTTTTTTAAAAGCTTTTATTTTTACTTTTTAGTTATAGTACCCACTCCACACCAATTCATCATCCTTGGGGTCAAAACAATGTATATTTATGCGATAGCAGCAATCGCGGTTGATTTGCTGTCATTTTTTGAAGAGTTCCTTTGTCTGTCTCCGAAACGCATCATCCGATCTATATGAAATTTAAATGGGACCATTTCGAAATAAACCCCTTTCTTTAAAAAAAGAATTTTGCAAATCGGTCTATAAATGATGAGGAGGTGTAAAGTTCACTCAGGATGAGTAAACTTTACACCTCCTTATACCACCTTATACCACCTCGTATAGAAAAGGGAGGACCCTTCTACCTGAAGGGTGTCGTGTCTGGTGGGCTATTGCCCGACCACTGATGTCTTTTTTTTGGCAATGACTTCTTGCAAGCCAACCTTTGTTCTTGTTGGCTTCTTTAACGGACTTGCCTGTGGCTATCTTAATTTATTAATATTAATTTTTATTTCGGAAAAATAATCCATAGAGCTAGCACCCTAGCTAACTCGAGCTAACATAATATTAAAACTACTTATTATCTAGTGTCAGTACCAATCACCCTCTGCACAAACTGCTTTACAATTGAAGAACCGAAACTCTCCGCTACAGTTCTCAGGATGTGGTTGCTACTGCCTCTCACTCGACTCAGTAGCGAAGCGGTTTTTTAGCGACCAATCGCGTGAAAACTGTCGGCACGAGCTTGTGCAAACATCATAGACGCGCTGCAATAGCGAGGAAGTCTCAACAACATCCTGAAACCATTATTATACTGGACGCGCAGGATATCTAGCGATCTTTTGGTGTAATTAACCCATAGATTATTCGTGTACAGACTCTGGCATTAAGCCTTAAAAATGTTAGTTTTTACTTGGTCCCTACAACGAGCAAATCTACGGGCCAACATGTTGCACCGGACGGCGAGTGCCCTGCGCTCCCTCTCTATCTATTATGTACCAGTTATGGCCTCCAGCCAGGGCTTGATAACTTAAAATTAAAGTGACTACACGCTAAGGGCACCCTCTATGAGGTACGGATCTCGGCTTAGGGCGGGAACACATCAAGACTGTAACTGAGAAATACCAGATTATAGAAAAACCCTTTTTTGCCACACCAGCATTTTCGAACCCAGGACCTCATGCTCCGCAGTAGCGCTTTTGACCACTAGACCAACCAGGCAGTCGAGGCTATTGTATACAGTACAGGATAAAATGTTAACCAGTGAGCAAACTGTAACCATAAATTCTGCATATCATTCTAGCGTTAAAACAAAATAGTCGGTTATACAAAAAAAAACCGCTGTTCCATACATTTTTACCGCGTAGGTATTGCACTTTTCTATGCAACAGCTGTTTTTTTTTTTAAATAACCGACGAAAATTTAGGGGTCTAGAAAGATATGCTGAAGTTTGCGCACTGGTAAAAAATTTACCCCGTAGATAGCTACCTCCATAAATAACTAGCGAAAGCGCATCAAAATGCAGACACAAACGAGGTTAAAGACAGGTCACTAGTATACAACTATAATACAGCACATAGCACACCAGTTTGTACTGGATAAAACCGGTTTGACTTAGCTCAGATGGGCTGTGTGCGAATCGAATCGTACAAATACGAGTGTTGCGAATTGCGGTAAAACAATGTTATTTGTTAAAAAAGAAATGTAGTGTTTGTTAATAGTTTGTCTCTGGAGCTTTTCCAGGTAGTCCCTTTTTTATGAGAAATATTCAAATGACTTGTCCCGCTCTGCCAATGCAGGTACACAAGAGGTACCAAATCTACTCATACAGTACACTTAGCTAAATATATTGGTTAGCAGTACATTCGCAGTTCTGACATCAGGATGGCGAGTGTACCTAATTTTTAAAATATCATTGAACGGGTGTAGGTACACAGATTGTCAGGAGAGATACGTAAAGGTACACAGAAGGTACCATATAACTTCAATAAATTTGGGCAAATATGAAAAGTACAACCGCGATTCTGATGTAGTACAGAGGCCAGCACATCAAGCTACCCGAATCTGTCAAATTTCTTTGATAGTTTTTCAACTTTATAACAAAGGAATATGGTTTATGTTCAATTGGGAAAATTTGACAGTTTGGGATAGCTTGACTAACTGATACATAACTAATTAGATGTAAACGAGCCGTGTCCATAGTGGATGCACTAATTTAGCCTGTGAAATTAAAATTTTCTTTTTAAATATTTAATCCGGTTTTTTTTGGGTGGGAAATCATCAAATAACTTGGAGGGCGTGTCAGACTTTTACTGACTAAAACCCACCCGTGTTCCTTCAGTTGCCTGTGCCAGGGCCACGGTAGCTCTTTCGAACAAATCTCGACCCTGACAGGTTCCAGCTAGGCCTTGGTTCAGCAAAGACCACGTGTCACTGTCATAATGAATGGGTCTGTGGTTGTGAGAGTGTTACACAATTACGATAGAAATGTCTTTGATTGCATCATTTATGATCGCCGTGAGTTGGAATCGAGGAAGTCACTTTAGTTTGTTTATTTTATTTCATCGCCACTGCTCCTATTATCGTGAGGAAACATGGTCTTAAAAACCAAAAATTCAAAGACATGTGAGATCCACCAACCCGGGCCCGTGTGGTGGATTATGGTCCACTCCCTCTCACAGAGAAGGTTTGCGTCTCAGCAGTGTAGGCTGATTAAGAAAAAATTATGCATTGTGTCTTATACGCTGTCGAGCATACAAATTCAAAGATCTATATAAATCCTTCGGATTGTATTTAAAGCTGTGTTACGCAATAAAACTGTTGTTCAGTTCATGACTCTTCAAACTTTCGCATAAATCCAAACCATCGTCTAAACTGGTTTTAACCAGTTCGTACCAGTTCTAAGCTACATACACATCGCACAGCGACCTCGCTCGCCTCCTGTGTGAACTACAGATGCAGGCAGAATAAATATACATACTTTAAAGTTATTGCCATTCATACATGTCAGGGACGGATACAAGACTATCCAGATGCGGCTCAATATCAATATTTACGATTACTGTGACTGCAACTGCGCCACATTTGAAACAATAGAATTGAGGTATTTTGGACGGCTTATAGGGTATTTTCCAATTTTTCAAAAACTATTCTAATTTGAAGATTGGAACGAGATATTTAACAGAAAAATAAAAATAAATTGATTTCTATCCATTTTCTCAATTAAAAACGTTTGAATTTACCGCCAAAACGCTTCTTACGATGACTTTTATCACCTGATGTCAACCTTGTGTAAACTGAAGTAGTTAGTAAGTATATAAGTGAATGTCGAGTTTATAATTAACAAGATTTTTAATGGAAAGAAAGTGATATTACTGGTGTGCGGTGCATCTGTGCACAAATAGTTCTAAAACGGCGCCAAACTAAGTATTTGTACCGGTGCCGTTTATACAGAGTTGACGTCACATGTCACGTGATAAAAAGTCATCGTAAGGAGCGTTTTGGCGGTAAATTCAAAACAACGAAAAAATAATTACATTTTAATCGTTTTTAATTGAGAAAATGTGTTTTAGTAAATTTATTTTTATTTTTCTGTTAAATATATCGTCCCAATCTTCAAATTAAAATAGTTTTTATAAAATCGGAAAATAGCCTATTATGAAATTAAGGGCCAAAAAGTCTATTTTTCAGCTTGCACCGTAAGTAACTCTGTCAGACCGTCTTCTTTAGATTTCGATGAAACTTGGCACACGGATGGATAACGGCATGGATTCCCAGTAGTAGGTTCACGTGGGACGATTTCCAACCTCCGAAAAGAAAACGATAGTATTATAATATCATAAAATTCCAGTCAAAACGTTTCTAGTTTCTAAAAGGTCGTTCACCTAACATTAAAAGCAGCGCGAACTGGATCGGACCGGTTAATTATAGCCTAGACTCTTGCTTAGTGTAATGTTTATAAATACAGCTAGTCTATATCCCAGACAGATTCGAAATAGCATTACTGAAGGCTAAAGAACCATAGTTTGTACCTACGTTCAAATTGATAGTATACATACCTCTATAAACTTGAATATGTATTGTGAAGGTTTGAAGGAAGAAATCGGTGCTAACTGGTTGGAACTGGTTATTATATAGGATGTTGTGGTTCAGATATTTTACAGCCAGTTGCAGAAACGAACTTTAACTTTAAAAGCCGTTATTAAATAAAATACTAACATACTAATCTTCCTTTAACTTGTTGCAGAAAGCATGAGACTCGACTTTAATGGTTCTTTAATTTTAATGAAGCGTCAAACGGGGCAACCTGTCACAGTTTTTGTTGCAAAAACAAGCACCATTAGTGTTTTGTGCAACATTATTAAATTAATGAAATCTTTAGTGTTAATGATCCATTACGTAATGTGGCATTAATGTATGTCTTTGTTCAACTGGGTGTTAATACAGTCAGTCGTTTTTTTTGCACTCAAAAACATATTCTGATTTAATTGTAATTTATTTTTTAACTAAGTTTATTCTGATTTTATTTAAATGTTATGTGTACCTACCTACTAACATAGTGTAAAATACCTACTGTACCTGCTAACAAAATATGGATCATCATTGTCCGAAATAAACGTTTTGAATCGAATTGAAAATTAAAACATCCTCGTCATAAAGCATGTAATAGCGTTTAGAAACGAGCAAACATTCACAGACAGAGCGAGACGGCAGAATAACATAGCTAGATACCGGCACGAACTGGATTGGACCGGTTTAAATATAGCCTGTTTGGAACGCTGACAAAAAAATCTTGGGTAAACAGAGAGCGTTTGATAGATAATGAGCATTCATTAATTTGAAAATGAGAACCTTATACCCGATTTTATCTACCCTTCTTCTTCGTCATTTCTTCAATGCTGAGGATCGCCACCACATACAACGCGTTTCCAAGTTATGCGGTCTTCTTCCTCAGTAAATCCAAAATTCTTCTTGGTCGCGTCTGACCCTCTTGCAGGTGGTCTGCCTTGAGAGCGTTTTCCTTCCACCAGGCGGAGTATCATAAGTCTTTCCAGACCATGCTTAGGTCTGCCAGGGATGCGGGTTGTTCAAAAGAGATACCGTGGCCCCTGGCACACAGGTAACTGAAGGACTGTTCCTTCAGTTACGTTACGCAGAGTACGTTTTAGTCAGTAAATGTCTGACACGCCCTCCTACTCTACCCAGAGCGGGAGAAGATATTTGATGATTTCGCACCCCCAGAAAAAAAAAAACCATTCTTAGGTGAACGCATTTTATTTGACTAGT
This sequence comes from Polymixis flavicincta, assembly GCA_949987655.1. Lineage (NCBI taxonomy): Eukaryota > Metazoa > Arthropoda > Insecta > Lepidoptera > Noctuidae > Polymixis > Polymixis flavicincta. The sequence goes on from OX465199.1 coordinate 5,511,194, forward strand.
CTACGCTGTCCCACTCCTGGGCGGAAGCTTTCGTCAATTTCTTCAGTGTTTTGCGAGCCCGTGCGTCTTCCTTCCAGTTTTGACGGAACCTATACAGCACGTCCCGTTATTTCTTGACTAATATTTTAATATAAAAGTTTGTGGACATGTTTGTTGCTTAATGCATTTTAAACAGCGGAACGGATTTATTATTTATTCTTATTATCTATTCAATCAATATCAAGTAACAACAGACTCATTATTAGGCACATAATTACAATCAAAATACATTAACATAAAAAGCATTAACTAAATAAATTACAATTAATATTAATATTGTTAAATTAAAATTAAATTAAAACACATTACTGGTCAACAAAAAATAAAATAAACAAAACAGATTATTAAACTTTTTCGGTCACAATAATTATAATTTTCTAACCGGCATTGGAACAGCAACATGCCTGCCACATCCATGTCGGATATAAGGGCAGTCCAATCTTTCGGCGATCATTGCCAAGATGGTATTGGGTTTGGCCCGCACCCGGCGCACCAGGGACGTGCCATCGCGAACATCCCTGGGCCTATAGACAAAATACATTTCTGTTAGCGTTCACGCCAAACGCTACGCCAAAATGTATGGGAATGACATTACCCGTGGAAAGGACACGACGCAATCTTTCCACAGGTAATGTCATTCCCATACATTTTGGCTTAGCGTTTGGCGTGAACGCTAACAGAAATGTATTTTGCCTATAGGCCCTGATGCGCTACAGAAACGGCGGATTTAGTGGACATTTTATAGATTTAAGGGCACGGCTTCCTTGGATGATATGAAACGATATTGCAAGGGTTTTTTAATCCTATCTCTACATGTTCGGAAGTTATGAGAACTTTTAATACATTGATACTAGAAACCGAACTTTTCAAATTGAAATAAACACATCACTCGGAAGAGAATGAAGAGATTTATCGTGATATTGGCAAGCTCACCTACGCAGTGCGATGACACGTTTGTTATGATTTGAATTGAAGAAACATTTATGAAACCGAAAATTTGGTAACAAATTCTTAGAGTATTTTATTGTGAGCTGAAACTATGTATAGTGATTCTATACCAGCTGTTATCTTTACTGCATAAGGATAGCAATAGGGTTACTGTTACAGCCTGTATAGTTTCTATAGAACTTTGAAATTGGGCCGCGTAGGTATTGCACTTTTATAATATATATGTCGCAGTATGATAGATGATAAAACCGTAATATACTTATATCCCTAGGGATATAAACATATGCCGTAACATACTTATTCTTCTTCTTTTCGTGTCGATGGCAGTCGTACACTTTTTAATTTATATTATTAGAGCCCAGTAGGTGGCCACGTTAATTGCGGCATCAGTGGCTTATGTACCGTAATATAGTTATACGAAAGCGATTCATTACTATCTTACGGTCGCAATCTAGTAATATGTTTATTTGACTAAACTAATCTGGTTAAATAGTTATGAATCTACCCTAGAATCAAATAAAACAATATATTGGTTTTATAAGAAGTCATTTACAATGATAAAACTAATATATAACAGATATTAAAGAAAAAGTGGGGAAAATTCAATTAATACGTATGTATCATGGCCATATCGTAGATTTGCTCACTTCATGAGATGCTCGAGAGTTTTTTCTCGAGAAGACGATCGACTTCAAGGGCACCCCGAGGTTCGGTTTGGTTAGGTTCCTTTAAACCCTGCAGACAGAAATAGGAGCCCCACGCAGTGGGGCTCCGTCAACCTGACGTCGACCGTGTTCTTCTGTAATATAAGAACCAGAAGAAGACGAGAATTTCATGAAATGCGACCATTTCATGAAATTCTCGAGCATTTCATGAAGTGAGCAAACGACAGACTAGGACAGTAACCGACGTGCGGTGTTCACAAACACAACGAAGCCTTCGCCGCCGTCTCCGTCGCACCCCCCCGTACTACACTCCTACAATTATTTCACTAAACCTAATCAAGTAATATAATTATATCACTAAACTTGAACCGTATTATAATTATATTCCTAGTAAGATAGTAATGAATCGCTTTCGTATAACTATATTACGGTACATAATTATATCACTAGGGATATACCTATATTACGGCTTTATCTATCATACTGCGACATATATACTAAACAGTCAACCTCACTTAAGTAAAACTTGAGTATGCGTCACAAGTCTGGAACCCTCAGTACGGGGTCTACAAGTCTCGTTTTGAGGGCATACAGAGAAAATTTCTTAAGTACCTAGATTACAGGGCGAAACAAGTATCTGTCGATTACACTCACCGATGTAAAAGGTATCATTTTCTACCGCTTGAACGTAGACGTCATATAAATGATATATGTTATTTGGTTAATATCGCAAATAGTTCAATTGACTGTCCTGAACTTGTTTCAAAATTAATGATACGCACTAATCAGATGGGGTTGCGGCAGCGACCACTTCTACCTCTCTGTACTCTCTGTACCTTATGCAAACACTTATTATAGGCGTAATGCATACCTTCATAGGGCCAGTTGCAGTTTTAATGAAATTAGTTGTGAGGAGGGCATAGACCTTTTCTGCACCAATGCAAGCACAGTAAGGAAGCTCTTAGCAAAGCCATTTTTTGTACAAGAGGCACCTGCCTGCACTTGAACAGTTTGTTTTCCGAATTGGCTTCAAATTTGAAAACAAACGATTGAAAGGAACTTTGAGGAAAAAACTAAGGAGCTTAGAAATAATATATTTGCTTATAAGTACATATGCATACACAATGTAACTTAGACTATGTGGGAGTCATTTTGTATTTATCTGTGGGGGCTTGTAATTAGCAATTTAGTTAAATGTTACTGTTAATATAGTGTTATTAGTCTGTAAGCCTTCCTAAAATAAATAAATATAATTTAACAGCAGATTTTTTGTTGATAACCGACGAACATTTTTTTAAGCTACATAGATTTTTTTTTTTTTTTTTGGGTGGGAAATCATCAAATGACTTCTCCTGCTGAGTAGAGCAGGAGGGCGTGTCAGACTTTTACTGACTAAAACCCACCCGTGTTCCCTCAGTAGCCCGTATGCCAGGGGCCGTGGTATCTCTTTCGAACAAACCCGCACCCCTGGCAGGCATCGGCCCTTGCGGACCCCACCAGTGGTTGCTGACATCTTTGACGGCGCGCGTGAGGAACACAACGCGCCGTCCCGTCTACCACTTTTCGGCCGCAGAGGATAGGGAGAGCGGCTGACGCTATACCGACACTCCTCTTCCCCTGCGGCCCCACCGCGTCCGCCATCAAACGGTGGCGGCCCCGTCCAGGCCACGGAAGGGAAGAGCGCTGCTCAGAAGCACCGGCACTCCTCCTCTACCGCAGCCTGTAACCCTCAGCCGCGATGCCTCCCATTCGACATCGCGGCCCACCTCAGTTGCGGTGCACCTCACCGCAACCTACTTTTTGGCCGCTACGTCAATGGCTTGAAGGCAAAAGCCCTGACGAGCGGCCCCACCGTTGGGTTCCTCTTGGCTTCACCGTGGATGGGAGACCACGGTTACTAAGCCCCCCCGCAACGACAATGCGGGAACCCACTCGGGGGGGAAGCTACATAGATTAGATGTATAAATTTTGTGCTGAATTCATGGCTTGCAGTTTGCTTGTCCAATGTCCCTGCCTGTATATTTGGTTCCTAATATTTTTTTCTACTGATGACTGTCCGATGATGCTTAAACAAGCCATTTATCTCAAAATTCATGGTTCGAAGTTTATTATTTACTCGTCAAAATGTCATTTACAAATATGGCGTGTGTTACTCAACACAAATATCCTATAATGGTATGCGTGAATGTAGTTATTTTCATAAGGCAACCTTAATGTATGCCGTTAGGGATTTTTCCTTGGAGTTACCATATAGGTATATTGTCATGGAAAATTTCATGGTCACTCAAAAATGTATGTAGTTAGGTATCCCTGTAATCCTTACCAATATTATGAACGCGAAAGTTTGTATGTATAGATAGATGTTTGTTACACTTTCACGCAAAAACGGCTGAACAGATTTGGATGAAACTTGGCGTAAAGATGGATTATAACCTAGATTCATGCTAAGCCTGCAGCGGGCTTATGACATTGTTCATTTCGTTTCTCCATTTTTGACATCGCACCATCTTGTATGGGTCAGAATGTTGGGCCACAAAAGAGATGAATGAAAGGCAATTGCATGTAGCCGAGATGAGAATGTTAAGAGGAATGTGTGGTGTTACACGAATGGATAGAATAAAAAATGAGTACATAAGAGGAAGCCTGAAAGTGGCACCGATAAATGAAAAGTTGTGTGGAAATCGGTTGTCATGGTATGGGCATGTGATACGGAGGAATGAGGAAAATGTCGTGAGGAAAGTTTTGAGTATGAATGTCGATGGCTATAAGAGTAGGGGGAGACCAAAGAAACGATGGATGGACTGTGTGAATGATGATATGGTTAGAAAGGGTGTGACTACGGAGATGACGACTAATAGAGAAGTGTGGAAGAAAAAGACATGTTGCGCCGACCCCAAATAAATTGGGATAAGGGCAGGAGAATTATGATTTTTGACATCGCACCGTAGATATCCGTCTACAATCTGTCATTTTGTCTTTCGTTTCTAAAAATCTTTGTCTATGTCGTTTTCTATGTACACAGACTATTTTCAGACGAACATTTCATCCCAAACTGTCAAAATCACTCTGACAACAAACTTTCTACTCGACGGCCATAAAGTATATACGATTGTCTACAAAATCATGATTCGTTTAGAACGCATATACGTGATAATTAATAGAAAAACATAGCTGTCTTCTCCTATTGTACCTACACCATTTAGTTAATAGTCATGTCTATTCTTCCGTCGACAAATCGGTGCTCGTGCTAAGTCTGCTATGAGATGCCGTTCCCTAAAAAAATTGCGGTTCTTCAGTCAGTCAGGAACGGAGATGTTTATAGATAGGGCTACATCACACGATCAATCTGACTAGCGTTTTTCCCAACTATGTTGGGGTTGGCTTCCAGTCTAACCGAATGCAGCTGAATACCAGAATTTTCCATGGAGCGTCTGCCTATCTGACCTCCACGGCCCAGTCATTGACGGGTAATACCATACTTAGTTGTCTGACTTTCGGGCTTCCGAAGACCTTTAACAACTATCAAAGATCCACGAATGAGAGCCGGGACCAACGGCTTAACGTGTTTACCGAGGTACGGAGAGAAAATATGTAAAGATGGTCACCAATCCACAGAACAACCCCGGCAAACGTAGCTTGACCTGATGGATCGTCCAGTGCGGCTGTTATTACGTAGCTACAAGCAAGCCCCACTTAATATAGAAAAGAATTTTAATGCGATTGAACTTTTGCAGTGCGCAAATGTTTGATGTGCTAAAAATAAATACAAATTGGAACTGTGACAAATTCTAAAGAAAATCTAGATAAGAATTGAGTCTGCCTAGATTGGGGTATCTTCCGTTAAGACAAGTCGCTTAACAAGCTGAGGTGAGCTGCACAAACTGACAAATGCATGCTTAATGGTTGGTCAGGGCCTAGAGACAAAATACATTTCTGTTAGCGTTCACGCCAAACGCTACGCCAAAATGTATGGGAATGACTAGAGATGGGCCGAGTACCTACTCGGTTGATATTCGTACTCGGCCGAATAACTCGATCTGAATGCCGAGTACACTTTGTTTAAGAAAAGCAATATATTTAGGTACCTAGATAATATAATTAAAACAACAGTGTTATTCAAAAAGTATTTATTACTAATTTAGGAAATCTTTGTTAGTTGAAAGGCGCGGGCGGGGTGAGGGGTGGATCAACGCGAGCCGGCCTCCCGACGGCGCGAACCTGTTTGTACTTGTTTACGCGCGCGAAATGGGAATTTGATTGAACCGAGTTACTCGGCCGAGTACTCGGTTGAATAAAAAATTGAGCCGACTAAAACTCGGTACTCGTTACTCGGCAAAAGTGTTACCTACTCGGCGCATCTCTAGGAATGACATTACCTACGGAAAGAACAGACGTAACCTTTCCGCAGGTAATGTCATTCCCATACATTTTGGCGTAGCGTTTGGCGTGAACGCTAACAGTAATGTGTTTTGTCTAGGCCTGCAGGTCCACTGAATATGTGTGGTGCTTTCTTCAAAAGACCATTTCAGACACCAATCTATATAGTCGTCACATCATCTGACCAAGCTAGACTTTAAAAGAGACTGTGACCTCTGAGTTTGTCTTGGTCTTTCTTCTCAGAGTAGTCAGATAGGAAACGCCGACCTCATCTAGTTTAAAAAATTCGGTTGTCTGTAAAGTCGGTTTACTGACGATAGTTGAACGTGACAACGTCATAAGATAATACTATTGTTTATTATTGTATTATTGTATAGCAGCTGTCCACGCAGACGCATCGCTTACTCAAGTTCCTACTTGAGTAAGCGATGCGTCGGCATCTCTCCTGAGAGACTGATGTCGAACGCTGCTGAACGCGGAGGCCGATTGTGCCTCTTTGTCGTTCGTTCCGCGCTCTCGCTTGCACTTCAAGCCTTAAATGGAACGCCTCAGAGCGAGGTAACGCCGCATGAGTCATGTTTTTTCGTGCGTGCATCCGGCTCCATCGAATTATAAGACGTTGTCACGTCAAAAATATGATTGGCGTGAAAAGTGTTTGTACGCACGCACGGCTACACAAGCTATACATATCCAGTATAAGCTGATCTCGCATTGTATAGGATTTCGGTACAGTGCGAGATCAGCATAAACTGGAAATGTATAGCTTGATGTGTGGCCGTATGTAGGTACAAAAAAACCTACTTCCAGATATAAAAGCTTAACTAACCTGACGTTTTCTCAAGAATCTTCGGCGTGGAGACGAACTGTAAGGGACCACTCACACTTATTCAGCTCTGTTCAGCTTTTGTCCATAGAAAACAACGATTTTGTACATAGTCCGTTCAGCTTTCCGCAGCTGAACGCATGCGTACGCATTTCATACGAAATCGTTGTTTTGTATGGAAAAAAGCTGAACAGAGCTGAATAGGTGTGAGTATAGTCCCTAAGTCGACGTCCGCGAGTACGTAGGTAACAAAATCGCGGCGATATTTTATCGCGAACTACACAAACTACCTACAAAGTAAAAAATTACATTAATTTCGGAAGTCGGTGTCTCTGGACATTTAGTTTTTTGTCACCGACTTCTGAAATTAAAGTTATTTTTCACTTCGTAGTGTTTTTTTCGGAAGTGGGTTTTATTTTATATTTTATTTTATTTATTTGGAAGAACAAACAATTACACATTATATTTTACGAATAAATAGTACCTACATAAGAATTTATATATATAAATGTGCAACCAACAACAACGTTCTCCACAGATACACAAAAAGACAAAGACAATGTTGAATGTTGTTCAATGTTGTTGTTTTTCTTTTGTTTTTTTTTTTTGAAAATGCTTTTATTTTTCACTTTTTAGTTATGGTACCTACATACACACATACATACTCAGCCTATAACGATCCCACTGCTGGGACACAGGCCTCCTCTCCGTGAGAGGGAGTGGGCCGTAACCCACCACGCGGGCCCAGTGCGGGTTGGTAGATGTCACATATCTTCGAATTTTTTGGTTCTAGGACATGCCGATTTCCTCATGATGTTTTCCTTCACCGTTTTGAGAGCAGTGGTGATGAAATTATTGACAAAAAGTAACGCGCCTGGCTGGGTTCGAACGCACGACCTACAACTCGTAAATCGCGACCGTTATGGTACCTACCCCACATCAATTCGTATACCACTACTTGTTATGTAAGTAACAGTGACAGAAACCAGCAAATGTCATCAAGATACAGAAATTGGATTAAAAACGTACTATCGAAGCTTACGCAATAACCACCGAAGCAAATTTAATAAAATTTATATAAGACCACCCCTGAAGCATACCTGAAGAATTTTCGAAATCCATCCACAATTTGGTCCCGTATGTGTCGCCGGGCGTAAAAGAATAGCACCATCCCATTTCTTCCCGTGGGTGTCGTAGAAGGCGACTAAGGAACTTACTAGAGAATGGGCAGCAGCGTTCTCTATGCATTTTACCACCATACTGCGATCGCCAACCCGCCTGCCAAGCGTGGCGATTATGGCAAAACCTCTCATGACTGGGGGAGGCCTATGTCCAGCAGTGGACGTCTTTCGGTTAAAATGATGATGATGATCCACAATTTGACGGAGATATCGCGGATCAAACACACAAAAAACATACAGACGAATTGAGAACCTCCTCCTTTTTGAAGTCGGTTTAAAATGGAAAGTGGAAAGCTTCCTTATTAAAACAACCTTAGTAAAACTTTTCCCGACCTGCATAGCTATTCACAACCATTCGACAGGCTATCGTATCTAAAATCACACATTTCGGAACCAGGGCCTGAATTCACTATGACCACTTAACGATTCCTTACTCGTAACCACGTCAATCACACACGAATTGTGCTATATTTTATTAATAACGTACGGAATATGATACATTTCGATTCCTTACCGTTACATTGGTTACTAAAAAATACGATACTGACATAGTTTGAACGTAGTAAGATTCCGCGGGGAATCATTTTATCGATACAAAATTGGGTCCCTGATGACAGCAAACAGTTGTCGGAAGAATGCGGTAGTACTGATTTAAACTGACAATATTATTATAGCGCTTAGAGGGCTTCTGTGATAACCAGTGATCAGAATAGGCACACTATATTTGCCTAAACTTTGGAGAACAGAGACAGCAAGTGGAGACTTCCTTACGTCTATATTTTTTTCCCGGGATTCGGTAAAAATCTTCAGTAAGTTGAAAATAAGTTTATTTAAGATGTGTAAAAGCTATTTTTAACTAAACTTGCAACTATCAAATTTTCGGGATTTTCACGTAAAATCCCGAAGTAAATAATATAACTTTAATTCATGTATTCGAATTTTATTTACGATGCAACTAACCGTTGTATCAAACCATGAAAAAAGTTAGATTATTTATTTCGGGATTTTACGTGAAAATCCCGAAAATTTGGTAGTTGGACGTTTAGTTAAAAATAGCTTTTACCCATCTTAAATAAACTTACTTACTGAAGATTTTAGGCAAATAATATAGTCAGTCTATTTCGATCACTGGTGATAACATTGATTAATGTTCGATTCGGTACGGACTCGTATCGAATACCTTGCGTAAGTACGCTGGGCATCGAACCCTGTACCAGCAGTCTTACAGCCACTAGACCAGAAAATCATTGAAAATCAATATAACTAAAAAAAAAAAGTTTTAAAAACTCACCATGTTCTCTCTCGTAGTGGAGCCGGAACTGCTCCAAGGCTGGGTCATACTTCACTTCATCAGGTAGACCCAACCACAGCTGAACAGCTCCCTCAGTCAGATCCGTCGACACCAGCGAATACTGGCTCCGAGTTATTTCCTCCACAGGCCTGGGGGCACGCCATGACTTTACACTCTTCACTAATTTATCCATCTTGGGTTATTTTAACATGTCTACTTAATTTTACTTAATTTTGATAAATATTAGCACTGTAATTTCGAGGTTATAATCAACAGAAGTTGTTGTGTTGTGTTTGACAGGTTGGGTTTTTTTCTAGGGTGACTTTTTGGCAATGGAATTAATAATCTCAGCCTGGAATACAATTTTTTTTGAAAACTTAAATGAGAGTGTCGTGATGGCTCAAAAGTTGAACGGTAAATATCGCTATCAGTATTGAGACCGCCATTTTAATTAACAATATCGTCTGATTAGCCTTTTCTCAACTAAGAGGTCAGCTTTCAGTCTAACCGGATGAAGCTGAATATGAGTATTTTACATGAAGCGACTGCCTGTCTGACCTCCACAACCTAGTTACCTCTTGGTACTCGTAAGATTGTTTGCCAGACTATCAGGCTTGTGACGATCCGTAACGATAGAAACTGACGGTTATCTTCGAATAAAATGTAATTTTATTCGAAAAAATACACCGGTTTCTTACTACACTAACTATATCCGACTACCCTGGTTACTTATATCTCTTTTGTGACTGTAGGTATGTAGGTAACTAATTTAAGTGTACTTGTGTTACTTTAGTTTAGCGTGATATTGTGTCGTGTGACACAATATCACGCCTGTAATCCCCGAAGGTTTAGTCAGTAGTGTACCGTTAGTACACCCCACATTTTATCCAGTTATTACCTGTCAAATATTTCCACGGAGCAAATACAAAGAATATTTCACTGTTTTGATTAATTTGGCAATATTACTGTATGGAAATATGAAATGTCGCTAACTAGTGACCTAAAATATGAATAATGATTTGCAATAAATAACACTGAATTAGATGTTGTAACCGCTTTAGGTGTAAAAAAGTCATTTTGAAAGTTTCCAAGTTCTTTTTTTACATCTAAAACTAAGTATTCGGTGTTAATATATTAATTATTGCATTTCATAATCAATATTTTAGGTCACTAGTTAGCGATATTTCATATTTCCATACAGTAATAATAACAAATTAATAAAAACAGGTAAATATTTGACAGCTATTTGCGACGTTGCCAACTTTCAGAATAAACGCTCTTAAGGGTACACTAGTCGCGGGCTCGAACTCACTGATGGGCCTGGCTAAAAATCACGCTGTCTCACCAGGCTTCGTGTCTGATAGAGGTAGTACCCGTGATAAGCAGTTAGACGCTAATCTACACGCACAACCTTATTGAGTGAGCTACAGGATCAGTGATAGTAAACAGGCGCGTAAAAAATTAAGAAATGTCCTTCGGAAGATCGGGTTTTCTGAAAAAACCACTGCATAAATCAATGACCAATTAAGTTTATTGAACTTTTCGATAATTAAGCTTTGTCGGTACCGACTTGGTTTTCGAGATTTTATACTGCTTTTATTACTTAAACACGCCCAAAGTTAGGTTAAATTAGCAAGAAAAACGAATCTTTGTTGGCTCATAACTTTTTAATGGCTTTTTATTTTAGTATTCTGTTTCCGTACAGACAATATTGATGATGAGACAAAACCATACCATGTTTAATTTTTGATGTACTACATAGTCAACCAGTCGAGTAAAACCCTCCCGAAGTTTGTGTGGAAAAAATGTGGACACCTTAAGCTCTATGTAGGTAATAGGGGGCGACCTATTGCCATATTGCCATAAACTGGGCGCAAATCAAGGACAAGATAAAGTAGGTACTTAAATATTTCATAGATCTACAACTTACTCAGAAATGATGCTGATGGTATCAAAATCTATCAGGTCGAACATTTTAGCGGGCAGTGACCATTTGTATTCATTTGTAAATCAAAAGTAGGTATCTAAAATAGTGTGGATCCTATGTGGCAATGTTACTTATTTCATTTATTAAGAGGGGACGGGACCTGCGAGGAATTTGAAAAATAGGTATTTGAAGAAACTGTTGCCGTCGCGCTGTCAGTAAGTCTGCCCCCGTAGCGTGTGATTTAAGCGCTTATTACACTTGGCTGAATTTAGTGATCTCAATTCAGTCGTTACTGAATTTAGTCAAGTGTAATCGCAATTAGCAAGCTAGCTTCCATAGCTTTTAATGTTGCTTCTGAATTTAGACGACTAGTTAGATGACTAAATTCAGCCAAGTGTAATAAGCCCTATAGGGACAGCTGCAGCTCAGACCGAAATTATCACAAAATTTTTGACGAGATCGACGTTTCGTATGCTTTTCCTCCTCGAAAACTGAGCAGATTCAATAATTTTTTAAATTAACATTTTAAGAAAGAGTTTTCTATTATTTTTTTGATGTTAAAAACTTTTCTAATTTGTCTGGTAGTCCTCTAATCACGGCGGTAAAAATAAGGCATTTTTTGTAATTTTTAGAGGTCATATTTTCTTTACTAATTCGTTGCTAGACAAAAGAAAATGACAGGGACGTGTTCACAGCAGAACTTGATTTAATGGAAAAAAAATATTGCTCGAGAGGCATTATTCAGGAAGAAAAAAATGGGAATACATTTGAATGGAGAATCGTACGCCCAGTTGCCTCTTATAGTTCGGATGTGTAAAATGTCCTCGTTTTCATGGAGTTTTCGATGGGAAAATTAAAAAGTACACATTATCGCACAGTATTCGCATTATGGTCCCTAAAAGTAGTGTAGAGAAAATGTGAGTGAATGTGAGTACAGCAGCATGCAGGCTAGATTGAATGAACGAATGACTTTAAACTGTCTGGTGGTCTTGATTAATTTGTAAATGATCTACGGAAATATCCTGCCGATTAAATAGCGTCTAGTGACGGGTCGTTCGTCGTCGTCGACGTCAAAAGTGGACAGATTTGGAAGAGACCTACACTCAGCGTTGGTTGGCCAACGGTTGAAAAAGAGAAGAAGAGTGACGGGTCGTTGAGCTACACGATGACTGACGCATGCTGAGGATGGGTGCATGCCGTCTGTTGGGATAGGTCAGCTCAAAGCTGTAAAGGCTCTTTCTTCAAAGGCCTAACCCGACATGGCCCTGCATTGTTAGACTCACATTAAAATTCCAAAAATATAATGTTTAGACATTAAAAGAGACTATGACTTCTGAGTTTGTTTTGGTGTTTAAACTCGGTGATCAGTCAGCTAGGAAACTCCGACGCCATCTAATTTTAAAATATTGACGTGTAGAATTGTCTTAAGAGATCTTACATTTTATATTAGGTACTTGTTTCTCATCGAACATTTTAACAACATTGAGATCCAGATTCCAGTGAAATATGATGTGAATACCCACCCGTCAGTCAAAAGTAAAATCACTTAAAGTGCCACGTAAAAATAACTTTTATGGCAGGCGCACTGCATCTTTCACAATACCCGTCTTACTAAACCAAATACCTTCAGACATTTGCGACTCAATGAACAGGAAAAACGTAAAACGCAAGCTCAAAGAATATTACAACTCCATTTTACCTTAATTTCATACTAGCACGATGAGTAATTCTAGACCATGGCATGCTAAGACAGACACCAGAGGTCTAATAGTATGCCCTGTATAATTATAAATACAAAACGTGTGTTTTAAAATACCTAAATAAAAATTAAATAAAAAAAAACATATCTACCATTATAATATTAAATATACCTATGTATAATTTATAACTGTGTATAACTAAGATAATATGTATTAGTAGTCTCCCTAAGTCTGCCCCTACCCCTGCTGGATTGGGGTTATCTGGCCAGATTTCCCCAAAAGAAGATTCTTTTGAATACCTCCGGGTTTCCCCAAATACAAATTTTTGGGGTCTACCTTTCTTTCTATAACGAATTTTTCAAAAAGCACAAAACCTTTTAGAATGAAATTGGTTTTTTCCCAAGTGCGTTCGAGAAATGTTTTGGGTGAAACCCTGATGCAAAAGCGATAAAAACAGGTAAAAAAAGACCGTAGGCTATGATACCCTAAACTACCCTTGCCTTAGCGCATGAAGTCGCATGAAGCGAAAAAAAAAAAACAATACTTGGAAGGTACCGAAAGTTTATGATGGTTCCTACCTTGCCTCTCATAATAAATTTAAATACAACAAAGGCCCTGGTAATTTTGAATGTACTCATCGCATTGTCGTTATGAGCGATAATAGTTCTTACTGCAATCCGATACGGGTTAAAATCTGTTGTAATAAATTCGAAACATAAATGAGCAAGCATTGTCGTAAAAATGCAAATAAAATCGTATAAAATTAGATATAAACTATTTCATAAAAAATGATCCATCACTGGATGCAGTTTGGTATTTGAAATTTTATAGTATATTTTTAATTACAATAATAATTGTTGTTGAAGGGATAAACTGGTTTTAGAGATAATTAAGAGGTGACTTTGATGATTTTTTTGATGCATTAAAGTATGTTTAATTATGTTTTGAGTTCCATCACTGTATACAAAAAAGACTTGAAAATTTAATATATATTTTTTAACTTTCAAAATTATTTACGGTTAAAAAGATGTACACTGGTTTAAAAAACCACCTTTTTGAGCGTTTTCAAAAAATCACCGCCTTAAAAAAGAAAGCTTTACAAAAAAATCACAAATAAGCCATATTGGGCTCAAACCCCGAAGTGTCCAGCCCGCGAAAAAAAAAGACTTACTCTGATCGGGGAAGTCCTCCTTATCAATTTTTGCTACTGCGCCGAATCTCCACGACTATTCCTTTAGCTAATTTTAAAGTTTAAAAATACAGGGTAAGTTTTATCCAGTGCGCAAATTGTAACCATGAATTCAGCATATCATTCTGGAACCCCTAGCGCAGACATTTTTCGCCAGTTATACAAAAAAAAAAAAAAAAAAATCAGCTGTTTTATAGAAAAGTGCAATACCTACGCGGTCAAAATGTATGGAACAGCTGATTTTTTTTGTATATCCAGAATGATATGCTGAATTCATGGTTACCTACAATTTGCGCACTAGATAAAAACTTTTCCTGTGTACCTAGCTTAAACAATAAAAAAAAAGAAACGTAAAAAGACCGATTGGCGAAAATAAATGAAAGAGGACCTTGAACAAGTACCTACTACCTGCTTTGACAACAAACCTTTGCGAGTGTTCGTATTAACTATTTATTTTTGCACAAAAATATCAAGGTCATTTATATTCGACTTCAAATTATGCTTACAGAAAAATCGCCACATAAGAAACCACACTTCAATAAGTAAAGAAATTGAAATAAAAGACGATATACCACTGTTAACAAGGAGAAAGCAGTCGAGTTTAAACGTGACTGCGATGTGGTAGAAAGTTGCTGGTGAAAATGTACAGTCAGGAGAGAAAATAATAAATATACTATGATTTACCCGTACTTGGCTTATACGAGCGTAAGAGCGCTGTCACGGGTCCATTAGCGACATTCCTTTAAAAAAATATTATCTCGTGACTGAAAAGGAATTATGAAAAACGGTTCAATCAGCTGTCTCGGTAAGTGTGTCTAGAATTTTCTAATACCTTTTATAAAGTTTCATATTGAGACACGAAACAACAAAATTCGATCTAAAGAAAAA
This sequence comes from Polymixis flavicincta, assembly GCA_949987655.1. NCBI lineage: Eukaryota > Metazoa > Arthropoda > Insecta > Lepidoptera > Noctuidae > Polymixis > Polymixis flavicincta. The sequence goes on from OX465199.1 coordinate 5,526,222, forward strand.
CGGCCACATTCCTCTCTAGATCGTATTTTGTTGCTTCGTGTCTCAATATGAAACTTTATATTTTTTTACAGTGAAACCTGCACCCAAATTTCGTAACACACTATTAATCATTCATATTCATCATTATTATTATTAACTGACAGAATTATTAATAAATTGTGAAATGCTATTATTCTGTGAATGACTTCCTAAATGAAACTGACTTATATGTATGCTTAATAATTTGATGTTATTTTTTTGACATACAAACAATTGTGACATTGTTTCTATTTATTAATTTTATTCCTATTGTATTTTAGATATTTTAATTAATATTTTATTAAATATTTAAATAATATATATTAATGAGTGTACCATGCCGATTATTGTTGAACTGTAATACCTATCTTAAAAATAATTTATCTATGTCATCATTGCTATTAATTTTATTTAATAAGAATTTCTCATGTTATAATAATGTTGCATGCCTAATATAAGGTAGTGTATACAAGGATCACCCATATTTTAACTGTCATCTTATTTACCTGCAATCTATGCAAATAAATTTTCACTCTATATTCACAATCTGAATCATTTGACGATTTTGCTAATCCAATACTTCTTAAGTTCGAAAAATTCGTCTGCTCATCAACGTAACGTGTCAAAATGACAGCCATTCTATTGTTCGTTAATAACAACCATTCTTACTGTTCTGTGTTACGCTGCCGAGTCTCATCATTGGGGTCATTATAGGCTGATAAAAAACAGTCCATCAGGCAGGAGGAGATATTGTAGTGCACTAGTGCATGCGCAAGCACAGGTGCGGGCGTGTGGAGTTTGGCAGTGACGGTTTGATTCCCCGTGCCTCGTAAAGCACGTGCTCCTGCGCGTGATCTGTTTCCAGTCCTGTCGGATTGCCATACCATCTGGCTATGAGAGTGTGGGAAGATGAGCGAACTGTAAAGGGGGTTGCCCACGAATTCGTTGGCTTGCAAACTTCAACACCTCGTAAGACTGACTCACCCAGCTCTGAGTTAATTTTTGAAAAATCCATTCTTAGTGCAATTTTAGACCATTTATGGGAGAGATATTTTCCTGATTTCACATTTCCATCGTCAGTGATTTAGGTTGTGCGGTGTCTATCGGTCAGTCAAGCATAATTAGCCTATATTATTCCCACGCCTGGGACACGGGCCACCTCTCTATCAGAGGGAATGGGCTGTAATCCACCACGGACGCCCAGTGCGGGTTAATGTTACATGCGTTTGGATTTCTGGTCTCCTCAAGATGTTTTTCTTTACCGTTTTTGGGAGCGGTGATGATGCAATTATTTACACAAAGTACCTAAAGCGCCTGCCTGGGTTCGAAACCACAACCTACAACTTGTAAGTCGGGCCCAATACCAACCACTGGTCCGTCGGTCAGACACCCACTGTAAACGCAGCATAAAGAGGACTCTGTGTTTCTTGAAAAGAAGCTTGAAAAAGTTGCGTCCAAATAAGAGTGCACTATCACCTATAAAAAGATTAGCTTTTGCCAGCGGCTTCGCCCGCGCGGAACTTTCATTCCCTATTTAACTCACTTGGGGGTTGAATTTCATAAAATACTTCCTTATTCCTTATCTACGTTATAAAGGGAACCACTGTGCAAAATTTCAGCTTCTAGATCCAAGCGCGAGTCAGTCAGTCAGGACTTTTCTTTTTATTTATATAGATAGATGAAAAAAGAAGTTATTTTATTTTACTTATTTTTGTATTTTCTTAACCTGACTGTACTTAATTTTTTTCCTTAACCCATGTATACATGATCAGATAAGGCCGATTACACATATCACGGCTCGACTAATCGCAGTTCGAATTACACCCTAACGACATAAAAATATGCTTTTAATTATATTGCGGAGTACAGACTTTACCGACTATAGAATGATCTTTCTTTAAGACCCCCGCAGACTGGTGTGACGCGATAGCGCGATGTGCTTCTAGTACGAGTAGATCAATTTCCACGAAGTTTTCATGGAAATTGTTTAATTAAATTCGCGTCTCAGCATAGTAAACACATCAAAAGTGTTTTTGGTTAAGATGGAAGCGCTAAGGTAGCCCCCGAAATTCATAGGGGGCTTCTGGCTAAGTATCAATAGCCGCTCGGATCGGTCGATCTGGTTAAGCTACGCTTGCTGCGATTAGTCCGTAGATGGATGACCATCGAAGAAGGGGTCTTTCCGTGTCTCGGAAAGCACGTCAAGCCGTTGGTCCCGGCTCTCATTCGTGGATCTTTGACAGTCATTACAGGTCATCAGAAGCTCGAAAATCTTACCAAGGGGTATCGTATAACCCAGTAACTGGATTGTGGAGGTCAGATAGGCAGTCGCTCCATGTAAAATACTGGTATTCAGCTGCATCCGGTTAGACTGGAAGCCGACCCCAACATAGTTTTTTTTTTTTTTTTTTTTTTTGGCTGGGATATCATCAAATAACTTCTCCCGCTCTGGGTGGAGCAGGAGGGCGTGTCAGACTTTTACTGACTAAAACCCACCCGTGTTCCTTCAGTAGCCCTTAAGCCAGGGGCTGTGGTGTCTCTTTCGAACAAACCCGCACCCCTGGCAGGCATCGGCCCTTGCGGGCCCCATCATTTTTTGTGCTGACATCTCTTTGAGGCGCGCGTGGAACACAACGCGCCGTCGACTTGGGCTTGGTCCTTACCGGACAGCGAGCTACCCATTACTCGCCGTCCGCAAGCCCATGCCTACGGTGGCCGGAAATCGGCCTGGGATTCCCGACGCCCAGGGCGTCTCCGTATCCTGCGGCGGCTGGGGTCGCGAGGGCGCATATGCTGCCTCTCCCTCACGTGCGCCGCCTCCCTCTTCGCGAGCATCACTGCTTCGCTGAAGGAGGTGACGGCTCCCCATGCCCTCTCGCTCCGTACCATGGCCTGGACCAGGGCCGGACGCGAGAGATCGCCGCCGCCGATCGCCTCCACGAGGACACGGCGGTGCTCCGCCCAAACCGGGCAGACCGCCACCGTGTGCTCCACCGTGTCCTCAGGGCGATCTTCGCAATGGAAACACCCGGGCGTTTCCTCCCGCCCTATCCGAAACAGGAACCTCCCGAAACAACCGTGTCCGGTGAGGACCTGCGTCAGGCGGAAGGTGAGGACGCCATGCCGCCTCTCAAGCCACTCCTCAAAGAGGGGACTTACCGCCGCAATCAGGGCGTGCCCAACCTCAACATAGTTGGGTAAAGGCTAGGCAGATGATGAGTAATTTAAACTTTGGTCTCTGAAATGGCTACCTACTTATCTGTGATGCTTCTAGTATTGCAGATTTCCACAGGCAGTGACTACCATCCTACTGAGTTGCAGTCTGATGCAGCTGGTGATCTTGTTTTGAACTTTTTGCTTTTTAATGGGACACTAGTCTGGAGACGATCGGCGGCGGCGATCTCTCGCGTCCGGCCCTGGTCCAGGGCATGTTACGGAGCGAGAGTGCATGGGTAGCCGTCACCTCCTTCTGCGAAGCAGTAATGCTCGCGAAGAAGGAGGCGGCGCACGTGAGGAACAGGCAGTATATGCGCCCTCACAGCCCTAGCCTCCGCAGGAGACGCTCTGGGCGTCGGGAATCCCAGGCTGATTCCCGGTCGCCGTAGGCGCGGGCTTGCGGACGACGAGTAATGGGTAGCTCGCTGTGCGGTAAGGACCAAGCCCGGGTCGACTGCGCGTTGTGTGTGTTCCACGCGCGCCTCAAAGAGATTACAGCACAAACTAATGGGGCCCGCAAGGGTCGATGCCTGCCAGGGGTGTGGGTTGTTCGAAAGAGATACCGTGGCCCCTGGCACACAGGCAACTGAGGGAACACGGGTGGGTTTTAGTCAGTAAAAGTCTGACACGCCTTCTTGCTCCACCCAGAGCGGGAGAAGGTATTTGATGGGGACACTAGTTCCGGGCTCGAACTCACTGGTGGGCCTGGCTAAAAAGTACGCTGTCTCACCATCAGACGTCGCCGTCGTGTCCGACAGAGGTAGTACCTATCAGTGACACGCCAGTCTACACGCACAACGTTATTGAGTGAGATGCAGGATCGTTTGTAGTAAAACAAGCGTAAAAAATTAAGAAAAGTCCTTCGGAAGATCGAGTTTTATAAAGAAACGACAGCATATATCAATGACCAATAAAGTTTATTGAACTTTTCGATATTTGTGTTTGTTTTTGCACTTCTTTATTACGTACTTAAACACGCCCAAAGTTAGGTTAAATTAGCAAGAAAAACTATTCTTTGTTGACTCATATACCTTTTTAATGGCTCTTTTAGTAGGTATTCTGTTTCCGCACAAACAATATTACCACGGGTTAATATCACACCATGTTTAATGTTTGATATACTTAAACACGGCTATACATCAAGCTATAGATTTCCAGTATAAGCTGATCTCGCATTGTATAGGATTTCCGAACAGTGCGAGATCAGTGTAAACTCTCTCGATCGCTTGTCATTGTCGAACAGTGCAGTAATACACTCCTCACACCGAAGTTTGTATGGAAAAAATGTCGACTAGATTCACCTTAACAGTCGGGTTTTACTATTTTTAAATTTTTATCTGGGTATGTAGAGGTACATGATGTATGAACCTAAAACTTTGAAATAAGTAGGTAACAACAAAACCATTGTTAAAAAGCCAGTGTAGAAATCAATACCGTTTCTTTATTCTCTTAAATTAGCGACAATAGGTGTAAAAACGTAGTTTTCTAGGTAGGTTCACAATAAACCTATTGTTATAACCGCAGAATAACGTCATGCATTTAACATAAAGTATCATATACTTACTCATTTATAAACAATGTTACATTTAAACAAATGACATAAGTACCTACATCACATCGCGCTCGTATTCCCCGAAAGGTTGGCAGAAGTTTATTTCGCTGATTAAGTAGGTACTTGGTCCCTATGTTAATCTTATGTCCCATGTGATCGGGGGCGAGTAGAGAGTTCATATATTATTAATCCTATGGGTCGTAGGGTTTTTGGGACCGGGACCACGGTCCCGGATTCCACCTGTATTATTTTTGAGAAGTATTTTGGGACCACAAATAAAATAAACAAAGTTATTTCCGGGTCCCGAAAGCCTCACGACCCAATCCTATGCTATGCCCAATGTGATCGGGGGCGAGTCTATAAATCGGGTAAAAGGCTAACTTCGGAATCAAATCCAGTACCCCACGCTTTGCAGTACTTCGTACTTGCGTAGGTTATTCCATAAAGAGTTGACTCGAAGACCCATATCATCACGCATCGCCCTGAACTTTTACAAGTAACGAGATTTCGTTAGACCATACCTACATTACAGGGTGAATTTTGCAAGTGTGCGTCCAAATATAGATAACGTTTTAATTTCCGTCGATATCGGCCTCGATATTTAAAAAAAAATTGGGACATTGGTCGCCTCTCTGTGAGTAGGTCGTACTCTACTACGCGGGTCCAGAGATAACGAAGGGAAGATTATTAAATTTCACCTCTTTTTGCCACTGGTATATCCCATCGGGCGCGTGACTAGTACCTATTAATTTTATTGAATTTATTTTTATCAGCTTTACCAACAATTGTTCACACTGAATGCAGTGACATAATACATTCTTAAAATTTAATAACAGCGCGACAAACACATAGAGGTAAACACCAACATGCATAATACAATAAATTAGAAAACGAGCTAATTCCCTTCCAATAAGCGCCAATATTAAGTTAAATTAAATTAAAAATTGTAATAGTGAAAAGATGGCAGAAGGTAAACGGCAGCATGGCGGCAGCATGGCGGTCAACATCTCCGCTACAAGGATGTGTTCAAGAGGCATCACCAGCACCAAGCATGTAGACATGTCTACATCTGACTTTCAATGACATTCATCAAGTTATTCAAGAAACAAACCGGAGAGACAAAACTTTTCCTCTGACCTCGTTCGACTAAATAATATTATTATCATGTAAAAAAGTTTTTCCTAACATAATATTTTTGTTTGCGTATATTTTAATACCTATTTTTCCTTAATCACATGCGGTTCCGTCAGCTGGATGTGTAATGGAAAAATATTATGAGGAATTGTAAAATTTAAAATTAGTAATTAGCTTTCGTCCTTGGTATTGCCCGCGTGATGTTCGAAAATTATACCCCGGGAACATGCTATCGAAGTAATAACTATTATTGTCCTAGCCTAAGTGCTCAGATTATAAAACAAAGGCAGATAGATCGCGCGGAACACCAAGAGTGAGGCCAAAAAACCAAATACTAAAGCGTCGCATTTTATGTAAAATACAATGCGACGCTTCAGTATTTGTTTGTTTTTTGGTTTAGATTATAAAACAAAGGCAGATAGATCGCGCGGAGCACCCAAGAGTAAAAAAAACGAATACTAAAGTCTAGCATTATATACGCTTTAGTATTTGGTTTTTTGGCTTCACTCGTGGTGTTCCGCGCGGTCTATCTGCCTTTGTTTTATAATCTGAGCCTAGGTGTTAGTCTTCCTTTGTGCGAAATTTTATATAAGTCTGTTCAGCCGTTAAAGCGTGCAATTTGATAGAGAGAGTGTAAATAATTCAGCGTTCTAATTGCATTATGGGAGAGACCGGTTACAATACAACCCAATACCCTTCCTTTGGTAGCAAGGTTTTGTGGACGGCAACGGGGCATGCCAGCCGATCGCCCGTTTTCTTTGAGTGATTTTTAGTTTTAAATGTGTGATATCTTCCAATATATGATTATACAGGATGTCCGGTAATTTATGGATAACCAATGGTTCATGGTAGAACTAATGGCCATTCAGAAAAAAACATTTTTATTTGTATTTTTTCTGTAAAAAAAACCCAAGAAAACCAACTGACTTCCGAAAAAACACTACAAAGTGAAAAATAACTTTAATTTCAGCAGACGGTGACAGAAATTTGAATACAGAGCCAAAGACACCGACTTCCAAAATTAAAGTTATTTTTCACTTTGTAGTGTTTTTTCGGAAGACGGTTGATTTTTTAGATTTTTTTTTACAGAAGAAATACAAATAAAAAATATATTTTTTCTGAATTGCCATTCGTTCTACCATGAACCATTTCAAGGTTATCCATTAATTACCGGACATCCTGTATACTGTAAAAGATAATTTTGATCTACATTAAATGCACAACTTTGAGGATTAGTACGCACAGTATTGTTTTAAATAGCTTCATAAATAATCCATTATTTATTATTCAGTAATATTTAAAAGATAAAAATGGTTACGTGGGTTGTTGTCCTTCGGAGATTGACGTACACACATCAAAAAAAGTTTGCGATATGAAAAATCGAAATCTTTTATGTTAACGTAGATTATATCATGATTTCTTCTTCTTTTTAGATTCTTTATTTAAAAATTTAAAATTTAAAAAACCCCCGACCCAAACAAAAACTAAAAAGTAAAAAATAATATTTATGGGCCTTTTAATTTGAACGTAATATTTTGATCAGGGCATTGTCAAGTCGGGGGACGGCTAGGCCTCTGTTTGGCGTTTTCATTGACCGTCCCCGGACGGATCTAAGAACACTCCCGACTAATACACCTTTCAAACAAAAAAAAACTAAATCAAAATCGGTTCATCCGTTCGGGAGCTACGTTGCCTCAGACAGACACACACACACACACACACACAGACACGTCAAACTTATAACACCCCGTCGTTTTTGCGTCGGGGGTTAAAAATATAGATTTAGAATATAAAACAGTTCAATTGTTTTTCCATATAAAAGGCTTTCAGTCCTAGCGTACGTTTATTCAGAAATCTGATTTAGTCAATTTTAACAGATTTAAAATACTTTTTCGCGGAAAGCTGTGATTGAAAAAATACCAAGAGGATTACCACGGGACCAGGTACCACGGGATGGGTAATTTTGCTGACCGACCCTGCAGTGGTCGCCCAACTATTTTGACTGCTGCCCAAAAGCGCTATATTAGATTGCTGGCAGCCCGTGACCCAACAATCAATGGTACTAAATTATGAGCAGAAGTTCGGGCCTCTGGGCTTGAATTTAGCACTCAGATCATTCGGAATTGCTTGCACCAGGCTGGATTACGAGCACGGCGGTTCTGGCGAGCTCTTCTGAATTCCCGGCAACGACAACGACGGAGGTTGCAGTGGTATAGGCTTCGGCAAAATGAAGAGGAAAACATTTGGCAAAACTGTCTCCTCGTTGACGAATCGCGAATCAGTACTCATCCAGATAACCGACGTGTCCGTTTCTGGAGAAGACCAGGAGACCGTGAAAGGCAAAGAACTGGCACTGGAACAGTTCAGCAAGGCGGGAAATCGTTGTCCTTTTGGGGTGGTATTATGATTGGAGCTAGAACGCCTTTGATTCCGTATAGAGGCTTCATGACAGCAGACATGTATGGAGCAGTTGCTATTGATGTAATTGTCAGACCATTCCGAGTAAACCATGGGCACCAATTTGTACTGGTCGATGATAATGCGCCCGTCCATCGAGCTCAATGATGTTCTCCAAGAATACGACATCACAAGGTTAGACTGGCTTGCCGTCTCGCCTGACTTAAACCCAATAGAGCACGCGTGGGATGCTCTTAAGCGAGCTGTTTGGAACCGTCAGCTACGTCCCCAGACAGTGCCAGAACTCAGGGAAGCCGCTATTCAAGAATGGAACAGGTTACCCCAAGAAATGCTGGATACCTTGACCCTCAGCATGCCCAGGAGGATCACCGCATGTGGTCGAGCCAGGGGAGGAGTTATATTATATTGAATATAAACCTTTTATTAATAAAATGTTGTTTAAGTTTAAACAGTCTTGTTCTATCTATCAAATGGCTGTTATAATTACAATAAAATTAATTACTCACTTTTTTATAATATATTTTTTTTATATTTCAAACAGGATATTTCTATTTAAAGAAAACACAACACATAATTTTTCTTAATAAACTTCAATAAAAAAAAAAATATCAGCTTATGCTAGTGATCACAAAAACTTTTTTTGATGTGTGTATATCATTACATAATTTTCTGTAGACCTTTTTAAGATATACAATTTCGTAGTGCAGACGCCAGCACATCAAGCTACCCCAAAATATCAAATTATCCACTTGAATATGAACCTTATGCCCACGTTATAAAGTTGAACATCTATCAAAGAAATTTGACAAATTGGGGTAGCTTGTTTTGCTGGCGCCTGCTCTACAGTATTTTGATTTATCTCGTACAAAATATATGTACAAATATCATAACAAATCTTTGAAATTTAATATAATATGCACGTTTTACATAATCCTTAGGGCCCTCGCTCACGGCGACTTTTTATAGCGATGCTGTCGCGCGTCCGCACTGATACAGTCGCGAAGCGGTCGCTAGCTGTGTGCACTCGCCCACGGGCCCAGATTCAGTCGCGATGCAAACGCGATACTGTCGCGTTTCTGTCGAGATGCAAACGGGATTCAGTTACGGCACAAAAATACCTGCGATCGCTCCAGTACAGTTGCAAGATGGACTCCGTTGAGGCAACTCTCCCCGATGTCGTCCGACACGGTCGTGAGTTTGAATCGATACAGTCGCGATGCTGCAGCACGTTAGTAACGCGTTGGCATCGCTTCTGTAGCGCGTTGCATATGCGACTAACACGCGTTAGTAGCGATGCTGCCACTAGCATCGCTACAAAAAGTCGCCGTGGGCGAGGGCACTTACGGAATTTTTTTTTGTAAATGGTGGTGAAAACCGTATCAAAATTCGTTGCGTAGTTTAGTAAGCGAGGAAACAGGCAGACAAAATAAGCGACTTTATTTTACATTATCTAGAGATAATTACACTTAATTACTAATTACAAGTATTGTCTACATCAGTGAGATCAGAAACACCATGTGACAGGTACATGTAAGGCATCTAACAAAACTAATAAACTGCATAGGTACTATTAAATGCACTTGTTATGACTCACGTGAGATAAAACTGACATATAAGTTATCTATACTCATATTATAGAGGAAAGATTTGATTGTTTGTTTGTTTGCATCGAATAGGCTCCGAAACTACTGAACCGATTAGAAAAATTATTTCACTGTTGGGAAGTTACACTATATACCGGGTATATTTTTATCCCCGTATTCCCATGGGAATTGGAACTACGCGGGTAAAAACGTTCTTTCGAGCGATAAAATTAAGCATAGATTTCGATATGTGCACATTATAAAGACTCACACTGTGTAATTAATAACAAAAATTAGTTAGTATTGTAGGTCATCCATTTCCATTTTTTTGTTGTTGAATGTTTATTACAAAGAAAACAACACGCTTTAAAAACCAAACTAAAAAAGTAGAAAATCATTTCAAACTAGTGTGGGGTGCTTTTAACCGACTTCAAAAAGAAGGAGGATAACCTCCTTCTTTTTGAAGTCGGGAAAAAATATAAACATGTCGAATTGATAACAATTCGACATGTTTTTTTTTTTTAATGAATATTCGGGCATAACTCCGTCATATGTTGACGGATTTGCAAAATTCTATTTTTGTTCGAAAGGTGTTTATTTCATATAGATCTGATGATGCGTTTCGGAGACAGACAACGGAACTCTTCAAAAAATTATAGCAAATCAACCGCGAATGCTGCTTACGCATAAATATGCATTGTTTTGACCCCAAGGACGATGAAATTTCGAATTGGTGTGGGGTTGGTAACTAAAAAGTGATAAATAAAAACCTTTTTTCAAAAAAATAACAACCGACTTCCAAAAAACACTACAAAGTGCAAAATAACTTTAATTTCGGAAGGCGGTGACAAATAATTAAAATGCACATCCAAAGTCACCGACTTCCGAAATTAAAGTTATTTTGCACTTTGTAGTGTTTTTATGGAAGTCGGTTGTTATTTTTTTGAAAAAAGTTTTTTTGAGGTATTTTATAATCAATTAATTCAAGCACGTTAGGTGTTTTTGGAAATTATCTCCTGCTTTTTTAGTTTGGTTTTAAAGCGTGTTTTTTAGATTTTTTAAATTTTTAAATTTTATTTGTGCTTACTACAAAAGCGTGATTTTTCAGTTTTTTTTTTTAACTTTTTGAAATAAATTTATTAAATTATTGAATTGTCATCGGTCCTCGATAAGTCTACAAAGTTTAAATGATATCTAACCGTTTGAAGTAGCTCAAAATCAAGTCCAAAGGAGTCGGTTACAAACAAACATACAGGTGCAGCTATTAAAAGCGTGTTAAAAACAAATAGATTACAGTTATCGTTTTTAAAAGCCTTTATCAAAATTCGACAAATACATAAATCTGTTTTGTTCACCATGTAAGTAACTACATAACCCGTCGCGTACGTTTCCCGTCACTTCACTCTTATCAGCCTTATCACTAAAATGTTAGACATAGGTACCTACTGCATGCGTTTATTTACGCCGTATTAACATTTATTGAGAACCACAGTGGTGGCTCAGAGGTCGTGGTGGGATTTCTTCCCGTGGGTGTCGTAGAAGGTGACTAAGGGACTTACTAGAGAATGGGCAGCAGCGTTCTCTATGCATTTGACCACCATACTGCGATCGCCAACCCGCCTGCCAAGCGTGGTGATTATGGCAGATTCCCCCTTTTGGGGGAGGCTTATTTCCAGCAGTGGACGTCTTTCGGTTGATATGATGACGAGGAAGTCTCGATATGTAATTGGTGGTTATCACCCATCCACAGATATTTGAAAAATTCGTTTTGCTTGACAATGCTAATAAATAATAGTTTAAAAAAACTAAAAAAACACGCTTTTATTGCTGACCGAACTAAAAAGTAGAAAATATTTTTTAGTTACAAAGAGTTTATGTTACAGTAGTAGGAAGTCAATAATTCAATTCAGAGTAAAAAGCGTGGGGTGCTTGATATTTTAATTATTACAACTATTCTATTGGCAACCATCTATGAAAATGCACCCCACGCTTTTTACTCTGAATTGAATTATTGACTTCCTACTACTGTAACATAAACTCTTTGTAATTAAAAATTATTTTCTACTTTTTAGTTCGGTCAGCAATAAAAGCGTGTTTTTTATTAGTTTTTTTAAACGATTGTTTATTTTCCATTTTTTAGTTCGATCAAATTTTTATCGAGTTTTTTTTTTTTTTTAAATAATCATTTTTTTTGAAATTTTGAATTTTTTTATCCGGTTATTGCATTGTCATCGGCCCTTAAGACGTGTGTAAAGTTTCAAGTTGATCAGACGTCTAGAAACCAGTGAGAATTAGGTTCAAAGATTCCGTTACATACATAGATACATACATACATACAACCCGAGCTAATAAAAGCGTTATAAAAACGCAATGAATATTCAAAATTAATACGATTGGTATAGTGAGTGTATTTAATAATTCCCTTACATGGTCAGGGGCCTACTCTCTAGCTCCGTCAACGAAGATACGGGTTCCTACAAAAGTAGTTCGTACTTTTTAGTGAATCCTACAGCCAATTAGGTAACTTTTTTGGACAGGCAAAAACATATCGGGAGTAGGGACAGCTGTCAAATTGTGTTATCATTCTTAATTCGGGCTCCAAACTAATCTTCTATCCGTAACTGGGGGCCTACTCCCTAAGCACGAAGTCCGTTGTTTCGGTCGAAGTTACGGGCGTTTCTAACACCTTAACACTTACGGACAGAAAATTAGCCCAAAATAAGAATTAATGACAACACCATTTGACAGCTGTCCTTGCCCCTACTCCCGATATATTTTTGCCCGTCAAAAAAAGTTAGTTAATTGGCTCTATGATTCACTAAGAAGTTAAGAACTACTTTCGGACGGGCCTGTATTTTCGATGACGGAAATAGAGAGTAGGCCCCCTGATACGGAGTTGGAAACGCCCGTTACTTCGAACGAAACGACGGACTTCGTGCTTAGGGTTTAGGCCCACAGGCTCAAACACTTTTTGACATAACACACACATACAATAACGCCTGTGTTTTCTCCGCCGGTTAGGACAGAAAAATTATTTCAGTGTTAGATAGCCCATTTATCGAGGAAGGCTATAGGCTATATAACATCACGCTAGGGCTTTTAGGAGTCGAGCAAAAAGAAAAAAGTCACGAATACGAAGTACTCGCACGGGCAGGCGATTCGAAGCGACGCGCGACGCGTTAGGTCGGGGGAGCAAGAAATTTGACGCGAACGAAGTCGCGAGCAGAAGCCAGTACATATCTATTTCTGCCTCTGTCTATGCGTAGGTTTCATATTTGCGCACTTTACAAGTTCTTTCCTATACATAATGCCAATAGTAATTGCGTTGCACCTATTAAATGCACGTGTTTATTAATACATACATTTTCTTCTTCACGAGACTGTCATTAACAATACTAAATATGAAGTGCAACAATGTGCTCACGAAATAATTGTTTTGTTATTAAAAACTGTCACATTACGTTGTTTCTTTGGTATGTATAATACTTATATTTTACTCGTTTCATATATGTAGAAATACTATGTAATGAAAAAAAATATATTATAAATATTATTAAAAAATTCCCTGATTCGGCAGCACTATGTATACAAAAATTAAACCGCCGAAAAAACTGAAATACATAATCAAAGTCACCGACTTCCAAACATAGATATTAAGGTTAAACAAAGCAAGTTTATTATTTTTCACTTTTCAGTTTATTCGGCGGTTTAATATTTTTGTTTAAAAATTTTTATTTCATAAATTTTTGTGACTATACTCTACTCATTACTATATGCCTAATTTTTGATTACTTTTTGTAATACACAACTCAGTGAGTAAACAATCAATCATCCCCTGTTTTCCTACCGTTAGGGTTGGTTTTTTTTTTCGAAATTTATATGGGACCAACTTCGGGGTATACCCTTTCCAATAAAAAAAGAATTATCAAAAAATACGCTTCGACTTGAGAACCTCCTCCGTTTTTTCGTCGGTTAAAAACGACTTCATTTTACTACTAATTATCGGTACATAATGTTTATTATCTATGACCAGCTTTCTCTGTGAGAGTGAGTAGGCCATACATTACGGCTGACTGGACCCGCTTGGTGGATTACGGCCCGTAATCCATCAAGTGGGGTCATTGCGGATTTGTGAAACGCATAGATAGGTAGGTAGGTAGGTATATTTATGTGGTGAAATGTCAGATTTTTAGGACTTCCTCATTCCACGTGGTGGATTACGGACCCCTACCTCTCACTGAAAGGAGGCCTATGTGTGTAAGTATTTATAATGTTACATAGATCCATAGTTAAGTACTGATAATACTTGCAAATCTTATATTTGCTTAATATAGTTATCTGAGTTAGCAGTGATAACAAAGATTTAAGTTCAATATCGCTGTTACTGCACACAGATATATTAAGATAAAATTGAATCAACTATTGTATCAATTTAGCCGACGACATTTTATTATCATTCAAGAGGTAGGCAGTGGTCATGCAAAGTATGTTTTTTTTACAATGTCAATAAAATGTTTTTAATTTATAAAACAATAATCATGATTCTTAAATTCAATTCTGTATTAAATAAACAATACTAACCCAATATTAAAATTGATTACATTTTAAACACTAAGGCCCGTATTACAGAACGTCACTCAATACTCAAGCTTTACTTAAGGCGACGATAGCTGACAGCTACCTACAGCGATGCACTGCCGCCATGCCGCCCGTCGCCCGCAAGAGCCTTAACGCGCATCAAATTTTTCGAAAATCAACCCATATTGATTTATCAAACACAATTCAAAGAAAACCCGTATACTAAATTTTGGGCGATTAAATTGCCTTTTACATGGTGAAAGTTTCATGGAAATACATCTGATAGTTTTTGCGTGATTATCGTTTTTATGTCCGCGATAGACCTTACTTTAAGAAATAATTACATTATGTTTTAAAAATATAACTTAAAATATTCACATATCAAATGACGAAGAAAACTGTCTAGTTCCACATTTTTTTTTTTTTCAAATACATAAGACAAGCTGTTTAGACGTGATCTTCAGTACAAAGTCCTTAAAAGTCGGCTGTCTGTGCCTTAAAACTAGATTTAAGCCATTTGATTGGTTGAAACTAGTTTTAAGTAATGCTTGAGTATTGAGTGACGTTCTGTAATACGGGACTAAGTGTTTTCCTCCTCTTTCCTACTTGATCTATGTTGTGCCGTTGTGCCCGACAGGGTCCAAAATTGTTACTAATATACGTATTCATTTCCGTACCAACTATAATATGTATTATGGTACGCAATAAATAATTGAGAATTGGATATTGAGAATTCTTCTTTTTTCTTTTCGTGTTGTTGGTACTCATACACTTTCTTTTGATATTTTGATTTTACTTATACTAGCAGCGCTCCGCGGTTTCACCCGCGTAGTTCCCGTTCCCGTGGGAATACGGGGATAAAATATAGCCTATGTCACCCGGGGATAGTGTAGCTTCCCAACAGTGAACTAATTTTTCAAATCGGTTCAGTAGTTTCGGAGCCTATGCAAACAAACAAACAATCAAATCTTTCCTCTTTATAATATTAGTATAAATGTAAATTATTTGTAATTGAGAATTGAACGGAAAGTCACGGAAGTTACTTGTTATCATATTGACTTTTTCTAATCATTATCAGTTAACTGTCAACGAATGTTTGCTGTTGTGATTTAAAACAAGTAAAGTTCAATGACTGATAAAGTTATAGGTACTTACTATGTAAATATGAGGGTGTAACGTACCCATCGGCTTTTTAGTCTACTCGCACGAATTAGCTCGCCAGAATCGGGCGAATCGTCACTTAATACTCTAAACAGGATCAGAACAGGAAGTTTTTATTCAGTGCGCAAACTGTAACCATGAATTTAGCATATCATACTAGACCCGCCCAGCGCAGAAATATTTCGTTGTATATACAAAAAAGAAAAAAAACGACAGGTTGCACTCCAGGAGTGCCGGCAGACGTGAAAACTTGAATATGAACGTTGTGCATTTTTGATATTTTGGAATGGTTTTTTTTTTTTGTTTTTTTTTTTTTTTTTTTTTTTTTTTTTTTTTTTTTTTTTTTTTTTTGGGTGGGAAATCATCAAATGACTTCTCCTGCTGAGTAGAGCAGGAGGGCGTGTCAGACTTTTACTGACTAAAACCCACCCGTGTTCCCTCAGTAGCCCGTATGCCAGGGGCCGTGGTATCTCTTTCGAACAAACCCGCACCCCTGGCAGGCATCGGCCCTTGCGGACCCCACCTGTGGTTGCTGACATCTTTGACGGCGCGCGTGAGGAACACAACGCGCCGTCCCGTCTACCACTTTTCGGCCGCAGAGGATAGGGAGAGCGGCTGACGCTATACCGACACTCCTCTTCCCCTGCGGCCCCACCGCGTCCGCCATCAAATCGTGGCGGCCCCGTGCAGGCCACGGAAGGGAAGAGCGCTGCTCAGAAGCACCGGCACTCCCCCTCTACCGCAGCCTGTAACCCTCAGCCGCGATGCCTCCCATTCGACATCGCGGCCCACCTCAGTTGCGGTGCACCTCACCGCAACCTACTTTTTGGCCGCTACGTCGTCGGCTTTGAGGCAAAAGCCCTGACGAGCGGCCCCACCGTTGGGTTCCTCTTGGCTTCACCGTGGATGGGAGACCACGGTTACTAAGCCCCCCCGCAACGACAATGCGGGAACCCACTCGGGGGGGATATTTTGGAATGGTTAGGGAATAATTTTGCACGAATTGCTTTTATTATATATATAATACAATATATATTTATTGCGCTATCGTACACAAACATGACAATTAATATTACATTAAAAAGTTTATCTCTCAGAAAAATCAAGCCATCAGCTGTCACCATCCATGGATGCGCGTGGCACGCTGTAACATAAACACACACGAACATTCGCACAAGCGCCCTGCGCAGCTTAAACGAAACAGCAGGCGAAGGCATACATTTTCGCCGCGCCGTGTAGAGGGGGATTCGGGCAAGGTAATTCGTGCGACTCGACGAATAAGATTGATTGTATTTTATTTTATTTGGGAAAATAAACGGTTACACATTACAGTAATAAGGTATAGAACTTGAAACTAAAATGGGAATACAAATGTATAACCAACAACATTTTCCACATAATATAAAACAGTTAAACAAATACAGACGACGTGCGATATAAATAGTAACATTGAACAGAGAGTATGATTAAATCTATTAAATCTATATAAATAAAAAGACAAGTCCTGACTGACTGACTGATTGACTGACTCATCAACGCCCAGCCAAACCCTTGGGCCTAGGAAGCTGAAATTTTGCACAGAGGTTCCCTTTATAATGTAGACAAGGAATAAGGAAGGATTTTTCGAAATTCAACCCCTAAGGGAGTTAAATAGGGGATGAAAGTTCCGCGCGGGCGAAGCCGCTGGCAAAAGCTAGTATAAAATAAAACTAATCTGAAACTAATACAAGTAAAAATAATAAAAACAGAAAGAAGATATTTTAATAAAAATTATGAATTTAGGATTGATAGTTACCTAATTCTGCTACAATTTTAAGCGCAATACTTCGAAATTTGCCAGCAGAAACAGAAAATAATTCGATATCCCGGAAAATCATATTGAACTGCGTGGTAAGACGCCGCAGGGGTGCTCGCGAGCCTGCGTTTTATCGACAAGAGGTTACAGCAAACAGCGGTCGTGTGCGCACACCTCGACATATAGTTGTTCTGGGTACTACATAACTTATTGTATTGCTTATATCTATACGATCATAAGAATTGTTGCATAAATCAAACAGAAACGTCGATTCCAACAGTATACGTCTAGAGAGATTTTGAATAGTATTCCTCTCAACCAAAGCACCTGCCCTCTAATCTCTTCACCACTCTTGGTTGACTGGTAGAGAATGCCTAAGGCATTAAGGTGAAATAAGTCCACATTTTTTCCATACAAACTTCGGGAGGGTTTTACTCCACTGTTTGACAATGTATACATCAAAACTTAAACATGGTATGGTTTTGTCTCATTATTAATATTGTCGGTAAGGAAACAAAATACTAAAATAAAAAACCATTAAAAAGTTATGAGCCAACAAAGATTCGTTTTTCTTGCTAATTTAACCTAACTTTGGGAGTGTTTATGTAATAAAAGAAGTGTAAAATCTCCAAAATCAAGTCGGTACCGACAAAGTTCAATTATCGATAAGTTCAATAAACTTTACTGATTTATGCCGTGGTTTTTTCATAAAATCCGATCTTCCGAAGGACTTTTCTTAATTTTTACGCTCCTGTTTTACTATAGATGATCCTGTATCTCACTCAATAACATTGTGCGTGTAGACTAACGTCTAACTGCTGATCACTGATACTACCTCTGTCGGACGCGAAGCCTGGTGAGACAGCGTGCTTTTTGGCCAGGCTCACCAGTGAGTTCGAGCCAGCGACTAGGTTCCCCTTAAGTCCCCTTTTGTACCTTTTTGACGTGACAACGTCTTATAATTCGATGGAGCCGGCTGCACGCACGAAAAAACATGACTCATGCGGCGTTACCTCGCTCTGAGGCGTTCCAGTTAAGGCTTGAAGTGCAAGCGAGAGCGCGGAACGAGCGACAAAGAGGCACAATCGGCCTCCGCGTTCAGCAGCGTTCGACATCAGTCTCTCTCCTACTTGAGTAAGCGATGCGTCTGCGTGGACAGCTGCTATACAACAATATACAATAATAAACAACAGTATTATCTTATGACGTTGTCACGTTCAACTATCGTCAGTAAACCGACTTTACAGACAACCGTTTTTTTTTTGTGTACGAAAAGTTTAATAAATAAAAATAAAATATATGTAATAAAATTAAAAATAAATTAATAACTAAGTCGACCCATAAAACAAAACAATACAAGGAGGAACAAAAGAGTCTCGGCTTCGTTTCACACCCGCAGTTATGGATTTTTCAGCGGACACTAGAATCGTTATTATAATAATAAACTTAGTAATTCCGTGACTTTCTAACCCTGACATAATTATGGCTGAACACGCCTTAACACTGTAATTGTCATAATTTATTTAATTAAGTAATTAAAATAAATAGGCATACTGTTTCAAGTGCAAAAAATATAGAGCTGCTTCAGGCTATTACAATGTAAGTATTGAGATTTGTTATGAATTGTTATAACTAATTTCTTGGAAAACATTTGCCCATACATGATCATATTTTCAACAGTAGGGGTTTTTATAAATGCTAAACGGTTTTTAAACGTAAAGAATAAAAAAAATCCCCGATTTCGCTGATTTACGTGATTTTTAACCGACTTCAAAAAGAAGGAGCCCATGTTCGGGCATAACTCCGTCATATATAGACGTATTTGTAAAATTCTATTTTTGTTCGAAAGGGGCTTATTCCGAAATGGTCCCATTAAAATTTCATATAGATCTGATGTTGAGTTTCGGAGATAATAATAATAATAAATGAACGTTTATTTCTCTTCCACAAAGGCACCTTAATTAACTAAATGAAGATTACAACATACGAGTAAATCCTTTGTGTATCTGCACTAGGAAAAACCTGTCACACAGATTACCAGGCCCCCCCCCCCCCAAAACTGTGTTTGAATATAATAGTTAAATCTTATAGATAATAACAAATTTTTAACCTCTTGGTAGGTAACGCATTAGCGAAAATAAAAAAAAATAAAAATTTAAAAAACCCCCGACCCTAACAAAAACTTTAAAAAGTAAAAATAATAATATTTATAGGCCTTGTAAGATGAAGGTAATATTTTGATCAAGGCATTGTAAAGGCGGGGGACGGCTAATGAAAATGCTAGGCCTCTGTTTGGCGTTTTCATTGGCCGTCCCCCGACTTGACAATGCCTTGATCAAAATATTACCTTCATCTTAAAAGGCCTATAAATATTATTATTTTTACTTTTTAGAGTTTTTGTTAGGGTCGGGGGTTTTTTTAATTTAATTTTTATTTCCTGCTTTTTAAACTTAATGTCTCGCTCGCTTAAATCTGCGCATCGTTGCGTATTTTTCTCACAGTGAAGTTTGTTACTAATTTATCCTCATTCCTCGTCCTGATCACTATTTATCTATAATCTATGCATTGAGACCTTTTCAATGAGCCCAAACACGATACTTTTGCTGTTTGTTGGTGAGTAACTTGGGCATCCTGGAAATTTCAGGTATTGCTCCAGCATCATTTCAATGTTACCTTGTTCGTCTAATATCATTGAAGTAATAGAATACAAAATTTCGAGTTGATCAGCCCCGTGGAAGATGCTCAAATCACTTCGTCAACCAGAAAAGAGCTGATAATCTTCAAACGGCTGAACCGATTTTGATGAAACATGTCTAAGAACACTCCCGACTAATACACCTTTCAAACAAAAAAAACAAAATCAAAATCGGTTCATCCGTTCGGGAGCTACGTTGCCTCAGACAGACACACACACACATACACACACACACACACATACAAAGACACGTCAAACTTATAACACCCCGTCGTTTTTGCGTCGGGGGTTAAAAAAGAAAAGAAAGAAAAACGATACAAAATTAAAAGTTAATATTGTGTTTGTGTAATACTGTGTGATGTGGTATAGTGTAATGTAGCGTGTTGAGGTGTGGCGTGGTGTGGTGTGGTGTGGTGTGGCGTGGTGTCGTGTGGTGTGGTGTGGTGTGGTGTGGTGTAGTGTAGTATAATGTAGTGTAGAGTAGTAGTGTAGTGTCGTGTGGTGTGGTTTGGTATGGTGTGCTGTGGTGTGCTGTGGTGTGGTGTGGTGTGGTGTGGTGTGGTATGGTGTGGTGTGGTGTGGTATGGTGGGTGTGTTGCAGTGTGGTGTTGTGATGGACAGCTGAAAACACATCTATCTTAAAACAATTAGGAGGCTTTCAGCCAGCTTAAACATCGGAACTCTTCAAAAAATGTCAGCAAATCAACCGCGATTGCTGCTATCGCATGAATATGCATTGTTTTGACCCCAAGGATGATGAAATTTCGAATTGGTGTGTACTATAACTAAAAAGTGCAAAATGTAAACTTAAAAAATAAACAACCGACTTCCTTGTACCTTGACCTACTTTGTAGTGTTTTTCCGGAAGTCGGTTGTTTTTTTTTGGGTGCGCCAAAGTTCACCTAAATTTTCAACTCCGATAATTGGAAATCCGAAAATGTTCTTCCTAACATTTTTCATCCTAACAATCACAATTCCTAACTACTCTGTCTCTAATGTTCATAATTCCGAAGCATTCAACTTCATAATGTCAGTAGCAATAAACATCTATTATACTTTTATTTGTTTCCCTATATTTTCTCAACATAACCATCTTTTATACTATTATTCATAGTGCCCCCAAGAAACGAATCGTTGCAAAATCGACTCCACGTAGTCTTGTTTGCCCTACCCCTAGAGTGTTATTTAAAATCGCGAAGGCGCGGAGGGGCGAGGCGGCCCGCGAGCTGAGGAGCAGGTGGTTTTAACGCCCGCCGCCGAGGCTGAGGCTGGCCGGCATAGCCGGCCAGCAAGCCGAAGCTACGGTGGTGAGCGTTAAACACATCTGCGACGAGCAGCTCGCGTTGGATCGCCGGAGCCCCACAGCGCCGGAGCCGTGACAGAAACCATGCCTGCTGCATGCTTGCTTGCATGCTTGCATGCTTGCATGCTGCATGCCTGCTGCATGCATGGTCATGGTAAATGTTTCTTTCTGAGTATGAGTGAAAACATTATGGTAATTATGTTTAGGGATAAAAGCGTTATGATAAAAAACAGTAGGAGTTTAAATATATTTACATTAATGATATTATTAATTACAATTTTCGGAAACATGAGTGTTATGAACATCGCCGGTAGCACTACAAATAGTATGAATGAAAACTTTAGGATGAAAAATTTTAGGAAGAGTGATCATTCGGATTACAAATCGTTAGGAAGAACAATTTCGGGTAAAGAACTTTAGTTGAGCCAATATGGACCCGTTTTTTTTTTATTTGAAAAAGTTTTTACATTTAAAATACTATATTTAAATAGTTTGAATGTATACCATACGAAAGACCATTTCCATTGAATGAGCAATTTTTTTATTTTAATCATTTGATCTTCATTAATCGACCTCAATCTGGCCTATTTTGTGAATTTTGCTATAAGAGTTATGAATATCTACGAAACATTTTGACATCTACACGGTACAAAGAAATTGCTAGTACTCACCTGGCTAGCTTTTCCCCAAATATGTTGCGATTAGCAAAAGCATTTATTGCACAAAAAAAAAAATGTGTCAGACCTGTGTATGGAGCAGAATATTTCGATAATTGTAAGCCATTATTTAAAGCACTAAAAATGCCTGCACTTCCTTGCCATTTTTGAAATTTGTGTATTTATAAAAAGGTTCAGGCACATGTTCTCATTGTATGAACACATTTCTAAAAGACTCAATAGCAGAGAATAAATTACTTGCACCTAACCAGAGACTGTCCCGTATGTGTCGCCGGGCGTAAAAGAACAGCACCATCCCATTTCTTCCAGTGGGTGTCGTAGAAGGAGGGACTTACTAGAGAAGGGGCAGCAGCGTTCTCTATGCATTTTACCACCATACTGCGATCGCCAACCCGCCTGCCAAGCGTGGCGATTATGGCAAAACCCCCCATTCTGGGGGAGGCCTACGTCCAGCAGTGGACGTCTTTCGGCTGAAATGATGATGATGATGATGAACCAGAGACTGCATTTGTATAGCACGAACTCCAATTGCATGGCAATCAAAATTTTCAACAATTTACCTTCACGCATCGGAGTGTTGCCTACTAATAAAATTCAAGAAAACAATATTTGCTTGGCTTTTAAACAACTGTTTTTATTTAGTTCACGATTGTTTTCAAATAATAAATTTTGACATTACTTACATGTTATCAGTAGGTACTTAGTGTGGATTGAGTTTTTAATTTTAATTTTAAGGCATTTGACATTTCATTTATAGGTATTTTTTTTCTTAATTAATAAAATTAGACATAAAAAAATGTTATTGTCATTTAAAACTAATTGACTTTAACCTTTTTTTAAAGGAAATTGTACTTTAATTTTAATATTTCTACACCGACAACGGTAGTATATATGTGAAGTTTTTCATAATTCATAATGTAGGTATCATATACCTACCTACTCAGAAATAAACACACTGGATGGAGTTGAATACCAGTATTTTACATGGAGGAGCTGCTTATCTGACCTCTACAAGCCAGTTACTGGGCCACACGATACATCTTAATAAGATTGGTTGGATCTGAGTCATAATTAATTAAAACTTTCCACTGGGAAAAACAAGGCAGGTACATAGATGTTATATGGATGCTTCCAAAGATCTCTCTGATAATCTTATCATTAATCTAAGCCGCTTATAGTTTTAATCTCTCTAACTTTGAAATCCGGTTAGCACCGACTTTTTTCGTTGTCACCATTATAAATTATGATAAATACGCAATAATCCGATCTAAATTATGATAAAAGACTTAATTATTTTATTTTATTACTTTAATAGCAAATTATCTACTTATTGATTAA
Organism: Polymixis flavicincta; assembly: GCA_949987655.1. Lineage (NCBI taxonomy): Eukaryota > Metazoa > Arthropoda > Insecta > Lepidoptera > Noctuidae > Polymixis > Polymixis flavicincta. The sequence continues at coordinate 5,549,690 of OX465199.1, forward strand.
ACTATGATAGAAGATTACTTACTTGGTATTCTAGATTCAAAATCTAGCCTCGTGTGTAATAGTAAATACACGTGTAAGGAAAGGTTCTTATTTCTTTGATCGCATTATTTCTGCTTCTGCCCGCGGCTTTGCACATATGGTATGTCGATAAAAAGCTGATGGTCTTCTCCAAAGTTCAAAGTATCCCCATAACAGATTTCATCAAAATCGGTTCAGCCCTTTCGGAGATTAGCCGGAACAAGCATACAGCCAAATAAAATTTTACTGACTAAACCCACCCGTGTTCCTTTAGTTGCCTGTGTGCCAGGGGCCACGGTATCTCTTTCGAACAACCCGCACCCCTGGCAGAAGCTTAGAAGGTTGTGTTGACGATTTTATCTACATACTATAATATTTTAAAGAGGAAACATTTGATTGTTTGTTGGCATTGAATAGGCTCCGAAACTACTGAAGCGATTTGAAAAGTTATTTCACTGTTGGGAAGCTACACTATCCCCGGGTGACATAGGCTATATTTTATCCCCGTATTCCAACGGGAACGGAAACTACGCGGGTGAAACCGCGGGGCCCTGCTAGTAATAATATTATGAACAGGAAATATTTGATTGTTTGTTTGCATTGAATAGGCTCCGAAACTACTGAACCGATTTGAAAAGTTATTTCACTGTTGGGAAGCTACACTATCCCCGGGTGACATAGGCTATATTTTATCCCCGTATTCCCACGGGAACGAGAACTGCGCGGGTGAAACCGCGGAGTGCTGCTAGTTGATTATAATTATGTAAAGTCATATTTGTAACAGTCACGAATCATATTTAATCAACATACAACCTGACACTGACCTGCAAATTGGAAAGAAAGGAATTGAACTGAATTTCGCGAGCTACCTAAAACTGAACTTGACAAGTCTTCAACTTCAAATAATTTCTCAAAACAGAATCCGCGTGTCTGGTTAAAAATTACCTAGAAAATGTACGTCGCATTTATACTAAGAACGAATTCCGAACTACCTTGTTTACTAGAAAGCAGATATACCTGGAAGTACAGAGGCCAGCACATCAAGCTACCCCAATCTGTCAAATTTCTTTGATGGTTTTTCAACTTTATAACAAACGAATAAGGTTCATGTTCAATTGGGAAAATTTGACAGTTTGAGATAGCTTGACCTGCTGGCGACTGTACAAACGGTTGGTATATGATACCGTATTATCTTTGAGTATCATGTTACATCCACTATATTAATTACAAAGATTATTTGAAGTACGAGCATTCGCCCTTCGAACCAGGTAGTTTAGCGTAGGGCTAAACGTTGCGTTCACGCTATTACATGCGTAGACCTTGCAATGATCCGTGTAGACCACGCATAACAGCCGCGTAGGGCTCGCGTAGCAGCCGCGTAGGGCTCGCGTAGCAGCCGCGTAGGCCCCGCTTAGACCCCGCTCGCCGCGGCGGCGTAGCGACTCTCATTGAATTGAAAAAAATATTGACGTTTAAAAGCGTTTGTTAACACCATTTGCCTACCCTTTTTCAACTATGTTGGGGTTGGCTTTGAGTCTAACCGGATGCAGCTGAGTACCAGTATTTTACATGGAGTGACTGCCTATCTGACCTCCAAAACCCAGTTACTGGATAATACGATGCTCCTTGGTTAGACTGGTTGTCAGACTTTCGGGTTTGTGACGACCCGTGACGACTGACAAAACAGTCGGAACCAACGGCTTAACGTACTTTACTTGATATGTAAAGATGGTCACCCATCCACGGACCAACCGCAGCAAGCGTAGATTAAACAGATCGATCGACCAGTACGGCTGTGATTACTTAGCCAGGGTTTTTTTTTTTTTTTGGCAACAGATTCATGTAGTGAATCGATAAAATCGATTGATCGAAACCCTTCAACGACTAGGAGTGCAATAAAGCACACCCTGTGGATCGAGGAGAGGAAACCTAAAGATAGGTCCCAGTTTTTGAGGACTGTGAGAAAAAATCCTCGGGTAAGGGACCATATTGCCCTATCACCGAATCCTCGCGCCCCCGGGGGCCGCAAAGACGACCACGCGATCTGGAGGTCTCATTTAGAAGGCATATACAGAGAGGTGGGCTCTAGGGGTCGTTCTGCCAGACGCCATTCATATAAAAATATAATAATAACTACACTTGGTAGTCATTGAAAAACGTATGCATACGCAATAAACTGCATCTGATTTACATAATAGGTAATTGATACATAACTAAGTAAAGATTATTCACGCTCCACATATAAAGAAAATATACTTAGGTATGTACGTATATAATATATTTACAAACGGTTGTATGTTATGTGGAACTAATGACAAATTTACATAACAATGACGATTAAAAATACGCATTTATAGTATACCTAAAATTAAGTAGAATTCACATTTTGTTTACATCGTTATCGCAAAGTGGAACATACATTTTGAACTGTATTTAGGTATCTTTAATTATTTTATTTATTTCCTTTATTGCTACGCTTTGCGCTCTGCGTATAATCTAATTTAACTCTCTTTATTATTCAAATTCGTTAGTAATCAGTGGTTATTAGTTAACCAATATCACCGTCAATAATGAGAAATCGTTTTAAAACCATTAAGAGGAAAAGTGTTAAGAAAACAAGGACAAACGCCATTGTATGTTTTAAATGCATGAATAACTAATTAAATAATTTCAATGACGCGACCAACAGCTGATTCTATCATAATATAATTTATCTGTTGACCTATTTATATACCTAACTGTAATCTGTTGGCTGACTAGCATTACTCCTAAACTCAACAGAAAAGTACGCAATCGAAAACATACATGCGACAATCTTCGCAAAAAACAAAAATAGAAACAAAATAGTCTGTATACAAACATTGAAATGTCAAACGAATTTGGCAGGGACCCAACTTGTAGAAAACACAACACAACACATCGATAAAACTCACTGTCAGTTAGTATCAAACAAATCACGAAAATTGGAGCGAATTTTCACTGAGAAAAACTTTGACAGTTCACTCGTTTAAATGGCGCGAATGCACTATGGTATTTTTGTTTCTCGCGCAAGGTAACGTGCTTATTCAGCCGCGCGCGAATCTCGACTGGCTTTGTAAACATTATCAGTGCCGTATCTTTACATTTTTGTTGCTTGATTATTTATTTGTCATGCGGATTATGACAATGTTTCGCATATATTTTTTAGTAGGTAATAAGTTGCTGAGGCGAGGTCATTTAACGCGCCATTTTATTTGTGTATTTTTTTTCAAATGACTAGTTTACATTGTCTGATAATACTACTGCGTTGAATTACAAATACAATGTCCTGATCATTTTAATATCGATATTTTCAAGAAATTATATTTTATTTCTGAAAAAAAAAAAAGGATTTTATCTTTAGGAAATAAGTTCCTCACAGGGTGTTGTGTTAAATCTTACTAATCCTAAAAGCTTGTATGTTTAGTTAAATGATCGGATGTTTGTTACTCAATCACGAAAAAACGGCTGAACGGATTTGGATGAAATTTGGCACACACATAGACAGATAGTTTATGGCTTGGATGACATAGGATATTTTTATCCCGGTAGTTTCCGTGGGATAATTTTCGACCTCCAAGCGAGCGAACCCGTGGGGCAAAAGATATAAAGTGGATCAAACAGGGGCAGTATACTAGGCAAGTTCCTCGGTTTGGACCCTCTAAATACCAATAGCTTAGACTCGGTTCCCGATTTACAGGTTTCATTGAAGACTGTGTGGATACGCTGTTTTATTTTTGTGAACGTATTACCGGGATTAAAAATACCCCATGCGTGTAATCCAGGTTATAGATTATCTGTGTGCCAAATTTCATCCAAATCCGTTCAGCCTTTTATGCACCAATCCGGATTTGTGCACTGTTTATCGCAATACGGTCACCCCGATTTTTTTTTTTGAGGGTGGGATATCGTCAAATAACTTCTCCCGCTCTGGGTGAAGCAGGAGGGCGTGTCAGACTTTTACTGCCTAAAACCCAACCCGTTCCTTTAAAAAAAAAAAACAATAAAAAAAAACGTTCCTTCAGTTGCCTGTGTGCCAGGGGCACGGTATCTTTTTCAAACAACCCGCACCCCTGGCAGGTCGCCCCCGATTATTTGGGACTTATACTATAAAACTGGCGAAATGTGGATGTATTGTATATTATATATCTCTGCTTAATCCGTTTGGGAATTACAGGCGCGATGTTTCGTAATGTTATTATTAATTGTATTTATCAGCTATAGACCGTGAGATAGCTAATCAGAGAATCACCATGGCAACCGACGTTCCTAATGAACGTTATTTCAGAGGCAGTGAGATAACGAAAACAAGGCGAATCCTTGTTTTCATCTGCAGTAATATTATAATAATATGCCGATTGATTTATTGTAATTACGGGTGTACTTAGTATAAGTCATCTTTTCATAATATTTGAGTAACATCTATAACGATACCTACTTTAAAAAAAAAAAAACCCCGAGCCAAACAAAAATCTTTAAAAAGTAAAAATAATAATATTCATTGGCCTTTTAACGTTGCAGGTAATATTTTGATCAAAGCATTGTCACGTCGGGTACCGGCTAATGAAAATATTATCCTGTCTACAATAGGATAGTTGCATTCATTATTGCTGAGTACCATCTGTTTGGTGTTTTTACCGACGACAAAACGGAGGAGATTCTCAAGTCGCGCGTATATATTTTTCTTATCCATTATTAACGCCACATCCTGTATACTCCTTAGACTCTAAGGAATATACATAATTAGATTTATTCTCATTATCTTCAGTGGTGCTGGACGTTGTCTGTCAACCAGTCATTCAAGGAAACGTTTGATAGAAACTACGAAGAATTGATAAGAAATAATACTACATATTGAAACTCCGTCGTTTATCTGAGACTTTGCTCATATAGTCTTTAAGATTCCTATAGAATCTTTTGCTGCAATCAAGAATCTATTTTATAGATCGCGGCACGTAAGTTGAACCAAAATCAGAACAAACAACAGAAGGTAGGAGCCCGTGCAGTCGTTGCCTAGCACGTTATTGAAACGTGTACTGAAGTTTGGAAATAAATTAGAAATTGCGGGACGTAAGTTGAAACAAAATCTGCCATTTTGGTTCAACTTACGTCCCGCGATCTGTACCCGACCGGAATTACAGTTCATCGAGGTACAGAAAGAGACTATCGGTTTGAGTGATACAGACAACAGTCTACATTATAGGTTAGAACTGCGACCGACCATGCGTGAGCAAATTGGGTCGCAGTTACTAAGAAGCTAGGGCATCCGACCAAATGTGTTAGGTTAGGTTAGAAATGTGTAGAACCGCGCGTGAGCCGAGCGAGCGAAGCGAGCGGTGCGGTGCGCGGTGCCGCGAGTGAGTGCTACATCCAAGTTTGTCGCAGTTACTTGTCTGTTTACTATTCTTAGGTCTCCGTAAAAGGAATTATTAGAGATCATTGTATTAGAGTATTTAATAACTTTCTTAGGGATGCAAAAATAGGAATAATTAGAAGTTCAATTAAGTAAGTAAATAGCATTCGGAAATCTTTATTTTACCGCTGTTTGTTCTCGATACCTGTAATTTCCTTCCTTGAAGTTTCGCGAAATAATTCAAAATAACTTGTATAATCTATGGTTAGTGTGCACAAGTCCTCTATACTAAGCACCTACCTACTTCATTATCTTATCTTTGTGATTAAACATTGATTGTAACAGTTAATCAGAATGACGTGTCATTGCGTCTGTTTGCTAGTATATCTCGGAAACGGCTGAGTCTGTTTAGTTACCCTGTAACTATTTTGTGGGTCAGTGTAATAAAACAGCAGCACAGTCGATCGATCAGGCTATGCTACGCTTGCCACGGTTGGTTTGTGGATGGATGTTCTTTACATACCAAGACCCTTCCGTGTTTCGGAAACTGTTGACCCCGGCTCTCATTACCTTTGACAGTCATTACAGGTCCGTTAGAAGCCGAAAAGTCAAACAGCCAGTTTACCAAGGGGTACAGTGGTACCCAGTAACTGGGTTGTAGAGGTCAGATAGGCAGTCGCTACATGAAAAATACTGGTATTCGCTGCATCGGTTAGATTGGAAACCGACCATAACTTAGTTGGGAAAGGACAGGGAGATTGATCCAAATTACTTATATGTAGGTATTTGTCTTTTCGTCTTTGAATTCTGTGGTGCAAAAAATAATAAGTATCTTCGGAGATAGGGCGTTTCATCCTCAGATTATAAAACAAAGGCAGATAGACCGTGCGGAACAACAAGAGTGAAGCCAAAAAAACTTTGGTATATACGCCCTCTTGGTACCTACCTGTAGCCCCAAAGGGTTGCGAAGAGGTGTACGTTTTAGTACAGCCACGTTTCATCGGTATGTATGTATAAAAGTGCACCGACCTTCTGGAGCTAATTGAAGCGCGTCTGGCTAGAATGCGCGGTTCACGCGCTAATTTAGCAATTTCGTAGCCACTTTTTTTGAAAAGCCGTAAAACTCTGCTAACCGTGGGGCGCTCGCTAGACAGCACAACTCTCGAACAATAAAAAACAAAATAGACGCATAAAAAATAGCGTTTATAGAAAACAGTATAGTTCTCTAAATAAACAGTTGGTAACTGTAAACGTTTACAAAATCACGAACTCTGACGTCGTCATTGGAAAGGTTTATAAACGACTTTTAAATTGCAATTAGGAAAGTCTGTTACAGCTATTAGAGGCCATCCATAAATTACGTCACACGTTAAGGGGGCGGGAGGGGGTCAACGAAATGTGACATTATATGACAAGGGACAGGGGGGAGGTCAAAAGCTTTCTGACGTAACGTGTTAAAATCTAAAATACTTAAACTCGAAATTTATTTATTTAACCATTTATGTATACCCTAAATAAACAGACAAGAAGATTAGAACAGAAAAATAGGTACAGAGGTGATGCTTATTTCTAAAGAAATCTCTTCCAGCATACCTGCGATAGGAGAAAAGATAAAGAGATGTAGACAACGTGTGTAAGAGTAAAAGGGAAAATAAACTACATTTATAACCAAAACCAAAAATTCACTAAATTATATGTAAAACAAAAACTTTAAAATATTACTTACTCGATCTTAAGAAGACGGACAGACATACAGTTTATATATTTTTAATTTAAATAGTTAAAAAACTGCTGTTTAAATTTAATTTCTTCTTAAAATTAAAAGTCCTGACTGACTGACTGACTTACTCATCAACGCCCAGCCCAAACCCTTGGACCTAGAAAACCGAAATTTTGCACGGAGGTTCCCTTTATAATGTAGACAAGAAATGAGGAAGAATTTTTCGAAATTCAACCATAGGGGATGAAAGTTCCGCGCGGGCGAAGCCGCTGGCAAAAGCTAGTAATCTATAATATTCAACTTCAACAGATCGGAGAATTTAGCCTATATTTTTTATTTTATTGTTAGGGTTCCGTACCTCTAAAGGAAAAAACGGAACCTTTATAAGATCACTTTGTTGTCCGTCCGTCCGTCCGTCCGTCCGTCCGTCCGTCTGTCAAGACCGTTTTTCTCAGGAACGCGTGGAGGTATCAAACTGAAATCTTCTATATGATACTTAGTTCTACTGTCCCTGGAAGCTGTAGAAAAATCAACCTTCTAAGTCAACGCAATCAAAAGATACAGCCATTTAGGCCGCAGATTTCCGCAAATTTTCGAAACTCGCACGGGATTCAAAACCTACAGGGTACTTCCCGTGAACTTAGAATCTTGAAATTTTGTACGAAGTCACGTCTTATAGTACAGATATAGGAAAAATTACGAAAACCGTAAATTTTTAGTTTCGTCATATAAAAAAAAATATTTTTGACAATTTTGAACTTTTACTTATATACCCACAGGTTTGTACGGAACCCTCGGTGCGCGAGTCCAACTCGCACTTGACCGGTTTTTTAATTTAAATAGTTAAAAAACTGCTGTTTAAAAATTTCTTCTTAAAATTAAAAGTCCTGACTGACTGACTGACTTACTCATCAACGCCCAGCCCAAACCCTTGGACCTAGAAAACCGAAATTTTGCACGGAGGTTCCCTGTATAATGTAGACAAGACATGAGGAAGGATTTTTCGAAATTCAACCATAGGGGATGAAAGTTCCGCGCGGGCGAAGCCGCTGGCAAAAGCTAGTAATCTATAATATTCAACTTCAACAGATCGGAGAATTTAGCCTATATTTTTTATTTTATTTTTAGGGTTCCGTACCTCTAAAGGAAAAAACGGAACCTTTATAAGATCACTTTGTTGTCCGTCCGTCCGTCCGTCTGTCAAGACCGTTTTTCTCAGGAACGCGTGGAGGTATCAAACTGAAATTTCTATATGATACTTAGTTCTACTGTCCCTGGAAGCTGTAGAAAAATCAACCTTCTAAGTCAACGCAATCAAAAGATACAGCCATTTAGGCCGCAGATTTCCGCAAATTTTCGAAACTCGCACGGGAATGAAAACCTACAGGGTACTTCCCGTGAACTTAGAATCTTGAAATTTTGTACGAAGTCACGTCTTATAGTACAGATATAGGAAAAATTACGAAAACCGTAAATTTTTAGTTTCGTCATATAAAAAAAAAAAATTTTTGACAATTTTGAACTTTTACTGATATACCCACAGGTTTGTACGGAACCCTCGGTGCGCGAGTCCAACTCGCACTTGACCGGTTTTTTTTATAATGTTGCCCACCAGGCCCCGTTTCTGTGAGAGGAAGTGGGCTGTGGATGTCACCTATTCTAATTTTTGATTCTAGTACATGCTGGTTTCATCAAGATACTTTTCTTTACCATTCAATAGTAAGTATACCTATGTGCTATGTGCCTGCTTGTTCGAAATCATGATCGTAACTTCGTAACTCGTAAGTTGGGTTGATGAGATTTTTGCGGGACCGCGTTGGAACATGTCGCACGAATTTTCATTTTCATGAAATTTTGTGAAATAGTGAATTATATTGAATAATTTTGGTAGTGAATTATTCAATTTATTTACGTGTGAGTGCACAAGTGTAATAAACTGTATACGTGACTAACGTGGACTTTTCGAGTTCCCCCAAAAAACTCCTAATATGTTGTAAAGGCGTCTCCTGCTGAGGCTAAGGCCGTGAGGGCGCTTAGTACTGCCTCTCCATCACACAGACAATGGCTCGACTCCCATCTTACACCGCATGCCGTCACCTGCACACGGGAGGACCTAATAGCTGCGTCAGTGAACGGTATTCGCATTCCTAAATTTTGGGCCAAATAAATTTATAACATTTTACATACATTTTTTTTTTGTGTTCTGTTTGCTATCGACACGCTAAGAAGAAGACTAAAAATCCCTTAAAATGTGATTTTTCCTATTATCAGTGACACAAAACAATATCTAACCCGGAAGTCGAAATTGGTAACCACGGAAATCATTATGAAAATTGCAAACAAGGCTCCTTGCTATCAGCAAGGTGTTGATTAATGTCACGGAAATTTTTATAGCTATAAACAAACACTTCGAGTTTTATAGCTATAACAAGTCCATCAGGCGTTATTGCGATAAACAGACAATACAATTACGAGAACAACACATAGTGAACGTATTGTTTAATGTTTACTTTGATTCATCATCATCATGATCATTTCAGCCGAAAGACGTCCTATGCTGGACATGGGCCTCCCCCAAAGGGGGATTTTGCCACAATCGACACGCTTAACAGGCGGGTTGGCGATCGCAGTATGGTGGTAAAATGCATAAAGAACGTTGCTGCCCATTCTCTAGTAAGTCCCTTAGTCGCCTTCTACGACACCCACGGGAAGAGATGGACTTGAATTGGACTTTGATTAGATTAACAAAATATAATGGCAATAATCTTTCATCATCTGCCAAGCCTTTTCCCACCAATGGGGTCGGCTTCCGGTGGAGGAGGAGTGCCGGTGCTTCTGAGCAGCGCTCTTCCCTTCCGTGGTCTGGACGGGGCCGCCACCGTTTGATGGCGGACGCGGTGGGGCCGCAGGGGAAGAGGAGTGTCGGTATAGCGTTGGCCACTCTCCCTATCCTCTGCGGCCGAAAAGTGGTAGGCGGGACAGCGCAATGTGGTCCACACGCGCCCCGTCAAGGATGTCAGCAACCACAGGTGGGGTCCGCAAGGGCCGATGCTTGCCAGGGGTGCGGGTTTGTTCGAAAGAGATACCACAGCCCCTGGCATACGGGCTACTGAGGGAACACGGGTGGGTTTTAGTCAGTAAAAGGCTGACACGCCCTCCTGCTCTACTCAGCAGGAGAAGTCATTTGATGATTTCCCACCCAAAAAAAAAAACTAACCATGATTTTGTAGATAATTGTATATACTTTGTGGCCGTCGAGTAGAAAGTTTGTAGTCGGTGAGATTTTGATAGTTTGGGAAGAAATATTCTTCTGAAATAGTCTACATTTCTATGGACCTTGACAAATATCGTTAGGAACGAAATACTAAATGACAGATTGTAGAAGGATATCTACGGTGAAATTTTTGGTTCTAGTACATGCACGCTCGCCTGCTCTCTACACAGAGCGGGAGAAGCCATTGATGATTTCCCACCCTCCAAAAAAAAACCCCGACCGTCCCTTGCTCGTTGAAGTGCCGCCGCACGCCACAGCTGAGCCTGTAGAGTTAAATTCCCCGATAGATAATAATAATGATTTTTTTTTGATCCAGCCTGTCCCTTGCTGTCCCCCCATCAGTGACGCCCTGAGCCGAGACCCGTACCCCACAAGGGGCGCTCAGCGTGCAGTCGCTTGTAGTTTTACGCCCCTGGCTGGAGGCTTTAAGTTTTCTTAAGGCAACCACGGGAAAGTCCGGTTAAGTAGTCATGGCCTCACAAGGCCAACTACGAGATGCCATTCACAAAAAAAAAGCCTATTTAACCTTCACAACTTCATTACTGTGTACCCCTTGGTTGGTCTGGACCTAGTTGATTTTTTATCTAAGTATATACCTAGGACTCTAGCTTTTGTAGCCACTAACGGAAAGTTATGTAAAAGTCCAGGCTGCTCTCAGTTATATTAGAAGACTACCTTCTGCCCGCAACTTCGTCTGCGTCAAACTTGCTCCCGCGACCCACCCCGTCGCTTCGAATCGCCTGCCCGTGCGAGTACTTCGTATTCGTGACTTTTTATTTTTGCTCGACTCCTAAGGGCCCTAGCGTGATGTTATATAGCCTATAGCCTTCCTCGATAAATAGGCTATCTAACACTGAAAGAATTTTTCAAATCGGACCAGTAGTTCCTGAGATTAGCGCGTTCAAACAAACTCTTCAACTCTATAATATTAAGTATAGATATTTCCTTTCGCCTTAAGAGAATGGGTAATGTTCAAGATACACCTACACAGAAAGCATTATATACTGAGGGGATTTTTTTAATGAGTTAAAATAAAAGTTCTGATTCTACAATATAATAAAAAATCCGAAATAATTAAGGCTTGTATACACGCCAAGGACCTTCAGCTTTTGGGTGCACTAAATTTGTGGGCGAGTGCGGGGTGATGTAGCGGTGCAGTCTTTAATCGGTCGCATTTTAAATTAATTATAACAAAAATAATGCATATTTGTAAAAAGTAACAAAATCAAATCATTTTCCTTTGTATTGCAAAGCAATAGACATTTTTTTTCACTCTCTTATTAATAAATGAAGAAGTAAAATGGTTTCATCTCAACGATTTGGAGGTAATTTGGTGTTTTTTTTTCTTATTATTTGATACCCATAGAAAAGATTTAACAACAAACAAATAACGTATCATATTATGTAGATTACTAACTATTTTTTTCAAAAGTAATTTCTTTGTAAATGCCGACGAAAAGTGGTTTCATCTGCATGCTGTTTTCAACCATTTTTTAAGAGGGCAGCCTTAACAAATTGCTCCGCTCGAGCGCCCAAGCGAATTAAATTAAATAACGTAAAACGCCCGCGATGACGTCATCGCACCCATTTGCGTCGTGGGTGGTCCGCCTCTTATCGCAAACTCGAAAAAAACAAGGGTTCTTTGTTCGTGGAGTCGTTCGAACGTTTGTTGCTATAGAATCCTGAGTAAACGGACGATTTAAATATTGTTACTTTCGTTTGAATGAATGGTCGTAAAAAATTAGATAATTCGTGGAAAATGAGCGTGGGAATGTTTACGTTAGAATGTTTACGCTATCGAAAAAAATGACAATAACAAAAAAAAACAAGCGATGACCTATGTTTTTTATGGTTTTAAATGCATGGTGTGTATATTCCTAGCATAACAAATGAATAAAACCACCTACCTTTAGTACAAAATGAATCATCCACAAGCGTCACAAAACAAAACAATAACAATTGCCTGACGTAAGTTTTACGACAGACCTCGCAAAACAAATAGATTAAAAATATTTTTGTTCGAGCGTTCCAGGTTTTTCTTAGCTTGAAACGTAGTATATTGAGCATGGAATCAGAATGTACAGTTACCATAGAGAAATATTTAGTCGATTTTTGTCACGAGTTAAAATAAATGAGTCACTCCGCAAAACTCCAAAAAATAGCGCGCGTGGGATAGATTTGATCCCGTGGTCGCTCAAGGGTATTTTGCGCGTGGGATTAAATATATCCCCCGGGCGCTCAAGGGGGTCTCTCTTAACATAACGATGGAATTAAATAAGTCACATTTGTCAGATTTCAAACACGTCGTGCTTGAAAAGCGGAATTATTAAAATCCAAGCCATCACGACACAAATCACAAAAGAAAGAAAGTTTATCGAACTTTATTCCGAATTATGGTAGGTACCTAAAGTTCTAAAAAAATACTGTACAGTGGAGCGTCGATTATCCGAACGTCCCTCAACCAAACGACCGCTTATCCGAACAGTAGTAACGCGCGGGTGAACGCTCCCCTACCCGCGCGTGCCTCGCTCGCGCCTCTCGCGCTTTAATTTTCGCGCACTTGTCGCGACTCGTTCACTTGTTATTGTACTCGTATCTCACTTCCAAGTAACCGCTAGTCGATTTACTAAATTTAGCCGCGTGAAAGTGTAAACTTTTACTAGGTACAAGATTTTCTGCGCTTGTTTTTGTTTATTTCCTATTTGTCATTAAAGTTACTTAAATGTGAATAAATGGTTTTAATTTACCTGTACGTACCTAAAAATGTCATAGCTGAGTCAATATACATATAGGTAGTTCGATTATCCGAAAATACCGGTTTTCCGAACACCCATGTCCCAATTAGTTCGGATAATCGACGCTCTACTGTATTTGTTATAAATCATAAAAATATACTACTCACATCTCAGCTTCACCCTCTTCTTCTTTAAGCGACGCTCTTCTCCAAATTCTCTTCAATTTCTTCTCCCTCATGCTTCTAAATGCGGGCCCTCTTAGTTTGTAGATAAAATCTAAGACAGCATCTGTTTTCACATGGTTTTCTACAATTACATGATCAATTTCAATAACTTCTTTTTCATCAACTCCATCTTTATTCGTTTTACTTGCTATAATTTCTTCCTGATTACTTTTGTCTTTTATCATTTTTTTTCTGTTTTCCGTATTACAACCAGGATCTTTGTCGTTCTCATCAAAATTATCATATTTGGAGTGGTCATTATTCGTTTTATTTTGAGTTTCCATATCGTCGAATGCTTCGTTGATTATTCCGAATATCGTGTCCGGCATTTTTGGAGCTGTAATTTAGTAAAATAATAATTTTAGTGCTTATTAATTGATTCTATATAATATAATATAGTCGGCTTCCGGTCTCCACAACCCAGTTACTGGTTATGGTTGGTTAAGTTAACCGAACACTGTGGGATACTAAACTTGATCGTTCTGTTTTGTTAGAGCTGTACTTACTATGCCTGAGATCTATTAAGGTGAATCTAGTCGAAATTTTTTCCATACATACCTGATGGAGCTGTATACCAGTATTTTCACTAGTATTCGGCTCCATCCGGTTACAGTGGAAGCCAATAGTATATTTTCACTTCGCATGCTCTAAAAGTACGCTAATATAGTCCTAGGAAACAGGACTAAAGTGACCACTTTGGTCTCTAGAGAGTGAAAAGTAATTAGTTTTTTAATTTCCTTCATGAGACATAGACAAACTCAAACAGACAGTAATTATATACTATTCAATATTATAAATAATTCGAATTGTACATTTGCTTCAAGTAATAAAATCTTTTGTGATTTTATTTTATTAAGTAATATTTTTAAAGATAAAGATAAAAGAGAAATATAATTTTATTTGTCAAAAACATGTGTATACATGCAAATTAAGCATGCAGGATGTCACAATATTAATGTTTCGTGCGTACATGTTTCATCCGTATGGCGTACAAATTTATAAAATTTACAAAATAAAATAAAAATAAAAAATTACAAAATAAAAAGTAAATTAGTAAAGGCACTTCATTCCAAGTACACAATGGTTAGTAAACAAAAATATGTCAGTAGAATTAATCACGCATAAAATGTACAAATATTAAGGAAAATATAAAATTAAAAATAAAGAAATAGAAAAAAAAAACAAAAAATTCAAATAGTGTCATTTAAAAAGTAATTTATATCATAAATGTTTTTGTACTAAATTGACAATTTTTCTCGCACTGAAAGTGAAAAGTACAGTTTGCACCTCGAGACTAAACGCCAACTTAATATACCCTCGGTTTCTTGACCTCTGGTATATTATAGCTTAGTTTAGTCCCTTGATATAAAATATACTATTATTTCTGAGTATATGGTACATTCTGAATTATGATCCTAGTCCACATTTTTCCCATACAAACTTCGGGAGTGTATCACTCCACTGTTTGATAATGTATATCAAAAATTATACATGGTATGGTATTGTTTTATTATTATTATTTTGTCCGTACGGAAACAGAATGCTAAAATAAAAAGCCATTAAAAAGTTAAGAGCCAACAAAGATTCGTTTTTCTTGCTAATTTAACCTAACTGCGAGTGTTTAGGTAATTAAAGAAGTGTAAAATGTTCAAAACCAAGTCGGTACCGACCAAGCTCAAATATCAAAAGATCAATAAACTTTATTGGTAATTGATTTATGCAGTTCCGAAGGACTTTTCTTAATTTTTAACGGGCCTGTTTTACTATGAATGATCCTGCATCTCACTTAAAAACGTTGTGCGTGTAGACTAGCGTCTATAATAACTGCTCATCACTGATACTACCTCTGTCGGACACGATGCCAGGGGCCTAAGTCTACTAATTTATAAACGTCACAATGGTCTCTCAATGGTAAGTTTTTGACAGATTTGCCATACAAAAACTGTCAAAAACACACCATTGAGAGACCATTGTAACGTTTATAAATTAGTAGACTTAGGCCCCTGGTGAGGCAGCGTGCTTTTAAGCCAGGCCCACCAGTGAGTCCGAGCCCGCGACTGGGAGATCTGAGGTAGGAATGATATTTCTCAGCGGTAGGTCGTTTAGTCCAATCTCGGCCCCTCGACCCCCAATAAATAATGTGTCCACTAGACTACGGTTGACTATGGTTTATTCTCGACCCTTGGAGGTCGAGAGTGGATTTTATTTTCCAGCCAAGTTTGCGGTTTCCTCTCGACCCCCAAAGTAGTATGTACCTTGCAGTACCAAAATATTAATTTTAGGTACTTACCGAACTAGTCGAAAACAGACGAGTTTAATACCTGTCCCTTGTATGAAAATTGAGTCTAACCCCCTGGGGGTCCCCCCCGAGTGGGTTCCCGCATTGTCGTTGCGGGGGGGCTTAGTAACCGTGGATTCCGGCCACGGTGAAGCCAAGAGGAACCCAAAGGTGGGGCCGCTCGTCAGGGCTTTTGCCTCAAAGCCGACGACGTAGCGGCCAAAAGGTAGGTTGCGGTGAGGTGCACCGCAACTGAAGTGGGCCGCGATGTCGTATGGGAGGCATCGCGGCTGAGGGTTACGGGCTGCGGTAGAGGAGGAGTGCCGGTGCTTCTGAGCAGCGCTCTTCCCTTCCGTGGCCTGGACGGGGCCGCCACCGTTTGATGGCGGACGCGGTGGGGCCGCAGGGGAAGAGGAGTGTCGGTATAGCGTCAGCCGCTCTCCCTATCCCCTGCGGCCGAAAAGTGGTAGACGGGACGGCGCGTTGTGTTCCACACGCGCGCCGTCAAAGATGTCAGCAACCACCGGTGGGGTCCGCAAGGGCCGATGCCTGCCAGGGGTGCGGGTTTGTTCGAAGGAGATACCACAGCCCCTGGCATACGGGCTACTGAGGGAACACGGGTGGGTTTTAGTCAGTAAAAGTCTGACACGCCCTCCTGCTCTACTCAGCAGGAGAAGTCATTTGAGGATTTCCCACCCAAAAAAAAAAAAAAAAACCCTGGGGGTCGAGTGTGAATTATGTTTAGGGGTTTAGAGTAAACAAATAAAGAAATATTTTTTGGGGGTCAAGGGGCTAAGAGTGGACTAAACGCACACAACACTAAGCGATGCCTTAATGAATGCCGCTGGTGGATTTTTACTTTCGACGCTGCCAGCGTAGCGTTACTGTGTAGGTATTGTGACTGTGAGTGAGTTGAGCAATTTAGAAAGCAGGTTAATAAAAAAATATGGAAAATAATACCTAGATAATTACCTCTTTTTATTACTTTTTTTTTTTAATTCTTTAAAAGTAATAATAAATCAGTTCAGTTTCTTTAAAAAGTTCTCACTTATTCACAGCACTCACACTGGATTTATTTTATTATTAGATCTTACAATTATTATAAATGTTTGAAAATAATAATTTACTTAATCACATCCAATAGTTTTAATAATAGCAAAAATATTAACACGAAATTCACATTTTACAATTTAAAAACAAAATAATGAAAGTTCCTTGCACGACGGAACTAACATAAAAAGAAATTAATTAAATTTTTAACTACCAACCACTAAGAATTATGTAGAACGAAAGAAATGAAATGCTTTGAATTGGTCAACGTGACTTATTATAAAAACAATTCGAAATTTAAAAATGTCACACGCAGACGTGCTTCTGCACACATTGATAAAATACAGTCGGTGACAAAACGGTTTGAACTGAATTATTGCAAACGTTATTTTTTTCCCAGTTTACGAGTTTTTGTATGAATTTATTATTATATAAGTATGGAGACAAACTACGAGTATATTTGAAATAGATATAACTGTTATTTTAATCCTTTTTTAAGCCTTGTCAGAGTTACAATAATGATTGTTTCTTACTAGCTGCTTTCCGCGTGAATTTCGGAAATTATCCCGGGAACGGAAGCGGGAACGTACTACCGGGACAAAAAGTAGATTTGTTACTCCTTATGACATCAGCTATCTGCTAGCAAAAGTCCCGTCATAATCGAAAACTGGCACGACCCTTTAATTTTATTTATTTGCATGTAAGTACGTTTCGACTTTTTTTTAATTCATTGTGTTCTTCTAAACTGTCACTGGCAGTGTCGTTGGGAAATACGTCACATTATGGTACAGATTTCAATTTAGTAAAGTGACGTTTTATAATTAATCGTGTACCTAGTTATATCTTTTGAAGTCATTCACACGTCTTTGACTTTGAGACTGGGTCATTGTAATGGACTACAAACTAATATAGTGTGAGTTATTTTAAAAGTTATCTATTAAATAAACCCTGATTGCTGTGAGCTGCTGGCTGTGAGCTGGTATTACTCAACATTAATAAATCATAGTAAAGAGTGAGTATAGTAATATTTATAGTATTTAATTTTTTGACAAATGGGGTAAAAAATTAAATGCACCATCTCAGATTATAAAACAAAGGCAGATAGACCACACGGAACACCAAGAGTGAAGCCAAAAAACCAAATACTAACTGAACACTAAACACTGTTTATAATGCGAGGCTTTAGTATTTGTTTTTTTTATTCTTGGGTGTTCCGCGCGATCTATTTGCCTTTGTTTTATAATCTAAACAAAAAAAAAAAAACATATACTAAAGCGTCGCATTGTATGTTACATAAAATGCGACGGTTTAGTATTTGGTTTTTTGGCTTCACTCTTGGTGTTCCGCGCGGTCTATCTGCCTCTGTTTTATAATCTGAGTGCACCATGAGTTCGAGTTTTTTGTATGAACTGCATTTTTTTTCTGGTGATACTGATATTGATGACAAAGGTTTATAGCCCTTAGTGATTCCGTGCACTGGGCATCCAAGTAGCTAGGCTGCAGCAGCCGGAATATTTAAAAAAAAATCTTGATTTCCTAGTGCATCAGACTCCAATTAGACATTATAATATGTTGAATTGGTTGCCTTGCCTTACAATTTTTACCTTGCGTTACCATTAAAATTTTAAACATAGCATTGTTTTAGAGTAGTTATAGTGAGAGCCAAATTTCTATTTTTTTTATTTAGGCCTATCAGTTACAGTGTAAAATTCAGTCTGTGGTCCCGAGCCCATTGTGCCCATCCCCTTCAACCAACTACGCAGGTGGCTCCAGGAATATACCCACACTGTTCAAGCCGAGAGCTGGTGGACCCTGACACCAGGCTGCAGGCAGTCTAAGGAAGCAATGCCATCCTTGGATGGCAGGCTGACCAGACATCTGTTACGCCTGGACAAAAAAGATCTGCGTCTGGTGACTGGAACCATCACAGGACACTGCCCGCTGAACAAACACTTTTACGCAATAGGCATAACGGACAGCCCCTTGTGCAGGGCTTGCATGGAGGCCGAGGAAACCGTTGCGCATGTGCTTTTCGAATGCACAGGCGTAGCCCAGATTAGAACAGAAACCCTCGGGGCACCCAAATGTTACACGGATGTTCTCAACATACCAGGAGTTGTGGGCTGGCTGGAATAATACCAAAAGGCCGCCATGGCTCATGCACAATGGTCCACTTGAAGGACTTAGTGCGGAAACCAAACCCATAACATGGAACATACAGTGTAAAATTAGATCGATAGGTAGGTTGAATCATTTTGTGAGACAGTTTGACGACAAGCACCTACTATTGAAACTAACTGGGGATGCTAACATACAGTGTAAAATTAGATCGATAGGTAGGTTGAATGAATCATTTTGTGAGACAGCTTGACGACAAGCACCTACTATTGAAATTTACTGGGGATGCCTCAGATTGTGTGTGATGAAATAAATATCTTTGCATACTAGTTATATTTTAATGCCATTCTAAATGTATATTCGATTTACTATGGAGTGGGTACATAACGTGATAATTAATATAATCTGTAAGCAATATCGTCTGTTTACCGTTTTATTACATCCTTTATTTCTTTCACAAATGTAAAAATCTCATAAAATCTTCATACTTTATAGCATTAATCATTTTCAATTAATTATGTAAACCTGCCGTATTTCCTTATGTGAGGAAAGTTTTGAGAATTTAATGAGGATGGCCAGAGTGGGAGAAAACCAAATAATTGTTGGATGGACTGTGTGAATGATAATATGGCTAGAAAAGAGGTGATTAGCGAGACGAAGATTAATGGAAAAGTATGGGAGAAAAAGATATTTTAACTGACCCCAAATGAAACAGCAAAATGGTAAAATAATGGGCTTATTGGTCGATTTGCACGAATTTTTTGATGAAATGGTGGATCACTCACGCCCCTTTTGTAAAATACATTTGTTGGTTAAAAAAAAAAAGAGAAGAGAAGTCGGTTGATATTTTTTTGAAAAAAGTTTTTATTTTTCACTTTTTAGTTACCTACGCCACACCAATTCGAAATCGAAATTTCATCATCCTCAGGGTCAAAACAATGCATATTTATGCGACAGCCGCATTCGCGGTTGATTTGCTGTAAAGTTTTGAAGAGTTCCGTTGTCTGTCTCCAAAACGCATCATCAGATCTATATGAAATTTATATGGGACCATTTCGGAACAAACCCCTTTCGAACAAAAAAATAATTTTGCAAATCCGTCTATATACGACGGAGTTATGCCCGAACATACATAAAAAAAAAATATAAACATGTCGAATTGATAACCTCCTTCTTTTTGAAGTCGGTTAAAAATAAGTTTTTCTAACTAGTCAACAGGAGAAAACCGAACTAATGTTGTTCACTTCATTGCATATATTCAAAACGTACCATGGAGTCGATTCGCCCTCAAATATGATAACTTCGTGCGAATCGGGTAAAGATTTCGGACAAATAAATTCGCGCGCGTATCGACTCCTAAGGGGCCATCCATAAATTACGTCACATAAAATTTATGGCTTTTTGAACCCCCCATCCTAGTCACAGGTTGTAACACTTGTGAAACCCCCTCCCCCCTTGTGTGACGTGACATATTTTTCAAGTTTATATTTAGAAGTACCTTTAAAACAGCAGTTTTTCCTTAAAATTTAAGAATAAAAATCTTTAATAAAATTATCATAAAGTCAAATATTTTAGATAGATAGAAGAAGCCTTATAAATATAGATCGAATAAGTATTATTTTTAAGTATTTTAGATTTAATCATTTGACGTCACAAAGCTTTTGCCACCCCCTGTTACTTGTCACACAATGTCACATTCTCCCACCCCCTTAACGTGTGACGTAATTTATGGATGGCCCCTAAGCCAGAATAATTTAAATAGGTACACACAGCTACAATTCAAGCTATACATTTCCAGTATAAGCTGATGTGGCTTGGTGGAATTATTGTATAGGATTTCCGTACAGTACGAGGTCAGCGTAAACTGGAAATGTATAGATTGATGTGTAGCCGTGTGTACTAGCATTTCTCTCGAATTTCTAGATATGAGTAGAAGCTGTTTATACAGCAATATTCTTAACATTCAATATTATGGTAGGTTATGCAATTCCTGGTTGCTTACATAATAGTGTTAGACTAAGCATTACATCCTCACTTTGCAATTTTTGTAAACATAGAATTCTTTTATTCTAGAACAATGCATAATTATAAAAAATTGCGAGGTTATGAGTCAGTACCTACTTATCTAATTACTCTTTCATTACGCTGACTTCAAGAGTTGACATAAGTATTTATGGGGTTGGGTTTAGAAGTCTTTATAGAAAAAATAATTTAGTGGGAGGCATCATCTTAAATTTAACAGTAAAGACCTTTAATGCCTCCGACTGCATGACATTGCTTATAGTATTCAGTCTAATAGTAGTCCTTTTAAAAACAGTTTCTTGTTTTCATCTTTTTAAATTAAAGTTCACTTTTTAGGCAGTCGGGTTTTTTGATTTTGTAAAAAATTTTTTCACCGTTTTTATTTAATAATATAATTATTGTTGACGTTAATGAGACCTATTTATTAAACCCTTTATTTTGATACCCCACTCATTATGGTTCGAGATTTTTTTTTTAAAGACAGTGCGCTGCTTTTATTGCGCCAAAATCGGCCATTTTTTTTTTTTCAATTTTGATATACCCTGTGTCACTCTCACAATTAAGACGAATCTAACGGCACCTCTCAAGCTGAAATCGATCAAGCCGTTTAGGCTACAGAGCGTGCCAAAGAAATATACATACATACAAAAATACATACACACACTCGAAAACATAACATTCTGGCGCAGTCGGATAAAAAAAGGGGTTACATTCCTAACCTAAAAAAAAACTGCTTATTTTTTTATTCGTGTCTCTGGCAAACATAACTATTGTGGAGGGTTCAGTAGACCCCCTAGAACTCCCAAATAACCTCACATTCTTTCTACAGAGGCAGCTGCACGTTTCTCAATTTTAACCGTCTTTTGGATCTGGTTTATATCTGGTAGCTAAGGAGTAGTTATACCTCAGCGACGGTACTAGTATTATGTCTGTGTTCAACAAGACCTAAGAGCCAATTGCACAAATTAATTTGAACGCTATGAGGGCCAAGACTTTCCCTACGCATTCGAATCAGGGTGGTTACTCTCTGACTCCGTCAACGAAAATACGGGCCCGTTCGAAAAAGATGAAACTACGGAATGACTCCTACAGCTGATTAATTAACTTTTTTGGACGGTTAAGACCATATAGGGAGTAGAGACAACTGTCAAATCGTGTAGTAATTCATTCTTAGTTACGGCCACAAACTAATCATAGGTCCGTAAGTGATACGGAGTAGGAAACGCCCGTAACTTCTATTGAGATTACGAATTTCATGCTTAGAAAGTAGGCCCCATGAAATAAGGATATCCGTAGTAGAACATTCATTCATCGTTTTATTCGTTTTATTTTGAGTTTCTATACCATCGAATGCTTCGTTGATTATTCCGAATATCGTGTCCGGCATTTTTGGAGCTGTAAATTAATAAAATAATAATTTTAGTGCTTATTTGGCGTTTCTATATTTAATATAGTCGGCTTCCAGTCTAACCGGATGCAGCTGAATACCAGTATTTTGCATGACGCGACTGTCTATCTGATCTCCACAACCCAGTTACTGGTTATGGTTGGTTAAGTTAACCGAACACTGTGGGATACTAAACTTGATCGTTCTGTTTTGTTAGAGCTGTACTTACTATGCCTGAGATCTATTAAGGTGAATCTAGTCGACATTTTTTCCATACATACCTGATGGAGCTGTATACCAGTATTTTCACTAGTATTCAGCTCCATCCGGTTACAGTGGAAGCCAATAGTATATTTTCACTTCGCATGCTCTAACCAAACCTACATAGCCCGAAGAATTGCCAAAATTAAGTGGGAGTGGGCGGGGGCACTTTGCTTCCAAAACAGATGGCTGATGACGACCGCGTACTGAAAGACGTAGCATTGAAAGGCCTCCCATAAGGTAGACCGATGACCTGGTGAAGGCCATAGGAATCCGCACAGAACCAATCAAAGTGGCGGTGTTAGGGAGCGGCATATTTCCAGCAGTTGACGTGTTCCGGTTGAAATGGTGATGATGAATCTAAACACTATCAGCACACCTAAGCTAGGTTCAAGAACCGTCAGTGTCAATATTCCATAAGAATAACAATAAATAATAATATAAGAATAACATTAAAGACAGTGACAGCCCTTGAACGCGGTTTAGATTTGCTGATCGCGTTCATTGATGAAATTCGCCGAAAAAAAGTGATGTAGAAGAGCGCGTAAGATGTGCTATAAAGATTTAAGAAAACCTTCTGAACTCTTCTGGCGATTCGCCCATTTTGACACGGATAGTGTTTTTTTTTTTTTTTTTTTGGTTGGGAAATCATCAAATAACTTAACTTCTCCCGCTCTGGGTGGAGCACGGTGACTAAAACCCACCCGTGTTCCTTCATTAGCCCGTATGCAGACTTCGACTATCGTCTTGGGCTTGGTCCTTACCGGACAGCGAGCTACCCATTACTCGCCGTCCTCAAGCTCATGCCTACGGTGGCCGGAAATCGGCCCGGGATTCCCGACGCCCAGGGCGTCTCCGTATCCTGCGGCGGCTAGGGTCGCGAGGGCGCATATGCTGCCTCTCCCTCACGTGCGCCGCCTCCCTCTTCGCGAGCATCACTGCTTCGCTGAAGGAGGTGACGGCTCCCCATGCCCTCTCGCTCCGTACCATGGCCTGAACCAGGGCCGGACGCGAGAGATCGCCGCCGCCGATCGCTTCCACAAGGACACGGCGGTGCTCCACCCAAGCTGGCTAGACCGCCACCGTGTGCTCCACCGTGTCCTCAGGGCGATCTTCGCAGTGGAAACACCCGGGCGTTTCCTCCCGCCCTATCCGAAACGGGAACCTCCCGAAACAACCGTGTCCGGTGAGGACCTGCGTCAGGCGGAAGGTGAGGACGCCATGTCGCCTCTCAAACCACTCCTTAAAGAGGGGACTTACCGCCGCAATCGTGGCGTGCCCAACGGATAGTGTGTGAGGGCAATGTATATCTACATGTTATTCTAAAATTAGATTCTTTCGGCTCCTTCGTTTCTTTTCACTCTGATAAGTGTGCGTTCACCTATACTCGTATGTAAGAAATTTCGTGTACATATTCGGTCTTATTCATAAACGCCTTGTAACTTTTAATCAATTGCTAACTAACTGATTAGCAAAATTCTTATTTATAAACGCTATTTAGCGCTATAAGGTCGCTAAGCAAATGATTTGTAGCTGTCATATTTAAACACCACCGGTGCCCTGTTTAACTTGCTAAGAGGCAACATGGCGGATTTTATTTTAATCAGCTGATCGATTCAAAATTATTTTTAGTGTACTTCAAGGTTATTTTGTTCTTAAATATGGAATTATCATTAGTAAATGTGGATTTCGACAATATTTTACGGGATTTCAGAACGACACCGAAGAATTAAATAGTTTTGAAACGCCGCGGGCGCCTATTGTTAGTAAACGGAGGAAGACCTACAAGACTCGGTTCAAATCCGCTACGAAAAAAACATATTCCTCATTCTAAGTACACGTGATGATAGGATTTATAGGGTAGTTCAATCAGTAAGAGGTTCAGTCAGTTCGTGAGGAAGCTCATCGGAGATAGTGATTATCCATTGTTATCCCATGTACCCCTCGTTTTATGACGCAGAGAGTACTTTATACGATACTGATGACGCCTTCTAGGGCCCAGAATGCAAGAAATGCCACGTTATGGCAGTCATGCACAATAAAACAAGATACTTTTTATAAAAACCAATTTATTTCGATACGCAATAAAGCCATATTTGTGTTATAATTTCATTATTTTTGATTTCCAATTCTTCTTTGTCCAAAGACGGGTGCACTTATTTTCTCATGCCACTCTCATTCCTCATCTTTTTCACTTAGCATGGTGACCCCCGTTGCCATCTTTGCAAGGTTGAATAGTAATGGTGCTAACTGCTAAGTAGTGGCTTTCATAGCAGCAGTCAAAATTGTAACTGTAAACAACAATAATAATTGTTATTTAAAGACACTGAAACCCCAATGCAAAAGCAATAGGAAGTTATGTAGAATAGGCACAAGTACCTACATATGTTTCTCAAAGAGAATATCCATGTTAACAAGTTAAGAACATGTAAATACATAGCTGTATCGGCTACTGTGTTATCATTCATTTGGTCACTTTACAATAGAAAGTAAATAGGTACAAATTCAGAGATACATTACCTTTTCCTGTTAACTCCATTCTTGGGAGCATATTATTATCATTGCTCATCTTTTTCACGTACCTAGCATCGTTGCCATCTCAAGATTGAATAGTATTGGTGCTACGTGCTAGTAGCTTTCATAGCAGCAGTCAAAATTGTAACTGTAAACAAGTATAATTTTATTGTTATTAAAATACACTGAAACCCTTCAAAAGCACTAGGAATTTTCATAGAATATACATACATATATACGCATATGTTTTTAAAAGATAATATCCATGTAAATAAACGTAAAGAACGTGTAAATACATAGTTATTATCAGCTAATACGATAGCATTAAATTGGGTCACTTTACAATAGAAACTAGATAAAAAATCATACGATACATTACCTTTTCCTGTTTACTCCAATCATGGGAGCGTATTATTTTCATTGCTGATTTGCTTCCATCGTAAACACAATAAAATAAACACAATAAATTATTTTATTCAAATACAAATAAATCAATGAAATTTTTGACATAAGTCTGTCGAAGTCACGACAGATACAAAAATCATGCATTTGACAACTTGATTCTTAAAATCCTGTTTTTTAGGCGACTATTTTGATTATAATCTGTGCTGAACGTAAAATTTCACCTCTATTTCGTTTCGCTACTAATCACCTGCAAACTAGCGTTTATAAATAAAGAAAAGTTAATCAATGATTAGGAGGTAACCAATTGATAAGCTAAACAGTGGCTAGTGAGTGATTAGCGAGATTTTTATAACTAAGGCTGATTATGTGCAGTTAGAATGTCGCCAACGCAAATAGCAGTTGCGATTCATTTCTCAATATTTAGTAATAAATTAAATTTTGAAATATCGGACCGTCTGTTGAGCTCATAAATATATTATACTGAATATTCTGTTTCAGGTGTAAAACAAGTACTTATTTTGAAAGTTTCCAAATTGTGTGCAACTGTCACCTGTGAAGATTAAATATGTTTTACTTTTAATTGAGCAACATACTGATTAATAGTGCAAATCTTAACCAATCTAATTACTTACTCTGTCTCTTATTTTAATTTATTTCACAACTTTTGTTTTAATTTTTATTTAGTTTCTCATTTTCTTAAACAATTGTACATTAGACTTAAGTTAGCAACTAAGCGGCAATCTGGCGTCTTGTGTTGTCAATGTTGTGTTTACCTATAATTGGCATATATATTAGAATATAACCGTAGGACTTGCTATTTCTATGTACAGTCACGAGCAATAATATGTTTACGCTTACCAACTTTTAAAAGTGATTTTCTCCACTTTTACTCATTGTAATCTTATTTTATTATGAAAATAATATTTTGAAACCCAAACTATAATGAAATACCTAAGTTATCTCAAGGTTGCAATCGCTATTTAAAAGAAAATCGCTTTTGAATTTGGCGATGTGTATACATATCGTGTATATGCTCGTGACTGTATATGTATGTGTTGTGGGTGAACCTTTAAATAAATAAATAAACATACATCATGAGCAAATTATTGGGCATGGGGCAACATGGGCACTGTATAAAAGAGTTTATACAGAATAGCATTACAGATTTTAATATATTATACAAACCGACGCTGTGCGTGATTGTGCCTTCACAATGATTTATTGATCTTTTGATTTTAAATGATTGCTTTGTTTTAACCACAGAGTATTACTTCGTGGTTTTCACAATCTATTACGTGTATTGGTAAGCAGTCATACAAGAAAAGGTGCAAAAAGTAAAACTGATTAACCGCTCACACATTTCTTACCTTTAAGAATTACTTCAATGCAGTTAATTTGATAAACTTACACAGAACTTTTAAATTCTTCACAAATAAAGTTAACTGTAATCTCCAGAATTCACTTAAGATCACACACGAACACTTACTATAAAAACATATTTTTTTTTAATCACTCAAATGAATTTTCTCTAAATGAGAAGCGTTCGCTTCCGCGGTGGTTTTCGAACTAAACTCATTATCCATAACTGAAAATATGCCATACAGCTGAATACAAAAACACAGGGATCAATTGTTATGTGACAATTGATTATGTAGACTATCCATATCCAGCACTATTGTTTTCATGCGAATTAACAACACAATCGACTGTGCTTATAGTCTACCTAAATATTTTACTTGAGTACAGTTGTGCATAGTTATGTAGGAATGTGTCAAAGATGTGTAGGAAGCTGTCGATTTGTCCAGAAATAAATTACAATATTGCAAATCGTCCACAGAAAATAATATATTATTTAAAATGATCGATTTGCCCTTTTTCGGCGAGTAAACGTCAAAGACGATAAAATAATTATATTAATCATCCTGTTACCGACAGTTTTAAATAGACGTATTTGAATTTAAAATAAAGTTTAATAATCTTTATAAAACGAACTAATCTTTATAAAAATATTTCAAATGTAATTTGTGTAGCCCACTGCAGACCAAAATGAAACTCGAAATTGACTACAACTTCGTATTAATTAAAACATAAATAAAAATACACTTCTTTATTCTTTGTCAAATACTTTTAAACGAGACCACTACTACGTTACGATGTTTTTATAACGCTTTTATTAGCTGGGTTGTATGTATGTATGTATCTATGTATGTAACGGAATCTTTGAGCCTAATTTTCACTGGTTTCTAGACGTCTGATCAACTTGAAACTTTGCACACGTCTTAAGGGCCGATGACAATGCAATAACCCGATAAAAAATTTCAAAATTTCAAAAAAAAAAAAAAAAAATAAATAAAAAAACTAATTTTTAAAAAATTTCCGATAAAAATTTGATCGAGCTAAAAAATGGAAAATAAATAATAGTTTAAAAAAACTATAAAAACACGCTTTTATTGCTGACCGAACTAAAAAGTAGAAAATATTTTTTAATTACAAAGAGTTTATGTTACAGTAGTAGGAAGTCAATAATTCAATTCAGAGTAAAAAGCGTGGGGTGCTTGATATTTTAATTATTCCAACTATTCTATTGGCAACCATCTATGAGAGGAGAGACATGAAAATATAGGAAAATGCACCCCACGCTTTTTACTCTGAATTGAATGATTGACTTCCTACTACTGTAACATAAACTCTTTGTAATTAAAAATCATTTTCTACTTTTTAGTTCGGTCAGCAATAAAAGCGTGATTTTTTCGTTTTTTTTACTATTATTTATTGATGTGAACAGAGCGATGCCACGCGCTGGTTAATTCACGTTCGCATAGACGTAAAAATATTGCGGCGGCGTTTTATCGCGCACTAAATTTTCCCCTCTCGTTGCTGAACCAAAGCATTAAGGCCCTGGTAATTTTATATGTACTCGTCGTATTGTCGTTATGAGCGATAATAGTTCTTACTGCAATCCGATACGGGTTAAAATCTGTTGTAATAAATTCGAATTACAAATGAGAAAGTATTGTCGTAAAAGTGCAAATAAATTCGTATAAAATTAGATATTAACTATTTAATAAATATTAATCCATCACTGGATGCAGTTTGGCATTCGGCATTTTATGGAATATTTTTAATTATAATAGTAATTGTTATTGAAGAGATAAACTGGTTTTAAAGATAATTAAGAGTTGACTTTGATTATTTTTTTGATGCATTAAAGTATATATAATTATGTTTTGAGTTCCATCACTGTATGTAAAAAAGACTTTCAAATTTATTTACGGTTAAAGAGATACACTGGTATAAAAAAACACCTTTTTGAGCGTTTTCAAGAAATCGCCGCCTTAAGGTATGATTCCGAACTCCGCTGCGCGGAGCAGTGCTGCCGCAGCAGTGCTATCAGTGTGGTGCTGCGCAGCAGTGCTGCTTGCCGTGCTGATTCCGAGCAAGGCGGCAGTGTTGCGCTGTCTGTGCTTCTGAATCAGAGAAATTCATCTTTTTGCTGCCAATTTACTTGTCAACATTCACGTAGGTACTACCGCTGCGGCGGCAGACGCGTCACTACTGGTCTGTCGCGGCGGTGGGGCTCCACTGCCACGCAGCAATGTTGTCGCTGCATTTCTGTCGCGACATTGCTGCGTAGCTCGGTATGTAATCTCATATAAACTTATAGAGAATATGGGGACCAGTAGTGCTGTGGCAGCACTGCTGCGTGCCTTAAGAATTCAACTCAGTTCATCCTAGCGCGTCGAAAATTTATACATTTTGATTATCAACTCTTGGGGCCATACAGTGAGTGCGTTTTTTTTTTGCATATAAACCTGCATGGGCACTTATGAAACGTCAGAAGCTAGGTGCACGGTTCCAAATTGTTGCTTCCTATGGAGAAGAGCCGGCAAGAAACTCCACGGTTACTGTTTTAAAAATAATAGGCTTTAACAATGTTTTCAAATTACAGAGATAAAATGTCCGAGAAAGGCCGTTGAAGATACAGTGCGCGAGAAAATCCTGCCGCGATATTTCTAAGTCCGTGTGGATGTGGACTAACTCAGCGACTCTCTCGTAGTCAGTTACGAAACAAATTTTGGAGTTTAATTAATATATGTATTACATAAAAAAGAAAGGGTTACTTGAAAAAAATCTGAATGAGTATTTGTTTTTGATTATGCCATTTTTATATCCTTTACCGATCCTGATTTCCCATTTCTTCCCGTGGGTGTCGTAGAAGGCGACTAAGGGACTTACTAGAGAATGGGCAGCAGCGTTCTCTATGCATTTTACCATCATACTGCGATCGCCAACCCGCCTGCCAAGCGTGGCGATTACGGCAAATGTCCCCCTTTTGGGGAAGTTAATGTCCAGCAGTAGAAATCTTTCGGCTGAAATTATATCCTTTACTAAACAAATCTTTCTTGCATATTTTCTATTCAAAATAATTTCAACGTTTTTGGAGCAAAGCGTCCCGTGACAGCTCAATTATTTAGATACAATCATATAAATACTCGTAGCATTTAAATAACATGCTACTGTATTAAAAATCCAACAAAAGATGTGTACAAAATTTAATAAAGAAAATAATAGTACCTACTTAATCCTTCCTTGATTTCTCCGAAACACTTTTCTCTGCGACTGTCGCTGACGGTATCTACTAGATACTAGGAACACTTGCGTGCGACAAAAACTACACGCTCGTACGAATTTGAATTTGTATTGTATTTCGTTCAAAGATGTCTCTTGAAGTGTACAACATAGTAATATTAGACATGCGTAAGTTTCAGCTAAAAATAAAGAATAATAAAACATCACGGTTTGTTGCCCGAGGGGATGGGCAGAAGTTTGCCTGACCTGGGAATCGAACCCAGAACCTCATGCTTCGCAGTAGCGCTTGCGACCACTAGAACAACAAGGCAATTGAAAAATAATAAGTAAGTTACAAATTTTTGACAGAATAAAAACACCATGTTGACCTCTTTGATTATATACCTGTCATAATCAAAGGCTGCGCTCCAAAACGGAATTCCTAGACGTAGGCAAACAGGCTGGCAGGCTGAAATGAGACTGGCGGACCCGGCCAGCCGAATGCACAGACACAGTGGCCGCTGGGTAAGTGTCTACACACGGTGGGTACCTGAGGATGGACGGCACCGCTAGCCCCGGATCTAGGGGGGGAGGGGGGGGGGCAAACCGGGGACCCCGACCTGGACGGCAGTTTCAGGGGGCGCCAAAATCATAATATAGTATGATTAAAAAATTAAAAACTTGCTCCACAAAGCGCCTAGCATACGGAAGCCTGGTTGGCTCATCAACTCAGGCTTCTTCGACAGGCGTGACGCGACAACGCGACGCGAAACTTGTAAAACAATTTCCATGAAGTTTACGTAGAAATTTATTGTTCTGTTGAGATATTAGTATTTAAAATTTACATAATCAAATTAAAGAACTTAATTTGTAAGTGGCACTATAAATAGGCATCGACCGGTATGTTTCCTGATCCATTTATTTACATTTTCATCACAATACGTTTAGAACTGACTTTACGTATTAGAGTGACAGCAGCGGCACCCTAGTGGTAACAGCCGCGAAATACGAGATACAAGTCGTAGGTTTAAACCAAATACGAGATACGAGTCGTAGGTTTAAACTCAATCGGGCGAATTAATTTGTGTAGATAAATTAATTCATCACCACAGCTCAGTACGGTGAAGGAAATCGTCGTGATGAAACTGGCAAGTCCTAGAAACAATAAATCGAAGACATGTGACATCTACCAACCCGCACTGGGCCCGCGTTGTGGCTTGGCCCACTCCCTCTCACAGAGACAGGGCCTGTGACCCAGCAGTGGGAACATTATAGGCTGGCTTTTGGAACAAGCCAATAATAAAAAAACCATACATAGTAATAAAATATAATTTTCCATAATCATTGTTTACGTTACATTCCGAATAAAACTTTACATATTTTTTTTTATTTTCACAGTAACACTTAACGTCTATTTTTTTTATATTTTCTTCACAATAAAAAACAAAGGCATAGACCGCGCGGAACACAAGAGTGAAGCCAAAAAAACAAATACTAAAGCGTCGCATTGTATGCAACCTACAATGCAACGCTTCGTGGCGTACTAACTCGAGTTTTGAATCAGTATTTGGTTTTTTGGCCTCTCTCTTGGTGTTCCGCGCGGTCTATCTGCCTTTGTTTTATAATCTGAGTTATTTTCATAAAACTTCTGTTATTTTTTTGTGTAATGTTTCTTAAAAACGTTTCAAATTCACTGGGACGTAGGTATTTCAGCTAAAATTATTATGAAGATGAAACAGAACTCGCTTATAAATGATTGAATGAAAAAACTTGAAAAAAAATTATTGCATGCCGATTTATGGAAATCGACCGTTATGTCTTGCGTGGATTTACGTTCGGCATACGATGGCTATGTAAACGTGG
Organism: Polymixis flavicincta; assembly: GCA_949987655.1. Lineage (NCBI taxonomy): Eukaryota > Metazoa > Arthropoda > Insecta > Lepidoptera > Noctuidae > Polymixis > Polymixis flavicincta. The sequence goes on from OX465199.1 coordinate 5,581,499, forward strand.
CTTTACAAGCCTTCCAATGATAGAATGCGTTTTTGACACCTGTCAGATGTGTCACTACTGACCGCAACCATACAGCATCGACAATAAAGATCACTATGGTATGTGGTGCTAAATCAGTGCTAAAATCACAGAAATCAATGAATACAAAATAACCCAAGATGCACTGTTTCGAACAAAAGTGTACACTTTTTTCGCAAATTCAATCTTATACGCATGACTTAAAGTGTTTTTTACAAAGCGATGTCCAAAAAGATTGATTGAAAGATAACTGACGATACTATTTGACACCTGCGCAACATCACGCCTTAATTAAGCGGATGTTTTTGAGACGCTGATTGTGTATCTTGTGTTTTTTTTTCTATGTCCATGGCTACAATAAATGAAAGAATGGCACATTCTGAGTACAGTCACAAAAATAAATAAGAAACCGGGGTCGTCGGAAATATTCCAAGCTTAGCAAGAAAACGATGGGTGTTTTCAAGAGAAATTTAATTTGATAAATTAACTCTTTGTTTCCTATTAGTTAAATTAATTTTTATTTGAAAAAAAAAAAAAAACTTTTTGATACAAGTTTTTATTTAATTGCCCCAAAAAGAAGAAAAAAAAACTTTAAATTAAATCAAACCAATCAGTTTAGTACATGTATTACACAATATATTAAATGATATAAAAGCTTGACGTGAGATTTACCTGTGTAGTGTGTATCTACTAACTAATCTTGCTTGACATACTTATTATAAATAATTATGCGTTCTATAAAATATGAAAATTTCGCGACAAGCTTTTATATAAGTAATTTAATAAATTGTGTAATACATGTACTAAATTGTTTTAATTTAAAGTTTATTTTCTTCTTTTAGGGCAATTAAATAAAAGCTTGTTTTTAATATATATTTTTTATACCATTAATTAATTTTTAATTTTTGAGTAATGATGGGCAATGTTCATTGTCACAAGAACCAAACGTGTATGCCAAATTTCACCCCGATAGCTTCAGTGGAAGTGGGTGAAATATTGATTGCAAAATTCCAGGATACATACAAGTAAGTTAAATAAAAGCTTTTAATATGTATCGGTTTTTTTTTTGTAAACTTGAAGTATATCCGACGACCATTTTAAATTTTCTCTTTTGGTGACGTGCTTTATGAATTTAAACTTTATCCATTTGTAAATGGGTCCAGTAAGTGTCTTCATGACATCTGCCAGTTGAACCCATTTTCTTCGGTTTTCGGAAAAAAAGTTTTTTTTTTTGTTACTTTAAGTCGTTCTTCGGACGTTTATTCTTTTTGTTCGCTTGCTCGTACATAGTTGCTCTCACATCGTTGATGAAAGCGTAATCTTCTCTCTCTTTCTCCAGCCCAGAGTTGTCTATGAAAAAGTCTACGTATTTTTGGTAGTCCTGTAAATAATATGTATTGTAATTAATAGTATTATTTGAATAATACCAGTTATGACGGCATCTACAACGCCACATGCGAACGCATCGATCACCTGACGTTACACAAATCCCACATCTCGCAATCAGAGTTTACCACTTGACTCGTATACAGGAAATTTTTTATCCAGTGCGCAAATTTTAACCATGAATTCAGCATATCATTCTAGACCCCCTAACGCAGAATTTTTTCGCCGGTTATACAAAAAAAAATCAGGTGTTCCATACATTTTGACCGCGTAGGTATTGCACTTTTCTATGAAACAGCTGTTTCTTTTTTGTATAACCGGCGAAAAATTTCTGCGGTAGGGGGTCTAGAATGATATGCTGATTTCATGGTTAAAATTTGCGCACTGGATAAAAACTTTTCCTGTATATAGGCTGACTGGTAATTAGTGACAGATATTTAAACACATGATTGTACTCATCATAACAAACAACTTGTGCACATGTCAAAAAATCTGCCGTTTCATATAAAAGTGCAATACCTACGCGGTCAAAATGTATGGAACTGCTGATTTTTTAAATAACCGACGTAAAATTTCTGCGCTGGGCAGCCTAGAATGATATGCTGAATTCATGGTTACAGTTTGCGCACTGGTTAAATACTTATCCTGTTTATGATTATAAAAATGAACGATTTTTTTTTAAGAAGCATTTAATGAGCACTGGGTCTCGAGTGCGTAACGTGACCTAGAAAAGTGTAACACCGAATAACATGTCCCCGTAAGTTTACTAACACGAAGCACTTAACAACGAATGCACGATTTTATATGAATTAAGACTTTGTAAGGATACTTTTTGAGTTTTTGTTATTCGAGATCGCGTGGATACGGCGTTAAGTTTTTCATGGTAGCGTGCATTCGTTGTTAAGTTATTCGTGGTAGCAAGCATACGTTGTTGAGTTTTTCGAGGTATCGTGCATTCGTTGTTAAGTTTTTCGTGGTAGCGTGCATTCGTTGTTATGTGCTTCGTGTTAGTAAACTTACGGGGACATGTTATTCGGTGTTACACTTTTCTAGGTCACGTAACGCACTCCTGGGTCTCACAGAGAAGAGGCCGTGTGCTGTGTTCCAGCAGTGGGAACATCACATCACATCATCATCATCACATCAGCCGAAAGACGTCCACTGCTGGACATAAGCCTCCCCCAAAAGGGGGGGATTTGCCATAATCGCCACGCTTGGCAGGCGGGTTGGCGATCGCAGTATGGTGGTAAAATGCTTAGAGAACGCTGCTGCCCATTCTCTAGTAAGTTCCTTAGTCGCTTCCTACGACACCCACTGGAAGAAATGGGAACATAACTGGCTGATTATTATGAATAAGGCCACCAAAGTATAGTATTGGAACTTTTTGTGAACAAATGTGAGATTGGACAAAATGGGACATTTGTCCAAGGGTTGATTTTATCAAAGTCAGATTTCTTTTATCCGTAGAATAAAATTTACGTCTGACAATTCTACTGTGGCAAATCTGTCAAAAATTGAAAATTTATTCTCAGGATAAGACTTGTTTTAGGTATAAAAATTTGGTGAAATACGTGGAAAAATTAATACTCGTAGATACTCACTGCTATTGAGAGAGGTTCTAAGTTTTTTTCAACAAATTCCTGCACAAACTCTGCGGGCGACAGTTCTTGTACATTTAATCTGAAATAACTCAAACAATTGCATTTCTTCCAAAAGTATTACACTTACTTAAATTCCTTACTTTTTCAGCCATAACTGCGTAATAGCAAAATAAATCTTCATTATCTGCCAAAAATTATTCTAACATTATTGGGGTCAGCTTCCAGTCTAACCGAGTGCAGCTGAATACCAGTATTTTAGATGAATGCCACGACCTGTCAGACCTCTACAGACCGTTGCTTGGTAAAACTGTACCCCTTGGTAAGACTGGTGGTCAGACTTTCGGGCTTCTGATCAATCCCCAAGTGACAAGCCTGGACCAACGGCTTAACGTACTTTTTGAGGAATGCAGGGGTCTTTGTATGTAAAGATGGTCACCCATCCACGGACCGACCGCGACAAGAGTACCTTAACCTAGTGACCCGTGTGGCTGTTGTACCTTAGCCACGAGAAGAAATAAGTGCTAGGAATAATTAAAAACTAGATTAGTAGGTCAGCAGTGGGAACATTATAGGCTGATTATGTACGTATGTAGTCAAGAAAGAAAGAAAATGTAGCATATACTAAAAAGGCACACAATATACAGCAAAATAATAAAAGTGGGAACATTATAGGCTGATTATGTATGTATGTAGTCAAGAAAGAAAGAAAATGTAGCATAGACTAGAAAAGGCAGTAGGTCAGCAGTGGGAACATTATAGGCTGATTATGTTTGTATGTAGTCAAGAAAGAAAGAAAATGTAGCATAGACTAAAAAGGCAGTAGGTCAGCAGTGGGAACATTATAGGCTGATTATGTATGTATGTAGTCAAGAAAGAAAGAAAATGTAGCATAGACTAGAAAAGGCAGTAGGTCAGCAGTGGGAACATTATAGGCTGATTATGTTTGTATGTAGTCAAGAAAGAAAGAAAATGTAGCATAGACTAAAAAGGCAGTAGGTCAGCAGTGGGAACATTATAGGCTGATTATGTATGTATGTAGTAAAGAAAGAAAGAAAATGTAGCATAGACTAAAAGGCACACAATATACAGCAAAATAATAAAAGTGGGAACATTATAGGCTGATTATGTATGTATGTAGTCAAGAAAGAAAGAAAATGTAGCATAGACTAAAAGGCACACAATATACAGCAAAATAATAAAAGTGGGAACATTATAGGCTGATTATGTATGTATGTAGTCAAGAAAGAAAGAAAATGTAGCATAGACTAAAAGGCACACAATATACAGCAAAATAATTAAAGTGGGAACATTATAGGCTGATTATGTATGTATGTAGTCAAGAAAGAAAGAAAATGTAGCATAGACTAAAAGGCACACAATATACAGCAAAATAATAAAAGTGGGAACATTATAGGCTGATTATGTATGTATGTAGTCAAGAAAGAAAGAAAATGTAGCATAGACTAAAAGGCACACAATATACAGCAAAATAATAAAAGTGGGAACATTATAGGCTGATTATGTATGTATGTAGTCAAGAAAAAAAGAAAATGTAGCATAGACTAAAAAGGCACACAGTATACAGCAAAAGAATAAAAATAAAAAACAAACCAAAAGTGTAAAGTGAGCCAAAGTGTGCCCAATTCAGCATAAATGCCAGACAAATAGTGCCTGACGTTGACGCTGGTTTTCAACTGGACCTGACGTGTGAGGTGACGGAGGTAAACCAGCTTTATACCAATACTACAAGGTAACGTGTAAGCATACTTAAATAAAATAGTGTCAGATAAAAATAAGTAAAAATAGTAACGAGTAGTACTTGTACAAGCTTATTTTTAGTATATGCGAAACCCGAAACACAAGTCTAGTATTCTTATGTAAAGAATCTATGTACAAAATTTCAAAGCTGTATCATGAAAAATCACAAAGTTATAACCTTGTTATGTTACCTAGTTATCTACAGAAACATGGTCACCATAGGCCCCACGCGCCACCCGCGCGTCTAACGTGGTTTGTGCTCATTGATAATAATTAGGCAGTATGTACCCGTATGGCAATTGTTTTGTAACTATACGGTGCTAAATAAATATTTTTTTTTTTGGGAAAAAATATTAAATGGTGTAAAACGATTGGAACCGATTCAGTTCCTTATTCTGAACAAACTATATTCAGGTTTCGCATACTTATACTAAAAATAATGTTGTATGGTGAGAATAGTTGGTACCTGACGATCCTCTCAGGGGTCATCACATCGTTGTATACTTCTATTATGTCTGCGAACCCAAAGCCTTGAGTCAGTTGAGCGAGTGGCTGGGTTGGGTAGTCTCGTGGCATACTTCTTATGCTGCAAAGAATATCCATGACATCTTTTTTGGGAATGACATCTGACAGGAAAATTTATGAGGGTGTCGGTGGCTTGCCTGTGGGGCTAAATTAAGGGTTCCAGCCACCCTCAAAGAGATATCAGCACCAACTAGTGGGGTCCGCAAGGGCCGATGCCTGCCAGGGGTGCGGGTTGTTCGAAAGATATACCGTGGCCAAAAAAAAAACACGGCTTTGAGATGATAATATTTTCTTGTTTCATACTTTTAAGAGCATGATTTTTCAGCAGTTGAGTTTCTGATACAGAGGCCAGCACATCAAGCTACCCCAATCTGTCAAATTTCTTTGATAGTTTTTCAACTTCATTACAAAGGAATAAGGTTTATGTTCAATTGGGAAAATTTGACAGTTTGGGATAGCTTGACCTGCTGGCGACTGTACATACCTTTGAAATTTTTTATAGAAGAATTGCTGTACAGTTGCATAATCAGGTCGTGGCACTAGAAGGACTTCATCAAACATGCTCATCATAGGCTTAGTTTTGGCAACCCACGGGTTACTGCATGTTGCTGTAACAAACAAGCTCAACTGATACTTGACTCGAGGTCTAGGGTACAAGCCGTGTACTTAATGGGAATTCCCATCATCATTTCAGCCGAAAGACGTCCACTGCTGGTATGTCCAGGCCTCCCCCAAGCTCTTCCACATTGACAGGTTCTGCGCTTCTCGCATCCAGCAGATTCCAGATTCCACCGTCCTTCACAAGGTTATCGGTCCATTTTGTTTTCTTGAATTCCCATTGGTACCATGTTAATACCCGCTCTTCACTCGCGCGTGGATCTTGCTGTGAATTCACGCCGCAATTCGTCTCGCGTACTTCACGTGAAAACGTGTCTCCAGACTCTTCAGACTCGAAAACTTTCGCAGTTGCCTTCGCGATCTTCGTGGAAAGGACGACGATGTTGCTGTAGCTGCTGCTGTAACGCTATGGGCTGTAGCGTATCTACTACAATTGTCTTTATATTGACACTAGCTGACCCGTGTCCACTTCGTTGGGCGGTAAACAATTTTACCTATGACGAAATTATGATTGCGGTTTTTTCTCCGACTTACTTTGCAAATCCGACTACCACGAAAAAGTCTTTTCATTTTTCGGGTTAATAATAGGTCTTTACCTATGAAATTGCCGTTTTGTATGAAAAAATTTAAACGAATTTTTTTCATGAATTTTTTATTTGTATTAATCGAAGTAATCACCCATGCAATCAATGCATCTTTGCCATCGCAGTGGCAGTTTATTGATGCCCTTCTTAAAGAAATCAGCTGGACGGGAGGCAACAAATTCTTCAAAGGCATTTTGTACTGCCTCTCGGGTATTAAATTTTTTTCCCGCCAAGAAGTTATCCAAATTCTGGAAAAAGTAGTAGTCTGTAGGCGCAAGGTCTGGTGAGTAGGGCGGATGACGGAGAGCTTCCAACCCCAGTTCTTGCAACTTGGAGACCGTCTGCTGTGCAGTATGAGGTCGCGCGTTGTCGTGCAGGAGCAGCGGAGACGAGCGATTGACCAATGCTGGTTGGAGATGCGCCAGCTTCTCCATCATTGTGTTCAGTTCTTCACAGTACACATCTGCAGTAATGCTCACCCCGTTTGGTAAGAAGCTGTGATGAATCACACCGGCGCTAGACCACCAAACAGTGACCATCACTTTTCTAGGGGTAAGTTTTCGTTTAGGGCATTGTTTAGGTGCTGAACCAGGATCCAACCAACTTGCTGAGCGCTTACGGTTATCAAACAGAATCCATTTTTCATCGCAGGTAACAATGCGGTTCAAAATTCCTTCATTTGTGTGTCTGTTGAGCAGTGCAAGGCACGTCTCGACGCGTACTTCGCGCTGGCGATCATTGAGTTCGTGGGGCACCCATTTGTCAAGCTTTTTTACCTTGCCAATTTGACGCAAATGGACCAATATTGTTTTGACGCTAACGTCGAAAGCTGCTGCTAATTCAGCCGTAGATTGTGTATCATCAGCTTCCACAATCGCCTTTAATTCGTCATTGTCGACCAAAGTCTTCGGACGACCGCGAGGTTCATTTTTCAGGTCGAAATTTCCAGAACGGAAGCGAGCAAACCAATAACAGGTGGTGCGTTGGTTTGTAGTGTTAGCTCCGTAAACGTCGTTGATGTTGCGTGCCGCTTGTGCCGCGTTGCTGCCACGACGGTACTCATATTCCATAATTACTCGAATTTTTAACGTATCCATGATGACGAAAAAGATTTAAATGCGATGAAAATTCACACTAATCAATAAAGAAATGACTACTTTTAGAAAAAAAAATCCATGTTTTTAAAATAAAATTAATTTGAAATTAGAATTCTTAGCCAAACAAAAATTATTTTGATTTGAAATGGCCAGTACTGCAGAACGGCAATTTCATAGGTAAAGACCTAATATATAACCTATAACACTCACAAATAACGTGGATTTCTATTGGTAAAAGAATTTTCAACATCGGTTTAGTAGATCCTGAGATTACCCCTACAACCTGGCACACAGGCAACTGAGGGAACACGGGTGGGTTTTAGTCAATAAAAGTCTGACACTTATGCTGCTCCACCCAGAGCGGGAGAAGTTATTTGGTGATTTCCTACCCTAAAAAAACCCATACAACCTCACAAACTCACAATCTTTACCTGTTTATAATTTTAGTATAGATAGAAATAAAAACGAGACGGTGTAAATGAACACTCAATCAGTGTTGGCCCAAGTTCATAATTCTACGACGTTGTACCAATTTTTGAACCGACGAAAAAACGGAGGAGGTTACTCAATTCGACGCGTAAATTTTTTTTTTTTTTTTTTTATGTATGACCACGCATAACTTTTTCCAGAGTAGTCCGATTTTGATAATTCTTTTTTTATTCGAAAGGGTATACCCCGAAGTTGGTCCCATATAAATTTTGAAGAAAAATTCCAACCCTAAGGGTAAGAAAACAGGGGATGATTGATTGTTTACTCACATATTTTAATACTGAGTTGTGTAGTAATTAGTAGATTATAGCCACAAAAAATTGTAAAATAAAAACTTTTTAATAAAAAAAAAGTCGGTGACTTTGGATATGTATTTAATTATATGTCACCGCCTTCCGAACTTAGTTATTGGGGTTGGACAAAGCAGGTTTATTATTTTTTGCTTTTCGGTTTTTCGGCGGTTAATTTTTTTTTTTTTCATACATACATGCACCAACTCACGCAATTTTCCCGATGGGTGTAGGCAGAAACTACAGAAAGTCGCCTGTTATGATCCTTTCACACTCCGTTGGCCTCGTTTGCATTTTCATGCATCTGCAGGCTTAACATGACGCTATATATTTCTACGAAGAATATACAGGGCTTTTTCAATACAAAGTGACATTTCGTTTCTCCATTTTTAACATCGCACCGTAGATATCCTTCTACAATCTGTCATTTTCTCTTTCGTTTCTAACGATCTGTGTCTAGGTCCTTATAAATGTAGACTATTTCAGAAGAATATTTCTTCCTAAACTGTCAAAATCACGCTGACTACAAAATTTCTACTCAACGGCCGCAAAGTATATAGGATTATCTACAAAATCATGATTCGTTTAGAACGCATCACTGTGATAATTAATAGACAAACATAGCTATCTTCTCCTATTGTACACCATTTAGTAAATAGTCATGTCTATTCTTCCGTCGACAAATCGGTGCTCGTGCTAAGCCTGCTGGTCATACAAGCACGGTGGTTGCGCGTACTGCGGACCTCACTTTTCTGAAAACTGCTAGCGGCCCATCCCGGCTTCCCACAAGTGGACATTTATTTTTTAAACATTTCTAGTAAGAAATATAGCGTAAGTTACTTAATGTGGCATTCAAATGGTGAAGATTTTTTAAAACTGGTCCTGTTTTTGAGTTCGTTACAAACATGCAAATCTTTCGGAATTCATAATGTGCGTTGCGAAAATCAAACCTGGGACACGTAATGCACACAGCTAGCGTTGCCAGGCGTCCGGACACTGTCAGGCATTTTGGTTACGTGTCCGGCCAAATTATATGGTGTCCGGCCTGTCCGGCTTTTTAAATTTGACATTTATTTTTTTACATTTGCCATGTGTTGGTTTCTGCTCCGCCCGCCTAACCTTGTATCGCTAGCTTAAGCAAGAGGCGTATCGTGTAGCACTGTCCACAATAAACAAGATTGATTCATTAAATTTTGTTGTTGTTTCATTTGGATTTAAGAAGGTTTTATGGTAAATGATAAAAAAGAATTGTTTTGCTTTTTTATTGTAATTTTACAACTATTAAGACTAAAAAATGAAGGGTGTCCAGCCTTTTTACCCAAAAGTCAGGCTAAACAGACTAGTCTGTCCGGATTTTCGGTTTTAGGACCTGGCAACCCTACACAGTCATGCCGTCAAATATTTTTATGTATCAAAAACACGTAGAGTGGGAAGGCGTCCCACAAGGTGGACCGATGATCTTGTGAAGGCCGCGGGTATCCGCTGGATGTGGGAAGCACAAGACCGATCGAAGTAGAGGAGGAGAGTCGAGCAGTGGACGTCTTTAGGCTGAAATGATGATCATGACGATAAAAAACACACTTACCAATAAAAATAACTCTATCTTCGTTGGATATCGATTTGACTAGCTTCTGTAAAACACCATTCAGTTTAGTCGCGTTAAGGTACTTCTGTTCTGCCGGTACCTTTACGGAAAAATAACTAGCTATGAATTTCGCTAAGGAGGATCCGCTAGGACTAGTACTTTATGCGGCCTACCCAAATGTCCTTTCTTTGGTATTATTGTTCGTCAAATCGTTGAGCTCCTCAAGTTCTGAGTTGAGCCGTATGATTACTGATACATGCGTGCACTGAATGGACAGGTCCACTCAACCTGTGTGGTTCTTTCCTCAAAAGACCATTTCAGACACCAATCCACATGGTTTTCACATGATCTGACCAAGATTATGTCTGGACTTTAAAAGAGACTGTGACCTCTGAGTTTGTTTCGGCCTTTCTTCTCAGAGTAGTCAGATAGGAAACGCCGACCACATCTAGTTTAAAAAAAATATGATTGAAGTGTAAGTGTTTGTATTTAAACCTACTTACAGAAATAAAATCATTTATCATTCATTTATCATTTATCAGTAGCCCGCGAATTCTAATTAAAATATCGACGGTCCCTACGTATAATCCCATAACTACAAATGACAAATTTTACAGGAGAGCGCTTCAAATTTTCATTTTCAAACACGTGTATATCATGTTCTAGTTAATGTAATGTCATGATGGATTTAAAGTGAATTTTGCCATCTTAGACTTATTTTTAACCAAGTTCAAAAAGAAGGAGGTTATCAATTAGACAAGCTTTTTTTTTAATGTATGTTCGGGCATAACTCCGGCGTATAAAGACGGATTTGCAATATTATTTTTTTGTTCGAAAGGGGTTTGTTCCGAAACGGTCCTATTAAAATTTCATATAGGTCTGATGATGCGTTTCGGAGACAGACAACGGAACTCTTCAAAAAATTATAGCTAATCAACCGCAAATGCTGCTATCGCATAAATATGCGTTGTTTTGACCCCAGGGATGATGAAATTTCGAATTGGTGTGGGGTAGGTAACTAAAAAGTGAAAAATAAAAACTTTTTTCAAAAAAATAACAACTGACTTCCAACAAAAACACTACAAAGTGCAAAATAACTTTAATTTCGGAAGGCGGTGACAAAGAATTAAAATACACATCTCTTTGGAACTGGACTTTTCACCGAATTCCGAAATTAAAGATATTTTGCACTTTGTAGTGTTTTTTTGGAAGTCGTTTTTTTTTTTTTGAAAAAAGTTTTTGTTAAACTAAACGATAGTACCTCTAAGCTGACCTGAAAGTCACGAAAATAAAACATGCAAATCACGTATCTACCACTTAGGGGGTTGTACGTAGGGACCGCGCCGATATGTCTTGATAGAATTACTCATTTGCCAATCTAACCGAATTCAGCTGTTTACATGGATCGACTTCCTATCTGATCTCTGCAACACAGTTTTTGAGTAATACGATACCGTATGGTAAAACTGATTGTCAGACTTTCGGGCTTTCTTACGACCCGTAGCGACTGTCAAGGATCCACGAAATACAGCTGGAACCAACGGCTTACTCAGATACGAGATACCAGATGCGGCTGAGTACCCGTGTACTCAGCCGCATCTGGTTACACTAGAAGCCCCAACATAGTCGGGAAAAGGCTTAGCAGATGGTCTCTGCTGCATTGTTGCAACTGGTTTGTTGCTTTGACACAATACGTGTCAAAAGACACCATTCAATAATTGAGAGAGAATAAGTACGAAGTAAAAATCCCAGTCGCACCCTTTTAATATAAACCCTTTCAACGTTTTTCATGAACACCACAGCCGGTTGGAAGGCCCTTGCAGTAACAAACACTTGATTTAGAACCTTTTGTGGACGAGCAGCTACAGCAGTGAATACCTCTGGACTTATATCAATTTTAACAGCATCTGTAAATAAAATCTTCGTTTCAAAAGAGCCTCTATAAGTGAGGATGTGGTGGGTGGTAGGCGCAGTGTACAAGCAGAAAAAGGATGCGCTTCGGTAATTCCGAATTAGCACGACAATGTGGCACAGAGTAAATTCCACAAACAGGACGCTTCAAATTTTATACTGCCGCGCTTTGTAATAGTGCCCTATAACCTATCATTTGTATAAAATTTTCCCTACTCTACTCGCAGATTATCATTTTGTCCTCAGATTAAAAAACAAACGCAGATAGACCGCGCGGAACACCAAGAGTGAAGCCAGAAAACCAAATACTAAAGCGTCGCATTGTATATAATGCGAGGCTTTAGTATTTGTTTTTTTGACTCTTGGGTGTTCCGCGCGAACTATCTGCTTTTGTTTTATAATCTAAACCAAAAAAAGAAATAAATACTAAAGCGTCGCATTGTATGTTACATAAAATGCGACGCTTTAGTATTTGGTTTTTTGGCCTCACTCTTGGTGTTCCGCGCGGTCTATCTGCCTTTGTTTTATATACCTGGTATACCAGGTCTGAAATGGAGGTGGGCAGGAAATTTGACTAGACGTGGTGATGGCAGGTGGAGCAGAGCCCTAACGGAATGGTTGCCAAGAAACGGTAGAAAGAGCATTAGCAGACCTGTGGCGGCATCTACATCGCCACATGCAAACTACACGTCACACTGACGTCACGCCAAATCCTACATCGCGCAATCAAAGTTTACCGACAACTAGCAGCGCAAATACAACGTCCCGCAAACAATCGTCGAGCACTTGCCCACCAGACAAAATCCGTCTGGTCTGATAAATTTAATTTTTGTTTTTAATTACGGACGATTTTAATATCCACGTCTTTTTACATCGTTCTCACATTGATAATTTGTACATAAACGATGTAACCAACTTTTTGTGACAAATTTTTAAAATCAATATCATGATTTAAAAAGAATGTCCATGGAGTTTCTTGCCCGTTCTTCTCCATAAGTACTTACTACGCTTTGGAATGGACAACAAGTTTCATCTTTCCGACTTTTTGACAATTCAAAAGTGCCTGTAATTGGTTTATTTGAAATAAATTTGCTTTGAGTTGAGTTGATTCTCCCATTTCTATAAAGGATAAGCGACAGACCCATTGCCAAGTGTGTGGACGACTTACAGAAGAGCGCAGGAAAGATCTGGATGAAACTCTCAGGCACAAAAGGGAGCTAGCCTATACTCAGCACTGGTTGGCACAAGGCTACCAATAATTATGATTATGATGGTGACGTACTCAACTCCCCAGCAACAGCATCAGCTAGGAACGACTTCCCGTTCCTGTCAGGACCGAGCAGCATAACTCCCTTCCTCTTGGGAGCTCCAGGTTCTAAGCCACAGCCGAGGACACATGACAGCATCAACCGTCTCTTGATGTCACCGTATCCTGGTAGAGGGAACCTGGAAATGTATAAGGTACTAGTAACATAATACCAATTCGTTTCCACACCAAAGGCTTCTTCTTATTCAGAGCAGTCGTGGTTTAGCATTGTACATAAATCAAATTGGGTGTTTTTCCAATTTTGGTACGGTATAAAATAAATTTATTTAAATCCATTTTCTCAATTCAAAACGATCACAATCAAATTTATTTTTCGTTGTTTTGAATTTACCGCCAAAACGCTCCTTACGATGACTTTTTGTCACATGACATCGTGACGTCAGTTTTGTGTAACCGGTACAATTACGTAGTTTGGCGCAGTTTTAGAAGTATTTGTGCACAGAGGCACCGCACACCAGTAATATCACTTTCTATGATTATTTAAAAATCTTTTTAATTATAAACTCGACATTCACTTGTTTACTTACTAACTACTTTAGTTTACACAAAATTGACGTCACGTGATAAAAAATCATCGTAAAGAGCGTTTTGGCGGTAAATTCAAAACAACTAAAAATTTCTTTGATTTAAATCGTTTTTAATTGAGGAAATGGATATAAATAAATTTATTTTTATTTTTCTGTTACATATTTCATCTCAATCTTTAAATTAGAATAGTTTTTAATAAATTGGAAAATACCCTATTGTGTGGTAGCAAGAGGAACTTAGGAAGCCGATGCTAACGCTGTCAAATTTTGGCTACATGTTTTTTTAATTATTTATTTATACCTAAATGGAATCATCCACACGACGAAGAAGAAGATAGATAGTACATACTTACTAATCACACACTTCATTTCTGGTACATTTTCACATACTATTTATAATTATTAATGTAAACAAATATCGTTAACATTTTAAAAGAGTTTCTTACCTTTTGGAAGGGGCAATTAGAATAAATTCTATTTTTAATGTAAATATTGGCGTTCAAGAGTGCGTTTTATGAGTCCATATATAAAAAATTACAAATATATCAATGGTTTGACTCGTGACGTTTGTTAGTAACGAAAAAATTTAGTTAAGCGGATAGTAATATTTACGAAGCATCTGGATCCCTGATGTTATAATCATAAGCCGCATAGCTGGAGTCTCCGAAGATATCACTTAATTTTGTTTTTGGCTTCGTCACTATTCCTAGGTTAAAGACGACCTGAAAGTCAAGAAAAAACTGAGCCACAAACAATCTCTTTTTAATTATAATAACCTTTAAGGTGACACTTGTCCACATTTTTTCCACACAAACTTCGGGAGGGTTTTACTCCACTGTTTGACAGGGTACATCAAAAATTAAACATGGCTAATTTAACCTAACTTTGAGCGTGCTTAAGTAATAAAAGGAGTGTAAAATCTCGAAACCCAAGACGGTACCGACAAAGTTCAATTAACAATAAATTCAATAAACTTTATTGGTCATTGATTTATGCAGTGGTTTTTTCATAAAACCCGATCTTCTGAAGGACTTTTCTTAATTTTTTCTTATTTTTTTTTGCCAATAATGCTCCTGCATTTCACTCAATAACGTTGTGCGTGTAGACTAGCGTCTAACTGCTCACCACTGATACTATCTCTGTTGGATACGAAGCCTGGTGAGACAGCGTGATTTTTAGCCAGGACCACCAGTGAGTTCGAGCCCGCACAAAGTGTCCCCTTAAAGGGGTTATAAGTTTCTTTCTTCTATGGAAGCTGGCAAAAGCACCCAGCTGGCAGTATCTTATAGTATAGTATCCCTTTATCAACTTGATTTCTTTGCAAAGTAGCAGTGCTCGATAATACTGCACTGTAATTGCGTAACTCACGATTAATCATAATCCGCTTAAATTTGACAGTTCAACAATATTCATTGCGTTATTTATGTTGTTGAGCAGACACATTTTTCCAACATATTAGGCAATGTTTTAACAATCTGCTTCAGAACGAAACAGATCAATCGTGAGTTACGCAATTTGGGTGCTGGTGTTGTAGTGGTGGATGTAGGTTTATTTAAAAACCTGTATTACAGGTCACCAGGGCCCGCCCGCGGCTAGATGCCTAATGTTTGGATACACGACATGATAACAAAACAGGATACGTAACTCACAATAGATTAGAGAAACAATATAAAATTTAGTAACATAATATAAAAATAAAAAATACAAAAACATTGTGGGGATACCAGAGGGTGTGTGAGTAACCGGAGCAAGTGTATGAATGATATGTAAGAGTATATGTGAGAATGTGAGAGGTTGCTTGAGTAAATGAGGAGCGAGTATGGTTGATGGTATGCAGAAGCAGGAGAGGGGATGAGTATAAAGATCTATCTGAGGGGGATTAGCAAGTTCTCAGTTCCCTGATAGTCTAGGGTTTTTAAATAGGCAATGACTGAAATTTTACATCTGTATTTAGTTAGAGGATAGATATTAAGGATGCTATTCAACTTATTATACAGGTAAGGTCCGAGAAAGAAGAAGAAATTACGGG
The DNA here is from genome assembly GCA_949987655.1 of Polymixis flavicincta. Classification (NCBI taxonomy): domain Eukaryota; kingdom Metazoa; phylum Arthropoda; class Insecta; order Lepidoptera; family Noctuidae; genus Polymixis; species Polymixis flavicincta. The sequence goes on from OX465199.1 coordinate 5,597,244, forward strand.
AGTGTGCAGAGCTAGCAGGTTGTATTTGGCATACCCTGCCTTTTCGGCGCTTATCCTTATAATATATAAATATCTTCGATTCTTTGGAGAATGGGACAGGAGCACAGAGAGATGTCGTCAGAAATACAAGCATGAGAGTAAATGCTTAAATTGGATGGAGGAAGCTGATTTGATATCAAGGCAAAAGTAACATATTTGGTTTTGTTGACATTCAATGTCAGAAAATTCGATCGGAACCATTCGCACACTCGATTAAAACCCTCTTGGGCAGTATCAAAGACCTCCTCCCAGCTTTCCCCACTAAAAGAGAGGGCAGTATCATCAGCAAAGGTAACAATTTTGCTCTTGTGAAGCTGGAGTAGGCAGAGGTTGTGTTGATATATACCAAGAACAAAGTTGGGCCTAGTATGCTACCCTGAGGTACACCGAATTCGACACATGTCTCATCGCTTAGGCTATTATCAATCTGAACTCTTTGTTTTCGTCCTGTGAGGTAGTCCTCCATTAATTTCAAAGGAATACCTCTCACACCAAGTCTTTCCAACTTTGCGAGTAGGTGCGGGATAGAGACTGTGTCGAAGGCCTTTGCCAGATCAAGGAACACTGTCAAACATTTTTTCCTTTGATCTAGGTTAGTAATGATGGAGTGCAAGAGATCGTGTACCGCGTCATTGGTTGACTTATTACGACGAAAACCATATTGATTAGGTGAAAGGAGATTGTTAGATTCTAAGTAATTTGTTAATCGACGGTTTTTAAGTCGTTCCAGGATCTTGGATAGTGATGGTAGGATGGAAATAGGGCGGTAGTTATCGACACAGTCTCTTGCCATTTGTGAATTGGCTTGATGAGAGCCATTTTAAATGCTCTAGGGATAACAACAGTCACCAAAGCCAGATTTCAAATGTGTGCAAATATAGTGTTACAGTTTGTCTTTTTCTTTCGCGGTCTGTTAGTAAGAGACAGCAATACTCTTATTTTCATTTAGGTGGTGAACAAAAGAATTGGCTTCTCTCTCTAAATTAATTTGACTGTTCGAATGTCATTAAAATTATTTTTTACCAGCATAGATAAAACGTATGCAGCCTTATTTTAAAGGATCGTTTAAACCATCGAGCCTGTTTTGAAATAAGAACCTAACTGAAATTGAATCACAGCTCCTTTTAGAAAACTAACAACTTAGTCCAGTGCTAAATTGACATTTTTGTATTAAGGTGAAACAAGTCCACATTTTTTCCATACAAACACACACGGGAGGGTTTTACTCCACTGTTTGACAATGTATATCAAAACTTAAACATGGTATAGTTTTGTCTCATTATTAATATTGTCGGTACGGAAACAGAATACTAAAAAAAAAAAAAAAAAGTTATGAGCCAACAAAGATTCGTTTTTCTTGATAATTTAACCTAACTTTGAGCGTGTTTAAGTTATAACAGAAGTGTAAAATCTCCAAAATCAAGTCGGTACAGACAAAATTCAACTATCGATGAGTTCAATAAACTTTATTGGTGATTGATTTATGCCGTGGTTTTTTCATAAAACCCGATCTTCCGAAGGCCTTTTCTTAATTTTTACGCTTCTGTTTTACCATAGATGATCCTGCATCTCACTCAATAACGTTGTGCGTGTAGACTAGCGTCTAACTGCTTATCACTGATACTACCTCTGTCGGACACGAAGCCTGGTGAGACAGCGTGCTTTTTAGGCAGGCTCACCAGTGAGTTCGAGCCAGCGACTAGGTTCCCCTTAAGAATTTTACCCAAATAAAGTTGGTACTTAGTGCAAAAACTGACTTATAACTAAAGTTAGATCGCGTTTTATAATAAGTCGGAAGGTGGTAATTTGGAAAGAATCTCTACATAGTAATAGAACAGCAGAAATTGATACCTGTGAACCTTTCAAAAACTTGTTATTGAAAATCATTTGCTTTGGTGGTCGAGTGGCTTTTGGCTTCTTCCTGTGGTGCAGTTTTGGGTACGTCAATCCAAGTTGCTTGTATTCAAACTGATGCTTCTGAATCAGCATTTTAAGATCAATCCTGTGTGAGGTTTCAACATTAAATAGGAAAATATACTGGAAAAGGAGGAGGGAATTTGACTGGGATTTTTTAATTCGATTTCTCGAAACCTAGAAAAATTTAATGAAGACGTTACCTCATTAGCTCATCGACGAATTTTCTGCAGTCAGAGTAGATCTCCTTCATCACATCTTCCACCAAGAGTGGCTTCATGTAGCCATAGATTGTTTCTCCAAACTTTTCAGGTGGTAATTGGTCGTGAAGTGACCATGTTAGCCGATAGTTTCGTATGACCTGAAATAGTAACTGAACCATCATCACCTGCCAAGACTTTTCCATCTATGTTAGAAAGAAAGAAAGATTAAAACTTTTTACCAAAAAAATTTACCGCCAAAAAAACTGAAAAGTAAAAAATAATAAACCTGGTATGTTTAACCTTAATAACTAAGTTCGAAAGTCGGTGACTTTGGATATGTATTTTAATTTTATGTCACTTCCGAACTTAGTTTTTATTTTATAATTTTTTGGGGCTATAATCTACTCATTACTACATGCTTAATTTTTTATTACTTTTTGTAATACACAACTCAGTATTAAAATCTGTGAGTAAACAATCAATCATCCCTTGTTTTCCTACCCTTAGGGTTGTTTTTTTTTTTCGAAATTTATATGGGACCAACTTCGGGGTATACCCCTTTCAATAAAAAAATAATTATCAAAATCGGACTACTCTCAAAAAAGTTATACGTGGTCATACATAAAAATCAAAATAAATATTTACGCGTCGACTTAAGAACCTCCTCCGTTTTTTCGTCGGTTAAAAATGGATTTATTTGTCACAGAAACACGTGTATATAAAAATATGACATAACATAAAATAAAAACTTAAAAAAAAACCACTTCCGGGAAAACAATGAAACTAACTTTATTTTCGGAAGCCGGTGACTTCGGATATGTATTAAAAAAATTGTCACTGCCTTCCGAAATTAAAGTTATGTTTCACTTTGTAGTGTTTTTTGATAAAGTTTATCATCATCATCATCATCATTTCACCCGAAAGACGTCCACTGCTAGACATAGGCCTCCCCCAGGCTCCTCCACTTCGACCGGTCTTGTGCTTCCCACATCCAGCTGAAAAAGTTTATATTTTTCACTTTTTAATTATACTACACACCAATTCGAATTTTCATCATCCTCAAAACAATGCATATTTATGCGACAGCAGCAATCGCCGTTGATTTGTTGTCATTTTTTAAAGAGTTCCGTTGTCTGTCTCCGAAACTCATCCATTTTATTTCTGTGATTAATAATGTATACAATGTGTATCAATGTGTATACAATGTGATTGGAGATCCTAAATCTATTTAAATGAAATAAAAAAATCGCCTAAAAAACTGAAAAGTAAAAAATAATAAACCTACTTTGTTTAACCTTAATAACTAAGTTCGGAAGTCAGTGACATAAAATTAAAATACATATCCAAAGTCACCGACTTACGAACTTAGTTATTAAGGTTAAAAAACGCTGGCAAAAGCTCGTAAGTAAATAAATAGGAGGAGGAGTCTTGCAAGTTGTCGTCTGCTCAACCAGACTGGAGCGGGCAACCTCAATAAATTAAGGCTACCAGCCAGGGCTTACAAACTAAGAGACTACACGTTAAGGGCACCCTCTGTATGGACTCGCCTTGGGCAGCAAGGGACAAACTGGATCGGAATTATGCTAGATAAGCAAGAAGGTGTGGTGTGGTGCCGGACGTTAAAGAATAGCACCATCCCATTTCCGTCCGTGGGTGTCGTAGAAGGCGACTAAGGGACTTACCAGAGAATGGGCAGCAGCGTTCTCTATGCATTTTACCATCATACTGCGATCGCCAACCCGCCTGCCAAGCGATGATGAAGCAAGAAGGCAGGTAAGAATTTTAGTACCTCAATCAAATTCTCCATAACGTCAGATATTTTTATCGTGTACCCCGGATCAGAGAAGGGGTCGCACCTGGCTTTCACCAATGCTTCAGCGTCTTTCTTTTCCAGTTCCTTCATCGCTTTGGCTTGTAACGCTTCTTCTGCTTTCTTCCGTTTTCTCTCGTCCTTAAGCTGTAAACATGGATAATATTATGATATAACAATTCGAATTACGATTCTACAATATTACATACTTTTACATGACACTTTATATAAATGTATACAGGGTTATTGGAAAAACACCAACAACCTCTTAAGAGGTCATTGTACTAATCATTATGAACAACTTTTACGATGGGACCAAATCCGAAATCGCGAAAAAAAATCAGCTGTTCCTTAACTATATTTATGTTCGTATAACTCATTAAAATGTAGGAGACAGCTGATTTTTTTTTTCACGTTTGCAGTTTTTCAGCACGATGTTTTTCTTAATCGTTTTATGAGCAGTGGTCATGAAATTAAATACACAAAGTGCCCTGCCCTGTTCTAACTCACGTTCAACAATTCGTAAGTTGGGGCCGGTACCACTAGGCCACCACTGATCTTACAGCCTGGCCACGGGGATCGGCGGTGCGAACGACGAGGCGGTGCGCGAAGCGACCATTCGCGCGGCATCGTTTGCAGGCCACTGGCAGTCACGTTCGCCGCCGCGACCAGTAAGGAAGTCCGAGAGCGAAATGTCTTTATCAAAGTTATCACGATATTGCTTAGAAAGTAATAGTTTTTTGGTTCAAGATATAATATTTGGAAGAGATTGTGGAGTATATAAGTTGAATAGGTTTCGAGGTATAGATGTAAAATTCCACAAGAAGTACGAGAAAATCTGGAAAATTTAATTTTAATTTCTTCCCACAGTCACTTCACTATATGTTTATATTTAGGTATGCTGTGGGTGGCCAGACTTCCAAATAGGTGACCATGCTAGTATTTCAGCAATAAAAGCCTCGTTGTTCATTATTCGCGGCAAAAACAACTAAACTCGTTTGATCGCTGCCCTAGTCGCCGCAAATGCCGCTTGACGCCGTGGCTCGCGCCGGTACTGATTCATGTATTTGTTTCACTCGCCGCGCCGGCCGCGCCGCCAGTCGCCCGTGCCATTCGCTTGGTACGTTTCGCCGGTCGCGTCGCCGGTCGCCGCTCCGCGTGGCTTGATAAGTACATTTCTATGCGTTTGTTTCAGTTGTTAGACGCCTCGCCGTTCGCACCACGCGAATATTCGCTATGGCGAATTTCCTGTGGCCAGGCCGTTAGACTGTGCTTTGCAACGATATGTGACAGTTACATTTTTCAACCGCATTAGGGTATTTTCCAATTTAATAAAAACTATTATAATTTGATGATTGCGACGATACGATACATTTAACAGAAAAATAAAAGCAAATTTATTTAAATCCGTTTTAGCAATTAAAATCAAATTTATTTTTTATTTAACAAAAAATAAATTTGATTTTAATTGTTTTTAATTACACAAAGTTGACGTGTGGGCTGAGGAGTGGCTTGAGAGGCGGCATGGCGTCCTCACCTTCCGCCTGACGCAGGTCCTCACCGGATACGATTGTTTCGGGAGGTTCCTGTTTCGGATAGGGCGGGAGGAAACGCCCGGGTGTTTCCACTGCGAAGATCGCCCTGAGGACACGGTGGAGCACACGGTGGCGGTCTGCCCGGCTTGGGCGGAGCACCGCCGTGTCCTCGTGGAGGCGATCGGCGGCGGCGATCTCTCCCGTCCGGCCCTGGTCCAGGCCATGGTACGGAGCGAGAGTGCATGGGTAGCCGTCACCTCCTTCAGTGAAGCAGTGATGCTCGCGAAGAGGGAGGCGGCGCACATGAGGGAGAGGCAGCATATGCGCGCTCGCGACCCTGGCCGCCGCAGGATACGGAGACGCCCTGGGCGTCGGGAATCCCAGGCAATTTCCGGCCACCGTAGGCATGAGCTTGCGGACGGCGAGTAATGGGTAGCTCGCTGTCCGGTAAGGACCAAGCCCAAGTCGACGGTGCGTTGTGTTCCACGCGCGCCTCAAAGAGATGTCAGCACAAAAAATGATGGGGCCCGCAAGGGCCGATGCCTGCCAGCGGTGCGGGTTTGTTCGAAAGAGATACCACAACCCCTGGCATACGGGCTACTGAAGGAACAGGTGGGTTTTAGTCAGTAAAAGTCTGACACGCCCTCCTGCTCCACCCAGAGCGGGAAAGTTAGTTGACGATTTCCCACCCAAAAAAAAAAAAAAAAAAACTTGTGGTCACGTGATAAAAAGTCACCGTAACGAGCGTTTTGGCGGTAAATTCAAAACATCGAAAAATAAATTTGATTTAAACCTTTTTTAATTGAGAAAATGGATATACCTAAATCAATTTACTTTTACTTTTCTCTTATATGTTTCGTCCCAATCTTCAAATTAGAATAGTGTTTAGTAAATTTGAAAATACCCTATATCTGGATGACCGAGCCTTGCTCGTTTTTTGTTTTTGTTTGACGTTTTCTAAAAATGAAACCAAGCTAGATCGATTTATTGCCCCCGAGATCCCCTGCATAGGTAGGTACAAAATTTCATGAAAATCGTTGGAGACTTTTTCGAGATTCAGATTATTTACATTCAAGAATTGCTCGTTTAAAGGTATTAGAAATTCTATACATATGTGTACCTGATCTTTAGTCATTCCCTTAGTTCCCTTAACTATTCGTTCGTCTTCTTCCAATTGCTCGGCTACTGTTGGATATGATCCCCTCACAACGATCAATGTACCGCCTTCCGACTCATAAGGGAATTGGGGAAAAAAATTGTAACCGTAGAACCTGGAAACAAAATCTTCATAAGCATCAAACTTAAATAAATCATTAAAAAAAAACAGGGTTTTTAGATTTTATTATGCAGAAGTAGTGTCTTGGCAGTCGGTGTGAGACAAACTTGAAAACCAAGTTAAGAATACAATCATCCATTTCATCACTCAAAATTTGCCTAGCTTGGCTTTGCGTACCCGGTTGCAGCCGAATACCAGTATTTTATATGGAGCAGCTGCCTATCTGATCTCCACAACCCAGTTACTGGGTAATACGATACCTTCTCCTTTACTTTGCCGTACTCAAGGTTTGCCAAAGTGCAAGGGAGCGCAGTATTCTAGACGTCAAATTACACAGAGCCGGCCGTCACTGAAAACCAGCGCTGGGGCTCTGTCTTGCATAGGGCCGCAGCATAATGCTGAGCGATAGCCGTTTTGCGTGGATGTGACGCATGTTTCCCTCAACCTTTTCTTATTTTGTATTCCTGTTCTTTTTGCAAAGTTTACCGCAAATAAACGTTTTTTCTTTCTTTCTTCTTTCTAACGTTGCTCAAAAAACCACTAAACTGTAGTGGGATTGGGCTGGCCACGTCTGCCGTATACCCAATGAGCTGTGGGCCAATATAACCACTATGCGGAGCCCTGACGCAGGCAGAATGCATCGCGGTAGACCCCGTAGAAAACACACGACTAGTGGTCCACTTTAGCCATGGATAGAGAGCTGGAAGTCTTGGGGCCTTTGTCCAGCAGTGTGATGATATAACTGTAGCTGCAGTACGCGGAAAGCTGCCACGTTAAAATAGCATTGGTCTGGACAAATCTGCCGAATCCCAGAAGTACAATGCGTCAAACTCACGCACAACCCAACAGGGCCTCAAGTCTGCTATTACAATAGTGTCAGAATGGTCTATAATTGATTTCATAATTGTTGATTTTGACAAGTTTGGTAATCTACTAATATAACGGCGTCATTATGACTTTCCAATGGTCAGCCACTGACACCCCATTGAAAGAAATGGCATTTATTGGTAATCTCTTACATAATGACAAATGAATCCTAAAAAGTTCCTAAATATATATTTTTAAACAATATGTAAAAAATATATACCAATAAATGAAACCTGGCATGAATAAATGTTCAAATTTAGTAGTATTTTTTCGAAAATCATTTCTACTAACGGGTTTTATAATAATGGCAAAACGACAATGCCATTATAACACAACTCTATTAAGAGACCATTGACCGACCACTGATCGATCATTATGAATTTAGCAGATTATGAACTTATAGCTAAATGACAGTGGGATCGTATAGGAAAGACGAATTCATAAAAATATAGGCCCCTGGTATATTACATGGCTTGCGACATCGCGGCAAGCGCAGATGGAGATGGCGGGATAAACGTAAATAATTCTAGGTAATTAATGGCTGACTTATAGGTTCGCTCTCATAATTTATTTCTAGCTTATGCTCGCGACTTCGGTGGCGTAAAATTTCTTGTGTCCCCGACTATTACTTCGTTTTCGATTGGAATTCTGTCTGACCGATTGGTCATGACAAAATGTACAGTCTCCTTGAAATTCGCCATGTAATGTTTTCTTATTGTTTTATTCATTTGTTTTTAGTTAATTCGTTTATTTATGTATATTAATTTGTGCTTATATTTATATATAGTTAGGTATATATATTATAAGGAAGTTACAACAGTGTGTAGTTAGCCGAACTGTCAAAAACAACTGACGTATCCAACATGACACGGTAACGGTTTGACACGCACTTTTGCTCGAGACAGCTCCGCGGACTGGCGCATCACTTACGTATCGTATTACTTTAATATTATTTCGTTGTTAAGGGTTCAAGAAGACCGTAATCAGTCACAGTTGTAGTAAAGTTTTAGTTTCATTATTAAATTTATTATTTTAGTAAAGAACATTGTTTCATTTGCTTTTATTATTATATTTATAGTTTAAATAGTTTATGCACTCAATTTCTTCTAATTTATTGCACCTACCACTGTTTGTCTCTGCATCATCAAAAGGTCGACTGGTAGAAAATGCCTATGGCATTAAGTCCGCCTCTGTACATGTGTGTGCATAAAGTATAAAATAAATAATAATATATCATCATTATTTCAGCCGATAGACGTCCACTGCTGGACATAGGCCTTCCTCAAAAGGGGGGTTTTGCCATAATCGCCACACTTGGCAGGCGGGTTGGCGATCGGTGTGGTGGTAAAATTCGTAGAGAACGCTGCTGCCCATTCTCTAGTAAATCCCTTAGTCGCCTTCTACGACACCCGCGGGAAGAAATGGGATGGTGCTATTATTTTACGTCCAGCACCACACGGACCGGTAATTGTATATTTATATAGTTAGTATAATAGTCTCACCATTCTTTAAACCATTCCCTGATCTCTTTCGTGATGTCCTCTATTATGTCGTCCTTTCTGAGCAGAAGCAGTTGAGTCTTCCGTTTCTCCAGCTCTTCGAGATTATTTATTTATTTATTAGCTTTATTTTTTTATCCCTTACATATAGTTATGTGGTGCGTACTTATTTATTTATTTGTTAGTAATGTTAGTTTTGTTCTTAAATAAGGTTAGGATTTTTAGGTGTAAGGGCCGCCTATTGCGGTGAAAACCTCCTCCAAACCATTCCAGGTGTCTCTATCTTTTGCCTGTCTGGGCTATAAGTTTCCGGCTATTTGTATAATGTCGTCACTCCATCTTTTAGAAGGTCTACCCTTCCTTCTTTTTTTATCTCTTGGTACCAAGTTGAAATTATTTGTGACCATCTTTCATCCATAGCTCTCTGAATATGGCCTGACCATTTCCATTTTAGTGTCAGCACCTGTTTGACCGCATCTATCGCCTTTGTTCTTTTTCTTATAAGAGAACTTTTGACTCTGTCTTTCAGTTTGATGTGCATGTAGCTCCGTTCCATTCCTCTTTGACAGCTCCTGATTTTATGCAAGTGTGATTTTTTGAGCGCCCACGTCTGGCATGCGTAGGTAAGAACCGGTGTTAGGCAGATGTTCATCGCTTTCGTTTTCAGTCTTGTGGGTAAGGGACCTTTGAAAATTTCCTTCATAGCCCAGTATTTGTTCCACGTATTCTTCACTCTACGATCGATTTCTTTTTCTGTACAGGATTTTATTGCAATTAGATGTCCAAGGTAAATATATTCTGCGACGTATTCTATGGGTTTAGACTGTATAGATATAGGTAATTCTTCACGATTGGTCATAATTTCCGTTTTCTCCCAGTTAATTTGTAGCCCTACGGTCTCACTGTGACGACTGAGAGACTCTATCATAAGGTTCAGTGTGTGCGGGTTTTCCGCCAGCAGTACTATGTCATCCGCAAACCTGAGGTGGGAGAGGTATTTGCCATTGATGTTTATTCCCATATCACTCCAATCGAGATTTCGGAATATGGATTCTAGGACTGCGATGAAAAGCTTTGGGGAGAGAGGATCGCCTTGCTTTACCCCTCTCTCGACTTGAAATGTTGGTTCTCTTATGTCTAGACGTACTCTTGTTGTACTTCTCAAGTAAATCGCTTTGATGAGTTCTATGTAGTCGTGGTCTAGCCCTTGCTCGTTTAAAGCCCGCCATATGGAGTCATGTGAAATTGAATCGAAAGCTTTCGAATAATCTATAAAAGCTACGTATAGGGGGAGGTCATATTCCATGTACCGTTCGATTATAACTTTCAGTGTGTGTATGTGGTCATTGGTAGAGAAATTTTTCATGAATCCCGCTTGTTCTATAGGTTGGTTCTCGTCAATTTTCGTTGTTACGCGTCTTAGTAGGGTCGATGCAAATAATTTATACAGGCAGGATATAAGACTGATGGGTCTGTAATTGGAAATCAGTTTGGGATCTCCTTTTTTATATAGTAGAGCTATTTCCGAGCATGTCCATGTTTCTGGTAGTTCTTTTAATATTAGGATACGGTAAAAGAGGTTAGTGAGTGGTTTTATTAACTTTTCTTTCGCAGCTTTTATCATTTCGTTTGACACTCCGTCAGGTCCTGGACTCTTTCCTGCCTTTAGTTTTATTATAGATATCTCTATCTCGCTTTCTAAGAAAGGTGGTACTGTTTCCTGGGCTGGTCCGTAATTTATAGACAGTGGTATCTCTTGACTTTTATTTGTACATGTGTATAAATTCTTGTAAAACTGTGTAGCTATCGCCATTAAGTCTTTCCTATGCGTGACGGTATTTCCTGAGTCATTTTGGAGCTGTGTCATGACATGTTTGGTTGTTTCTAACTTTTTATAAGCCTTTTTTATTCCTCCTGTTTCTTCTATGAATTTGCTAATTGTATCGAGTCTTCTCTTTTTTATACTTTGTTTAATTTTTCTGTGTGTTGTCCTGTATAGTTTACTCAGTCTTTTCTTTTCTTTCCTTGTTTTGTTTTTCTTGTTTTTTAATATACATTTTTCGTTTTTCAAAGTTTCTATTTCTTCTGTTATACCTAATTTCTTTATTTCTTTTTTCAGTTGTGTCTTCAGTGTGTTTTTGTAGCCTTTTAGTAAAAACGTCTCTATTGTCTTGTTGAGTTTGTGCACGCTGTCAGATTCGCAGTCGGACAAGGATAATAGGTCTTCATTTTCCATTTTCTTTTCTGTATATGCTTTGCCTCGACAATGAGCCCGAGATTTTTTGTTTTCTTCTATACACAGAGTAATCCTAAGCATTCTATGGTCACTAGGGTGTTGCAATTTACTCATTACATTAACGTTTTGTATCATTTTTGTAATATTTGTAGCTATAAAGTCGATTTCGTTCTTTGATTTTTCATCAGGTGTTCTCCAGGTCCATCGAAGCTTTTTAGATTTATTGAAAACTGTATTAGAAATTTTTAGGTTGTATTGAAGACAGAATTTTATGAACATTTCTCCTCTATCGTTCCTTTTCCGTAGCCATACCTTCCCATTACTAATTCTTCATTTTCTTTTGGGCATCCTATTTTTGCGTTCATGTCTGCGGAACGGTAATTATTTATATAGTTAGTAAAATAGTCTCACCATTCTTTAAACCATTCCCTGATCTCTTCCGTGATGTCCTCTATTATGTCGTCCTTTCTGAGCAGAAGCAGTTGAGTCTTCCGTTTCTCCAGCTCTTCGAAATACGTCTTCTTAATCTTCAATCTCGTGTTCTTACGTCTTTCGTACATCTGTTAACAGTTGTAGTCTATGAAAAACTGGTCAAGTCTAACATCCACCACCACGGTTTCTTTACGGTACAGCGAGCTTGCCGCACCGCAGAATAATTTGGTGAGGTTGTGTATGCACTGGTTCTATAGTCGGCGCAACATGTCTGTTCTTCCATTCGCCCCTGTCTGCTGTTACTCTTTAATAATAAGTTTATTTATTTTCTCGAACAATGGTTTTGTAGCCTTAACAGTTTCGACATCTTAAGCATCTTAGGGTAGTGTAGGTAGGGTAGCGTAGGTAGGGTAGCGTAGGTAGGGTAGGGTAGGGTAGTGTAGGGTAGCGTAGGTAGGGTAGGGTAGGTAGGGTTGGTAGGGTAGGTAGGTAGGTTGGGTAGGTAGGGTAGGGATTTTGTATGAATGACTTTTGGACGGACAGGACAACGTCTGTCGGGTTAGCTAGTAATTATATAAATTAACATTGTGAGAGCTGGTGCGCGATGTAGGTTTTAGCAAAAACCTATGTTACAGGTCACCAGGCCCCACTTAGTGGCTTTATACAAATTAAAAGGCAGGTAACATGTATATCTTTCTACCAAACAATTAAAACAAAAAATAAAAAATAAAATAAAATAAAAGTGATACAAAAAGCAGTCAAAGGGTGATTGTGTGGGTAACTGTCGTTGATTGTGAAGGTGACTAGTGGTGAATGTGTAGGTGAGGGGAATTTTTTTCATTCACTTTCGTTCACTCCTTTTTCTTTCATATCATTTCTCACACAATCTAAGCAAACAAAAAAGATTGATAGATTGTGTGAGGAATGAAATTAATTTTTGAGATTGGGACCTTTCAATGAGTCCAAACACGATACTTCTCCTGTTTGTTGGTGAGTAACTTGGGTTCACCCGTTTAAGAGCTACGGTGCCACGGACAGACAGACACACATAGTGGTCAAACCACTCTTTTTGCGTCGGGAGTTAAAATGGAGTAAATTATAGAATGACAGCTGACAGGAGAGAGAATAAAAAAACTTGTTGCGCCGACCACAAATAATTTGGTATAAAGGCAAGAAAATGTTGATGACCATCAAACATCATACATAAAAGTAAAACGCTTGGATCTAAAAGAGTGATGAATGTAAAATTTGATGGATAAAGAGGGAGAAGTCTAGTCCACATTTTTTCCATACAAACTTCGGGAGGGTTTTCTTCCACTGTTTGACAATGTACATCAAAACTTAAACATGGTATGGTTTTGTCTCATTATTAATATTGTCGGTACGGAAACAGAATACTAAAATAAAACTATTAAAAAGTTATGACCCAACAAAGATTCGTTTTTCTTGCTAATTTAACCTAACTTTGGGCGTGTTTAAGTAATAAAAGAAGTGTAAAATCTCCAAAACAAGTTGGTGCCAACAAATTTCAATTATCGATAAGTTCAATAAACTTTATTGGTCATTGATTTATGCAGTGGTTTTTTCATAAAACCCGATCATCCGAAGGACTTTTCTTAATTTTCTCGCGAATGTTTTGCTATAGATGCTCCTGCATCTCACTCAATAACGTTGTGTACTAGCGTATAACTGCTCATAACTTATACTACCTCTGTGGCTCTGTCATACACGATGCCTGGTGAGACAGCGTGCTTTTTAGCCAAGCCCACCAGTGAGTTCGAGCTCGCGACTAGATTTCCCTTAAGGAAAAGTACCTAATAGTTACCTTATTATTTTCCTCTACAAAGCTGAGTCTTCTTCTGAAGGGATCTGGTGCAAGACCTAGTAGTATATCTGTTTCATTATCTCTAACTTTTTTGCGCTTTATTTTCATAAAATTCCTGAAACATTTCTTATATTAATACCTACATGGTGAAATTCAAATCTTTGTCATCTTTCAGAGGGTGATTCAAGTATTCTTGAATACGAACAACTTTCACAAAAACTTTTTGATAAAAAAATTAAACCGCCGAAAAACCGAAAAGTAAAAAATAATAAACTTGCTTTGTCCAACCCCAATAACTAAGTTCGGAAGGCGGTGACATATAATTAAATACATAATATCCAAAGTCACCGACTTCCGGACATCACGGATATGATGGCGAGCCTAAAAAGCAAGGAAGATTACCTGTACGTCTTTTGTATCAAGAGAGCAGCTTTAGTCCTCATTTCTACCGGAGCTGACTCGTTTGATTGTACGAAATACTGTTTACGCAACAGGGCTTTGGCTAGAGTAGCCCTCATGTTGCATTGCCTAAAATGTATTAAAAACTGTAATCTTTTTCTTCTTAGCGTGTCGATAGCAAACTAAATACAGTCAGCCCAGAATTTGGTTACGATTTTAGCACTTTCAGCAGCGTCCATCAGCTCCTGCAGTGTGCAGACAGCAGGACACGCTGGACAAGATAATAAGTGCTCCATTGTTTGTGGGACAGCACCACATTTACACTCTAGGGCGGAGTCATCGGTGAATCTCCACCTGAGCAGGTTTTCTTTACTTCGGCCTACCTGAGTCCGGAGTCTATTTAAAGACTTCCAGGACAGCCGAGGCAACTAATGTTCAGGTGCGAGATTTTCTGCAGGTGGAACGACTGGGGTTCCACACAAAACTATCATGATAGTTCTCAAAGAAAACTCTTAGTTTTTTTCTGAATTACGGGACAAAGCAACGGCACTGAATGTGCCGTCAGTATCAACAAGAGTGGTACAAAAATCTTTCATAAACATGGCTTTTTCATGTGCAATCAATAAACTCAGCCTATCGCAGTCCACAGCTGGACATACGCCCCTCCTTAGCTATGGCATAAAACCCTGTACATCGCAGGATCTTTACAAAACTGGGTTGAATGGTATGCAAGTCGTGGTCGCGCTAAGACTTCGTGCTCAGTGGTCACCATCGCAGACAGAGGTGAGGTCTCATGTGCCTGCAAGTTGATAGGTAGATAGTGGTTGGTGGTCTGCGCTTTGGTGCCCTATCGTACTCAGCGCTTTTCTTCCACATTCATTATTCGCACAGACAAACTGTGGAACTGTCTGCCTGCATCGGTGTTCCGTTCCTCATTTAACCCGTCTTCCTTCAAAACAAGATTGAACAGGCATCTTCTGGGCACGCTCGTTTGATCATAGACCTCATCAATCGATTTGCATCAGGCGTGATCGAGGTCAGAGAGGGAGAGAGCAGGCACATTCAACAATATTTAAAAAAAAAGTAATTATTCGCGGACGTTATTGCAGTTCCTACTATTTACCTGTATCTCTCATGCCTCTGAATATTCAAAGACGGTGTATACTCTTCAGGGATGAGTTTCTGAACAATGGCAGCTGAAATAAATATGAATACATCCATGTCATTGAAATTGCTTTCCCCTTTGATCTTGTAGTCAAAATATCCTTAAAGATGCGCTTACACGAGCAACTAAGATTGCTCCATCCTGGTCAATTTTCCTCAACTATGACGTCACGACTGTAGCAACCTGTTGCCACAGATACAGCTACATAATATTATGCGATATGGAGCAACTTATGAAACTATGCAATACGTTTACACTATATTTTATATTCTCGGTTGAACACCGAGAGTTCTCAATGTAAGTAAGTTGAAATTCCAGTGCGCAATAAAATCTATGTGGTGTATGTCAGTAGGTTTACTACGTTAAGCATAAAATCAAAATCAATAGTCATTTATTCAAATTAGGCTGAGAATGAGCACTTCTCGAACGTCAAAATCAAACAGTCCCCCAAAACGCCCGCCCTTCACCACTTCCTAGTGCTTTAGCTGGGAAGAAGAAGTGGCGCAACAAACTCCCCAGCAGCACAGCTGTCTGTTTAGTCGGATAGACTTGATTCTTACATCAATAGGCAAAGTAATAAACTTTACGAGACACAGAACATTAATTAAATAATTAGTCATATGTTAGCTAGCGATGCCAATATACCAACAAATAAAATTAAAACTTGAACATAATACCAAAATAAAAGCCTCCTGGTATAAAGGGCATGATAGTGATAGCTTAATGAGCGTAATGTTCCCATTGGTCAGGGGCGGATAAGGCTTTTTAGGCTGCAGTCCAGGGCCCCGTGGATAGAGAAGGCCCCCAACCGAACTGGAAACAATAGACGATATTGTCAATAATAAAAATTATCTAGAATTAAAAAGTTTTTTGACAAAATGGCAATTGGTTCAGTAATTAGGTAGGACTCCTAAAGCAGTGTTAGCCCAGGGCCCCACAAATTCAAGATCCGGCCCTGCCATTGGTGCTGTGCTGTGCCGAAGCCACTGGATCACCACTACTTCTGCCTATTATCATCCATTGTATCCAAGTAAAATCCAACCTTTGTTCTAAGGCATTCTATTCTATTAACGACTACTTACATGTTAAGAATAGTTGTGATTAACTCAAGACGATGTTATGTTCTTTCGCCAGAATTAGCTTACCTACTGACAGGTTGTATGAGTTACATTCATATAATTGCTTATTTTATTGGACTCTATAAATCATTTTATTTTATATTATTGTATAGATTCAAGTTCTTCTAACTTAACAGACAGCTGTGCTGCTGGGGATTTTGTTGCGCCACTTCTTCTTCCCAGATAAAGCACTAGGAAGTGGTGAAGGGCGGGCGTTTTTGGGGGGACTGTCTTATGTAATTTTGACCTTCAAAAAGTGCTGACTCTCGGCCTAGTTTGAATAAATGACTTTTGATTTTGACTACGGATACGAAAGAAGGAGAATACTTACGTGGGGCTTCACTCTCTTCTTCCTCATCTTTAACATTTTCGCCTTCAACATGGACCTAAGATAAAAACTTTTTAATAAAAAAATTAAACCGCCGAAAAACCGAAAAAATAAAAAATAGTAAACTAGCTTTGTCCAACCCCAATAACTAAGTTCGGAAGGCGGTGACATATAATCAAATACATATCCAAAGTCACCGACTTCCGAACTTAGTTATTGGGGTTGGACAAAGCTAGTTTACAATTTTTTATTTTTCGGTTTTTCGGCGGTTTAATTTTTTTATTAAAAAGTTTTTATTTTATAATTTTTTGTGGCTATAATCTACTAATTACTAGATGCTTAATTTTTGATTTAATACACGACTCAGTATTAAAATCTGTGAGTAAACAATCAATCATCCCCTGTTTTCTTACCCTTAGGGTTCGAATTTTTCTTCGAAATTTATATGGGACCAACTTCGGGGTATACCCTTTCCAATAAAAAAAGAATTATCAAAATCGGACTAATCTGGAAAAAGTTATGCGTGGTCATACATAAAAAAAAAAAAAAAAAAAAAAAAAAAATACGCGTCGAATTGAGTAACCTCCTCCGTTTTTTCGTCGGTTCGAAAAGACGGACGAGCTAGATTTACCCAGTACTATACCGAAGATATGTCGAACGTCAGCATGTACGAGATTAGGGTTGCTTTTAACCATCACACGAACACATCCAAGATGAGAAAATTCTCATTCAGAGCATCATGCTATGAGCTTGACCGATACCGCTGTACCACGCCTTAGGCATGAGCGCGGCGCGACGGGGGAGCAGTGCAGACCGCTCATTCGTCAAAGCAGGCCGCTCATTCGTCAGTGCAAGCCGCTCACTCGTCACACAGCGTCCCGCACATACCTAAGGCGTGGTACAGCAGATATCGGTCAGGCTATAATATAAACTGTCAAGTAACAAGTAATTAACACAATTAATTTTCTATTGTTCATCATCATCTGCCTAGCGTTTTCCCAACTACGTTGGGGTCGGCTTCCAGTCTAACCGGATGCAGCTGAATACCAGTATTTTACATGGAGCGACGGCCTATCTGACCTCCACAACCCAGTTACTGGGTAATACGATATCCATTGGTAAGACTGGTTGTTAGACTTTCGGGCTTCTGACGACCCGTAACGACTGTCAAAGATCCACAAATGACAGCCGAGACCAACGGCTTAACGTGCTTTCCGAGGCACGGAGGGGTCTTGGTATGTAAAGATGGTCACCCATCCACGGACCAACCGCGGCAAGCGTAGCTTAACCTGATCGATCGACCCGCGCAGCTATTATCAGATTCAATTAGTCTGCGGTTACGCAGACTCCACAGATGCGGACTTACTTTTTTAAAGTGAGTCTTTCTGCCAGTGGAGTTTTCAAGCCTTAACGGTTGTCGTGTGTGGAGACCGCGAATCGGCAAACGTAAGGTAGAATGCCCTCAGACTACGCGAAGCTGAATGACATGCAATTGGACCTGGCCTATGTCCAGCAGTGGACTGCTGTAGATGCTGATGATGATGATGACAGTGGAACGGATTTTGATGAAACTCTATCCCGGTATAGTAAGTTTTCCAGTGAAAGAAAAGTTGAAAGGTACGGTTTGGTATGAGAATATGATGAGGAGGGAAGAGACGCATATGACTAAAAGAGTGATGAATATAAATGTTGATGTATGGAGAGGGAGAGAAAGGCCAAAGAAAAGATGGATGGATTGTGTGACGAATGATATGAAAGAGAATGGAGTGAATGATAACGTGACGATTTCCAGGGGAGATTGGAAGAAGAAATCGTTGCGGCGATGCCAGGTGACATGAAACAAAGTGACAAATGCATGCACTGTCTGGACAGGTCCACTCAATCTATTTATTTATTTAACCATTTTTTTATGTAGACACTATATCTATACCGGATGACATTTTTTAGCGTCTGGACAACAATATGACGTGTCGTGTAAGTAGAATAGAACTCAGATACGCTGACCTTTCCCTAGTACCATTGATTTAATAAAAGTTCGGAATATCCTTAAAATACATGAAAAAGAATACATCCTACGACAAGCGCGTAAAACTAATAATAGCCAAAATAGTAATAGTAAACGAGCGTCAGCTGCGATCACCCATGAATGAAAAATGATGAAGTGTATATCTTTGCAACTGATCCCTACGCATACATTTGCGCGTGTACCTACACACGTCACCGTGCTGTGTGGAGTTGTAGTAGGCAAATAATTTGATACACTGTGTGACGCGTGTCTTCAAACCGTAAACAAAATAAACTACGTCTCGTAAGATCGGTAAAGCTTTGATAGAAATGTAAACAAACCTGTTGATATTAAATTCTTATAACAATCACTCACATTCATCTGTATTTCGAAGGTTATAACTTGATGTGTAAAAAAAAGAATCCTAATAATTATTATTGTAATCTAAGACCATTGAAACAAATGCGTAGTGGACTAAGTGAATTGCCAAAAAATGCGGTAAGAATAAGACGGCTCGTTAGTGAAGTGGTTGAGCGATTAGCTGCGTGTTCTTTTATTTTGTGTGGGTTTTGAAAACTCAACCAGTGCTAATTGTGTACGTTGTAGATAACAACGCGGGTAAATATGGACTCGTCGGTCCATAGAATGTTCTCCTGCGGTTGGTTCTGCAGCCAGCGACAGAACTCAATACGAGGTCCAGGATCCAGAGCATGCAAAGCTTGCACGCGTAAGAAGTGGTATGGATGCATATCCATTGAATGGAGTAGCTTCCATACCACATACTGGTTTACGCCAAATCGACGAGCTGCTTGCCGGGTGATCCTCCTCTTCGGTTGTTGCTGGAAATATTCCAGAATGGTGTCTTCAACATGTATAGACAAGGGTGGCCGGCCTCTGCCCCTGGCATGACCGGGGAGCTGAAACTGGCCATGGTCAAGGAATCGCAGATAAGTGCGGAATATCAAGTCTGTGTTGGGGTTCCGGGGGTCAGGGATTCCGTTACGTCTAAGGGATTGTGGGTATTCTTCGTCGGCGTACAATCGCCTCGCACCATTTAAATTTTTACCGGACGAAAAATAATACCTCATCATGGCAAGGTATTCTATGCTGGAGTATGCGTACGTCATTATGAAAACAATCACTGGGCAGTTGAAGCACACGCGGAAAAAACAGCGATCGACGTCACGCTGTGACCAATCGCAGGTGACTGGAGAAACGGAGAGCGGAGCGGCGCGCGCGGGCGGGAGGGAATGCGCATGCGGTGAAACGTGAGCGGTACCTACGCCTGCGAAAAAAGCGGCCGGCTTCAAAGGATTGAATTTCGCTACGAATTTTCATTGATAATTTCTACGCGTAGAGTAGGGTGCCTATAAGTTGGATTTTGATATTATTTGCCAATTTTTTGTTTTTTTTTAATTTAATATTTTTTTTGTTTTAATATGAAAAGTTTACTACAAATAAGTAATAGTATTCATTGATAGGTTAAAATCATTTCAGTTTTCAAAAAAAAAAAAGTGTAGTTTCTGTGCCATAGGGGTCTACTCCGTTCACCTATTATACCCTATTTTTTTCCAGACGCTAAAAAAAATCAGCCGGTATATATAAAAGGAGAAACTGACTGACTGATCAATCAACGCACAGCCGAAACTACTAGGACTAGGAACGTGAAATTTTGCATACGGCTTCCTTTTATAGTGTAGGGGAGCACTATGAAGGGGTTTTTGGAAATTCGACCTTTAAGGGGAAAGGGGGGATTTTGTTTGTATGAAAAATCTTATTCCTTGAGTTAATAAGCTTGAAACTTGGTACAAATACTTAGTTAAGTAAATTATACGGTTGGTCTTTTATTGTTTTTCCAAACTACCCTCTAAAGGGGGATTGGGGTGTGTCAAAGTTTGTATGGAAGAAATTTAACGCGCGGTCTGATTAACTCGAAACTCAGTATTTATGCCTAAAACCAAAAATAAAGAATAACTTGTATCAGAATTTTTCAAAAACCTACCCCTAAAGGGGTAAAAAAGGGTAGTCCGTAATACTTTAAATGTGAAAGTTTGTAAAGATGATTGGATCTTTGTTACTCAATCATAGAAAAACAGCTAAACGGATTTGGATGAAATTTGGTACACAGATAGATTATAACCTAGATTAACACACAGGATACTTTTTATCTCGGTAGTACGTTCCCGCGGGATAATTTCCGACTTCCACGCGGGCGAAGCCGCGGGCTGAAGCTAGTAAGATTAAAGAGGTGATGCTTATTTCTAAAGAAATCTCTTCTAGCATAACTGCGATAGGAGAGAAGATAACGAGATGTAGACAGCTTGTGTAAGGGTAAAAGGGAAAATAAACTAACCAAAAACAATAATTCACTAAATTAATTAAACAAATAATGTGGGAATGTACTAACATATATGATTACAAACATATAAATATTAATAATAATAATGTAAATAATGTAAATAAATAATAAATAATGCATAGGCACAACCTTGTAGCCAGGATTATTCACCAGCAACTTGCTCTGAAATACAGCCTTGTGGAATCAGAAGTGCCGTACTATAGGTATGTGCCCGACCCAGTTCTCGAAAATGGACATGTCACACTGTACTGGGATCGATCCATCATCACTGACAGGACTATTGTTGCCAATAAGCCTGATATAGTGGTGGTGGATCGACTAGAGCGGCGTACAATGATCGTTGATATAACGGTCCCGCATGACGGGAACCTCGTGAAAGCCGAGAAAGATAAACAAATCAAGTATCTTGACTTGGCTCACGAGGTTGTCGACATGTGGGATGTGGACTCAGCGATCATTGTACCGATAGTCGTTTCAGCCAATGGCTTGATAGCCAAGAGCCTCGACCAACATCTGAGGAGGCTCTCGTTGGGCAGCTGAGTCAAGGGCTTGATCCAGAAAGCGGTACTCCTGGACACGGCTCGCATCGTTAGGAGGTTCCTCTCTCTGGAGCCCTGACCGCCGGTAGCTTGGACCTTGTTCCCGATACCGGTGGGCTACTATTTTTTATATTTTTAAATGTTTTTATATTTTTATAATAATATTTAAAAATGTAATTTATATGTATTTATTGAAATAAAGGAAATGTAAATAAAATAATACATACACAACTATGACGATATGGACAGATAATGTTCTTTTACTCTTCTTTTAAAAACTGCAACAGTTTGGTAGTTTCTAATGTCGGGCGGAAGTGCAGTCCACAACCGCAACGCGTACACAGTGAAGGAGTAGGAGTAGAAGTCAGTGGAGTGGGGAGGGGACTTAAGGAGGTTTCGAAGATGCGACCTGCAAGGCGCATCTGAAGGACGGGCGTAGGAAAAACGGTCCCGCAGATAGGAAGGGGTTTTAGGATTGTGAAGAAAGTTGAACAGCAAACACAGTATCCGAGAGTTCCTGCGAAGGCGAATGGGGAGCCATTTGAGGGAGCTATGTGGTTATTTCCTCAAAAGACCATTTCAGACACCAATCTACAAAGTCTTTACATGATCTAACCAAGATTATGTCTCGACTTTAAAGAGACTGGTCACGCCATCTCTCGATTTTCTAATATTGAAATTTCGTATATAGATTAGTCCTGTCATTTGACGTCACTGTCTGAACAGGCGAGCGTTATCCCTTTCTCCCTCGCAACGCACGCGACTATATACGCGCCATGATAGAAGACTTTAGTCCGTCTCGAAATACTGCGCCGTGCAGATACCGCACTGCGCCCGCCCCGCTTCGCTATAAAAACGCTTTCATCATGATGAACATTACCGCGAGTGAAATATAGTGGATGCATGTGAGCGACATAAGTGCTGCAATCAGGAACGCCGCCATTCGTGCCGATCGGATCACGCCGTCTGCAGCCACGTGTCACGAGCTGCGGAGACCAAAGGTGCGTGCTTTTCCTCTAATCCAGCCTCTCATCTATCCCCTCATCCATTCCCAAGCTCGCCTGTTCATTTTGCTCCCTCTAGGCGATCACCAGCAAACCTTTAAATACAGTCCACTTAAAAATAAAATATTTTCTCGATCGCCTACCATAAATGGTAAATTTCCCCTCCATTTTTTTGGTCCATTCGAGCCGGACTCAATCGCATAACTCACCCGCAGGGGAAGGATTTATAATCCATATTCCCCCATATTAATTATACCCATTAAGTGGTCAATCCCGCACCTATGTAGGTAATATACGCAAGTAGCTACCTACATACATAATTATTGTAATAAAAACTATCATAGTTGCCTTGAAATTCGATATTTCAAGCATCTTTTAGTGATACCGCCAATTAACAATATAGTTTTGCCAACCTAGGTAAAACACTACCGCATAACTTCGTCTACCTTACTTTAGATAATTATAGTTAGATTGGTTCGTATATACTTATAACGACTTAAACATGTCGAAAGAAAGGGAATTAACAATAGTGGAAGCTAAACGGAATGTTTTATTTGAGCGTATTCAAGACATATACGAGCGCTCAAAAACCGCTAACACTTCTGAAGCTAACAAAGAATCATTTCTTAGTTATTGTATGACAGTAGATAATATTCGAACAGACTTTCATCATTTATTGGACACTTATAACGCAAAGTTACTTTCAATTAACCCCGAAGCAAAGCCCAATTACCAAGCGTACATGTCGTTCGAAGATCTGTATTGTATCATCAAGCGCATACAATCGCAGTTGGAAGGTAGAAGTGCGAACCACAGCCCCGCCACGCCGGCGCGGCCAGCGCCACGACTACCTCCTATCGAACTTATGTCGTTTGATGGCGATATACGGAATTGGCCATTATTCTATGCTAGCTTTAAGTCAACAGTGCACGATAATGACTCACTGACCGATGCTGACAGGTTGTACTATTTATTAGGTAAACTGTCACCGAAAGCGCATTCCGTATTTGCAGGTGTAACTCCTAGTGCTGAGAATTATCAGGGGATATTCCAGTCACTCCTTGATAGGTATCAAGATACTCGCGTCCTCGCGTCCACGTACCTTGATCAGGCTTTAAATCTTAAATTGTCCGGACCCGCCTCTGTTTCGAATTTCCAGCTGTTCATAGATAACTTTACTACCGCCGTTAACGCCCTTAAAAACTTAAAATTAAATGATTTGTCCGACTTTATATTATTACAACTTGCTTTAAAAAAGTTCGACCTAGAAACGGTTCGTGCCTTCGAGATGACGGAACGTAAACATAAAATACCTACTCTAGATAGTTTCTTTTCGTTCATCAAAGATCAGTGCCGAATATATCATAATACGCAGCCTAGTGCATCTAGCTCGTCAAATGATAAGTATGATAAGCAAAGGTTGAATAAATCGCGAAATAGCAAGAGTAATCCCGTCCCTCCTAACCCACAATCTTACGTAGCGTGTTCAGAATCTAATAATAATAATTCGCGTAAGTGTCTGTGCAATAATATTGAGCACGAACATTATTTTAAATGTCCCGCTTTTAATAATTTAGATCCGACTGCTCGTTTTAAATGTGTGAAAGAAAACAAAGCTTGCGTTAATTGTTTAAGTATAAAACATAAAACAAGTGATTGTTCTAGTAATTCTAGATGTCGCTCATGCAAACAGCGACATCATACATTATTACATTTCGATAAAACCACCGGGACCGCCGGTACTATAGCCACCCCGCTCGTTTCCCAGTCAGAGGTTTCGTTGTGTACGACATCCATTGCGTATGACCGCAGTGAACGCTCAAGCGTTTGTCATGTTCAGCGCGATGCCAAGCAGCAATGTATGGCGTCCACAACGGTTTTGTTGGCAACAGCACAAGTTATTGTTTACGATGTCAGTAACAAACCGCATACAATTCGTTGTTTACTAGATAGTGCGTCACAGAGTAATTTTATTACTTCTGATTGCTTCAAACGCCTCGGATTGTGGCATAACTTTAAGAATACGAAATTAATAATCAAAGGGATCGGTGGGTCGGAAAAATCTTGCAAGGGTTCCGTAGACATTAAAATACATTCCCGTTTTAATAAGGACATTAATTTTGACATTTCCTCACTTGTCGTAGAACGTATTACGGACACGTTGCCTAACGCACAGGTAGACGTTTCTCAACTCACACATCTCGAGATGCTACCGCTGGCAGATTCTGACTTTGCGCAGCCGGGAAACATCGATGCCCTGTTAGGGGCCGCCATATTACCACACATATTATTGCATAATGTGGTACGCAACAATCAACATAATATACCTCCCGCTATTGAGACATTATTGGGTTATGTGATTATGGGTACCGTACCTACGTCACATTCTTCTAATTATACTATGTCTTGTTGTGCTGTTCTTCAAGAAAATAATATGGATTCTCTTCTCAAGCGATTTTGGGAGCTTGAAGAGATTTCCGCACCGCCCTCGCAGAGCCATAAGGAACTCGAGTGTGAAGAACACTTCCGCGCTACCACTGTTCGCGATGACAGTGGTAGATATGTTGTAGCGTTACCTTTTTGTGGTGACCCGTATTCGCTAGGTGACTCATACGCTGCCGCACTTAGACGCTTCTATTGTTTAGAACGCAAACTTGATGCATCGCTCAAGTTACGCGGCGCCTATAATGACGTCATTCGTGACTATATAAATAAAGACTTTTTGAGTCCGGTTGTCAACAACGAGGACAATTCTCTTCCCTCGTATTATATTCCGCATCACGGCGTAGTTCGCGAAGATAAGACCTCCACTAAACTTCGTGTGGTTTTAGATGCTAGTTGTAAGACTACATCGGGTCAGTCGATTAACGACATTTTGCATGCCGGCCCCAATCTACAGGGTGACTTATTTAACATCCTAATAAAGTTTCGTCTTTTCCAAGTCGCCCTGTCAGCTGATTGCCGACAGATGTTTCTCAATATCGGCGTTCGTGAATCTGACCGTAGATTTCAACGGATTTTCTATCGTTTCAACAACTGTGAACCTTTATCCGTATATCAATTTAATCGTGTTTGTTTTGGACTCAAGTCCAGTCCATATCACGCGTTACGTGTTGTCCGCAAGTTGATCGCTGATGAAGGCGACAACTTTCCCGCTGCAGCAGCTGTTGCCACCTCCGCTTTGTATATGGATGACATCGCTTGTAGTGTCACATCCGCTCCGCAAGCAATTTCGCTTTGTGAAGAACTTATTCAGCTCTTCAAGCGAGGCCAGTTTGACCTTGTCAAATGGACAAGCAATTCTAAAGAGGTTCTCGCGCACTTACCTGATTCTCATAAGGCTTCTCCAGACATTGAGTTTGAGAGGTCTGTACCGCATAAGGTACTCGGTTTACGCTGGGACAAATCCTGTGATAGTTTCCGGTTTGACGTCGCACCGCCCGATGATAAATGCACCAAGCGCACTATGTTGTCCACAGTGGCTCGACTGTGGGACATACTGGGTTTTGTTGCTCCCACAATTTTGTACGCTAAGCTCTTGATCAAAGAGCTTTGGCTATCAAAGTGTGAGTGGGATGACGCACCTCCCGACCATATTGTCGCTGCTTGGAAGCAATTTTGTATTGAACTTTCCGCGCTCAATCAAATTGTTATTCCACGTCATCTTGGGTTGGTCGACGGATGCACTGTCAATCTAATAGGATTTGCTGACGCCAGTGAACGCGCTTACGGTGGAGTCGTATATTTGCAAGTCCGCATTGGTCCTAACTACTCGGTGCAGTTAGTTTGTGCCAAGTCCAAGGTTTCGCCGGTCAAAACCATTTCGGTTGCGAGACTGGAGTTGTGCGCGGCCCTTCTGTTGTCTCAGTTGCTCTGCAAGGTTCGAGACACAGTTTCGCCCCACTACCCCATCAATAAGATATACGCATTTTCTGACTCCAAGGTAGCACTTGCTTGGATTTATTCCTCTCCGCACCGCTGGCAGACTTTTGTCGCCAATCGCGTTACTAAAATAATAGAGCTGGTTCCCGCTACTTGTTTCCATCACGTCGCGGGTATTGAGAATCCTGCCGATTGCCTTTCTCGTGGAGTTACTCCATTTAAACTTCTGCAACATCCTTTGTGGTATCATGGGCCTTCTTGGATTTCCCATGATCCGTCAGAGTGGCCCATAGAACCTTGTGACCACAGTGCAGAAGCCGAGGATGTACCCGAACGGAAGTCTGTTTCTCATCCCGTGGTCGTTGAGGTCGCGGAATCTCCGATCTATGCACTCGCGCTGCGCATGTCGTCGTGGTCTAAGTTACTACGCGCCATCGTTTATGTCTTTAGGTTTCTTGGACAACTTCCTAATGCGGCTTCTGTTTCAAGCTCTGACCTTGAATTTGCAGAGTATAAATTGTTGCGAGTTGTCCAGGCTGTTCATTTTAGTAACGACATTGAAAATTTAAATAATAATGTACCTTGTTCTCCCGCGCTTCTTAAGCTCAAGCCGTTTCTCGATGAGCACGGCATCATACGCGTTGGCGGTCGTCTGTCTAATTCGGACGAACCTTACAACTATAAGCATCCTTGCTTCTTACCGCGTCACGACCATGTCGTTGACCTTCTTGTTGATTTCTATCACAGGAAATATCTCCATGCCGGTCCAGAGTTGCTTATGTCCTTACTCAGGCATAAGTATTGGATTTTAGCTGCACGGCGAATAATTCGCCACAGAATACATAAATGTAACGTCTGTTTTAAGTTCCGTCCTCGCCCGGTCTTTCCTCTCATGGCTGACCTTCCTAGCCATCGCGTCAAGCAGGTAGATAAAGCGTTCACACATACCGGTTGTGATTACGCAGGACCGCTGCAGTACACGCCAGTGCGTGGTCGAGGTGTTAAAAGCCGTAAAGCCTGGTTATGCATTTTCACATGCTTGACGACGCGCGCTACGCATATTGAAGTTGCGACGGATCTAAGCACGGTGTCATTTCTGGCAGCTCTAAAACGATTTCTCTCACGACGCGGCCCTATACGATGTTTGTACACCGACAACGGTACTTGTTTCGTAGGTGCAAATTCTTATTTACGCGATCTCTATAAGTTTCTCAACAGACAATATCGTACCCATCTTCAGGAAGAACTTTCCATGAGTCACATTGATTGGAAGTTTATTCCGCCCGCTTCACCACATTTCGGCGGATGTTGGGAAAGCATGGTCAAGGTAATCAAAACGCATCTCTTCAAAGTCATAGGCCAACAGATCCTCTCTTATGAAGAGCTTTTAACTATTCTTGTTCAAATCGAGGCATTAGTTAACTCGCGTCCTCTTACAGCACTGAGTAGTGACCCTGCTGAATCATCCGCGTTAACCCCTGCACATTTCCTGAACACAGCGCCATTGTCGTCACTTCCCGCTCCTGAAGCAGACTCCTCTAGCTTGCTTCAGAGACATACTCTGCTTGATAAACTCGTGCAGTCGTTCTGGCGGCGCTGGCGTTCGGAATACCTTCACCAGCTTCAGGCTAGGTCTAAATGGAATAGTCCTGCAGCCCCTATACAGGAGGGTACGTTAGTCATTGTTATTAATGATAATTCTCCGCCGCTTTCATGGCCCTTAGCTATCATAGAGAAATTGCACACGTCTAAAGACGGTACAACCCGCGTTGTTACTGTAAAAACCGCGAAGGGTAGTTACGTGCGCCCTGTTGTACGTCTCTGCCCGCTACCGACTCAGTGAGATCTAACCCGAAGTTGGATCTCTCTCTTAGTTTAGGTATTTAGTTAATAGTTTTCGTTATAAGTGTTCCGTTAAGGTTAATTTAGATCAATTTAATTCATAACGCTGTATTAGCTTGTGGATAGGTTATGCGGTAGTACACCTAACACGGCTCATTTTATTTTGTTTCCTTTTAAAGGCAACCCTTTAAAGCCGGGGGGAAATGGTCACGCCATCTCTCGATTTTCTAATATTGAAATTTCGTATATAGATTAGTCCTGTCATTTGACGTCACTGTCTGAACAGGCGAGCGTTATCCCTTTCTCCCTCGCAACGCACGCGACTATATACGCGCCATGATAGAAGACTTTAGTCCGTCTCGAAATACTGCGCCGTGCAGATACCGCACTGCGCCCGCCCCGCTTCGCTATAAAAACGCTTTCATCATGATGAACATTACCGCGAGTGAAATATAGTGGATGCATGTGAGCGACATAAGTGCTGCAATCAGGAACGCCGCCATTCGTGCCGATCGGATCACGCCGTCTGCAGCCACGTGTCACGAGCTGCGGAGACCAAAGGTGCGTGCTTTTCCTCTAATCCAGCCTCTCATCTATCCCCTCATCCATTCCCAAGCTCGCCTGTTCATTTTGCTCCCTCTAGGCGATCACCAGCAAACCTTTAAATACAGTCCACTTAAAAATAAAATATTTTCTCGATCGCCTACCATAAATGGTAAATTTCCCCTCCAGAGACTGTGACCTCTGAATGTGTTAGTACGGCCTTTCTTCTCAGAGTAGTCAGAAAAGAAACATAGACATCATCTAGATTTAAAAATATGATTGACGAGTGAAAATAATATAATAGGTCTTTACCTATGAAATTGCCGTTTTGTATGAAAAAATTTAAACGAATTTTTTTCATGAATTTTTTATTTGTATTAATCGAAGTAATCACCCATGCAATCAATGCATCTTTGCCATCGCAGTGGCAGTTTATTGATGCCCTTCTTAAAGAAATCAGCTGGACGGGAGGCAACAAATTCTTCAACGGCATTTTGTACTGCCTCTCGGGTATTAAATTTTTTTCCCGCCAAGAAGTTATCCAAATTCTGGAAAAAGTAGTAGTCTGTAGGCGCAAGGTCTGGTGAGTAGGGCGGATGACGGAGAGCTTCCAACCCCAGTTCTTGCAACTTGGAGACCGTCTGCTGTGCAGTATGAGGTCGCGCGTTGTCGTGCAGGAGCAGCGGAGACGAGCGATTGACCAATGCTGGTTGGAGATGCGCCAGCTTCTCCATCATTGTGTTCAGTTCTTCACAGTACACATCTGCAGTAATGCTCACCCCGTTTGGTAAGAAGCTGTGATGAATCACACCGGCGCTAGACCACCAAACAGTGACCATCACTTTTCTAGGGGTAAGTTTCGTTTAGGGCATTGTTTAGGTGCTGAACCAGGATCCAACCAACTTGCTGAGCGCTTACGGTTATCAAACAGAATCCATTTTTCATCGCAGGTAACAATGCGGTTCAAAATTCCTTCATTTGTGTGTCTGTTGAGCAGTGCAAGGCACGTCTCGACGCGTACTTCGCGCTGGCGATCATTGAGTTCGTGGGGCACCCATTTGTCAAGCTTTTTTACCTTGCCAATTTGACGCAAATGGACCAATATTGTTTTGACGCTAACGTCGAAAGCTGCTGGTAATTCAGCCGTAGATTGTGTATCATCAGCTTCCACAATCGCCTTTAATTCGTCATTGTCGACCAAAGTCTTCGGACGACCACGAGGTTCATTTTTCAGGTCGAAATTTCCAGAACGGAAGCGAGCAAACCAATAACAGGTGGTGCGTTGGTTTGTAGTGTTAGCTCCGTAAACGTCGTTGATGTTGCGTGCCGCTTGTGCCGCGTTGCTGCCACGACGGTACTCATATTCCATAATTACTCGAATTTTTAACGTATCCATGATGACGAAAAAGATTGAAATGCGATGAAAATGTAACACTAATCAATAAAGAAATGACTACTTTTAGAAAAAAAAATCCATGTTTTTAAAATAAAATTAATTTGAAATTAGAATTCTTAGCCAAACAAAAATTATTTTGATTTGAAATGGCCAGTACTGCAGAACGGCAATTTCATAGGTAAAGACCTAATATTTGTACAAACCTACTTACAGAAGGAAACCGACATGTCTTAGAACCAAAAATTCGAAGACATGTGACATCTATCAACCCGCACTGGGCCCGCGTGGTGGATTACGGCCCAATCCCTCTCACTGAGAGGAGGCCTGTGTCCCAGCAGTGGGAACATTTATAGGCTGATGATGATGACTTACCGAAATAAAATCATTTATCATTTAAGGGCAGAAAGATAATGATGAAGTTCCCAAGGGATAACTAATTCTCGATAAATTTCACTTACTTTTTTTGCTCTTTCCCGTTTCTTATTCGAAGCATCTACCCACATCTGCTGTAAGAGTTTCTCTACACTATCACTCCGGGATTCTAGAGGGAAATGGTATGGAAATACTATCTAAAAAAGAAAAAAAGTTATTTTAGATTATTGAGGCAGTATTATTAGGTACCTCAAACTGTAAAATTTTCCCAATTGAACATGAACCTTATGGGTATGCTTTAAAGATGAAAATCTATCAAAGACATTTCACAGATTGGGGTAACTTGATGTGCTGGCGTCTGTACATCGGCCTCTCTGTCAGCGGGCTGTATCTCATGAACTAGACAACATAGACTTTGTGAAAATTTCAATTGTCTTCCTACGAAGACAATTGAAATTTTCACAAAGTGCATTTCTATTGCGGCTATTACAAAATTTAATAAAAATATAATAAAGTTAAAAATTAAAGGTGTAATATGCATGGCCCCATTAATATACAATAAAATTCCTAATGCCCTTAAGGTAATGAATGTTAATTCATTTAAGAGAGAACTAAAAATATTGCTAATTAGTAAGGGATTCTATAGTGTTACGGAATTTTTGAATGAGACATTTTGAATTTAGATAACTTAATAAATATTTTTAGTTTAGTAATTTTACTGATTAAATTATAATTTTTTTTTGTTTTTTTTTACTATATTTTTTGCATTGACTGATTATGTATCTATTTGAATTGTTTTAATTTTGAGTATAATTATAAAAAAAAAAAACTTATTTATAATTGTGACTAAATATTATAAGCTATTTCGTACGCCGAATATGGCAAAACATGTTGAACCTACAATTTTAAACTTTCCATCCATATGTGCATATTTATGTATCTTTTTACACATGTTTAAACAAATAAATACATCTTTATCTTTATCTTTAAGGGGGTACCCCTTTAATTTTTAACTTTATTATATTTTTATACGTAAGGGTTTAAAAGAAAAATGTGTTTTGGGTTTGGGTATAGTTGATATATGTGTAGGTATGTGTTCTATGTATGTGTTTGTGTTTGTATGTGTATAGTTATACGTCCTGTGTTCGGTCCGGTTTTGGAATAGGATACTAATATCTATACGAGAAAAAGTCGAAAAATATATTATTGAGATAGCTTAGGCAAAAAGAAGTCGGAAAATGTTAGTTTTAGTTCATGAAATAACAAAATAGCCGCCATATTATTAGGTCAAACCGCTGTTTAAACTAATCCACTGAACAACTTTGTACTTTTATTATGTTCGTAACCAAAGTATTTTTTATTGAAATAATATCATACATACAGGTACGGCAAACCAACGGTAAGTAGAATAATAACTCATTTAATTACTCACTCCTTAAATTATAAACAATTATCATACAAAATATCAGCGCGTTTTGTTTACACAGCAAACTGACGTGATACCCACAGAGGCCACAGAGCAATATGGCGTCCACTGTCCTGCGTTTTCGTCAAATTACGCGCGAAATATGAAATTTAAATGCATCTCTAAGGCACTAATCGATTCAATAAAAATGTTTTTTTTTTTGTGGTTTATTAGCATTTTAGAATTTAGATAAGACACTTTTTAAAAAATGGGTGTAATGCCCTATTGTTCTAAAACCCTAGTATTCCTTCTACATAAGTAGGCGGCCAGGGAGATTCCCCCTACTGCTATGAACCCGCCACGCCTCCCCCCCGAGTGGGTTCCCGCATTGTCGTTGCGGGGGGCTCAGTAACCGTGGATTCCGGCCACGGTGAAGCCAAGAGGAACCCAAAGGTGGGGCCGCTCGTCAGGGCTTTTGCCTTCAAGCCATTGACGTAGCGGCCAAAAAGTGGGTCGCGGTGAGGTGCACCGCAACTGAGGTGGGCCGCGATGTCAAATGGGAGGCATCGCGGCTGAGGGTTGCGGGCTGCGGTAGAGGAGGAGTGCCGGTGCTTTTGAGCAGCGCTCTTCCCTTCCGTGGCCTGGACGGGGCCGCCACCGTTTGATGGCGGACGCGGTGGGGCCGCAGGGGAAGAGGAGTGTCGGTATAGCGTCAGCCGCTCTCCCTATCCCCTGCGGCCGAAAAGTGCTAGACGGGACGGCGCGTTGTGTTCCACACGCGCGCCGTCAAAGATGTCAGCAACTACTGGTGGGGTCCGCAAGGGCCGATGCCTGTCGGGGGTGCGGGTTTGTTCGAAAGAGATTCCACAGCTCCTGGCATACGGGCTACTGAGGGAACACGGGTGGGTTTTAGTCAGTAAAAGTCTGACACGCCCTCCTGCTCCACCCAGAGCGGGAGAAGTTATTTGATGATTTCCCACCCAAAAAAAAAAAAAAAAAAACAACGAATAGAAAAACGTTATTTTCGACACCCAGCATCAACTTGATTATTCTTCAAGAAAATATTGATTCCTGGCTATATACGTAGATTCGATTCGTTCATTGTTACAATTACCCGAAAGATCATGTAACCGAAATGTCGTTTGACCGAAGAACTGTTGGTCGAAAAACGCTTGCCCGAAATATCGTTTGAACGATGAGCTTTTTGGCCGAAAATACTTTTGCCCGAAAGATCGCATGACCCATGAAATCGAAATAACCGATCATTTGACCGAAAAAAAGGCTTCCTTTACATCGCAGTTCGGAACTTTTTGGAATAAAGTAGGTAATCACGAGACTTGCACGTATCGTTACTAGTTTGGCTTAGTTCAGAACCCAAAAAAAAAAAAAAAAAAAGCCCGCCACGCCTAGCTGGCCCCATGTATCACCAATATTTCTATGCTACAGGCTCTAGAATCATGTATTGGTTACCTGTATAGTTCATGTCGATACGAGGCAAGAAGCAATCTTACCTCTATGTCCAAGGGAGTCATATGAAGTTGTTGTAACGCCGAATCGACGTAAATGTAATCGTTCACTATAATATGGACCAGCTCGTTACGGAGCTCGTACAGCCTGGGGAACAAGACGGAAATTGTAGGTGGTCTATACTCTAGTTCACATGATCTGACCAAGATTATGTCTGGACTTTAAAAGAGACTGTGACCTCTATGATTTGTTTCAGCCTTTCTTCTCAGAGTAGTCAGATAGGAAACGCCGACCTCATCTAGTTTAAAAAATATGATTGACGTGTAAAAGTGTTTGTACAAACCTACTTACAGAAATAAAATCATCATTTAGCTAGGAACTTATGATAATGTTAGGAAGTAGTCTAATTTATTGATCTATAAAGTGTTGTGGTCGATCGATCAGGTCAAACTACGCTTGCCGCGGTTGGTACGAGGATGTGTAACTTTCTTTACATACCAAGACTGGTCCGTGCCTCAGAAAGCTCGTTAAGGGGAATCTAGTGCGGGCCCGAACTCACTGATGGGCCTGGCTAAAAACCACGCTGTCTCACCAGGCATCGTGTCCGACAGGGGTAGTATCAGTAATGAGCAGATAGACGCACAACGTTATCGAGTGCGATGCAGGATCATTTATATAGTATCACAGGCGCGTTAAAAATTAAGAAAAGTCCTTCGGAAGATCGGGTTTTATGAAAAAACCACTGCATTCAATTACCAATAAAGTTAATTGAACTTTTCGATAGTTACGTGACGAATTTTCAGCAAAAAAATAAAATGATGAAATGATTTTTTAAATTATTCATTTGTTCATAAATATCTTTTTTTTTTTATAAATGATTACTAGTCATTAAATATATGAAGTGGGCTGCTGTTGTAAGACAATTAAAATGCCACGGTGTATTATAAGTATCGATACACCCGTTTCAAGCGTGTAAATTCCTGCAAATCAACTAATAAGCCATTAAATACCTACACCCTCAGATTATATAAAAAAGGCAGATAGACCGCGCGGAACACCAAGACTAACGCGCGGAACAAAAACCAAATACTAAAGCGTCACTCGTCGCATTGTATGTAACATACAATGTGACGCCTTAGTTTTTTTTTTTTTTTTGGTTTGGATTATAAAACAAAGGCAGATAGACCGCGCGGAACACCAAAAGTAAGGCAAAAAAACAATGCACACAACATACAATGCGACGCTTTAGTTTCTGTTTTTTTGGCTTCACTCTTGGTGTTCCGCGCGGTCTATCTTCCTTTGTTTTGAAATCTGAGCCTACACCTAAGACAGAAGATTTTAAAACAAACCTTTTAATGATCACTGTAATAATTTCTTGTATATACGGCGCCCGTTGTAGATGAACATTGTTCAGATAAGCGTCATACATCTTGTTGACCAGGTCGCAGTACCTCGCGTAGTTTCTACCAACTACCTCAGGAGGCAAGTGACGGCTAGGTACACGCATGCCTCTGCTGGTGGCTTGCTGAAAGAAGGAGCTTAATAATTTTGGGAGCCTAGTTTGTGTTGGGCTTGTAGCTAAGTAATAACAGTCGCCCTGAGCGTGGATGGGTGACCATCATTCCATACCAAGACCCCTTCGTGCCTCTGAAAGCACGTGAATCCGTTGGTGTCAACTGTCAGTCGTGGATCTTTGATAGTCATTAACGGGTCGTCAGAAGCCCAAAAGTCTGACAACGAGTCTTACCAAGGGGTAGAGCCCAAAAGTCTGACAACGAGTCTTACCCAGTAACTGGTTTGTGCAGGTCAGTTAGTCAGTCCCTTCACATAAAATACTAGTATTCAGCTGCATCCGGTAACAGTGGAAGCTGACCACAACATAGTTGGGAAAAGGCTAGGCAGATGATGATTGGAGTCAGCTTCCTGTCTAGCTGGATTCAGGTGAATACCTACCAGTGTTTTACATGATTCGTCTGCCTATCACACCTCCATAACCCAGCTAGTGGGTAGTAAGCAAAATATTGTTTTTTTTTTGTTACACAGGCACAGGAAAAGTTTTTATCCAGTGCGCAAATTGTAACCATGAATTCAGCATATCATTCTAGACCCCTAGCGCAGAAGATTTTCGCTGGATACACAAAAAAAAAAAATCTGCTGTTCCATACATTTTGACTATGAAACAACAGATATTTTTTTTGTACAACCGGCGAAAAATTATTAAAACGATATTAGCAGATTTCGTGTGTGATTGACGTGGTTAACTTACGAGTAAGGAATCGTTAAGTGGTCATAGAGAATGCAGGCCCAATAGATAGGACTGGTTACAAGACCTTCTATTAGAACCTTCTTACCTGCTGCGCGTCGTCCTCTTCCACCGTATCTTGTGCTTTCTGCAGTAGGCTCAGCCATTTCTTTTGTGCAGTTATTAAAAGCTCGTACTGCATAGGTAGTTTCAACATGGACATTTTGATTTAGTTTCTTATCTGCTTACCACATCGATTTTAATAACTTAGATACGTTTTGCCTGATACAATTTCAAACATCTTATTTAGTAAAACACTACGGATTTAACGTAAAAACACAAGAATTTAGTTTTTTACAATAAACTGAAATTTAATTTAAAATTTACAATAAAATATTAGGATACAAGAATTTTGATGTCATGTTTAAACCGTCATTTTGACGTGACCACAGAGCATAATAATACGTGACAGTAGTGAATTTTTGACTCTAAATTGATTGAGTATTTACGCGTGCTTGATTCCTTTATGATTCTGGTGACGAAGGGTTGATATCAAACAGTTTTATGGCATTTTTATCTTTATTCAATGAATTTTATTGTTCATCAAATTGTCGCACTACAGTACAATGAGGGTTTTCTTGAATATTGAAGCCACCAGTTGGCGCCACTTGGACAAGACGTCTTCCAGTTCGACAATGAAGTTAAAATATATGATGTCATTCGTTTCATTCATTCGTTCACCATTCAATTCGTAGGCGCTTTAACACTTTTGACAGATGCCCGGACCTGATGTCTCATTGCTGCCATCTAGTGAACTTCATTTCAAAAAACTCTCGTTAGGTTGCCGCTTGCGTATTTGCTTCTATTATTCATGGGGAATCTTGTATGAGAAAGGAAACAAATTACTTTAGTCAACTATTAATTAATTTATACTTTAATATTTATGTAATAAATCACAATATTTCACTATATTTAAGCCAAACGATATTTTCACAGTATCCTTACGTAATAAAATACTTTAAATTAATACAAAAATAAACAATTTTGAGCAATTTATATTTTGTAATACATATTTTTCTTTTACTGGACTTAATAATGTAATACATATTTTCCGTTTCAAAACGATACAGATTATGATGAATCGTGAGTTACGCAATTAGGGTGCTGTTCTTTTGTTTTTTTTTTGCTTTTGGCTTCGCACGGTTTGTGCATTTAACCAGTGTCAAGTAATTTTACTTTTCAATCAAGTAAATGGCCCGATATCAGGCACGAAGTTACAAAAAAGTCATAGTCAGTCAAGTCAAAGTTATTGTAAAGCGGTAGTTACTTTACAACAACCTATTGGGAGTTTTTGGGGGGAACACGAAAAGTCCACGTTAGTCACATATTTTCACCTTCACTACACTTGTGCATTCAGACGTTATAAATTGAATAATTCACTACCAAAATTAGACAATTTAATTCGTTAATTCACGAAATTTCATGAAAATGAAAATTCGTGCGACATGTTCCAACGCGATCTCGCCAAAAACTCCCCTGGCCAGTTCTTTCGGTAGCAGTCAAGCTCGTCCCGCCATCTTCGTGTCGGCCTGCCTGCCGCGATGGCGTCGTGCATTTAGTGGGGCCCAATCGGTAGTTCTATTAGCCCATTTGTCATCTGTCATGCGGCAGAGAATTCCGGGCCTTAGGTACTCGTCCCAAATGTATGATAATTATTTTCACAGCAGATTATTTTTCGAAGTTACATTGTTGGTCCCATGGGGCTTGTGGCTAAGTAGTAATAGTCGCATAGGTCGATCGATCAGGTTAAGATACGCTTGACGCGGTTGGTCCGTGGATGGGTGACCATCTTTACATATCAAGACCACTACGTGCCTCGGAAAGCACGTTAAGCCGTTGGTCCCGGCTGTCATTTGTGGATCTTTGACAGTCGTTACGGGTCGTCAGAAGCCCGAAAGTCTTGACAACCAGTTTTAGCAAGGGGTATCGTATTACCCAGTAACTGGGTTGTGGAGCTCAGATAGGCAGTCACTCCATGTAAAATACTGGTATTCAGCTACAACCGGTTAGACTGGAAGCTGACCCCCACATAGTTGGGAAAAGGCTAGATAGAAGATGAATGGTGGTCGCATAGACGAATGTGTCTACTTTGATGATCCGTACCACACTCTTAAATACAACATCTTACATAAACATTTTTTAAATAAAATTATACAAAATAAATAATACAAATATCTACAAGAAAATAGCAATAAAATTAGGAGTAAAATATAATTTCCCTACTTAAATTCATCCATACAGTTATAAGTAAGTGTCCACAAATAGTGAAATTAAAATAATATATAGTGCAATAAATATATTTATATTTAACATTTATTTAAAATGTATTCACTTAACTTACTGGTGTTTAATTGGAAGCTGTGATCTATAAGCGAGACTATTAGAGGGTCTAATATTGTAATACTATTATTTATCTATACTATTTTCAACGTTTTTTACTAAATAGGATTAGCGAAGAAACTTACCTTGATCACCGCACGCACTGCCAGGGGTGCGGGTTTGTTCGAAAGAGACACCACAGCCCCTGGCATACGGGCTACTGAAGGAACACGGGTGGGTTTTAGTCAGTAAAAGTCTGACACGCCGTCCTGCTCCACCCAGAGCGGGAGAAGTTATTTGATGATTTCCCACCCAAAAAAAAAAAAAAAAACAACGAATAGAAAAACGTTATTTTCGACACCCAGCATCAACTTGATTATTCTTCAAGAAAATATTGATTCCTGGCTATATACGTAGATTCGATTCGTTCATTGTTACAATTACCCGAAAGATCATGTAACCGAAATGTCGTTTGACCGAAGAACTGTTGGTCGAAAAACGCTTGCCCGAAATATCGTTTGAACGATGAGCTTTTTGGCCGAAAATACTTTTGCCCGAAAGATCGCATGACCCATGAAATCGAAATAACCGATCATTTGACCGAAAAAAAGGCTTCCTTTACATCGCAGTTCGGAACTTTTTGGAATAAAGTAGGTAATCACAAGACTTGCACGTATCGTTACTAGTTTGGCTTACTTCAGAACACCTCTTGGCTATCCTATATAATAAATAACGTATAATATACCCTATTCTATGAACACGAGACCCTCATTATAATATGCATTTTATTTATAATTCACATAAGTACGTTACACTGTCATTAGGCCCCCCCGGCTACTGAAAACCAGTCGAAGTTTCCGGTTACTAAGACCCAGTTTTTCGAACAAAAATAATCTACGCGTCAATATTAAACGCATGTCAATTGGCTGTTGATAATTCGTTCAACGAATCACTACAGCTAAGGGGCGCTTGACAATTTTTTAGGTAATTTTTGTGTTGATTTTCGGTCAAAAAAATCGGGTGTAAATCTGCTGTCAAATAATCTATTTCATAATCGTAATAACAACAACCATACATCCATTTGTTTATCTTTATGTGTGTATGTCACTGATCTTTTCTTTAACAGCTGGACCAATTTCGATGAAATTTTTGTGTGACTGATAAGTTCCTTGGATGGTTTATAATCAAAATTGGACCGGTAGTTGGCTGTGTCCAGCCAACGTGTCAGACAACGTCTGTCGGGACCGCTAGTAAAATATACGTTTTGACAACACATTCAGACTTTTGAAAACCAAGGATGATATTTCAATTACTGTCAGCCATATTATATGCAGTTATATGCAACGATTTGCTTATCTAAAGCTCTCATCTGCATTAAGGCACAAAATGCAGTATGTCACAGCTTGTGGCGGGGGCATAAGGGTTATTGGAAAAACACCAACAACCTCATAAGAGGTCATTGTACTCATAATTATGAACAACTTTTACTATGGGACCAAACCTGAAATCAACTGTTCCCTACATTTTGATGAGTTATACGAACACAAATTTAAGGAACAGCTGTTTTTTTTTTTCAGTTTCAAAAGTTCATAGTGATGAGTACTATCTTGACAAACTATGACCTCTTAAGAGGTTGTTGGTGTTTTTCCAATAACCCTGTAAATATAAACAGCCCATAATATTCCCACTGCTGGGACACAGGTCTCCCCTCTCTTTGGGAGGTAGTGGTCGATAATCCACCACGCGGGCCCAGCACGGGTGGTGGATGTCGCATGTTTTCGAATGTATGGTTCTAAGACATGACGGTATCCTGCCGATGTTTTCAGGCGATTTTTTGTTGGCATGGATATTTTGCATCTCATGCCCTGATGCGGATAATGCTAAACACTATATTAATCGGCAAATAGGCATCTACTTAAATACATACTACATATATTTTAACATAAACTGCAAAAATACTAAATTCAAAATAACTATAGGTACTGTGTTCGCTTTATAATGATTGATGAGACATTAACAAAAGCACAATTTTATACGTAGTGTACCTGCAACGTTAAAGCAATATCGACTTTAGTGATGTACATTTATGGCAGACTTCTCAAAAGCAACGCAAACATAATACTGTAATAGACGAGTCTTTTGAAAATTCTGCTGTATAAGAACCAACAATCAGATACGTTACAAGTTCTCAACATTCTACAGCTCTTAAATAAGCATTTGTCACATCAATTATTATAAAAAGAACACAGCATTTCGTATTAAGGCAAGTACTACGATTTATCATTTACATGTTTAATAGGTCTTATCTGTTTTAATTTAGTCGATTGTCCATCGAATTTAATATCGACATCTACATCACTCAGCGGATGAGAAATGGTCGAACATGAGTCATTTTTCGTCTCATCAGGGCTGAGCGGTGTGACGAACCCACTGTCGTTCACTTTGCCGTCTTTTAACGGCTGTAAATTCAAAGACATGCTTTTCCGGCTTTGAAATATGCTTAAATCGTCAATATAGGATGTCGGATTTAGTTTTTCGTTTAATTTTTCGTCTAACCTGCGCAAGTTTTCGTCGAAATTATTCTTTAGCTGATGCTCGAAAAGTCTTTCTTGACGTATTTGCTCGTGTGTGCTCGCGAAGAATCCTGTGTTTTTCTTGCCAAGTTCTTTCAACGTATCTGTAATATTTTCCGTCTTATGATTCCCGTTTTTCTCTTCTACAGCCTTTAGTTGGGTATTCTTCATATTCGCTATTAATCCAGAATGTACCGACTGAGATTTCTTCATTATAAACTGCCTTCTTTCGTGCTCGATATCTTTCGGGGAATCCTCTCTAATTTTCGCGAATAAATTCGGCGAACTTATCCCCGTTTTGAAATTCTTCCTCGGATCATCTTGTTGTTCTTCGTTGGAGAATTTCGTGGAGAATATTTTGAAGGACAATTTCTTTGAGTGGTTTTGTACAATTTTCTTTATTTCTACCGGTAAGTCTTGCTTATGGTGGGCAGAGATGTATCTGCTCAGTAATGTCAGCTGCTGTTCTAAGGATTTGTTCATCGTTTCTAGTCTAGTTTGGTTCTTCTGGTAGTTGGTTATCGCGTCCATCGCTTCCTGTAATACGAGATGATAAGGGTTAATATTGTCGCATAAAAGACGCGCTTGGACTTGTGGCGTACCTGTAACTACCTATGTAAATCTACTATGGAGTACTGGGTTCAATTTCCAGGTCAATTAGGAGTTTCGGACACCAGCCGGATGTAATAAAGTTAAGTCATGATGGCAACTGAGACAGACAGATAACTCATCATCATATCAGCCATAAGACGTCCACTGCTGGACATAAGCCTCCCCCAAACGAGGGGGATTTGCCATAATCGCCACGCTTGGCAGGCGGGTTGGCGATCGCAGTATGGTGGTAAAATGCATAGAGAACGCTGCTGCCCATTCTCTAATAAGACCCTTAGTCGCCTTCTACGACACCCACTGGAAGAAATGGGATGGTGCTATTCCTTTCCGGCATCACACCGTACAGACAAAATAACAAGGATAAAGTGATGGGAAAAGTTTCACTAGAATTTAAGAGGGAACAGGGTGTGTGATTCTCCACACAAATGTATTCCCATTTTTTCTTCCTGAATAATGCCTCTAGAGCAATTTTAACACGCTGTTAACACGTCCCTGTCATTTTCCGTTTTTCAGCAACTAATTAGTAAAGAAAATATGACCCTCTAAAAGTTACAAAAAATGCCATATTTTTACCGGCATGATTTGAGGTGTATCCTCAAATCATGCCGGTAAAAATATGGCATTTTTTGTAACTGTAAAAAATTGCTCCAGTGGCATTATTCAGGAAGAAAAAATGGGAATACATTTGTGTGGAGAATCGCACGCCCTGTTCCCACTTAAATTAGAAAAGGACCAGACAAATTGGAAAAGTTTCTCTCACTCTTTCTTAAAATGTTAATGTAAAAATAATTGAATCGGCTCAGTGTTCGAGGGGAAAAAAGGGGAATAGGAAACGTCGATCTCTTCAAATTTTTTATGATAATTTCGGTCTGAGCTGCAGCTCTATGAAACAGCTGTTGCTGAAAAATTTCTGCACTGGGGGTCTAGAACGATATGTTCAATTCATGGTTACAGTTTGCGCACTGGTTAAAAACTTGCCATCTATAGTTGTGAAATTATATAATATAGTTGTGAAAGGTTAGGCAGGTAGTTCTACTGGCTTAGTCTTTCACAACTACAGATAGCGCGCGAGTTGAATGCAGTCGGGGTCTGAGGTAAAGAGCGGGAGCATCTCCCCCGCTATCTGCACGCCCCACCTCACGCGCCTGCAGTGTAGTGCTGTGTCATCCTTGTCAACTATCGTATCGTGGCTTCGATGATCACGTCATAATTTTAGAAGAAAATTATTGGCAAAGAGATGGATTAATTGAAGATACCATAGATCGATTCGTCATTGAGGTCAGCGACGGCGAGGATAGTGACACCGATTCAACCATATCTGCCATTTCTGAATCTGATTAAATTTTTTTTATTCCGTTTTGTGAAATGATTATTAAAAACGTGTGATAATTATGATATTGTTTTTTTTTTCATCATGTTAACCTAGTGTAAAAAATAAAATTAAACTTATAACATTGTTTAAATTTATCGACATTCATTACTCATTGTGGTCATAATTAGGTCACAGCACTACCACATTCCTAAGCTCTGCATTCAACTCGCGCGCTATCTGTATATTGACTGCATTAGTCCTAATGGAGCCACTCATGGTACAGCTGGTCCATAAATTCAAGGATTATCAGCTATAGAACGAACTATGCTTGGAGTCTCTCTGATGGATAGAATCCGGAATAAGGTGATCCGGCAGAGAACCAAAGTTGTTAACATAGCTCTCAAGCTAAAGTGGCAATGAGTCGGCCATATTAGCCGTGGAACAGATGACAGATGAGTTCTTGAGTGGAGACCGCGAATAGGCAAACGAAAGGTAGGACGCCCTCAGGCTAGGTGGAGCGACAATCTTCGCAGAGTGGCTAGTAAGAGCTGGACGAGAGTTTCAGAGAACCGAGCTGAATGACGTGTAATTGGCTTATGTCCAGCAGTGGACTGCTGTAGGCTGATGATGATGAGGAATCTTGCCGAGCAAGAAGAACTTTAAACGAACTTACGTCAAGCTCCTCGCCCATCCTATTTTTATCTTCGACTAGCTGCTTGTTATCTTCAGTGAGCGCAGCCAGGCGCGGCATCTCCTCGCGTAGTACGGCGTACTCCACTGCGTAGTCGCAGAGTTGACGGCTGATGTCCAGAGATAGGACCTGGGA
This sequence comes from Polymixis flavicincta, assembly GCA_949987655.1. Lineage (NCBI taxonomy): Eukaryota > Metazoa > Arthropoda > Insecta > Lepidoptera > Noctuidae > Polymixis > Polymixis flavicincta. The sequence continues at coordinate 5,640,648 of OX465199.1, forward strand.
ATAGGACTCTATATGAGAAAAATCTAAAAATATATTATTGAGATAGCTTAGGCAAAATGTAGTCGGAAAATGTTCGTTTTATTTAATGAAATAACTAAATACATTTTAAAATTCAATTAAAAGATTTCACTTTTTCTTATCTATTTTGGAACACCATGAAAGAGTAGCCGACATGTTATTACGTCATACAGCACTAAGCAACTTTGTATTTTTTTTTTTCACCAAAGTAATTTTTATCTAAATAATATTTTGCATTCAGGGACAGCAAACCAACGATAAGTAGAAAAATAACTATTTTTTTAAATTGTTAACAATTATGTTATAAAATATCAGCGCATTTGTTTATACAGCAAACTGACGTCATATCCACAGAGCAATATGGCGTCCACTGCGTCCAGCGTTTTCGTCAAATTACGCGTGAAATTTGAAAATGTAAAATTGAAATGCATATTTATGGCACTAATCGATTAAATAAAAATTTTGTTTTTTGTGATTTATTAGCACTCTAGAATCTAATTATGACACTTTTCAAAAATGAGTGCAATAATCTATTAAAGAAGGGTGATTAATGTGAACATTCAGGTGTCATCATATCCTGTACCTTAGAAAGGTATGCAGAAATTACGTTACTCCCAAATTTCACGAGCTAAAGTGGTGTTGTTTTGAAAGTCCATTTTTCTGCGAGATTTAAGACCGTGAACAGAAAAAACGAACTCATTTCTAGATAGGGCTTTAGTGGCATAACGTTTCTACCTCAAATAGTTTCTTGCCATCACGCTTGTCGCTGAGACAGAAGACCCAATAAAAGTAGCTTGCATAAAGGAAGTTTAGACCACAGACACTCAGGTTTATTTGTTGCGTCCAGTAGTCACCGTATCAATACGAACAGAATTCCCTTTCTGGACAATTTCTTTGTCTAAGCATGGCTGTAAGAGAAGACTAAAATAAACATTAAATACTTTAGTACAACGTACCTTCTTCATAACCTTCTTATAGAACCCGCGGTTCATATCCGGCAGCTTATGCTTGAGATACTCCGCAGCTTCCTCACAGCTCTCACACAGCATCAGCCCGTCCTTGTGTGCAGACAGCAGGGCGAGGGAGACGGAGAATACGATGTCCAGGGATTCAAGGAAGATCAGGTCTGGAAAAAATAGAGAATGTCTTTTAGCATTTTGTTTTGGTCATCATCATTTTCGTGTCCATCGTTATCATCATTACCATTTCAGCCGAATGGCGTCCACTGCTGGACCTAGTCCTCCCCCAAAAGGGGGGTTTTTGCTATAATAGCCACGCTTGGCAGGCGGGTTGGGGTTCGCAGTATGGTGGTAAAATGCATAGAGAACACTGCTGCCCATTCTTTAGTAAGTCTCTTAGTCGCCTTCTACGACACCCACTGGAAGAAATGTGATGGTGCTATTTTTTTACGTCCGAAATCACACGGAACTCCGTCGTTATAAATATTAGGTCTTTACCTATGAAATTGCCGTTCTGCAGTACTGGCCATTTCAAATCAAAATAATTTTTGTTTGGCTAAGAATTCTAATTTCAAATTAATTTTATTTTAAAAACATGGATTTTTTTTTCTAAAAGTAGTCATTTCTTTATTGATTAGTGTTACATTTTCATCGCATTTCAATCTTTTTCGTCATCATGGATACGTTAAAAATTCGAGTAATTATGGAATATGAGTACCGTCGTGGCAGCAACGCGGCACAAGCGGCACGCAACATCAACGACGTTTACGGAGCTAACACTACAAACCAACGCACCACCTGTTATTGGTTTGCTCGCTTCCGTTCTGGAAATTTCGACCTGAAAAATGAACCTCGCGGTCGTCCGAAGACTTTGGTCGACAATGACGAATTAAAGGCGATTGTGGAAGCTGATGATACACAATCTACGGCTGAATTAGCAGCAGCTTTCGACGTTAGCGTCAAAACAATATTGGTCCATTTGCGTCAAATTGGCAAGGTAAAAAAGCTTGACAAATGGGTGCCCCACGAACTCAATGATCGCCAGCGCGAAGTACGCGTCGAGACGTGCCTTGCACTGCTCAACAGACACACAAATGAAGGAATTTTGAACCGCATTGTTACCTGCGATGAAAAATGGATTCTGTTTGATAACCGTAAGCGCTCAGCAAGTTGGTTGGATCCTGGTTCAGCACCTAAACAATGCCCTAAACGAAAACTTACCCCTAGAAAAGTGATGGTCACTGTTTGGTGGTCTAGCGCCGGTGTGATTCATCACAGCTTCTTACCAAACGGGGTGAGCATTACTGCAGATGTGTACTGTGAAGAACTGAACACAATGATGGAGAAGCTGGCGCATCTCCAACCAGCATTGGTCAATCGCTCGTCTCCGCTGCTCCTGCACGACAACGCGCGACCTCATACTGCACAGCAGACGGTCTCCAAGTTGCAAGAACTGGGGTTGGAAGCTCTCCGTCATCCGCCCTACTCACCAGACCTTGCGCCTACAGACTACTACTTTTTCCAGAATTTGGATAACTTCTTGGCGGGAAAAAAATTTAATACCCGAGAGGCAGTACAAAATGCCTTTGAAGAATTTGTTGCCTCCCGTCCAGCTGATTTCTTTAAGAAGGGCATCAATAAACTGCCACTGCGATGGCAAAGATGCATTGATTGCATGGGTGATTACTTCGATTAATACAAATAAAAAATTCATGAAAAAAAATCGTTTAAATTTTTTCATACAAAACGGCAATTTCATAGGTAAAGACCTATTATAACGATTTATTTGGAGTCTGCACAACATTCCACACTTCTATATTAGTCGCCCTCTCGGTGGTAACCCCTTTTCTAGCTACAAATTGAATGAAAAAATTGTTGCTCGGGGTACTAAACAGACTTAAAGAAACTGATTGGGCGTTGTTAAACTAAAACACTGAAAGTTGAGGTACAGTCTTTTGGATTGGCACACTTTATCGATATAGAGTCTAAAGTTGATTTTTGTTTTTTTGCTTAACAAAAGTATGCTAAAAATTGCAATGGAAATTAAACTCTGTCATGTACAAGTTAGAGTTAGCATTGTCTCACCGAACACTCTGACGACGAAGCCCAGCGGGAACTGGCTTGTGAAGAGCGTGAGCATCCAGGGCGCGGCGTAGAGCGCGGGCGAGATGTCCAGCGCCTCCAGCTTGGCGTGCAGCTCGGGCTCGTGGTCGCGCAGCAGGCGGGACAGTTGGTACAGCTGGGGAGCGCAGAGTATGTTAGATTGGTACTCCTATAAACCACAACCTTGCCCCTTTGTCACGAGCGTATTATTAATCCCTTATTCATTTTAGTACTTATAAAATACATTTTTAAATATTTTTATAACACATTTTTTTTTTTAAACATTTAAAAATATATAAAATAGGGATCCGCCGATATTGAGAGCAGGGTCCAAGCTACCGGTGGTTAGGGCTCCAGAGACAGGAACCTCCTCATGATGCGTGCCGTTTCGAGGAGTACTGCCTTCTGAATCAGGCCCTTAATCCAACCGCCCAACGAGAGCCTCGAGAGATGTTGATCGAGGCTTTCGGCCACCAGTCCATTGGCTGATACGACAATCGGCACAATTACAGCTAAGCTCACATTCCACATGTCAACAACCTCGTGTGCTAAGTCAAGATATTTAATTTGCTTCTCTCTTTCAGCTTTCATCCCGTCATGTGGAATGGTAACATCGACTATAATTGTGTGGCGCGCTAACCGATCTATCACCACTATATCGGGCTTATTGGCTACAATAGTCCTGTCAGTAATGATAGACCGATCCCAATACAACGTGACATGGTCATTTTCGAGAACTGGGTCGGGCACATACTTGTTATACGGTACCTCAGAATCCACAAGTTTATATTGTAAAGCAAGTTGCTGGTGAATAATCCTGGCTACTTGGTTATGCCTGTGCAAGTACTCGCCGTTAGCCAAACGAGAACAACCAGAGATAATATAATAATTATTATTACGGTATCAGAGGATACATTCGGGCAAAACCTACAAAAATTCATTAAGATAGCACAAATCTTAATCGAGGGAGGTCTGAGTCAAATAGAGAAAAAACATATTAATTTTTGGACAAAATTAAACGTTTGGGATTTTTCCTTACTATCACAAATAAGAATTGAGAAAAGGAATTGACAATCCAATACAATTCATTAGTAAAAATAATTAAAACGGTTGAAATAAATTAAATTTAGAATAAAGGACTCACACTATTTCTTTTTATCATTAGATAAGATTTTAAAAACATTGGACTTAAATTTCGATTTGGAACATACAAAAATATCAATAGCAATGAAGTTGCGATTATACGATTCCACTATACGACGAACAGGTCAACGCAATCCTAGTTAATAATTGTTACCTGAACTTGCAGAGCGCTCATGTCTGGGAGGTACTGCTTCCGAAGACCTCTTCTGAACATTAGGTGTCGGAGCAGAATAAACGCTTCTGCTTCTTCCATCTGTTCACAAATGTAATACGTTAAAAACGGGGGCCTCATAACATAAGCGTAACCAGCCTATAATGTTCCCACTGCTGGGACACAGGCCTGCTCGCTGTGAAAGGGAGTGGGCCGTAATCCACCACACGGCTCCAGTGCAGATTGGTCCCGCTTTCATGGAACTTTAAACATAACTGTGCGAAATCTGGTTGTTCAATAGGTACAACTCTGCCCTATCTTTTGGAGAAACAAGGATTGATGTTATGAATGTACAGTCGCCAGCAGGTCAAGCTATCCCTAACTGTCAAATTTTCCCAGTTGAATATAAACCTTATTCCTTTGCAATAAAGTTGAAAAACTATCAAAGAAATTTGACATATTGGGGTAGCTTGATGTGCTGGCCTCTGTACTTCTAGAATGTTAAGAAGCTAATGACAAATTAAAATGTCACAGTTACAATTATTACAAATATACATACATTCATTAATATTAGGTCTTTACCTATGAAATTGCCGTTCTGCAGTACTGGCCATTTCAAATCAAAATAATTTTTGTTTGGCTAAGAATTCTAATTTCAAATTAATTTTATTTTAAAAACATGGATTTTTTTTTCTAAAAGTAGTCATTTCTTTATTGATTAGTGTTACATTTTCATCGCATTTCAATCTTTTTCGTCATCATGGATACGTTAAAAATTCGAGTAATTATGGAATATGAGTACCGTCGTGGCAGCAACGCGGCACAAGCGGCACGCAACATCAACGACGTTTACGGAGCTAACACTACAAACCAACGCACCACCTGTTATTGGTTTGCTCGCTTCCGTTCTGGAAATTTCGACCTGAAAAATGAACCTCGCGGTCGTCCGAAGACTTTGGTCGACAATGACGAATTAAAGGCGATTGTGGAAGCTGATGATACACAATCTACGGCTGAATTAGCAGCAGCTTTCGACGTTAGCGTCAAAACAATATTGGTCCATTTGCGTCAAATTGGCAAGGTAAAAAAGCTTGACAAATGGGTGCCCCACGAACTCAATGATCGCCAGCGCGAAGTACGCGTCGAGACGTGCCTTGCACTGCTCAACAGACACACAAATGAAGGAATTTTGAACCGCATTGTTACCTGCGATGAAAAATGGATTCTGTTTGATAACCGTAAGCGCTCAGCAAGTTGGTTGGATCCTGGTTCAGCACCTAAACAATGCCCTAAACGAAAACTTACCCCTAGAAAAGTGATGGTCACTGTTTGGTGGTCTAGCGCCGGTGTGATTCATCACAGCTTCTTACCAAACGGGGTGAGCATTACTGCAGATGTGTACTGTGAAGAACTGAACACAATGATGGAGAAGCTGGCGCATCTCCAACCAGCATTGGTCAATCGCTCGTCTCCGCTGCTCCTGCACGACAACGCGCGACCTCATACTGCACAGCAGACGGTCTCCAAGTTGCAAGAACTGGGGTTGGAAGCTCTCCGTCATCCGCCCTACTCACCAGACCTTGCGCCTACAGACTACTACTTTTTCCAGAATTTGGATAACTTCTTGGCGGGAAAAAAATTTAATACCCGAGAGGCAGTACAAAATGCCTTTGAAGAATTTGTTGCCTCCCGTCCAGCTGATTTCTTTAAGAAGCCCCATCAATAAACTGCCACTGCGATGGCAAAGATGCATTGATTGCATGGGTGATTACTTCGATTAATACAAATAAAAAATTCATGAAAAAAATTCGTTTAAATTTTTTCATACAAAACGGCAATTTCATAGGTAAAGACCTATTATTTAAAAAAATCAAATTAAAATGTTGCTGTAGAATAAAATTAAAAATAAATGTATATTAGGTCCATATTTTCAAGATGACATTAATTATATTTATTATACACATTGCTGATTATCAATTTTTGTCCATAAAAAATTATTAATCGTATAATAACATTTTTCTATAAGGAAGGCCACCAATTACTTTTTAAAGTTTTTAATTGTATAATTTTTCATTTCATCTGGCAATTTACTGTATATGGTAGGACCCATACAAATAGCACTTTTTATGGCGCTGTTATTTATAGCGCTGTGTTGAAGGACTCGATTTGTATTTTTTTTAAATGGTTTCGGGCATGTCGTATTCTAGTTTCTGACATAGTAGGAAATAGGTTGTTATTAGTCTTTGCAAACTATACTAAGACTCCTTGCTTAGTTCAGACGATCGGTCAGTGTTATTGGAGTGTTTTAACGAGAAATATTTGAATAGGAGCCCCAAGTCTGAACTGTCAAGTTTTGTAGCAAAAGGCTCCATTGGACTTTGCCAAAATAACCAGCAAAATATGGGTCTTCTGTACACTCCTGCCTCAATCAACTCAGCCTATCGCAGTCCACTGCTGGACATAGGCCCATGTTGCGTCTTCAGTCCGCTTTCAGTCTGTCTCAGCCACCTTTTCGAGGTCCTCGGTCCATCTAGCTGGACTTCGGCCGGGTAAGTATACTTACATGCAGTAACAGCACTCCAGCCACAAAACTCAAACCCTGACAGTAACCAACGTCAGGGTCTAGCAGAGAGTAAGCTTTTAGAAGGTTGTATAGAGCCAGCTGACCGGGACCCAGGGCGGATGCGAAGTAGGAGTGTTTCGGGAATGTGCGACCTGGATGGAGAAAAATCTATATATGTACATCTACACGTGAAGCAAAAACTTTGTAGAAAGAAAGAAAATACGTTTATTTGCGGTAAACATGACGCAAAAAGAAACAGTATACAAAAATAAGAAAAGGTTGACATGCGTCACATCCACGCAAAACGGCTATCGCTCAGCATTATGCTGCGACCATATGCAAGACAGAGCCCCAGCGCTGGTTTTCAGCAACAGCTGGCTTTGACGTAAAGACGTCAAAGCCGGCTGTCGCTGAAAACCAGCGTGCAAACCCGGTGCATCGAACAATAATTAGGACACTGTACTGGTAAAGCGAACATCTTTTTCTTGTACATCTTTTTACAAAAATGTCACGGATAAAGGAGTATGAAATATGGCACTGTTAAAGTTTAGAGTACGAGTGCAGAAACTTAAAAAAATTAATGTATTAATGTATTCTGGTCGAATTTCGGTCACTGGTCGACCATTAACTAAGGTTAAATTGAGCTGATGGATGGACTATCTGAAGATGGTACGAGACGTATTATGGTGCTTCGGAAGCAGGACCCACGTAGTCACTCAAATGCATTGCAATGATAAATCGTAGACGTATAATTTTTATTTTGTACGCATTACAACTTCGACGGCAACTGTTTCAGTCGACGTGCGAAGTACGTCAGCGCGTCGAAAATGGAACAGTGAATTTTACTTTTCGATTCTCCTAAACACAGGTTATTTTGTAACCTATCTAGAAGAACATTACAGCACCCACGAACTGGATTAAGACACGTATGCTTGTGATTATTAATACCTTGCCATGTAATCTAGTCCTAATTGAACAATAAACTTTACTATTGCTATTTTCTACTCTCGGTGCCAATGCTCGGCGCTAATCAGTGCGTTCAAGATCCAGTCCGCGTAAAAATCCTTCCGCGATTTGATTACGATCGTGTGTACGTCGACGTACACGATGGTTATTTGTGTGATAAAAGAATACGTGTCGTCGCTCCGTTAGTGACAACCAGTAAATGTGTTACTGGCTTGTGATGTGCATAAAATGTCACGTCATTACGATTAGGCGACGTTGCCGTTTGCGGTAACCTTTGGTAGAGCACCTTTAGTTTGTGCTAGTTACACACAGAACAGTTAGAAGTGTATGCTGTCACTGGAGTAAGTGAAGTTTCAGAATAACAGTATGGTTGTAACTTGCTTAAGGTAATGTCAGTAGACAATAGGGTATTTTCCAATTTGATAAAAACTATTTTAATTTGAAGGTTGTGACGATATAATTAACAGAAAAATAAAAATAAATTTATTTATATCCATTTTCTCAATTAAAAACAATTAAAATCAAATGTATTTTTCGTTGTTTTGGATTTCCCGCCAAAACACTCCTTACGATGACTTTTTATCACGTGACATGTGACGTCAACTTTGTGTAAACGGCTCCGGTACAAATACTTAGTTTGGCGCAGTTTTAGAAGTATTTGTACACACAGGCACCACACACCAGTAATATCACTTTATATCCTTTAAAAATCTTGTTAATTATAAACTCGACATTCACTTATTTACTCACTAACTACTTTAGTTTACACAAAGTTGACGTCACGTGATAAAAAGTCATCGTAAGGAGCGTTTTGGCGGTAAATTCAAAATAACGAAAAATGAATTTGGTTTAATTCGTTTTTAATTAAGAAAATTGATATAAATCAATTTACTTTTATTTTTCTGTTACATATTTCGTCCCAATCTTCAAATTAGAATAGTTTTTAATAAATTGGAAAATACCCTATTAAATATGCACATACAAATCATTATTTGTGAGTGACCGTTATTATCAGACTAAGAGAGATTAACATTTTTCTGACGTTATTGAGACCATTATAACAGAAAAGAATGTTCAGCAAACATTCGCATTTTGTAGGTATTAAATTTAAACATTCTTCATAGAAATTTTGAAAATTTATGAGCGGGCGCCCCGCTAATAAATTGCCAAAATTTCTTAAAATTGCGACTTAATCGGATCTCTGACCCCCGGGAGCCGGAACCCAACGTGTCGCCACCTTTCGCCTGTTGGTCCGACGACCAGCAAGCGGAAGGTGGGCGAAGGTGGTGGTGGGTCGGTGGGAGGGTCAAGTGGGCCACGTAAATTGATGTTATTATGTTTTCGTTTCTTAAACTTACCCAGATCAATGAGTATGGCGTGCTGGTGCTTGGTGAGGCCGCCCAGCAGCGCGGCGTAGGGCGTGTGGTACAGCGGGCACGTGGCCGTGTCGGGCGGCGCCGAGCGCAGGCACGCCTGCTCCGCCAGGAAGTACCACACGCCGCCGCGGGACATGCGCGGCACGCCTGGGGGGACGAAGACCAAGTGAAATACCATTTACACAGCGCAAGTTTCCTCTATATAAATAGAAAAGTCCTGACTGACTGACTGACTCATCAACGCCCAGCCTTGGACCTAGAAAGCTGACATTTTGCACAGAGGTCAAAATGTATGGAACAACTGATTTAATTTCTGCGCTAGGGGTCTAGTAGGATATGCTGAATTCATAGTTATATTTTGCGCACTGGTTAATAACATATCCTGTATAATCGCGCGAATGAAATTGCTAGTGACGTGGGAAATAATGTGATCTATCTTTTTGCTCTCTTCATTGGTCACGTCACGTCACCACTGTACGACTCCGAGATTTCTCTTGATTTAGTACCATAATTAGCCTATAATGTTCCCACTGCTGTCCTCCTCTTTGTGAGAGGGAATGAGCCCAGGGAATCGAGAGATGCCAATATAATAATAGCGGTTATTATTGCATAAGTGTTTACGAAAATTGTGTTTAAGTCACGTAAAAATTTGACTCTGTATAAGCCTTTGATACTCATGAAACAAAAATATTGGACGCTATTTCATGCAAAACGTATCGTGTGATGATCTTTTCAAACCTTTCGATTACTAAATAAAATTGTCATCTTTTGAACATAAAAAGTTTTCTATAAAATAATAATTGTATTAACAATGCACTGGTACTTCTCCAAGGCCCTATGTTGTGCCCAACTTTATTCTTGTTTATTGTGGGATCAATTCCGAGCAAGTCACTACTCTGAATTTTTCGACTCGTGTACTTTATGAGTTGAACCTTGGACATTACTGACAATGGTGCAGAAACCAGTACTTGAAATTAATACAAGTCTGAAATCGCCATTTGAGACGAGGCCTTTGCTTTGCAGTGCGACAGTATTGGCTCGTATTATTTATTTAATGTTACCTTGTATCACAGCCTGTGTCAGCATGTGCCTGTCGACCTTCGCCATGGGTTGTGAGGAGTCTCGAGACAGTAACGAGTCCCACATCAGACTCACTCCAGCATCGCAGACTCCCAGTTCATTGTATTCTAGCTTTATTCTGCGGACCGCTGACGATTCTTCGCTTTCTGGAAGAAAAATAAATTAAGTGAGTTAACACTATTCCTGCAATTTTTAGGTAATTAAATATAAATATATGACATTTTCTATGGAAAGAAGAGTTTTCCTATTTCTTTATTTTTTAGTCTCATTTAATAGTGTCTACGCGCATAATATCACGTTTCTTATTATGAAAGAGTTTTGATGTCTATACGAGGTCACTAAGACATCGACTCACAATATTCAGTCATCATCATTTCATCCGAAAAAAGTCCACTGCTGGACATAGGCCTCCCTTAAGCTCCGCCACTTGAACTGGTTCTGTGCTTCCCGAATCCAGTGGATTCCTGCGGCCTTCATATTTCATCGGTCCACCTTGTCCGGCCTTCCAACTTTATGTCTTCCGGTACGCGGTCGCCACTCCAGAAACTTCCGGCCCCATCGGCCATCTGTTTTGCAAGCAGTGTGCCTTGCCCACTGCCACTTTGTTGTTGTTTGTCGGTTGCCTTGCTTCTTCTGCGGATCTCTTAATTCCTGATTCGATCACGTAGGGAAACTCCGAGCATAGCCATTGCCCTTTGGGTGACTTTTAGCCTTTTTATAATGCACATTGTGAGCGACCACGTTTCATCACTGGCAACACGCACTGGTCAAATACTTTCGTCTTGAGACCTTGCGGTATTTGGGACAAGATTCAATATATAATTAAAATACTGGTACGCAGCTTCCGCCGCGCCTCTGCCGGTTACATTGGAAACCGATCCCATCATAGTTGGGAAAAGACTAGGCAGATGATGATTTACGGGAAGAACAAGTGACTCTTGGCTTCGTTAACGGTACCTATTTGTACGCCTGATATAGCTCACCTCTCAGTCTAGCATTTTCCTTCTCCATCCTGACCAGTAGAATAGTCTGGTCTATCGCCATCTTCCATAGTTGACGCAGTTCTTCTCTAGTCCTCTTGGCTTTAGGACCTGAAGACTTGCGCAGCGATGTTAGTTCTCCTGAAATTATTGGACAAAATTAGGCACTTAATAAGCTTGGATTAAGGCGTCTCTTGGCCACTTCTGATATAGTGAAAAACATTGCAATTATCTCTTATGTATGCCACAGTGACTCAGTAGCAGTAATCGGATAATTGGGCGCTAATATACTTAAACGTCACTTTTAGTCCCACGAAAGAATAAAATACGGTCATGCCTTTCAAAAAATACGGACATCCCGGAATCGTTCCATCGAAAAATGTCACTTTTAGTCCCACGAAAGAATAAAATACGGTCATGCCTTTCAAAAAATACGGACATCCCGGAATCGTTCCATCGAAAAATGTTACTTGCATACAAAATATAGTTAGAACTTGTTGAGAAAAAAAAAATGAATAGTGCTAACCTAATTACTCGTACTTTTAAGACAGCTGTTCCTTGATAAACATTACTTTTAGTAAATGCGAAACCTGAATATACATTGTTCAGAATAAGGAACTGAATCGATTCCAATAGTTTTTACACCATGTTATATTTTTCCCATTTTTTTTTGCCATATGGTTAAGTACTTACTGCCTAATATTATCAATGATCACAATACGACGCCGGACGCGCGGGCGTCGCGTGGGTCCTATGGTAACCATGTTTGCGTAGAAAACTAGGTAACATAACAAGCTTATAACTTTGTGATTTTTCATGATACTGCTTTTAAATTTTGTACGTAGTTTCTTTACATAAGAATACTAGACACCGATTATCCGATCACTGCTCATTACGTATAGGCTGATTATGTATCCAGAATATCCAATAGGATATTCTCAATGCTGGGACCCAGGCCTCCACTTTGTGTGAGGGAGTGGATCCGCGGGCCCAGTGCGGGTTGCTAGATGTCACATGTCTTCTCCGCCATTAGTTGTTCTAATATGTATTACCTTCGACCTGCACCTCAGGCTGTACGATCTTCTCGTAGATGGCTTGTCTCCAAGTGGCCTCGTTCTCGGTGCCGCCTTCCACTTGCGCGGGGCGACTGTCACTCACTTTTAGGAAACTGCAAATTATAATGAAATGACATAAAGATTATTTTGCATTAAATAATTTTGCGTGCCTCGTTGGTTTAGTGGTCGCAAACGCTACCGTGGATCGGGGTTACTTTAATCAATATTGAACTTAGAGGGTTCATATCTCTTAAATTTGTGGTTATAAAAATATAAAAAAAATGTCCAATAATCGTTTTTTTTATAACTCTCGATTCCTGTAATAATACGTGAGTAAATATCACTTTATAATGAGAAAAAAATAAAACTGACTGATCGAAGTTATACGTACGATGTGGGGTTACTTTGATACCCCCCTATTTTATTGCATAGTTACAAAGTAACCCCAATTATAATGCCAATACACTTTCAAAAATCAAAATCTGCCATCACGAAAAATAATCAACTTTTTTAATTAAAATTGTTAGTGAATTCCTCAGGAAACGATTTAACAGTTCTTCTGTGTTGCTTAGCTAGAAAAAAAAAAACTACCATGTTGCGTTTCATTTTACGTAATTAGCGATTTTATATGAAATGGAAGTTTTGACAAAACTCATCCCGCGAATCAATGTAACCCCGATCCACCGGTACCAATGAGAACAACACCCTGGGTTCAATTCACAGGTTGGGGATAGTGTTTTTGGGTTTTTCTATGCATTTCTAAGTAGCAGCATAGAATCTGGAATTGTGCACGGTGGACGGTAATTGGTTCGCCCATGAATTCCCGTTGTCCCCGTAGTCAACATCCCCGTTAAAGGGGCAAAGGGAATTTAATAAAATAATTACTTCCCGTTGTCCCCGTTAATTTATAGTAATATTTTTTTTTATATATTATTACTCACATGTTTGGTAAGCTTCTACCAAGTTATGAGAACCTGGTACTTCGGAGGCATAAAGCGTTTTCTAGCTAACAAACCTATCGTGTATTCCTGTTGTCCCCGTAGGCCATGGCCCCGTTAAAGGGGACAAAGGGAATTGAATAAAACAAATAAAATTACTTCCCGCTGTCCCCGTTAATTTATTGTAATATTTATTATTTTTAATATGATTACGCCTATGTTAGGTGAGCTCCTACCAAGTTATGACAACCTGGTACTTCGTGCAGGATACCAATTCCTAAAAAAAACTACTTATAAAGTAAACATTTCTTATTTGTTTCTATATTTTTATTTTAAAGCTAACAAAATACCTTTAATTTTTAGTTCTAGGATTTCCGCTACCCACGTTTAAAAAAGATATAAAAATTTAAAGTGGACAACGATACGTGAAACCTTAACTGTCTGTTGTCCGTATGGATATAACGGGGACAACGGTAAGGAAATTTTTGAGGTCCAGTTGTCCCGTGACGGGGACACAGATTACGGGGACAACGGGAATGCACGGGTTCGGCCCTTATTGGACATGAGACTTAAACTTAACTGGCGAAATTTGGACGCACTACATCTCTCAGGGAAAAGAAGGCGTGACGCTATATGTGACAAGTAATAAACTTTGAGTGGAAAAAAAAAACACTCAAAACTACACGTCCTTGTCTCCTAGGTCAACAATAATGAAATTCGTCCCCTTGTGTCACACCCACTGCGGGCTTTGTTAGCAGTTAGATTGATGTCCTGCATTGGCCTTGACTTTTATCACGCCTGATGGAGAGCAATGGATTAGGTCTATGGTACAGACGCCTGCACATCAAGCTACCCCAATGTGTCAAATTTCTTTGATAGATTTCATCTGTATTACATAAGCGTAAGGTTAATGTTCAATTGGGAAAATTTGACAGTTAAAGGTAGCTTGATGTGCTGGCGTCTGTGCCGTCCACAAGCTATAATGCCGTTAATTTGCATATTTATGATCGATTTTCGTTTTTTGATGCCACCAAAATTAGAAAAAAAATACTCTATCTTTCTGTCTAAGCAGTATTTTTCTACTATTTATGGATCCCGAGATAAAAAAATTAAAAGGTCGTTAACCTGCCTTGTTTACTACGCTAAAACGCAGGTAAGCAACATTACTAAAATAAAAAGTGACTAAGGGATTATAATTTACATTTTTACTAGAATTTTTACTACAGGGGCTTGTGGCTAAATAACAATAGCTGCACAGGTCGATCGACCAGGTTAAGCTACGCTTGCCGCGGTTGGTCCGTGGATGGGTGACCATCTTTACATACCAAGACCCCTCCGTGCCTCGGAAAACACGTTAAGCCGTTGGTCCCGGCTGTCATTTGTGGATCTTTGACAGTCGTTACGGGTCGTCAGAAGCCCGAAAGTCTGACAACCAGTTTTACCAAGGGGTATCGTATTACCCAGTAACTGGGTTGTGGAGCTCAGATAGGCAGTCGCTCCTTGTAAAATACTGGTGTTCAGTTGCATTCGGTTAGACCGGAAGCCGACCCCAACATAGTTGGGAAATGGCTAGGCTGTGACTGGAATTTTTACCATCTGTTGCATAACTAAATAGCATGCATTTCATAAATATTTTTGTGCGCTTTTTTTTTTCAAAGCTCGAAATATGATTTTTTTGGTTAACGGCATTTTAGCTTATGGACGGGAGTCTGATGGAACGAGTGTTCCCAGAAGATTCTTATCCACTGATGCTTTGAAGATTATGTGTGTTCTCTTAATTCTACTTACATGTCCATCATTGGGGAGTTGACGGGAGTGCCGTCTACCGTGTCCTCACTTTCTTCTGGTGTTGGCGTCATGGTCGAACGGGGGGGTGGTGTTACTTCTGTAATTAACAAAAAACATTATTAAACAAGTAGCGACATCTACATTGTCACGTGCGAACTCCGCATGACAGTGACGTCACGGAAAATCCTGCATCAAGCAGAGTTTGCCGCGCAACTGGCATAAATAAGTTACTCATCAATCCATACTAATATTAATAAATAAAGAGGAAAGATTTGATTGTTTTTTTGTTTGGATTGAATAGGCTCCGAAACTACTGAACCGATTTAAAAAATTATTTCACTGTTGGGAAGCTACACTATTCCCGGGTAGGGTTGCCAGATCAAAATATCGAAATTCCGGAGTAAATTCCGGACATTCGATAAAAATTCCTGACTTTCTTGTAAATATAAATATTTAATGACATTAAAATGAATAATAACATACAATGTTGATTGTTTGTTACTTTTGATTTCTAAAAAAAATACTGTCATAAAATTGTTGAAATTCCGGACGGTTTAGGATTCCCTCCGCATTCCGGACACAGACCTATATTACCGGACATGTCCGGAAAATTCCGGACGTATGGCAACCCTATTCCCGGGTGACACAGGCTATATTTGACCCCCGTATTCCCACGGGAACGGGAATCGTGTCCGACAGAGGTAGTATCAGTGACGAGCAGTTAGACTCTAATCTACACGCACAACGTTATTGAGTGAGATGCAGGAACACATATAGCAAAACAGGCGCGTAAAAAATAAGAAAAGTCCTTCGGAAAATCGGGTTTTATGAAAAAACCACCGCATAATCGTCGTTGATTGAACTTTTCGATAATTGAGCTTTGTCAGAACCGTCTTGGTTTTGGAGATTTTACAGTTCTTTTAATTTTTTATGTACACATTGTCGAACAGTGGAGTAATACACTCCCGAAGTTTGTATGTTAAAAATGTCGATGCGATGCAATTTAGACACAATTTCTTACCGTCCATCACTGCAGGTGAACAACTCTTGCTTCTCACGACCTCAGGAGACAGTAGCTCCGGGCCTGAGGGCTCTGATGATGTGTCCAGTACTATTGGTACTGGAGTGGGCAGAGGAGATGTTTCCTGAAAAAAACATGGTGGAGGTCAGATACACTCATCGTTTTACGTCTATGTTCTCCGAACTACTTCTGCACACCTACATATTCTTAATAGCATAATTCAGCCTATATTGTTCCCACTGATGGGACACAGGCCTCTAGTCAATGAGAGAGTGTTGTGGGGCGTGAGTTCGAAGCCAGACAGGCGACTTTGTGGATTCACCGTAACATCCCGAACATCGTCAGTTTATGATCTATCTCGGAAAGTTACAAAATATCGAAACATTGTGAACTGCAAAAACTATTTACAATTTAACACACTATTTTTTGATAGTTTATAATCTGTCCATCAAATTGTGAACTGGTATCAAGACGGATAGTACCTTGCGCTATTACTAAATAGTCAAGTAACTGCCGCTACCTTGGAAGTAGCGCTCGCCGGCCGCTGCCGCGGCACCGCTCGCTTTGCTCGCTCGGCTCGCGCGCGGTTGATCGCAGTTCTAACCTAACCTATTCGGTCGGGGTGCTATTGTAAGCAGTACGGTGTAGTTTACAATTTATCGACAGTTTTTAATCTCGCGAGATAGATTATAAGCTAACGGTGTTCACAATCATATGGTATTTAAACACATGATTGTACTCATCTTTACAAACAACTTACCCAAAGAAACGAGTTCTTTTTTTAAATTTATCTACCTTGTTGACCCTAATTTTAGTACCCCAATAGAATATTGAGTACCTAACAAGAATAATAGTTAAAAAATGAATCCACTTCTCAATCATACATAATCAAACTCAATATTCTAGTAGGGTAATAAAATTGGGATCAACAAGGTAGATAATTTTAAAAAACTCGTTTCTTTGTGAAACATGTTTGTTTTGATGAGGACAATCATGTGTTTTTAATATCAGTCACTAATTACCAGTCACCCTATTTAATTTCATCACCACTGCTCTCAAAGCGGTGAAGGAAAACATCGTGAGGAAACCGGCATGTCCTAGAACCAAAAATTCGAAGACTCATGTGACATCTACCATTTCGCACTGGGCCCGCGTGGTGGATTACAGCCTAAGAGATTAGGCCAATCTATTAAATTCCTTTTTGAAAATTCGTCACATTGACATATGTACATATTTATATTTGACACTGTTTGGTTTAACGTTTTTCTTTACCGTTTTGAAAGCAGTGGTGATGAAATAATTTACACAAAGTAAAGCGCCTGTTTGGGTTCGAACCGACGACCTACAACTGGTAAGTTGCAGCCGTTTTCACTAAGACACACTAAGACACTCTTGTAAACTGCAGTTAATTTTGTTTTAATAACCTTCGAAAAATTACGTACAGGATATGCTCAACTCATGGTTACAGTTCGCGCACTAGTTAAAATTGTATCCCGTATGAATGAATAGTTAACGATGTTTTGTAAGTAGGCGTCTATCGATAGACGCCTACTTACAAATTCGAATCGTCTGCATGGCGCCGACTGTATTTAACAAATTGTCTAAACTTTGGAAAGAGCTAAAGTGACGATTAAGAATGTTTCTTTCGCAAAAGGCATTTTAAAGTGTCTCCGAATTGCTAGACGAAAAAGTTTTTGTTTGATTGAATATTTATATATATTATATTCTTGACACTAATATTTTTTTATGAAGATGGAATTTTGACATTATAACATAATTTCATTACTAATTTATAAGTTTCTAAATCATAAACTATGTAAATGCCTATTCCAGGTATTTTTTTGATTTTTGTTATAGGTATTTTTTTTATTAAGGAAATATTTGTATGCCGATATTTACGGCACCGTGTGATGCCGGACATAAAAGAATAGCACCATCCCATTTCTTCCCGTGGGTGTCGTAGAAGGCGACTAATGCCCGGTTTCTGAAGTTCCCAGTTAAACTCCCAATAGCTATTGATTCAATAAAGTTATGTATAAGATAAACGTCGGTTAACTGTCACTGGGTTTCTGAATCCGCAACAAGCCATTCAATAACTATGCAACCCATAACTAGTTCCTTAGTTGGCGCTAGATGGGTCTGTTGAGGATATCGGCTTTAAAATTAGTTTTTGGACGCAGATGTTGTCACAATGTGATGTCGACATCATTGTCTCCTTTTTTTTTTCAAAGAAACGTTCCTATTTTTATTATTTTAAGTAAAAAGTCTATTTGTCTGTCCAATCGTTTGTGCTTCTTTTGAAAAAAAAAAACTGACAATGGACATTTGCGATGCATAACGGGAATCGGGAGCTAGAGCAGGTCTGATCATAATATTCTTATATCTCAATCTATATTATCCCAATTCAAATTCCTCATCCGTAAATATTTCGAAAGGATTTCTCCTACGTATTAAGTATCTGGATACCTAATGATGTTTTAAAAATCAATAATATGATAGTCTGTTATAGAGCTGCTTGTATTCATTATACTAAAACTCATTGTTTTTAGATTTTAATACTTAGCTTTTACTGGCCATTTAATACACGTTATAAGTTTAACTCAATTTTTAAATATTTTGGCTACGAAATGAAACGTCAAATAGTTATGGAACCGATAAACGGCCAACATTGGTCAGTTAAGTTAACCTGAGTATAAACGGAGTTTATCTTACATTGCGGTGTTCGGAAACGCACTTTCGCCAGTTATCGAACCAATAGCGCTATTGAATAAATAAACTGCCGATACGAGTAGCTCAGAAACCGGGCATAAGGGACTTACTAGAGAATGGATAGCAGCGTTCTCTATGCATTTTACCACCATATTGCGATCGCCAACCCGCCTGCCAAGCGTGGCGATTATAGCAAATCCCATATCCAGCAGTGAACGTCTTTAAGCTGATATGATGAAGATGATTTACGGCTAAACATGAATGGACTCAAACGATGTATCTTTTTTCTTGCATGTTCTTGTATACAATTTTTAGACAAATAAAACAATCTTATCTAATCTTATCTTTGACCACTCTTCTCGCCACATCAGTGCCTGTGCGAAGAGAGCGAGTCGCTAGTCATGGTATAAAACTCACCTTCTTTATCATAGGAGGCATAATGCCCTCGTCTCTGCTTGCCTTCCGTTTTAGTAGGTCAAAACTACTGGATATTGAACGCCTCGCTTTTGAGAAGATAGTGCTGCCACCCAGGTACTGGTTCAGGAACTCTGACCTGAAGAGAAATGGACAGAAATTTTTGAAAGTCAGAAATTACTTTCATTATTTGTACTAAAAACTTCTTTAGCGTTCTGTATTTAAAGTTGATTTTTGAGTGACTATATGCAATATTGTGAAAGTATCCTGAATATAATTATATACCTAATGGTTGCAATAGAATTTAAACTTTCTCATGAATGACATTAAGTCTGTGGTTGCAAAACACAATCATTTATCTAATTGTACTTGAACGAAGTACTTTAGTGTTCTGTATTTAAAGTTGATTTTTGAATGATTTTTTTCTAACATAATTATTATGAAAAGATCCAAATTGTTAGTCGGTTATACAAAAAAATAATAATCAGCTGTTCCATAAATTTTGAACGCGTAGGTACTGCACTTTTCTATGAAACAGCTGATTTTTTTGTGTATAACCGACGAAATATTTCTGCGCTGGGGGTCTAGAATGATATGCTGAATTCATGGTTACAGTTTGCGCACTGGTTAAAAATGTATCCTGTATAAATATTTGTTTTACTGAATGTAACCGTGTGCAGTTCATGTAGGTACTGCTAACCTATTCTCAGCAGTGTCGTGAACATGTCGTGTCTGCTTCGCTTCACAGTGCGCTCTCAGCAACATCATCAGGAATGCGTTGTGCTCACCCGTCTGTGATAGAAAGTGAAAGTGTTAAACTATGGTACGTTTATGAGAAATGATTTTTAACCCCCGACGCAAAAACGATGGGGTGTTATAAGTTTGACGTGTCTGTGTGTGTGTGTGTATGTGTGTGTGTGTCTGTCTGAGGCAACGTAGCTCCCGAATGGATGAACCGATTTTGATTTTGTTTTATTTTATTTGAAAGGTGTATTAGTCGGGAGCGTTCTTAGACATGTTTCATCAAAATCGGTTCTTCCGTTTGAAGATTATCAGCTCTTTTCTGGTTGATGAAGTGATTTGAGCATCTTCCACGGGGCTGATCAACTCGAAATTTTGTATTCTATTACTTCAATGATATTAGACGAACAAGGTAACATTGAAATGATGCTGGAGTAACACCTGAAATTTCCAGGATGCCCAAGTTACTCACCAACAAACAGCAAAAGTATCGTGTTTGGGCTCATTGAAAAAGTCTCAATGCATAGATTATAGATAAATAGTGATCAGGACGAGGAATGAGGATAAATTAGTAACAAACTTCACCGTGGGAAAAATACGCAACGATGCGCAGATTTAAGCGAGCGAGACATTTTGTTTAATAAAAAGGAGGAAATAAAAATTAAATTTAAAATTTAAAAAACCCCCGACCCTAACAAAAACTCTAAAACTCGGTCAATGAAAACGCCAAACAGAGGCCTCGCATTTTCATTAGCCGTCCCCCGCCTTTACAATGCCTTGATCAAAATATTACCTTCATCTTAAAAAGGCCTATAAATGTTATTATTTTTACTTTTTAGAGTTTTTGTTAGGGTCGGGGGTTTTTTAAATTTTTAATTTAATTTTTATATTTCTGTAAGTAGGTTTGTACAAACACGTCAATCATGTTTTTAAATCTAGATGAGGTCGGCGTTTCCTATCTGACTACCCTGAGAAGAAAGGCCGAAACAAACTCAGAGGTCACAGTCTCTTTTAAAGTCCAGACATAACCTTGGTCAGATCATATGAAGACCATGAAGATTGCGGTCTGAAATGGTCTTTTGAGGATAGAACCACACAGATTGAGTAAAAATGAAATAAAAATGAGCTGATCCATACATTTATGTTCGCATAACACGACCATTTCTTCCCGTGAGTGTCGTAAGAGGCGACTAACGGACTTACTAGAGAATGGGCAGCAACGTTCTCCATGCATGTTACTGCCATACTGCGATCGCCAACCCGCCTGCCAAGCGTGGCGATTATGGCAAACCCCCCTGTTAGGGGAGGCCTATGTCCAGCAGTGGACGACTTTCGGCTGAAATAACGATGATGAACACGACAGAATGTATATGGATCAGCTTATTTTTTTTTTTTTCACAATTTCAGCGTTGATCCTAAGGTAAAAGTTGTCCATGATAATGAGTACTTACATTGACCCTTTAAAATGATCGAAATGTAACGGAGATGCGAAATACTGGGCCCAGCAGTTAACTAGTTGAATAGAGCGGCGTGCAATGATCGTTGATATAACGATTTCGCATGACGGGAACCTCGTGAAAGCCGAGAAAGATAAACAAATCAAGTATCTTGACTTGGCTCGCGAGGTTGTCGACATGTGGGATGTGGACTCAGCGATCATTGTACCGATAGTGGTTACAGCCAATGGCATTATAGCCAAGAACCTCGACCAACATCTTAGGAGGCTCTCGTTGGGCAGCTGGATCAAGGGCTTGATCCAGAAAGCGGTACTCCTGGACACGGCTCGCATCGTTAGGAGGTTCCTCTCTCTGGAGCCCTGACCGCCGCACTATGGGCCAGAACGGTGCGTACCGTCTCAAAAATCTGTAACTTTTTTGTTGATTGAAGTAAATAGCTGAAATTTGGCACGTAGTATCTCCAGAGTATATAGAATCCAATAGTGACACATTTATTGTCAAAACTTTAATTATTAATATTTAAAAAATAAACAAAAATAAAAATGTATTTTTTTAATATTAAACCATAGTTTGTTTAACTTATTGAATTATAATTTTACAGTTTTATGATATCAAACCTATTTTCTTTTATTTTATAGGTATTACATATAAATCTTACATTTAAATAAATGACAAATATGGTATAAATCCACTCTAAAAATATATTTTACAATTAATGTAGGTACGTAATTACTTCTATTTAAATAGCTAAGAGGCTCTTAGCTTCGTCTAACAATTCCTTGGAAATAGTGACTGATGGTTTTCTGATACTTGATATATAAGGATCTGACGTAAATAGAAGACCATGAAATACGTCTTGATTCGTTGCGGACCTAGAGCATTTTCTAGCGTGATGCAATCTGAATTTTTTGTAATCTTTATTACGAGATTCTTGGGCATCCTCAGATAAATTACCAATGGGCAGAACAGCAAAATGTCTTATTATACTTTCCCCATGTATTAAGATTTTATGTACTGAAGAAGGCATATTATACCACATATATTTTGTTACGTATAGTTGTGCGGTTGTGCGAGTATATTCACCAAATTTTTCTGGATTTACAGCAATACCGGATGCCAAAGTTTGAAGAATAACATAGAACCTTTTAATAAGTTCCTCGTCAACTCCTGTAATTTCTGAAGCGCAATAGTAGTTCTCAAAAAAACGCCGAGCTGTATTACCGTCATTGCTGTTTCCACTTCCTTGTCGGGGCTTATCAACGTGCAATCCCATTCGGCTTCGAAATAAACTTTGTACAAGCTTTTTCTTGTCTTCTTTACTTTTTTTATCTTCTGGAGTTCTCGCAGCCCATTTTTTAAATGAAAGGTTATATGAAATATGTAAAATTAACTCCATGCACCTGATCCACGCGTGCAACGTAGACAAACCGTATTCGTAAGCATTTATATTATCTGGCTTTGATTCAATCTTCTCCAAATTATTCATTTCGCTTGGTTTAGCCCCACATACTGTACAAACAGCTCCAGAACTTGTGTCAGTTAGAACTTGTGTAACTTTTCCATCCACCATAGTTAGAAATAGGTCGTGACTTATTTCAATTACCTGCTCCTCCTTGTGTATCTTTGAAGTTTGCAAATTATTAATTTGACCCCGAATATCACCAACCACTGATCGGGTTTTCTCGGGGGTTTCTTTTGCAAATTCCATCAGGATTGGTCGGCAATAACGAATAGACGAACAAGCCGAATTTTGCCAAATTACCTCATTTGTTTCTGTGTCAGTCAGCTTTATTGGTACCAAAGACGCTATAAATAAGTTTGCATCTGAGACTAAATCATTCTCACCTGATAAAACTTGTTTATATTCACTTTGCCCCGATGACCCATCACATCCCCACTTGGTAAACAATTTAAGAGATTTTCTTGTTGAGTTGTAAACATTTTCAATCTTTAAGATGCGAGCAGAAGTGTGGTCCAGCAAATCTTGTAGATTTACTTTGGCACTTATATCGGTTATTTGAATGCTGGATGGTGGAGGATAACACAGTTTTTTGGCGTTTGTCAGTATATTATATGATGGCAGTATGTCGAAGTTTTTGTTAATCAGACTTGCTCGAAGTAATCCGTATTGTGATTTCGAAAGATCTAAATCTGCAAATATACTTAAAGCTTCATCCACCGTAAAATCTGTTGCATTGCGACTTTCATGCAATAATTTTTCCTTCATGATCCTTTTTTCATTTCTATCACAACTCCGCATCATTGTAACATTCGTTGCTTCTTCGAATTCTCCTTCAGACCGCAATCCTTGAACGTATGCATTATGTATATACTCGATTCCATATTCTTGTACCAACTCCATATTCTTCCTTTTTTTCGATTTCTCTGATAGATCTTCATAAGACTTTGGCGGACGTCCACGTTCTCCAGATGTTGTAGGTGTAATATCCAACGGTGCTTCTTCGAATTGTACCTTAAATTCACCGTCTAACCACGATGTATTTTTATTAAAGAAACGTTCTTTAGTTCGGTTAGATTTGGTCCACCGATCGTTAAACGCTGTTATAAGCCATTTTTGAATACGGTTCACAACTAATTCACTTTTTTCAGACGACAAATGGTGGTGTTCTTCTAAGTAATTTTGAATATCTTCTGATTTTGTTCCATGATCAATGAAAAATTCGCATAATACTCGCCGAGGCACAACAAATTCACTCATTTTATTTTTACTTCAAACTACTACTTTTTTACCGAGGTTGGTGAAGACTATAATATGTCAAAGCACACTAAAGTACTGGTAAATGACAACGTAAATAAATAACTTTTATACTGAAATTTCGTGTGAAAAAATATTATTGTCTAGTGCATTATCACGTTCCTAACCACTATCTACGAAGGTGGTTAGTAGTACTGATAAAATGTACAATAACAACTTTAACTACCATTTCCTCCCTTTTCCTTCACCGCGATAGAGAAATACATAAACTACATGATAAACATGTTATTCACACAGTGATAACAAAACATTAACCACATCTGACCGAACGATAAAAAAAAAATACATTACCCAATACTCCCACCTTACCTAAAGATTAAGTAAATAGATAATTTTAAGAAAAAAGTAATCTAAATATCCAAAAATCTCATCAATCACAACTAAAATCATTTTTGGTATATTTTGTATTTTCCCCCCATCAGGCATTTTTCGTTTCATTTCAAGGGGGGCAGATTCGGGCAATTTTTTTTTTTTGCCCTAACTTCTTTATTAGCTGCTCTATGTGATGCTATCAAAATTACGACATGGGCAGACATTGCTAACTGCCAAAAGTCTATGTAAAGTTTCTAATAAGGATAAAATATTAGGTTCTAAAAAAATATTTATATACCTCCCCAGTTTTCACATAATGGTCCACTTAAATATTTTTTAAATAGAATACTTCATAACCATTCTAACCATATATCACACTTAAAAATTTGCTGTGAAAATAATGAAAATGTGACCATGTAAACTGGTGAAATTGTGTTCTACATAATTGACATAACTTTGAGCGTCAACTTGCAAGCCTTAGTCTAATAGTAAAAATGAGAAATAGTATATTTTAACTGCTGTATAATATGCATTGGACATTCAGTTAGACATGTGCATTAACACAATATTTAATATAGAACATTACGAAAACCTATTTTTGAGACGGTACGCACGGTTCTGGCCCATAGTGCGCCGGTAGCTTGGACCCTGTTCCCGATACCGGTGGGCTACTATTTTTAAATAACGCTATTACGACTTACTTCGCCTTTATAGAGAAACGATGGTAGGTATATTTTTTGGTCGAAAAAAGAAGTTTGCGTTACATTCTTAATGTCAATTGTCTCAATTTCACTTGTACAGTAAAAAAAGTATTTATAAAAATAAATCTTTTAGTTTCTAACGTTTAGTCACAGCAATTTTCAACGTGTTTCCTATTCATTAAAATTGGAACACTGCGCCTTCGTTATTCAAGGCTCACAGAAAAGGGACAGCTATATTGGCCACAGTCGCTTTATCTTATAGCGGCACTACAAATAAAAATGCTTCGCAACAACATCCAAGAAACGCAAAAGGAAAAGTGGCGCCATCTACAATGCCACAGGCGAACTATCTAAGAAATTCTACATCGCGCAATCAGAGTTTACCACGACACCCAGATAGGTACAAAATCCCGACATCAACTGTCGGGCAGTTGCCCACCAGACAATATCCGTCTGGTCGGAGGATCCTCCCTTTTCAATAGAGGATGAGCGAACTTTACACCCTGTTCCTCATACCTCTAAAATCTCTTTCGATTGGACACTTTTGTGGGGTCACCCTCAGTTCATTATCTGTGTCTAAGGATCGTGCCGATATGAAAGAAGAAGGTTGAATGCAAAGACATAAGACTGCTTACCTCATACATATGATTGGTACCACCCTGATACTTGGTGATGATGAGCTCCTGCTCCTCATCAGGAAGCTGTTCTATGCGACGAAGGATAAAGGCATGTGTCTTCTTGTCGTTCATACCTGAAAACATAATTGATAAAATTATGTAATAAAAGAGCTCTTGGTTGAGGCGTTTTTTTTTTTCTCACTTTTACTAACTAAAACCCACCCGTGTTCCCTCAGTATCCCGTATGCTAGGGGCGGCGGTATCCCTTTCGAACGAACTCGCACCCCTGGCAGGCATCGGCCCTTGCGGGCCCCATCACGTTTGTGCTGACATCTCTTTGAGACGCGCGTGGAACACAACGCGCCGTCGACCTGGGCTTGGTTCTTACCGGACAGCGAGCTACCCATTACTCGCCGTCGGCAAGCTCACGCCTACGGTGGCCGGAAATCAGCCTGGGATTCCCGACGCCCAGGGCGTCTCCTGCGGCGGCTAGACTGCCTCTCCCTCACGTGCGCCGCCTCCCTCTTCGCGAGCATCACTGCTTCGCTGAAGGAGGTGACGGCTCCCCATGCCCTCTCGATCCGTACCATGGCCTGGACCAGGGCCGGACGCGAGAGATCGGCGCCGCCGATCGCCTCCACGAGGATGGTTGAGGCGGTTAGATTAGCATTCGGTCCACGTAAAATACTGTTATTCTGCTGCATCCAGTTAGACAGAAAGCGTTTTTTTGGTCCAGGATGAAAAATCCTCATGGATGTTCACCGTCCTGGGGCGGGCGGAGTTGTCTGTCAGACTCTATACTGACTAAAAACCACCCCGGTGTTCCCTTCCCAAACTTGGACCGGGGATCATGGGAACTTGTGGGCCTTCCACGAGGCCCGGGACACTGGAACCTAACGCCATTTTTTTTTTTTAAAGTTTAGTCAAATGGAGCAGATCTATCAGTCTTACTCAGGGGTACCTACCGCGTTACCCAGATCTAGAGGAAAGATAGGATTTATATAGGTTGCTGCATCCGGTTAGTCTAGAAGCCAACCTCTATATATGTAGTTGGGAAAAGGCTAGTAAGATGATTGGTCGTACCTTCAATATCGTGGCACAGCCGATGGTACCACAGCATGGGACAGTGTTCACATGTCATGTTCGGCGACTTCTCACGGGTCTTCTTCAGAAGGTCGGCGTGCGCTACAAATGCTTGTTTGATGGCTGAAACAAGATATGTTGTGGTTTTTTAATAATTGTAGATTTGTAAGATATTTTATGGAGGTAAGTAGTGGTGGCCAGTGGCAATGGGGTATTTTCCAATTTGATAAAAACTACATTAATTTGAAGATTGGGACGATATATTAAACAGAAAAATAAAAATAAATTTATTTATATCCATTTTCTTCATTATAAACGATAAAAATCCAATTTCTTTTTCGTTGTTTTGAATTTACCGCGAAAACGCTCCTTACGATGACTTTTATCACGTGACATCATGACGTCAGCTTTGTGTAAACAGCACCAGTACAAATACTTAGTTTGGCGCAAGTATTTGTGCACAGAGGCACCGCACACCAATGATTTCACTTTCTATCCATAAAAATCTTGTTAATAGGGTATTTTCCGATTTCATAAAAACTATTTTAATATGAAGATTGGGACGATATATTGAACAGAAAAATAAAAATAAATTTATTAGTACACATTTTTTCAATTAAAAACGATTAAAATCTAATTTATTTTTCGTTGTTTTGAATTTACCGCCAAAACGCTCCTTACGATGACTTCTCATCACGTGACATCGTGACGTCAACTTTGTGTAAACGGCACCTGTACAAATACCTAGTTTGCCGCCGTTTTAGACGTATTTGTGCACAGAGGCACCGTACGCCAGTAATTCCACTTTAAATCCATTAAAAATCTTGTTAATTATAAACTCGACATTCACTTATTTACTTACTAACTACTTTAGTTTACACAAAGTTGACGTCACGTGATAAAAAGTCATCGTGAGACGCGTTTTGGCGGTAAATCCAAAACAACGAAAAATAAATTTGGTTTAAATCGTTTTTAATTGAGAGAATGGATAGAAATCAATTTATTTTTATTTTTCTGTTAAATATCTCGTTCCAATCTTCAAATTAGAATAGTTTTTGAAAAATTGGAAAATACCCTATTATAAACACGACACTCACTTGTTTACTTACTTACTACTTTAGTTTACACAAAGTTGACATCACGTGGTAAAAAGTCATCGTAAGAAGCGTTTTGGCGGTAAATTCAAAACAACGAAAAATAAATTTGGTTTAACTCGTTTTTAATTGAGAAAATGGATAAATCAATTTACTTTTATTTTTCTGTTACATATTTCGTCCCAATCTTCAAATTAGAATAGTTTTTAATAAATTGGAAAATACCCTATGGCCGAGACCTACGATTTGCAGTAGGCTTAGTATGACTCTTTCTGTTTCTACGAAGAATAGAAAGTGCTTTATCAATACAAAGTGACATTTCGTTGCTCCATTTTTGACATCGTACAGTAGATATCGTTCTACAATCTGTCATTTTGTCTTTTGTTTCTAACGATCTTTGTCTAGGTCCTTATAAATGTAGACTATTTCTGAAGAATATTTCTTCCCAAACTGTCAAAATCACACTGACAAAAATCTACTCGACGGCCACAAAGTATATACGATTATCTACAAAATCATGATTCGTTTAGAACGCATAACTGTGATATTAATAGAAAAACATAGCTATCTTCTTCTTACATCATTTAGTTAATAGTCATGTTTATTTTTCCGTCGACAAATCGTTGCTCGTGCTAAGCCTGCTGGTCGTAGATCCGAACCTGAACACGCGCTTTAAGTACTTTGTGTAAATTATTTCATCACCACTGCTTTCGAAACGGTGAAGGAAAACATCGTGAGGAAACCGGAATGTTCTAGAACCGAGCATTCGAAGACATATGACATCTACCAACCCGCACAGGGCCCGCGCGGTGGATTACGGCACACTCTCTCTCACAGAGAGGAAGCGTGTGTCCCACTAATGGGAACAGTATAGGATAATTATTATGATGAAGAAATTAAAGCGTTCGCTCGCCAACTATTAAACAAAACTGGTGAATGTGTGTATGCTACATCTCTTGCCCATACATTAGGGCAGGGGTCGGCAACCTGCAGCTCTTTGGATGTGACGCTGCGGCTCTTTAGTTCCATTCGCAAATATTATTTATTTTCCCTTCATCTGGCGAGCTACCAAATAAAAATAATGGCGTTTGCAAATGGCGCAGACTAGGCCACGCCCCTTTTCGATCACCCTGCGTTTAAACCCCGATTTAACGCAATTTTACTATGAAACCAATAATAACTACGACTTGTTTCGTAATCTGTATGATATGTTAAATTTTGGTGGCTCTTTAAAAACTTTCATAAATTGACTCTTACTCATACACTACATTACTCTTCAGGCTCAAAAGGTTGCCGACCCCTGCCTTAGGGGATTACAGGGATGATATTATGTAAGATACACATTTTTCTTTTTACAGACGGCTAGTGTTTGAAGTCAGGTTTGGTATACGTAAACTTTGGCAGAAAGAGGAACTTCAGCTATCATTGCTTTAAATTATAGAGGTATGAGGAACAGGGTGTAAAGTTCACTTATACTTTATGGAAAGGGAAGGATCCGCCGACCAGACGGGTGTTGTGTCTGGTGGGCAACTGCCCGACGGTTGATGTTGGGACGTTGTTTATACAGGTAAACAACGTTGTCACTTAAAAATTACGCGCGAGAAATGAGCGACGCTACGACGCGGCATTACGTGCGCTCGCTAGCGAGTTTGACAGCTAACTGACCGGGGTCGCGACCCGTGTATCGGAGTCGGGCCACGCGGCATGGTCCCAGTGCCCGCCCCCTCCCCCTATTGAGACGCAATTTTGTTGCCCTCGCGCGTAGGGTGAAATGTTCTTGTGGATAAAAGCAGTTTTTTTTTCATTGATTTTACGTTTTATAAACGAAACCAAACCACTGGTTCCACGGATAACTGTGTTTACCCTTACAGCCTGTATGATAGTTGCGCGGTAAGTTCTGCATGCGCGATGCATGACTTTGCGTGACGTAACGTCATGTGTAATTCGCATATGACGATGCAGAAGCCGCCACAGACTAAAGAGTGATTTCAGAAATCGAAGGAACATTTGCAGGCAGTGGAACTTAGACAAGGGAATTAATTTGCAGTGACTATAAACATAGATACTATGACAAAGATGACAACTAACAGAAATAGGTACTTACCATTGATAAGCTCTAGAGCCACAGAGTCACTCTCACACTTAAACACGTAACAAGCATACGTGTCGTTCGTCTCGCGGCACACGAACCCGAAGTGTTCCTTGTTCAGTCTGCCGAGCACGCACGAAGCCACATCCTTGAACCCGCGATGGAGCAGAATCTGCTTTCTATCTGGACTTATTAGACGGAGTTCTGCGCGACCGACCTAGAAGAAAAAAAAGAAGGATGAATTAAAGATTGTTAAGAGAAAATAGTATAGAAAGAGCGAGGATTTTTAGCCTAACGAATGGCTGAAAATCCAATCCGTAATAAAATTGAAATGTCTCAGCTCGATTTTGTCTCGTCCGTGCTGTAAACGCATCAATAACGTAGTTTCAAATGCTGGAGATGATCAATTGGGCCTCGCTAAATTAATCAATTCATATTTTTTCAGTCTTGAGCTAGTATTTCCATGAATCAAACGTCATATATATTTGTACTTATTGTTATACTAATTAAGTATTCGAGCTAACTTGTTATATGCACGTGTTTCTGTGATAGTGAAATGCTGCCTCTTTCTTTTCTATTAATAATCAATAGAAGCCGAAGCCCGTATGAGGAGTTAGAAAAACTGGTGACACACACTTACCTTTGAGTTAAACATGTGACATGTGTGTGTGTGGCATTAATGTTCCTTTCATGATGATTTACCTTAGTATTCAATCAAACTTAGACAACTAAAGATACACCCTACACACATACACACATAGGTACATACATTCACACATACACATATGTCACTTTAGAGAACTGGAAGATCTTATCCTAATTTATTCATTATTAATTATTCATAATTCAATAATTAATCACAATATCATTATTTAATTTAATTTCATAATTCAAAATAATAGGAATTAAATGTAGTTATTAATATTTTAGTTAAATAGTTAATGTATTTACTTACTTTTACTTTAGATTATTTTATAACTTTTTAATTTAATTTTATTGCTTTAATTTTATTATCAATGTTGGAACACCGACGTCTCCTCTCTCGGAGGTGGGTGCTAATGGCTGCAACACAGTTTTTTAAACTATCGTAGCTGTTAACGAACACTAAAAATTTGTAAACCTCTTTCTAGTTCCAATAAATATTTGATTTGAAAATATTTGATTTGATTTGATAGAAAAATGACGTTGAATGAAAATACGAGTTGTCCGGTTTGGTGTTTAAGTATTACGAACAAAGCGTGCGAAACGACATATTTAATAATGTACCTGAAACAGCATAGTCCTATTCTGTTCTCCAATCAGCTGAGCAATAGGCGTCTTCAAATTAATAGTCCCAATAGAAGCCGATCGATCCCTCAAAAACGGCTTGTTTTCATTCAAAGTCTTCCTCTCAGTCACCACCGGCTTCCTGTTAATCTCTTGAAAACTCATCGGGGCAGGACTATCGTCCCGACTTTTCTGGTTATCTAAAAACGGATCTTGGGTCTTGGAATCAATTTTGGCGTCTTCAATTTTAGTTTTCTGACAAAATTCAGTAATAGACGACGCAGTTTCTGATATGACGGAGTAAATATCTGATTTATCTTCTTCCTTTACTGTGTCTAGATTATTTTTAGGCACGTTTAGGATTAAAACGTTAGGTTCTAAGGGAGTTGGAGTAGGCTTTCTAATAACTTGTGTTTCTTTAGTATACGTTTCAGCTCGTTCTTTCGTGAACATGTCGAATTCCTCGTCAATTTTCTTCGGGTCTGGTTTTGGTTGTATATTAAGTGTTTCTGCACTTGCCCATGTTTTTCCCTTATCAGGTTCTAGGGGCGTTGTACTGTGTGTCATGATCTTTTTGCTGTTCTTGATAAAAAGCTCGTGTGGTGGTGGAGAGTTGTTTTCTTGGTCGAGGTTTTCTTTTGAATCTCCGCTGTAGATTGAGGTCTGAAAGGAAGAATGGATAGTCATTTTAGATTATATTCTACCACACACTGATTTAATTTCGGATCTGTTTGGTGCTTTTAACTCAAACCTCGTACCGGGTTTTCATGGTCTTAAATAGCTCATAATAGACTCCTGATACATAACAGTGTAATTTGACTTCTATTAAACCTACCTCAGGTTTATTAAAAGTCAAATTACACTGTTTCGAGTTAAAAAACTACGTTATGTCTCATAGAATTCAAGCAAAGCTTTTCAACATTTTACCCAAATCTCTTTTCTATAGAGCCATGCCATGGTAA
The DNA here is from genome assembly GCA_949987655.1 of Polymixis flavicincta. NCBI lineage: Eukaryota > Metazoa > Arthropoda > Insecta > Lepidoptera > Noctuidae > Polymixis > Polymixis flavicincta. The sequence goes on from OX465199.1 coordinate 5,673,010, forward strand.
TGAAGTCCCAAACAAATATTTCCAGAAAAAGTCACAAATATAGGTATTAACGATGGTTATTGGGCATATAGTATAAATAGTTATGTGTATAATAATTTACTTATGTATATTTTCCTATTTAATACAAATTATCGTTATTTGCAATTGACATAATGAAGTCTTTTAACAACACATGTAAATATTTTCTGCGAATGAGTTGATTGATAGTGTTGTACTTTGACCGTCAGTCTATTTTAAACATCAAAAATGTGTGTCATCTGCAAAAAAGACATCTTCAATTCATTTTGAAGTAATTGGGGTAAATATTAATGTAAACTCAAAAGAGGAATGGACCCAATATCGAGCCTTGAGAAACGCTCATTTTCAATTCAGACCCTAATGAGTTATGACGTTTACTTGAACTATAACCTTTATATCTTTCCGGTATGATCGCAGTAAATCAAAATCTGTAGTTCTAATCCTATAGTGCTCTAGTTTCAGCAGAAGTGTCTCATGGTTTATGCAGTCAAACGCCTTACATAGGTCGCAAAAGATTCCAATGGCAATTTGTGTGCCTTCCCAGGCATTAAAAATGTTCTTATTGTTATTTGTTCCTTACCCCAGTAGAAGACAGCAAGCTATGTCTTCGCTGTTTAACCGCTTTCTCGGCCTCATGTTGAGCGAACTTGTTGAGGGCATCGTCGATCAAAGACTCCGGTACCTTGCGCTGAGATATTCTAACCTTGCCGATGTATAAGACCTGGAAAATTAAAAAAATAATAAGTGAAACCTTGACGTTTTTTTGAATACTTATAAAGGCGAGTTATTGAATTTTTGTTAATGTACGTGAACGTACCGGATATCGACGTGCAACCTGTTACCATGGGTTCAGTACATGATTCTGAACCTACCTAATATTGAAGATATATAACATAATATAACATATTTTGCCATATTGACATACGCGGTCAAGATATCACTCTTCTATGAAACAGCAGATTTTTTTTGATAATCTGATTACAGCCTTCTTCCTTTTACAGTGAGGAGGTCTGTGTCCCGGCACTGAGACCATTATAGGCTGAATATGATGGTCAAGTATGCACGGCTACACATCAAGCTATATATTTCCAGTTTACGCTGATCTCGCACTGTACTGAAATCCTATAAAATGCAAGATCAACTTATAATGGAATGATAGGAGCTAATAAGTTAAGTTTGATTATGTTTATTTTTTTATTTTGATTTGTGTTACTTTATATTTTTACAGTTTAGATTAAGTTTATTTTCTAATTATTTGGAGTATGTATGCAAACCACTATTTTATTGGGGTTTTCCTGTAAATATAGTGTGTGTAAGTTGAATAAATAAATAAATAATGGAAATGTATAGCTTGATGTGTAGCCGTGTGCACCAAACATGTTTCTCAATGACCGGGAGCATAACTGACTCTTCTTTTTTATGTGGGTGGGAAATCACCAAATAACTTCTCCCGCTCTGGGTGGAGCAGGAGGGCGTGTTGAACTTTTACTGACTAAAACCCACGCGTGTTCTTTCAGTTGCTCGTGTGTTAGGGGCCACGGTATCTCTTTCGAACAACCCGCACCCCTGGCAGGCATCGGCCCTTGCGGACCCCACCAATTGGTGCTGACATCTCTTTGAGACGCGCGTGGAACACAACGCGCCGTCGATCCGGGTTTGGTCCTTACCGGACAGCGAGCTAGCCATTACTCGTCATCCGCAAGCCCGCGCCTGCGGTGGCCGGGAATCAGCCTGGGATTCCCGTGGCCCAGGGCGTCTTCTGCGGCGACTAGGGCCGTGAGGGCGCATATACTGCGAGAGTAATGTGCTGACTTCATGATTACAGTTTGCGCGTCGATTGCCTTGCCAACATTTACATGTATTGCTAGGGATCTGTTGTACATCTAAGCCTTTTGTATTAATACCACTTAGGTAGGCTAGTGTTCGATTCTGCGTTTCTCTCCACTACAGCTTAAAACTTGGAGTATTTAAGCCACAAATGAGAAATTACATTCTTTCTAGGCAAGCATGCACCATTTGTTCGCATCACCACTTACAAATAGCGAGGTAGGTAGTGGTCAAACACGATAATCCAAATAACATATAGGTAGTCTCTCTCTGTAGTCGGTCCCTCATATCTGAGGATCGTGGTCAGCTTCGGAGTTGCATCTGGAGCGGATGATCCGCCTCCACCGGTTTCTGTCCAGCGCATCCCTCACCACCGTGTAGAATTTAGAGGACGATGATTCCTTCACCTGATCGGACCATCGTGTTGGTGAACGACCGCGCGATCGTTTGCCTTCGGTGTTCCCAACCACAATCAGTTTTTCCAAACTTTCATCGCCTCTGCGTACTATGTGGCCGAAATAGGAGAGAATGCGTTGTTGACATGTGGTTGACAAGCGGGTTTTTATTCGAAGCTGGGTTAAGATCGATGCATTGGTGCGTTTGGAAGTCCATGGTATTCTCAACATTCGTCTCCAGCACCACATCTCAAATGCATCAATCCTTTGCCTTTCTCGGGCCAAAATCCTCCACGTTTCTACTCCATAGGGGAAGATAGGGAATACTAGGGCTCGTATCAATCTGCTCTTGGTTTTGATACCAATTCCTCTCTTCTTCCAAATGCTACCTAAACGGGTCATAGCATCTTTGGCCATCCCAATACGCCTTTTTATCTCGGGGACACAGGTACCATCATTGCAGATTTGCGAGCCAAGGTAGGTGTAGTAGTTGCATATAGGTACTAGTAACCAAAGTAAAAAGGTTAACAGTAGCATAGAAAGTAATGGCTTACCTCAAAGAAATGAGAGTCAGAAGCAGAAAGGTCAGCACATAGCGAGGTGAGCGCTGATGCGTTGCTGGTCGTGCGAGCCATCGGAGATTGGTTCTCACTTGTCCTGCAAATACGTAAATGGTTATTTTAATTTACAAGAATAGCATCATCCCATCTCTTCCCGTGGGTGTCGTAGAAGGCGACTAAGGGACTTACTAGAGAATGGGCAGCAGCGTTCTCTATGCATTTTACCACCATACTGCGATCGCCAACCCGCCTGCCAAGCGTGGCGATTATGGCAAGCCCTCCCAAATTGGGAGAGGCCAGCAGTGTCTTCTGGCTGAAATGATGATGATGAGTTTTTCGCCTAACACTTAAATTGAATATTTTTTCACAGAATACAGATTTTAGAGCAAGTGGCGGCCAGCTCCTTCTTACAGAAAGGAGGTCCCAACAGTGGGAGGAACATTATAGGTTAATTGGCATTTTGATCACAGATACACTAGCAAGATTTGAGAAAATTGACGAAAAAGGCGACTCAGATTGACGGGCGTATTGTATTGGACAGACATTATGGCAGGCATTGGAGGCATCGCGGCTGAGGGTTACAGGCTGCGGAAGAGGAGGAGTGCCGGTGCTTCTGAGCAGCGCTCTTCTCTTCTGTGACCTGGACGGGGCCGCCACCGTTTTATGGCGGACGCGGTGGGGCCGCAGGGGAAGAGGAGTGTCGGTATAGGTGTTGGCCGCTCTCCCTATCCCCTGCAGCCGAAAAGTGGTAGGCGAGACGGCGCGTTGTGTTCCACGCGCGCCGTCAGAGATGTCAGCAACCACTGGTGGGGTCCGCAGGGGCCGATGCCTGCCAGAGGAGCGGGTTGTTCGAAAGAATCACCGCCGCCCCTGGCACACGGCCAACTGAGGGAACACGGGTGGGTTTTAGTCAGTAAAAGTCTGACACGCCCTCCTGCTCTACTCAGCGGGAGAAGTCATTTGATGATTTCCCACAAAAAAATAATAATAATAAAAATAAAACTTAAACTAATATGTATCTTAACTGTAATTTCGGAAGTCGGTGGCTTTTGATCTGTATTTTAGTTTATATGCCACCATATTCCGCAATTAAAATTATTTCTTTTGGAATTCTTTTTATTGCAGAAATGAATTTAACATTTAAATTTTTAGTTATGGTACCCTACCCCACACCATTTACCATGCTATTTAAACAACTGTGTATTAGAAAATTATCAAAATACACAAAGTGTATTAAGGGGACACTTTTCACGGGCACGAACTCACTGGTGGGCCAGGCTAAAAATCACGCTGTTTCACCAGGCGTCATATCCGACATAGATAGTATCAGTAATGAGTAGTTAGACGCTAGTCTACACGCACAACGTTATTGAGTGAGATGCAGGAGCATTTATAGCATAAAATTCGCGAAAAAATTAAGAAAAGTCCTTCGGAAGATCGGTTTTTCTGAAAAAACCACTGCATCTATGACCAATTAAGTTTATTGAACTTTTCGATAATTGAACTTTGTCGGTATCGACTTGGTTTTAGAGATTTTACACTGCTTTTATTACATAAACACGCCCAAAGTTAGGTTAAATTAGCAAGAAAAACTAATCTTTGTTGGCTCATAACTTTTTAATGCCTTTTTTTTAGTATTCTGTTTCCGTGCAGACAATATTGATAATGAGACAGAACCATACCATAATTAATTTTTGATGTAGGTACATTGTCAAACAGTGGAGTAAAACCCTCCCGAAGTTTGTATGGAAAAAATGTGGACAAGTTGACACTTGTCAACTACGAATCCGTATTTAAGGTGACCCTTAAATTAGAGATGGGTCGTCGACGTATTTGGCGTCGACGCAACTAGACCGTCCATTTTCGTTTATCGACTAGTCGATCAACTAGTCGAATTCGTCGACTAGTTTACGCGTTAACTTAATAAACTTTGCGACGTCGTCTACGGCAGTCGACGACGACGGCGTGAACACAGGCGGTAGACGTCTCATCTCTCGCGGGATGTACCTATTCATTTGAACTTCCCTTCATACTTTTCCAGGCTTAGGACCATAGAGAGGAGAGTAATATATCGGGTGCTTAGGACTGGCTGAATACTGAATAGAGTTAATTATAAAGTCGTATTCACTATACCTGTGTCCCAGCAGTGGGAACATTATAGGCTGATGATGATGATGATGGTGATGATGATGATGATGATGCACTATTCTGGCTTAGTTAGAAGATCAATTGATTTTATGTACATTAATTATTATTTTGTTAAATATTTACAAATTCTAAAATCAAAACAATATGAACAGTTTGTTTAAACAAATACAAACCGGTTTATCTCGCATCGCTCGACCAGTCCATCGCCTTCCTCTACGCACACGCGAAACTACTATAACTGCATCCTTTCCTTCCCAAGACAATAATTTTATTCGACCCGTACAATTATCAACTCCCTAGTACTAGATTTAAAGTTCAAATTTGTTTGCACGATTATTTCATTTCCAAGGGCGCACGGACGAATGAATCGATTACGTTCTCGTCTACGTTTCAGTTACGCCGTCAGAGGCGTCTACGGATTCGACTAGTCCATTGATTAACGGTGAACCGTCGCATCGTCGACTCGTTCACAACTCGTCGCGTTCCGTGTTTCGGCGTCTAGCGTCTGCGGATTCGACTAGTCCATCGATTAACGGTGAACCGTCGACTCGTTCACAGTACGTCGACGGTCGAATTAACTAGTTCGTTCATTCAACGCCCATCGCTACCTTAAATACGTATTATCGAAGCTACCACAAAAGCAAAGTTAATAAAATGTGTATGAGATTAACGCTGTGGCATACCCTATCTATAAGATTTTTTGGTTTCGGAGATAACCGCAACACAAGCTTAAAAAAAAAAAAAACCTGAGTTGAGAACCTCCTTTTTGTAGTCAGTATTTTTATTTTCCCGAAATATTTTTTAGCACTAAGTTAGCTAGGTACAGACGCCAGCACATCAAGCTACCCCACACTGTAAAATTTTCCCAATTGAAAATGAACCTTATGTGATAAAGTTGAAAATCTATCAAAGAAATTTGACAAATTGGGGTAGCTTGATGTGCTGGCGTCTGTACTTCTCTTGACGCTTCGTGATGTGTCTTTTCCTGTTTAAAGTTCACTTTATATTGACCTTTAAAATACAGATAAAAATACTTACAAGTTAGAATTACAGTTCCCTGGCAGAGATATAGCAGGACTACTCCAAGGCAGATGCTCAGAGCTGTTCTGCTGTTGAAAGCCCATGTTCCTGGTGACTGCGCCGTTGGTGAGCGAGTTGTTGGACCCTCGTGGGCTTGGCGCCCCCGGCGACGGCTCTCGCATCTGGGTGAAGAGATCGGTCACCTGGAATGAGGAGTTGAGATGTTATGGATGGAAAATTGAGAGTGCGTCGTTGATCGTATAGAGGTATGAGGAACAGGGTGTAAAGTTCACTCGTCTTCTACTTATATTATGATATGTTTGTTTGTTTGCATTGAATAGGCTCCGAAACTGCTGAACTGATTTGAAAAATTCTTTCACTGTTGGGAAGCTACACTATCCTCGGGTGACATAGGCTATATTTTATCCCCGTATTTCCATGGGAACGGAAACTACGCGGGTGAAACCGCGGAGTGCTGCTAATCCTCTATAAAAAGGGAGAATCCTCCGACCAGACGAGTATTGTGTCTGGTAAGCAATTGCCAGACGATTGTTTTTTTTTTTTTTTTGAGGAATGACATTTTGCATCAGGCTTACCACGAGAACCGTAGAGAAATGTTTTGTCGACGGAAGAGTGGACAAAAATGACGTTTCCGTGTAGAAAATTGACAGTTTTATACCGAGAAACGTAGACAAGCGATTTCTATTCTACGGTAGAGTAGACATAGAAAGCGTCACGCTAAGCCTGGCTAACCTAGGAGGTTATACCCCCCGAGTGGGTTCCCGCATTGTCGTTGCGGGGGGGCTCAGTAGCCGTGGTCTCCCAGCCTCGGTGAAGCGAAGAGGAACCCAAAGGTGGGACCGCTCGTGAGGGCTTTTGCCTCAAAGCCGACAACGTAGCGGCCAAAAAAGTAGGTTGCAGTGAGGTGCACCGCAACTGAGGTGGGCCGCGATGTCGAATGGGGAATCGCGGCTGAGGTTTACAGGCTGCGGCGGAGGAGGAATTCTGGTACTTTTGAGTAGCGTTCTTCCCTTCCGTGGCCTGGACGGGGCCGCCACCGTTTGATGGCGGACGAGGTGGGGCCGCAGGGGAGGAGGAGTATCGGTATGGCGTTGGCCGCTCTCCCTACCCCTGCGGCCGAAAAGTGGTAGGCGGCGCGGCCACTGTGATGACCCGTCGCAGGGTGACCAAGGGGTCCGCAAGGGTCGATGCCTGCCGATACCGTCGCACCTGGCAGACGGTCAACTGAGGGAACAGGGGTGGGTTTTAGTCAGTTAAAGTCTGACTCGCCCTCCTGCTCCATCCAGAGCGGGAAAAGTAAAAAAAAACCTAAGAGATGGTCGGCTGCTTAATCGGACTGGCATGTGGGTGCCTCCATAAATTAAGGGCTCCAGCCAAGGCCAAAACATTAAAGCTAGGCGACTACACGCTAGGAACACATGAGGGGTCTTAGTTTGTAAAGATAGTCACCCATCCACAGGGCAACCGCAGCAAACGTAGCTTTACCTGATCTAACGACAAGTGTGACTGTTATTACTTATTCGGATATTTTGTTGTCTTTCCTATTTTGCAAACTGTACCTACTCGGAAGGTCAGTATTCTCATTTGAATAGTAAGGTGAAGGATCACCCTCGAATAAGGTCACAAATTGGCAAAACGGATTTTAAAACAATGCATCATTGTTCAAAAATCATACGTTAAATTTATCAATCAATGCTCGAACAATACAATAAAATAGACTCAAATAAGAATTTACGAATTGTAAGGTTTTTCCACAAGCGAATTGTTTAACTTTAGTATTTATTTTGGGAGTTTTCGACTAAAGGAGATCACCCAGTTTGTTCGGCGATTTGGAAGACAAAAAGATAAATTTAAAAACCCTCGACAAACCTCTAAATAGTGAAAAAACAAGAGTATTGGCTCTTTAAGGTGAACCTAGTCTACATTTTTCAAATACAAACTTCGGGAGAGTAGTACTCCACTGTTTGAGAATATACATAAAAAATTAAACATGGTATGGATTTGTCTACTTATTATTAATATTGTCCGTACGGAAACAGAATACTAAAATTAAAAACCATTAAAAAGTTAGGAGCCTACAAAGATTAGTTTTTCTTGCTAATTTAACCTAACTTTGGAAGTGTTTAAGTAATAAAAGAAGTGTAAAATCTCCAAAACTAAGTCGGTACCGACAAATCTCAATTATCGAAAAGGTCAATAAACTTTATTGGTCATTGATTTATGCAGTAGATTTTTCAGAAAACGCGATCTTCCGAAGGACTTTTCTTAATATTTACGCGCCTGTTTTAGTATCACTGATCCTACAGCTCACTCAATAATGTTGTGGGTATAGACTAGCGTCTAACTGCTCATCACGGGTACTACCTTTGTTGGACACGAAGCCTGGTGACACAGCGTGATTTTCAGACAGGCCCGTCAGTGAGTTCGAGCCCGCGATTATTCCCTTTAAATTTCATATAAGTTGTTGCTTGTTGGTAATATTTTGATCAAAGCGCCGTCGGTGATAGGCGGTATGGAGCGACTCCATGTAAAATACCGGTATTCCGTTGTATCCGAATAAACTGAAACGGTTAATAATCCGGGAAATGGCTAGGCAGATTTGTGTAACTCCGAACCCAAATTGATCTGCGCCCTCACGGCCCTAACCGCCGCAGGAGACGCCCTGGGCGTCGGGAATCCCAGGCTGAGTTCCGACCACCGTAGGCGTGGGCTTGCGGACGGCGAGTAATGGGTAGCTCGCTGTCCGGTAAGGACCAAGCCCAAGTCGACGGCGCGTTGTGTTCCACGCGCGCCTCAAGGAGATGTAGCACAAAGTGATGGGGCCCGCAAGGGCCGATGCCTGCTAGGGGTGCGGGTTTGTTCAAAAGAGATACCGCTGCCCCTGGCATACAGGCTACTGAGGGAACACGGGTGGGTTTTAGTCAGTAAAAGTCTGACACGCCCTCCTGCTCCACCTAGAGAGGGAGAAGTTATTTGATGATTTTCCACCCAAAAAAACCCAAATTGATCTCGACTTTGATAAGTCGAGATCAATCGCCTTAATAACAAATAATACGTACTATGACTTTTTAAATCCTTACTTCTTTACTAATATTATAGACGCGAAAGTTTGTATGTATGAATGTACTGATGTTTGTTACTCTTTCACGCAAAATGAAATTTTGCACACAGATAGATTATAAACTAGATTAATTAACACAGGATACTATTTATCCCGGTAGTACGTTACCGCGGCATAATTTCCGACTTCTACGCGGGCGAAGCCGCCTGCGGAAGCTAGTAATGTTATAATTATTGACAGTCGCCAAAAATAAAAAAATATCCCAGAATGGGCGATCTCTTAATAATGATCATCATCATTTCAGCCGAAAGACGATAGGCCTCCCCCAGAATGGGGGGTTTTGCCATAATCGCCACGCTTGGCAGGCCGGTTGGCGATCGCAGTATGGTGGTAAAATGCATAGAGAACGCTGCTGCCCATTCTTTAGTAAGTCCCTTAGTCGCCTTCTACGACACCCACTGGAAGAAATGGGATGGTGCTATTCTTTGACGCCCGGCGACACATACGGGGCTCTTAATAATGCGATGACCAATCTTGCTTCTCAAATTAAGTTTACGGGTCTTAAATTGAGAGACAAACAACTTATTTACGAGTTTTAAGTACGTCCCACGTACTCCTTTGAGTTTAATTGTTGAAGATTAGTTAATTGCTAGCAAGATCATGGGTCACTGCATTTGTTTACAAAAATTTCTAAGGACTTTTAAAGACTTCTGGAGCAATGATATAAAATTCACTGCCTCCAAATTGTCGCTTCCTATGGAGAAGAGCCGGCAAGAAACTCCACTAACTCCACACACTATTTGATTGCAGTAAGAACTAATAGGAGTACATTCAAAATTACTGTCAAATATTTACGTGAAATTACGTGTTTTGATTAATTTGGCAATATTACTGTATGAAAATATGAAATATCGCTAACTATCTAAAATATGAATAATGATTTGCAATTATAACACTGAATTATATGTTGTAACCGTTTAAGGTGTAAAAAAGGCATTTGGAAAGTTTCCAAGTTCTTTTTTTACATCTAATACTAAATATTCGATGTCAAAACATTAATTATTGCATTTCATAATCTGTATTTTAGATAGTAAGTTAGCGATATTTCATATTTTCACACAGTAATATTGCCAAATTAATCAAAACACGTAATTTCACGTAAATATATGATAGCTATTTGCGACGTTGCCAACTTTCAGAACAAACGCTCTTAAGTTTTCACAGTGAGTGTTTTACAGAATAAATCGGCAGTACCTTCATCTTTACGAAAAATTACGGTCAAAAACAATACACGGCTACTGAATAATCTAAAAGGTAGGTATGAAACAATTGAAACAATTGTACGATTGAAACAATTTTTAATCAATAAATGTTATTACTCAATCACTGAATTTATGGAGGATAACTGTTGACAATGATATTTTAAATTTTGACACAATTTTATTTCTATTTTATGGTTTGACATTTTAATTATACCTACAGACATTTAATTTATGTTTTTTGTAATATTATATTTCATTCTTGTGTGTAATATTTGTATGCTTGCGAGTAGAATGCAGCGCACTAACATTATCACTATAACTTATACACTATAAATTATAGTCTATAAGACCTAATATAAACTATGTACCTGCATTGTGACAAATAAAATGATTTGATTTGATTTGATTTGATTTTTTGATTTGATTTGAAATTAGAAAATATCCGCATCTGATATTTTTCTTAATTCGACACATTATGTAGAGAGCGCCATAGAGGGCGCCATATATGCAATTTTGATACGATCAAGACGCTTCCAACGATACCTCATTTGTCAAATTACGAAAAGTAGTTTAGAAGTTATGAGGGAACAAATCAACATACGCACATACTGGTCAAAACCATAACCTCCTTTTCGCTATAAACTGTAATGAGTACAGTTTAAAGTTGGTTTTTCCTCAAAATATTGTTGTAGTAAACTACATAAAAAACATTGTTTATACAAATAAACTAGTTCGCGTGTACTAATGCACGTATACCCATTTCCTTAAGTACTACGGGTCAAGGTTAATATTGGTTACATTAAATGTTGATGTAAACAACCAATTACTTCCTATATGAGCTGTTTGATACATTAGATGAAGGACAGGGCTGTCATCTAAGTGATATTCAGAGCAATAATAAAAAATAATAAGTCAGTCTGTCGGAATGAAAGGCTAATAATAAATAATAAAGCTTTATATTCGCTCTCGCTATAAGTTACCGCTACCTAAAATTCTAATTCCGAAACATTATCACTTGCTCTTGTAGGTAATAAAAATACTTTATTTTTAGGCACTATAATATAATTGTATGGGAAATGTATTACTGTAGGCTAAATGTACTCTTTTTGTATACGTTTTTATCAAATAAATTATTATTGTAAAATTATTATTATTATATTTTTGACACTATACAATAGGGTACTTTCGAATTTATTTAAACTATTTTAAATTGAATATTGGGACTAAACATTTGACAGAAAAATAAAAATTGTTTTGTATGCATTTTCTCAATTAAAAACGATTAAAATCAAACGTATTTCTCGTTGTTTTGAATTTACCGCCAAAACACTCATTATGATGATTTTTTAATCACTATGCATAAATTGGAAAATATTATTATCCATACAATTCTAATTTCAATTCTTTATTAGTGATTGTGGTGATAAATAATAAATATAATAATTATAAAAGCTGTTTACACCAAAAGGTTTCAACAGTTTTTTAAAATATTTTTATCATTTATTTATTTATTTATTTATTTGAAACCCTTAAAACTATCCTTACAGGTACTTAACCTAATGCGATAGAAAAGTCACACACAAACTTAAAATTAAATCACAACAAGATCATTGTTTGTAGCACAACATAAACAATAGTACTTTTGCGAATTCACTCCAGTAACATGTAAATATATCCAATTCTACGTGAATTTCATTGATCGTGCGAATTGCTCGAGTCAGAGGGGTTTTAGCCAGCAAGTTGGTCCTGGCTGTTGGTACGACCAGCAGTGGCGGGGGCCGTCGCCTCCACACATAACGGTCGGGTACGTACAAGTGCAACCGTTGCAGTACTCCCGGGTTGTACTCTATGCCTCGGAGCAGTTTCACCAGGTACGATACTAACGTAAACTCGCGCCGCACCCCGAGTTGATTGTACCCCACCATACCCAGTACAAATAGAGTGGGGTACATCAAAGGGTAAAATGGGTATATCCCATAAAGTTTTTTGTACAGATGGCGCGTGAATTTGTTCTGGACTCGCTCCAACATCAATGAGTACTTAGCCTCATGTGGGGCCCATATGACAGCACTATGTTCCAGATGACTCCTGACTAATGCGTCATACAGGACCCTGATGGTTGTGATGCTGGTAAAGTCTCGCGTCTGCCTCAGAACAAACCCTAGGTTTCTAAATGCCTTTTTGCAGATCTTCGTTATATGATCGCGAAACGACAGGTCAGGAGTGAGAACAACCCCTAAATCCCTTACCTGCGTGACTCGTTGCATCGGTACAGCATCCACTACGTATTTGTAGAGTAGAGGTGCACGTGCGCGGGTGAAACTTATCACCGAGCACTTGGATAAGTTGAAGTAGAGCTTGTTCTCATGACTCCATTCCACTATCCTATCAATGTCTTCCTGCAAACGTCTGCAATCAGACTCCGTCCTAACCTCAAACAACAACTTGAGGTCATCTGCGAATAACAAACAAGATCCATTTTTGACGACTTCTGGTAAATTATTTATCATTATTATAAATTCCAGAGGCCCCACGTTGCTGCCTTGACTCACCCCGGACCAGGTGTAATACGGATCGGATTCGCACCCGTTATAGTCTACATACTGCTGTCTGTCTTGCATATAGCTGGCTAAGAACTGCAATAGATGCGGAGTGCCACCGATTTCTGCTAACTTACGTAATAATATGTCATTATCGACGGTGTCGAACGCTTTTTTGAAGTCGAAATAAGCAGCGTCAACCTGAACACCGGCATCCACAGCTGGTACCACCTGTGACATGAAATTCAGGAGATTGGTGGCAGTGCTGCGCCCCGGCCTGAACCCGTGCTGCGCATCCGATAGCTGGGCGCGAACCTGCTCCTGCAAGCTGCGCTGGATGGCGGACTCGAAAACCTTGGCCGGTGTTGACAACACAGCCACCGGTCTATATCCACTGATGTCCGATCCTGCCTTACCTTTGGGGACTGGAATGACACGCGTTATCTTCCATCGAGTTGGAAACGTCGCTGATTGGAGACATGTATTAAATATAAAGTGCAAAGGTTCCGCTAAAACCCTACTACAATCCCTGAATAGGAAGGCTGGTATACCATCCGGGCCGGCTGAGCGTTTCGGTTTTAGGCGCTCGAGTGCCCCTCTAACGTCCTTAAGGCTCAGCGAATTTAGTTGAACGTGGGATCCACTCATGGGCCCCATCGCCGTCGCCGCAGCCGCTTGTGGGTCAAGATGTGGTGGCTCACTACTGTATACCGATTCAAAAAACATCGCAAATTGTTTGGCACATTCACAATCCGTTAGGTGTTGACCATCCTTAACAATAGTTTGTCTGTTAGCTGCGTTGGTCTTAGATCGTATATATTGCCAGAATGACCTTGGATCTTTCGCAAACTGACCTTGTATTTTGGTTTGGTGGTGTTTGTGCGCAGTATGAATATTGTTTTTAATAAGTGCTCGGTATTTAGAAAACTCACTGTAAACAATTAAATCCTTTGTTTCCTTGAACTTCTTGTGAAGTCTAGCTTTGGTTTTTAGATCTTGTATTATTTCTCTCGTGTACCAATTAGGATATGTGTACCGTGACTTTACCCTAAGATTTTTTTTGGGGACGCATTCATCCAACAATCTATTAATTTTACTGTAGAAGAAGTTTAATATATCGTCCACGTCGTGCATCTCGTACATATTATTCCATTCCGTTGAAATTAACAAAGAATAAAGCAATTGATAATTAGCCTTATAAAAGTTCCATTGCGGTCTATTGAGTGCGCATGCACTAGCGCGCAAGTCGGTATCGGCAGAGGGGGGGACACGCGCGCGCCCGAGTTTCACGCTCACTTCGAGCGGCGGGTGATGCACGTCGACGGGCACAAGTGGCTCGCCTGCCGCAACTACTGACACCTCTCGAAACCCTGAACTCAGCACTAGATCTAATTGACGACCTAAAGAATTGGGTACCTTATTACTTTGAGTGAATTCGCAAAAGGACAAGAAACATTCATAATAATTAGTCACATTTGTAGGACACGAATGTAAATTAAAATCACCTAACACAATTATTTCTTTATATCTAGTACATAGCTTTTCAATTACAGCAAACAGAATCAAGTAATCCTTTTCAGAACTCCCTGGGGGAATATAAATGACAGAACACAGAAATAAAAATCTACTATTTAAATGTACCGTCGCACAAACCATTTCAAAGACGCAGGTGTCTATCGATACGTCCGGCACAGGTACACGCCGCAGCTCGTACCGTCTGGCCACAAGAAGCACGCCTCCCTGCTTTCGCCCATCCGCTCGGTCGTTCCGAAGTATATTGTATCCCGGTGGGATTATTTCGGCATCTTGAATGGAATTATTGCAACCCGATTCAGTAATTGCAAATAAGTCCGAATTCGATGAATCTAAATTATTTCTAAAATTGTCTAACTTAGTTCGAAGACCTCTAACGTTTTGATAAAAAAATTCGACGCTAATTTGATGTATTTTTTGTATGCTTCCGAAACCAAATCCACTCATTGAACTCAGCGTTTATGGGCCATATTTCAGTTTGGTTCAATTTATCAAACCACTGTTCTGGCACTCCAATAACAAATGATGAGTAATCTCGCTCGGTTTTATGTTTTATTTTATCTACTTTTATAGGCACATCCGGCCCACATATACCTTTCACGTGATTTGTCATTGATTCGAGAGTGGTTTCTATGTGTAATCGCCACACATGCAAGTGCCTTTTTCCGTTCCGTGGCTTGTAAAGCTTTCAAATCGGTATTTGTTCCCACTCTAACATCTTTTGGCTGCCGGTTGACTTTTTTATACTGAACTGTCGTCCAGCCAGCTTGATCATTTTCCACCCCAACGTTACTTGCTTCTAGATTGGTAGTAGTAGCCGTGGTCGTTGCCGGCAGGTGAAAAGATTTTGGGACCCCACCTTTATTTACCTTTTTCAGTTTGGTGTTGGTGCGTCGTATCTGTTGCAATGTAGGTGATTTCTTAGAAATGTCTTCGCTAGGTCTGTTCTGTTGACTGACGACTTCTGCCAAAGTGGATGGATTCCCGAGTATCTCATCTGTAATGTAATGAGTCTGTTCATCCTGGATCAGTTTAGCATCGACTTTTTCTTCAAGTACCCGCATCATAGTAACAATGGTATCAAAATCGGCTTTTGTCTGAGTGAATTGATCCAACAAGAGTGCTATTGTATTTGCTTGGCTATCCATACGTGTCATCATTTCGACTCGAAATTCTCTCAGTTCTTCCAGCAGGTCAGTATCGGTATCCCTAAAACATGGCTTACTTCCCCTCTGAGTGTTTACGTAATTCGTGGGAGAGGTGATGGTGATGGTGGTGGGTATACTATTTCCTCGAACTGGAGTTTCGTTGTTCCCTCTTTTAGGATTTGAGCATACACATTCCGGGCATTGCCATTTATCCTTGTATGCTTGCGTAAATGTCTCAAACGCAATCGCATTTATTTTGAGACAAGTCAAGTGGTATTGCTTTTTGCATTTTGCCCTTGAGCATTCCATATAAGAGTCTGTTAGTATTGAACAACACGCACCGCAGTTGTTGGGCATTTTTGTTTTGCTAGCCAAAATTCAAATCACCGTAAATTAAGTAGGTAGAGGAATAATAGCGCGCTCGTTATTAGAAACAGGTACGTACGATGTGACAGCCGAACGCATCATGTATTGTTTATGTAAATTGTTTGATGAATAATTGTGTATGTGAGAACGTTGTAGGCCTTGCCATTTGCAGACCATTTTCTATGTTATTAAGCACCTGGTACTTTTTAATAGGTTTACGCTGACCTGCCATTCTTATTATCTAACATTTTAAGCTGAAAACATTGTAAAATCCAATTATTCTTCAAAGAAAAACCGTGGAGTCTCTTGCCAGCTCTTCTCCATAGGAAACGACCAATTGGAACTTGGAACCGTGCACTTAGCTTTTGACGTTTCATATAATTGCCCATGTAAGTTTGGACTAGTGACATCCAGTGTAGTGTCCTTGTGACTAAACGCCGACATGACTTTACTTCGACGGGACCCTTCGCCGACAGGACACTTCGCCGACAGGACTGTTCGCCGACAGGGCTCATCAGGTTAGGTTAGGTTTACGACCAACAGCGCGCGAGCCGAGCGAGCGGTGCCACGGCAGCGACCGGCGAAAGCTACTTCCATGTTAGTGGCAGTTACTTGACTATTTAGTAATAGCGCAAGGATGAGCCCTGTCGGCGAAGAGTCCCGTCGGCGAAGTGTCCTGCCGGCGAAGAGTCCCGTCGAAGTAAAGTCTTGTCGGTGTTCAATCTGTCGGCGTTTAGTCGTACACTCTGTGACATCTACCAAACAGCACTGGGCCCGCGTGGTGGACAACATTCCACTCCCTCTCATCGAGGGCAGACCTGTGTTTGGCTGGGCACACCACGATTGCGGCGGTAAGTCCCCTCTTTGAGGAGTGGCTTAAGAGGCGGCATGGCGTCCTCACCTTCCGCCTGTCGCAGGTCCTCACCGGACACGGTTGATTCGGGAGGTTCCTGTTTCGGATAAGGCGGGAGGAAACGCCCGGCTGTTTCCACTACGAAGATCGCCCTGAGGACACGGTGAAGCACATGGTGGCGGTCTGCCCGGCATGGGCGGAGCACCGCCGTGTCCTCGTGGAGGCGATCGGTGGCGGCGATCTCTCGCGTCCGGCCCTGGTCCAGGCCATGGTATGGAGCGAGAGTGCATGGGTAGCCGTCACCTCCTTCAGCGAAGCAGTAATGCTCGCGAAGAGAGAGGCGGCGCACGTGAGGGAGAGGCAGTATATGCGCCCTCACGGCCCTAACCGCCGCAGGAGACGCCCTGGGCGTCGGGAATCCCAGGCTGATTTCCGGCCACCGTAGGCGTGGGCTTGCGGACGGCGAGTAATGGGTAGCTCGCTGTCCGGTAAAGACCAAGCCCAGGTCGACGACGCGTTGTATTCCACGCGCGCCTCAAAGAGATATTAGCACAAAATGATGGGGCCCGCAAGGGCCGATGCCTGCCAGGGGTGCGGGTTCGTTCGAAAGAGATACCGCCGCCCCTGGCATACAGGCTACTGAGGGAACACGGGTGCGTTTTAGTCAGTAAAAGTCTGACACGCCCTCCTGCTCCACCCAAAGCGGGAGAAGTTATTTGATGATATCCCAACTAAAAAAAAAAAAGGACCTGTGTCTCAGCAGGCTGATTTTGCTATGTTTATTCATAGTCTATTGTAAAAGACTACAAAGTGAAAATAACATTAATTTCAGAAGTGTCGGTGTCTGGTTTTGTATTTCCGGTTTTTGACACAACACAGCAAACAAAATAAACAGTGCGCTAAAATATTTGAAGAGTTCCCTCGTTTTCTCAAGGATGCCATATCCTGACCTGATGACAATGGAACCACCTGGGCACCCTTTCAAACACTTTTTTTTTAATTGGTCCAGTCGTCTTCGACTAATCAGAGAACCTATTCATTTTTTTTAAGTTAATTAAAAATAAGCCGAAATGATAAGTCGCAACCCTAGAAAAGCAATGTTAATTGGTCAGCCTTGAATCCAACGTTTGTTTATAACACACGTCAACAGGTCAACAAATACATTGTACTGGTTAAATTGAAAGATGATGCGCTGACAATGTAATATGACGCCCGTGCTTCTGATAATACTAAGATGTCAATGTGTTGGGTTTTTCATAACGGATAGTGTTGGGTTTTGTTCAGTAAAATATATGTTTTTAGTTTACAGTTTCAGGTAAAGGGGCTAAGGTAAGGGGGTAAGGTAGGGGGTAAGGGGTAGAGGGGCTTGTGGCTAAATAACAATAGCTGCACGGGTCGTTCGGCCAGGTTAAGCTACGCTTTCCGCGGTTGGTCCGTGGATGGGTGACCATATTTACATACCAAGACCCCTCCGTGCCTCGGAAAGCACGTTAAGCCGTTGGTCCCGGCTGTCATTTGTGGATCTTTGACAGTCGTTACGGGTCGTCAGAAGCCCGAAAGTCTGACAACCAGTCTTACCAAGGGGTACCGTATTACCCAGTAACTGGGTTGTGGAGGTCAGATAGGCAGTCGCTCCATGTAAAATACTGGTATTCAGCTGCATCCGGTTAGACTGGAAGCCGACCCCAACATAGTTGGGAAAAGGCTAGGTAGATGATGAGTTTACAGTTTCAGGTACAAAATCAAATAGTAATTGCATAGTAATTGTATGATCAGTGTTGTGTATCGTTTTGTGGAGGACAGATTGGCAGCCCCTCCAAGTAAGCTGGCTGTATCCAGTTACAGCAACCCCATCATATACGTAGTCTAGGCAGATGATAGGGTACAAAATCATATCGCCGAGGGAAAAACCAATTATTTAGTCCAGAATATAGTCAATATATAACAATTTCCGTAAGCGGATTTGGAAAGGGGGTTTTAATGTATTTTTATTTTTCTATACAAATTAAGTTTTATTTTGTTTAGTATGTAACTGTTTGACACTTAGATTATTAAAGAACACGCTCTTATATTTGCGACCGACATAATTTTATTACTAATGACATAATTTTAATAGTAAACTTTCCAAACGCGCTTACGGAAAATTTTATATTCACTTTTTGGACTAAATAATTGGTTTTGCCTTTATTTAAGTACATTGGACATTACCTTACCGACGACCTTAAAGATGATTTTGTTATAGGAAGGGAGCGCAGAGCTCTGTCAGTCCGGGGCAACATGCTGGCCCGTAGATTCGCCCGCTGTACGGACCAAGTCAAGCTCACGCTATTTAAAGCTTATTGTCAGGGTTTGTACACGGGTGGTCTATAGGTTAGCTATACCAAAAAATCTCTAGACACTCTGCGCGTCCAATACAATAACATTTTCAGGATGATGTTGGGACTTCCTCGTTTCTGCAGTGCCTCTGAGATGTTTGCGCAGGCTCATACTGATGGCTTTCATGCCATCATCCGCAAAAAAGTCGTGTCACTTATGAGGAGGGTGCGGGGGAGTCACAACAGCATCCTGAAAACTATAGCTGAAGATGTACGTGCCCCTGTGTTGAGGCATTTCGTTCGTCTGATGATCTTTTAGGGAGGCATCTCCCTATTGATTATCATGACGTGGCGGGGTGTCTCAGCGCAGGGGAATCTGTGTGTAGAACTGTGTGTAATTTTATTTAGGTAGGTACTAACAATAGTTTTCTAAGTTTTATCTTTTTTGTAAACTAACCTTTGGATCTTGTTGTCCCAAAATAAATAAATTTGAATTTGAATTTGCCTTTAACCCGGCGATATATTAATCTTCTTTTCTGGTATTTGAAACCAACTAACTAAGTAAATTAGATTAGGTCAAGACACAGAAATATTAAATACCAGCAGCGCGTCGCGGTTTCACCCGCGTAGTTCCCGTTCCCGTGGGAATACGGGGATAAAATATAGCCTATGTCACCCAGGGATGGTGTAGCTTCCCAACAGTGAATTTTTCAAATCGGTTCCGTAGTCAAAATTTTAACACATTAGAAAAAAACCTGCTTTTAGAAATACTAAAAGATTTGAAACACGTAATTTAAAAAAATACAGATATCGTAAGCACTGGATTTTGAATAAATTATTGTAACGATCTACTTCTTCAAATATGTCCATTTCGATAGTTTTAAATCAAAACAACAATGACTGGACAATAAAAACAGAAATTGGCAATTAAATGTAAAAATCTATGCTCCAGCGCGGTCTCGACCTCACTTTGGTGACTAATGTTTAAAAACTCGAAAACGAAACAGAAATTGACGTAAATGTAAAAATCTATGCTCAAGCGCGGTCTCGACCGTATATTCCCATTGTCCCCGTAATCTGTGTCCCCGTCACGGGGACAACGGGACTTCAAAAAATTCCTTACCGTTGTCCCCGTTATACACGTACGGACAACGTATAGTTAAGATTTCACGTATCGTTGACCACTTTAAATTTTATTTCTTTTTTAAACGCGAGTAGCGGCAATCCTAGAAGTAAAATGAAAGGTATTTTGTATATTATAAATTTAAAATTAAAATATAGAAACAAATAAGAAATGTTAACATGTTTATAAGGAGATTTTTTTAGAAATTGGTATCGTGCATGAAGTACCAGGTTTTTATAACTTTGTAGGAGCTCACCTAACATAGGTAGGTTTGTCAGCTAGAAAACGCTTTATGCCTTCGAAGTACCAGGCTGTCATAACTTGTTGGGAGCTAACCAAACATAGGAGTAATCATATTAAAAACTAGCTGTCCCGACAGACGTTCTCCTGTCTGTCCAAAAGTCATTCATACAAAATCTATATAAAGCGTTTTCTAGCTGACATACCTATGTTATGTGTGCTCTTACCGAGTTGTGACAACCTGGTACGTCGAAGGCATCAAGAGTTTTCTAGCAGACAAACCTGTTAGGTGTAGGTACTCTTACCAAGTTATGACAAAATGGTACTTCGAAAGCATACAGATTTTTCTAGCTAACACACCTATGTTAGGTGAGCTCCTACCGTGTCTTGATAACCTGGTACTTCGAAGGCATAAAGCGTTTTCTAGCTGACATACCTATGTTAGGTATACTCTTACCTAGTTATGACAACCTGATACTTCGAACTGCATGTAAATAATATTTTAGGTAATTTATTTACACCTTGGGTTACATTATTGGAGTTTTAGTAAAGATCACTATTTAAAAAAAATATATAATATAGCCTATGTCACACGGGGATAGTGTAGCTTTCCAACAGTGAAATAATTTTTAAAATCGGTTCAGTAGTTTCGGAGCCTATTCAATGCAAACATACAAACAATCAAATCTTTCCCCTTTATAATATTAGGTTAGATTACAATACATTAACGGGGACAACGGGAAGTAATTTTAATTATTTTATTAAATTCCCTTTGTCCCCTTTAACGGGGACATGGCCTACGGGGACAACGGGAATAAACGGTCTCGACCTCTCTTTGGTGATTACAGAACCAATCACTGCTTGGGTTCGATTCAAGAACTGAGGAACGATCTAAAATAAGGCCAAACACAGCTAAACTATGATCTATGAATCTATGACTGAGGAACGTTTTAAAATTAAAACCAGACTTAAAACTTTTTTTAAACAGAGTACAATGCTTGAGTTTTCTTCTGCAATACGGACCTTAGTCTGTCCATTCGTGTAACATCACACACACCTCCTACCATTCTCATCTCAGCATGCAACTGCCTTTTATTCATCCGATTTGTGGGCCAACATTTTGAATTCTGATCCATACAAGACAGCAGGTGGCCAATTCTCGTAATTAAATGTAGTCGCAGTGTCATCTCGGCGACAAGCAAATGTCAAAAACTTGTCAAAAATGTATAGAAACTCGAGGTATTTTTGACAGATTGACACTGAGATCAGACTGTGAACGTTCTTAAAATTACGAGAGTTATCCCTCTGGTCTAACCATTGTTTTGTATGTCTTCTTCCCCTTCAGTTTATGGGGAACGCGGGAGTCGAAGGTTGTTCCCGAGTCGTATGTTTTTCGTTTTGTTTATCTACCTTTTAAAATAGGAGCCAGCTGAGAAGTGATTCTCAGTTCACTCTTCACTCAAGGTTTATTCTCCGAACTAGTTTATTTGTGAATTGCATACACATCACTACAAATGGAGCCACTTGGCTTGAAATTTAATACAATGATATGATGTGATTCTTGGAAAAGCGGTTGAAGTTCGTTCATGAAATATTAAATAAGCTTTATTGATATGTTCTGAGAATTGTATTGTTTTGATTTTCGTTCATATTTACATACAATACTGCAGTTTGTTATTGAGCTGTTTTCCTTAGGAATATGTATTCATTTGAAGTCTGAAATCAGGTGTTTTCCAAAGAACTCAGATCTGATACAGAGACGGACGAATTCCTGGCCCCTTAGCACAAGAACCGTAAAAAACCGTTTTGTCGACGGAAAAGTAGACTAAAATTACTTTTCTGTGTAGCCAATTCACAGTTTTGTACCGTGATATGTAGACAAGCGAATTCTACGGTAGAGTAGAAATATAAAGCGTCATACTAAGCTTGCAGGAAGTAGTGAAATAAAAAACGACTTAAATATCACTCTCAAACCGTAGAAGGAAAACTTCGTGAGGAACTAGACTAGAACCAAAAACATTCACCAACCCGCAGTGGGCCCGCGTGGTCGATTATGGCCTATTCCCTCCCACAGAGAGAAGACCTGTGTCCTCTCAGTAGTGGGAACATTATTGGCTTATTATGGGCTTGTATATCAGCGCCATTTTATCTAGTCTTGGCTAACATAAAACCGAACCACCGTTGAGCCTTAGATAAACTTAGCGTTTAGCAGATAATATTTAGTCTAATTAAGACAAGACATACAGATAGACTCCTCCGTGCCTCGGGAAACACAAAAATACAAAAAGAAATCAGCTATTCCATAGAGGTATTTAGACCGCGTAGGTACTGCAATTTTCTATGAAACAGCTGATTCTTTTTTTTATAACCGACGAAAAATTTCTGCGCTGGGTGGTCTAGAATGATATGCTGAATTTATGGTTACAGTTTTTCGCACTGGTTCAAATCAAATCAAAAGTTAAAAACTTAAGTTAAAAACTTATCCTGTATATCCGATTCAAAAACGTTTGAATAGGTCTCGCGTTCGTGCTAGCGCCTCTGAACACATACGGTGACTATCACAATGCAACAATAGACATAAAACAGTCACAGCTGCAGTCGTGAATTGCACTATACTGCTATATAATCGCTAGTTATGATGGCTGAATAGCCGTATTATTAAATAAACACACTGCTCCTAGCTTCGCTTAAGCTATGTTTAGTTAGGGTGCGTCCAGACCTGGCAAACGCGTCGCGAATGCGCGATCGCGAGCCGCTTGCGAACTGCACGCGTGCTGCACGCGTGCTACTACTGCAACTGTTTGTTGCGCCTCTCGCGTGCAACTTACACACCGCTCGCGTGACGCGCAAGAGCTGCACGCGAACCGCCCGCGTGCAGGTTGCATGCATGCACGTCAATTCGCTGCTATTTTCAACCTACACCTTAACTTCGTTACTTGCTTTTGACGATGGCGGACGATAACACTATTGCCACCATAATTACTGCAGCATCAGCTATATTACTAGCGAAGTGTTTAGAAGAAAAGAAAGCGACGTTGTGACGACGATGACGACGGTTAGTGCGCCGTTCACGCGTACCTAGTGCATAGCTTGGGCGCGAACGGTGCTCGGACGGCGCAGGACCGGCGCGCGAGCGGCGCGATCGCCAGATCTGGACACACCCTAAGATAGCCACCGCGAATGAGGCAGTCGCCCCATGCAAAATACTGGCAGACGATTTTCCATCTGTATTTTCATACCTCTAAGCACCTGGTATTTAATGACAGGCCTGCACTGTCTTCCCGTACCTATTATCACTGTAATTGGAAAACATTGTACAGTAGCCTCCACTAATGGTGCCCCAATCTCAAAAAGCAATAGATTGACACTTCGCTTTAACTTACGACCTTCTTATAATAAGCAATTTCTATAGGCTATAATACTATAGACACACACACTCTCATACGTTTACAAATGAATGTATTTCCTAAATTCAACCGTTAAAGCAAATGGCATGATAGCTGAGCGGTTACCGCACTTGATTATCGCGTTTGAGCGCAGCGAGTCGCGGTTTCGAATCCCACTCGCTGTGTGATAGTATTTTTATTGTTTTAAAAATCACTTTTGAGTATAGTTTCTCGTTCTGTTCTTCTTATTCACTAAACTCGTAAAACTTTATCATTATACCCACAGAAACCTAAATAAATTTAAATGATTTACGACTCATTCACCGCGACTTATAGAACGGTGTTGGTTGATATTGTGTGCTAGTGACGTGTGTTTCATCTATTAGCGTTCTTCTAATTCATTTTAAAATGTAAGCAAATTTAAATATAGAAATGAAAGCGAATATTATTGCGCTGCATAAAAGTGGACTTAATACCTATATCACAAATGCCTATGTGATGAAACCGGACTGAGTGTGAGTATTATGATTTAAATATATATTAAACATTTATTTAATTAAAGTATAACTGCTGATCCTTGTAGTCATTTTTAAACGTTTTATAAATATCACAATGTCTAAATGGAATAAAAATATAAAATTTCAATGTAAATTTATTTCCTAGATTATAGAACGATGAAAATAACAATAACTTTATATCTATGTGAAATTGCCCTTTTAAATAATTTTGTTTCTAAATAGTAGGTAATACATAAAGTGTGTATTTTGCTTAGTAGCCTAACAGTACCCCTTTTTTGTTTTAGTGGAATACTGTGAGTCGGGGGTGAAAAGATATGAGGAAGGCGGTAGCCTTGCCCGTGGAAAGCAAAGTGGAAGACCCCAGCTCCTATAACAGGCACACGTTCAGCGAATATGAAACAAGTGGTTTCAAAACGACAAGACATTTTGCCGAATTATTCGACACATCTTTACGAACCGTGCGCCGTGCACTCCACGCAGAAGGTTTGCATCGTCGAAAACCAGCTCGAGAATCAGCCCAAAAAACATAGTTAACGGAAAAAACATTAACATTAAGTTATAAATTACAAATATTTATTTATTTTAGTAATATTCAAATAATATTTTGTCTTATCCGTAATCTGGATTATTTTGAGGTTTAGTTTCAATCTTCTTTTCGGAATGAAAATGAACACTTAAGCTATAACCTCTTTAAGTCCTATTAAATACGATTTGTTAACTTTGAGGTTTGAGTTAGAACGAACTCACTCGCAGTAGAATAAAAGTAGTACTACTGAGTCATTTAATTGTATTGTGACAACTTGTCTGCATTTGTTACTTTTACGTGGGTAGATTTTTGTAGAATATTGTGATTTATTTAGAGTACCGACACACAGTAGTAATCAGCACAATATTATTATATTACTAAGATACAATAGCCTGATTATCATAGTTCACCAACTAGCTTATTTACTTCAATAAATTGTTCTTTATGAGAAAATAAACTGTTTTAACAAGAAGTTATTATTAGTTATTTTTATACATTCTTCATGAAGTTATAACGAATAAACATTTTGTAATCATTTATTATTGGTAAACCTTTATTTAAATAACAATACGAGTAATAATAAAAAATGTTACATTATTATTCTGGTATATTAATAAATCGAATAATAAAAGAACAGATGAAGATGATTGTTGAAAATAAAAATTAAAGCTTCATCGCGAGATTTGAACCCAGACCTATGAGTTTCTTAATCCAAGACGATACGCTGCACGCTACCGGAACTCAAATTATACAAGTAAATTTTAGCAATGGTATGAACCGACCAAGGTCATGTCTGTCGTCGCCGTCAGTATGTATAAAATACAGAGAGTAACGCCAGTGTGTGAGTGCAGCGGTGAGTTTTGTATTAATACATCACTTATACACACAGCTGTAGGTACGGCCTGGACCGCCACTTCATAGCAATATAGCCCTTAGTATGCGACTGCATTAGTGAATCTTGATAGTACAAGCCAATTATTTTTAAACGAGTACCTAAGCGTGGAGTTTCTTGCCGGCTCTTCTCCATAAAAATCGACCAATTGAAACCGCGCACCTAGCTTCTGACGTTTCATAAGTGCCCATGCAGGTTTATGTGAAATAAAATATTTTGATTTGATTTGGGACAGAAGCATCGGGTAAGACTGTAAGCCAACCCTCGCATAGTTTAGTAAAGGCAGACAGTTCAAGCTGGTTCGCGGATGGCTTGTGCGTTTCCGTGTTCTCGCCTCAAGCGGCACTGGAGGACACCGTGGAGTTTTACTGGGTTACAGTCTCACATAACTGCACTATCTCCCATGGTATTTTTCCAAGTTAAAAAAAATGCCCGGTTCGACGGCGCGTTGTTTTCCACGCGCGCCGTCATTGATGTCAGCAACATCTGGTGGGGTCCGCAAGGGCCGATGCCTGCCAGAGGTGCGGGTTGTTCGAAAGAGATACCGTCGCCCCTGGCACACAGCAACAGAGGGAACACCGCTGAGTTTTACTCGGTAAAAGTCTGACACGCCCTCCTGCTCCACCCAGAGCGGGAGAAGTCATTTGATGATTTCCCACGGTCAAAAAAAAGGCCCTTCTCTCTGAGTGGCATTGGGTTTCTTCCCAAATCATCATCCAGCTATTTGCGGTAAACTCATGCGGACGCGCACGAGAGTAAAAGATAAATAAAGACACATGTGTATGTGCAAAGTTCATTACACAAATACACATGTTTCTATGTATAGAAGATGTTGATTCAAACACGAGCTACATAGCTTCATCAATCAATCAATAATACTTACTTTAGTTACAATTACAACCTTCTACTCAATTGATCTGCGACTTCTGAACGAACATTTATGATGAAAACTAATTGGGACTTTATGTGTGATTCTTTCTTGTTTTTTTTTTTTCTAGTAACCAGCCAACAGCATTGTTGTTCTTTAAAAATCATTTTGAAATTCGAACGTTGTCTGGTGAATTCGCGACGATTTACTTTAAAAACAAATGAATTTTGAATCGTGTTCGTTTACTTGAGTGAGGTGAGCTGTGAACTATAAATAATTACTTTTTACTGGTGTTAAAATGATAAATTATATTTCATGACTAAAAATTGTTTGTAAAAACTATGGAATCTTTTTGAAAAACTACATAACGTTGATGCTTCTTAACTCTTAAGCCATACCCTGGGGTCCTTAGCGGTTTGTAATAATTATTTTCGTAAATAACTTTAAAACGTGAAAGAACGTTTGTGGTATTTTAGGTAATGTCGTAATTCGACACTGACCTGCCTGATACGCGTCGCGTCGTGCGCAAGCACAAGAGACCCTAGTTTTTTTTTTATTTTTTTTATGTATGGCATCTCGCAGTTGACCTTGAGAGGCCGTGACTGCTCAACCGGAGTTTCCTGTGAAGGTTTTTAGGATTCTAAAAGCCTCCAGCCAGGGCGTAAACCTACTTAACCTAAAGCGACTGCGCACTGCGCACTGCCCCTGTGGGGTACGAATTTCGGCTCAGAGAATCACTGGCGAGGGGGGGGGGGCAGCTAGTGGGGACAGGCTGGATCAAAATATTTTCATGATTATTAATCGGGGAATTTAAAGCTACTGGCTCAGCTGCGGCGCGGGCTGGCGCATCAACGAGCAAGGGACGGTCGGGAGACCCTAGAGTAGTAACAGTAGTATAAATACTGTGCTAAGACTCACACACAAACACACACTACGTGTGTACACTAGATAATACTTACAACCTTAAGGCTACTTAAGGTTGTGAATATTATCTAGTGTTTTGGCCGAATATTTATGACAGGTAAGTTGAATTACTGCGTTGATTTGTTATTACAACACCCATTGGGACTTTTTCATTGGAATTTCTTTGTTTTTTTTTTTCGATGCGTTATTCATTAAAGTGATTTTTGTTATTATTTAGACTAACTTTGCCCACCCATCCCCAGGTTGTCCTGGGAGGTATCTTGAAAAAGAAACATTCATTGAAACAACATTACAATGTTTTACCAATGAAAACAAGATGTATGCTCTGTCCAAGAACAAAGCCCATGCTCAAGGAATATACAGAAAATATTATACGCTGTGAGTGTTTGAATGAGGACCATCTCAATATTAAAACTTGTAAAAGTATTGTTTTTTTTCAAAATAATAATATTTGAACCAAATTATGTTAGGGTTTCTTAGACCCTAGCACAATAATAGTGTTCCTCCAGGGAAGGGTAGGGGTAAGGGGTAAATTTACTACAAAAAACAGCGAAACAAACTCCCTCCTGAGTTCGTTTCGCCGTTTTGTTTTTGAGTCTCATTTCGAGTCCTGACATTCATCTTGGTCAGATCCTATGAGTAATGAGGATAGTGCTGTTTGTATGAATCAACTTTAAGTTCTGAACTCTCTGCCTACACCATTTAAGAATACACGCGTGGAGTTATGTAATTACACAGAATGTCACTGCAGGTAGGTAAAATGGCGAGTGGCACAGCCATTGTATTAACGACGTCTGTTATGCCACCCATCAATTTATAGGAGACAATAATTATTTACAGCGGCAGTCACGATTTGTACAACACGATTGTTATGCGGATAATCGTTGGAAAGGTATAGCTAGGGTTATTACAGTCGTACATATATTATCATGATTCTATTCAATGCATAAACCAATGATACTTTTAGATGCGTTGCCGGCGCTAAATATTGGCAAGATAAATGACAGGTAATTGCCTGTCCTGTTATAAGTCACGTACCATCAAGTGACGCGGCGATACGCTAGTGACGTAAGTAAATATATATGTTTATCTCTTTCTAAGAACAGGAAACGGTATGGATCTTTCCTGTTCTTCGCGCACTGTATGATTGTATGTACTAGTAGGTAGCTACATTAGTGTTTTACGCTGTTTTTAACCGACTTCAAAAAGAAGGAGGTTATCAATTCGACAAGTTTATATACACGATGAAATTTTAATGGTTTTTTTCCCGCGGCAGAACAACTTGCCTTAAGGAGTCCCTTCAAACCATAGAGTAAAAGTAAAAAAATTAAAATGTGTTTTGTTTCGAAATAATAAAAAAAAAATCATCAACTCGAAAGCGTGAGAATCAATAGTAACACTGGAGGTAACTTGTAGGTATTACTCGAAACGCACGCGCCGCCGCACCGCCGCGCCGCCGCGCCGACAAAGGAACAATGATGCATAAATGTTCAAAGCAAAATAAACTCTCGCATGTGGTACTATGTCATAAATTAGTTTTCACGCAACAACACAAAACACAGCCGCGGCGCCGACAAAGAAAAGACCGATTTATAAATGTTCAAAGTGAGCAAAATAAGCTCTCGCGTGTAATGATACGGCATAAACTACAAACTAACAACAATTACAAACCAAGCAGCGCGCCGGCTTCCCATTGAACGGGACGGCGCGCGGCGCCGGCGGCGGCGGCCGGCGCGCTTAGTTTTCCCGCGAATGTCGTACGTGAAACACGCGTTATCAGTGCAATGGATCGCCATTACAATTATTGCAAATTGGAGTACGTCGCTATGGTGCATCTGTACGCTAGGGCTGATTATGACACCCTTGATGCCCGTCGACTTTACGCCGAACTGCCACACTTGGAGTCGCTTCGTCTTCGGCCATCGGCCCGGACGATCGTAGCAGCGACACAGCGGCTACTCGACGATCATGAGCAGTTCCGGACATCAGCAGTTGCACAGGGCAGAGGTCGATCGGCCGTTATTTCGCCAGAGCTCGACGAATAGATCATCGAGTACTTCGAACGGGATCCTCGGCGAAGTACACGTAATGCTGCGGCTAGGTTTGGCGTAAGCCAATACTACGTCTGGAAACTACTCAACTCTGAAGGACTTCATCCTTATGATTATCGCAGAGTTCATGCCCTCCATGAAAACGACGCGCAGAACAGAATTACTTTTTGTCAGTGGTTAATCGACAGTCAAAATGCGAACATTTTGTGGACAGATGAAGGAACTTTTACGTGAGTTAGACTCGAACATTTTTGGGCGTTAAATAACCCACATGTTATTCGCGAGTGTGCGCATCAAGAGCGTTTTAGTGATAATGTGTGATAATTAATGGCCACCTCATTTCAATATCGTAAGAAGTGACAGAGACACCTTATTAAAATTGACAGGCAATCAATTAAAACGTGCTCCATTGTGTATTCAACGTAGTGGCTTGCAGTTGCACTACGAACCATTACTCCGTTACCGTGAAGTGTAAGTACCTACTCGTACTTTTGTAAATTGTGAACATTTAAAAGTAGGTAGTCAAATTAATTAAAATTATTGTAAATAAGTTGATTCAAATTTTGAAAGACGCCTCAAACTTTTTTAGGTATCTAAGTCCGAAAATTATGATAAACTTGTTTTTATTAATTAATTTTTATGTTAATTTCTTGTTCAGTAAATTGCAGCTAAAAAGTATTTATGACGGTCCTAAGCTTGTAAAAGTATGAAGGGAAAATTTGAATAGCTTGTTGGGTACAGCTTATTATCAAGAATACGACCAGCTGATTGAAACGCACGCGGGTCAACGGCCGCGCGGCCGCTCGGCGGCGGCGCCGGGCTTGCGCAGAACGTAGGTATCGGAACTATTGGTACGTGGTCGCTTTCGAGTTTTGTTTTTCACAATGGTTAATCTGCCATTTTTTGTTTCTAATATTTTATTTGTTTATAAAACTATTGTATTACCAAGACAAAACCATTTCGCTGCGGGAAAACAACCATTTAAATTTCACCGTGTATATTTTTTTATGTATGTTCGGGCATAACTCCGTCGTACATTGACGGTTTTGCATTTTTTTTAATTTATATTTGTTTTTTTTTTCGAAAGGGGTTTACTCCGAATTGGTCCCATTAAAATTTCTTATAGATCTGAAGATGCGTTTCGGAGACAGACAACAGAACTCTTCAAAAAATTACAGCAAATCAACCGCGAATGTTGCTATCGCATAAGTATGCATTGTTTTGACCCCAAGGATGATGAAATTTCGAATTGGTATGGGGTAGGTAACTAAAAAGTGAAAAATAAAAACTTTTTTCAAAAAAATAACAACCGACTTCCAAAAAACACTACAAAGTGCAAAATAACTTTAATTTCGGAAGTCGGTGTCTTTGGTTATGTATTTTCATTTTTTAACCACTGAGTTCCGAAACTAAAGCTATTTTTCAGTTTGTGGGTTTTTTTTTATTTATAAACTTTTTTATTATTCACTTTTTAACATACAAATGATTTAGATTCGGATTGATAGTGTGTTTCGCAACAAGGGTGCAAATACGGGCACACTAGATTCTCCACGCATTTTACCACCATACTGCGATCGCCAACCCGCCTGCCAAGCGTGGCGATTATGGTAAGCCCATCCAAATTGGGAGAGGCCTATGTCCAGCAGTGGACGTCTTCTGGCTGAAAAGATGATGATGATGTGGTTAAATTTTGACAGTTCAACAACATTCATTGCGTTATTTACGCTTTAAGCAGACACCGTTTTCGAACATGCAATGGATTAGCAATCTATTTGAAAATGATTCTGATTGTGTGTTTTACCCCTTTCGGTGGAAAAGTTGA
Source organism: Polymixis flavicincta (assembly GCA_949987655.1). Taxonomy (NCBI): domain Eukaryota; kingdom Metazoa; phylum Arthropoda; class Insecta; order Lepidoptera; family Noctuidae; genus Polymixis; species Polymixis flavicincta. The sequence goes on from OX465199.1 coordinate 5,704,427, forward strand.
AAATTTAATATTTCCGTTGCCAGAAATTTTTCCCTGGTATGTTTCCGCACTGGACCCGCGTGGTGGATTACGGCCTACTTCCTTTCACAGTGAAGAGGCCTGTGTCCCGGCAGTAGGAACCATTAGAGGCTGAATATGATGGTCAAGTATGCACGGCTACACATCAAGCTATACATTTCCAGTTTACGCTGATCTCGCATTGTACTGAAATCCTATACAATGCGAGAACAGCTTATAATGGAAATGTATAGCTTGATGTGTAGGCGTGTTTACCAAACATGTTTCTCAATGACGGGGGTATAACTGACTCTTCTTTTTTTTTGTTGGTGGGAAATCGTCAAAGACCTTCTCCCGCTCTGGCTGGAGCGGGAGGGCGTGTCAGACTTTTACAGACTAAAACCCACCCGTGTTCCCTCAGTAGCCTGTATGCCAGGGGCGGCGGTAGCCGGTATCTCTTTCGAACAACCCGCACCCTGGCAGGCATCGGCTCTTGCGGACCCCACCAGTTGGTGCTGACATCTCTTTGAGGCGCGCGTGGAACATAACGCGCCGTCGACCCGGGCTTGGTCCTTACCGAGCAGTGAGCTACCCGCAAGCCCACGCCTACGGTGGCCGGGAATTAGCCTGGGATTCCCGACGCCCAGGGCGTCTCCTGCGGAGGCTAGGCCCGTGAGGGCGCATATACTGCCTCTCCCTCACGTGCGCCGCTTCCCTCTTCGCGAGCATTACTGCTTCGCAGAAGGAGGTGACGGGTACCCATGCACTCTCGCCCCTTACCATGGCCTGGACCAATGCCGGACGCGAGCGATCGCCGCCGCCGATCTCCTCCACAAGGACACGGCGGTACTCCGCTCAAGCCGGGCAGACCTTATGTTCCACCGTTTCCTCACGGCTATCTACGCAGTGGAAACACCCGGGCGTTTCCTCCCGTCTTATACAAAACAGGTACCTCCCGAAACAACCGTGTCCAGTGAGGACCTACGTCAGGCGGAAGGTGAGGACCGGACGCCGTGGCACCTTTCAATCCACTCCTCAAAGAGGGGACTTACCGCCGCAATAGAGTATTTTCCAATTTAAAAAAAAACTATTTTAATTTTAACATTGGGACGATATATTTAACAGAAAAATAAAAATAAATTTATTTATATCCATTTTCTCAATTAAAAACGATTAAAATGAAATTTATTTTTCGCTGTTTTGAATTTATCGCCAAAACGCTCCTTACGATGACTTTTTGTCACGTGGCATCGTGACGTCAGTTTTGTGTAAACGGCACCGGTACAAATACTTAGTTTGGCGCAGTTTTAGAAGAATTTGTGCACAGAGGCACCGCACACCAGTAATATCACTTTCTATCGAATTAATACTCGACATTCACTTGTTTACTTACTAAATACTTTAGTTTACACAAAGTTGACGTCACGTGATAAAAATTCATCAAAAATACCCTTTTACTTTTATTAAATTGTGTAGTGAACGAGACAACCTTAGTTCATCAAAACGAAACAGACTATTTCAAAACATATCTATTAGATATTATAAACACAGGTATATATGTTATGTATCTGCGACTGCGTAATACAATATTAGTATAATGCAGTGTTTATTTATCATAATATACCACGTTTATCTATCACCATATGGTTATATGTAGGGCGGTGTTGTACTTAAAGCTAGGCGAAGATAGATTAAAGCATCGTCTGCCTAGCCTTTTCTAACTAGGTTGGGGTCAGCTTCGAATCTAACCGGATGCAGCTGAATACCAGTATTTTACATGGAGCAACCAATCTGACCTCCACCAGCCAGTTACTGGGTATAAATGATACCCGATAATAAGACTATACCGTGTGGTGCCGGACGTAAAGAATAGAACCATCCCATTTCTTCCCGTGGGTGTCGTAGAAGGCGACTAAGGGACTTACTAGAAAGTGGGCAGCAGCGTTCTATTTGACCACCATACTGCGATCGCTAACCCGCCTGCCAAGCGTGGCGATTATGGTAAATCCCCCTTTGGGCGAGGCTTTTGTCCAGCAGTGGACGTTTTTCGGCTGATATGATGATGATGAAGAATAAGACTATACTTTCGGGTTTCTGATTTGTTACCGGGAGTCCCGTGACAACTAAGAGATCTAAAATTCTAAATCAATTAATTAAACATTTTGGTTTTATCTTATTACAAAACAAGGTTTTTTTTCGTAAATATGGTTTAAATTTAAACCATAGAAGCCTGTTTTTGAAACAATAAAGTAATAATTTTAGTTCCTTTTTCTCATATTATCCAGTAAGACATTTACAATTTTTTTCTTAACTTACGACACAGAATTTAAAATGTGCCAATTCTCTAATACATATTTTTGGACTTAACGATTCGCCCACAAATAAATTAACTTCGTGCACAAACGCCTACAGAAAATTATATGTTATTTAAAAGCGTTGGTTCGCCCGTTTGGGGTGAGTAAATTCGCGCGAATCAACTTATAAGCGAAAAAAATCTTCCATTTCTTAAAAATAAAATTTTTCTAATTGATCTCTAAAGTTATTAGGTATATACTTACATAGTTATATTGCCTTTGAAGACAAACAAAATTAGCGTCCGTTGGTTTTTATTAAACCAGTTCTTTTTAATGATTCTATTATTAAAATGTTAACTAATACAGAACGAAGATTGCCACTTGTTACTTTGTTACTAATCAAGGGCATTGGATGCCATAATTAATTTACATGTTTTGTATTTTATTTGTTTACAAACATTGACAATAATTATTTATATATTATTTTAATATCTTTAAATATTTTTCAATGCTTATATTCAAATATTTAAAATATAATTTATACGTTTGTTTAATATTATAAAGGAAATATTAATAATTTTATTGACATAGTTTTAAGTATTATTTACGAACAATTTATGGAATGTTTTATTCTGAATTTAAATGATTAATAATAATCGCTTTTAGCGATAAGACAGCCCATTCTGTCAATCTATGTATTGTTTATACATTTATTTCTGTTATTTTTAATGTGTACATTATTATGGGTATTCCATGACTATCTGTCAATGTTCAATATATCTATTGTAATCGAACTCTTATAAATATATTATTTATTTATACATAATTATACTCGTATAATTTTATTTTTGGTTTCACACTGGTTTTTCATCACTAACCTCTTTATCGTTTTATTTTTAACCCTTTATAACGTAGATCCACGCGAGACACAATGGCTTTTTAATTGTTTTGGTAATTACGGCCATTCTACTGGTTAATTTAAGTATAGAGTAGGACGAGATAACTAGGTTGAGCTTGTGGCTAAGAAATTACAGCTACCGCGGTCGGTCCGTGGATAGGAAAGCACGTTAAGGCGGAGATTTCTTGAAAACGGTCAAAATGACGGTTTTTAAACCAGTGTATCTCTTTAACCGTAAATAATTTTGAAAGCAAAAAATATATGATATTTTCAAGTCTTCTTTGCATACAGTGATGGTACTCAAAACATAATTAAACATACTTTAATGCATCAAAAAAATCTTCAAAGTCACCTCTTAATTATCTTTAAAACCAGTTTATCCCTTCAATAACAATTATTATTATTGTTAAAAATATACCATAAAAAATTAAATACTAAACTGCATCCAGTGATGGATTATTTACTATCAAATAGTTAAGATCTAATTTTATACGATTTTATTTGCATTTTTACGACAATGCGCAAGTATGCATTCATTTATTATTCGAATTTATTACAACAGATTTTAACCCGTATCGGATTGCACTAAGAGCTATTATCGCTCATAACGACGGTACGACGAGTACATTCAAAATTACCAGGGCCTTAAGCTGTTGGTCAAGGCTGTCATTCGCGGATCTTTGACGACTTTGACAGTCATTACGGATTGTCAGAGGCCCGAAAGTTGACAACCAATCTTACCAACGGGTATCGGTTTATCCTTGAGGGTTGTAGAGGTCATTATAGGCAGTCATTTTTATGCTAACAACTTATTAATATTTGGCGAAAAATCTGAGGTCGATACTAAAATGAAGTGTCTTTTTTTAATTTATTATTCTAAATCTTAAAAAAAAAATGTAAGGGTACACTAGTCGCGGGCTCGAACTCACTGATGGGCCTGGCTAAAAATCACGCTGTCTCACCAGGCTTCGTGTTTGATAGAGGTAGTACCCGTGATAAGCAGTTAGATGCTAGTCTACACGCCCAACATTATTGGGTGAGCTGCAGGATCAGTTATAGTAAAACAGGCGCGTAAAAAATTAAGAAAAGTCCTTCGGAAGATCGGGTTTTCTGAAAAAATCACTGAATAAATCAATGACCAATTAAGTTTATTGAACTTTTCGATAATTGAGCTTTGTCGGTACCGACTTGGTTTTCGTGATTTTACACTGCTTTTATTAGGTACTTAAACACGCCCAAAGTTAGGTTAAATCAGCAAGAAAAACGAATCTTTGTTGGCTCATAACTTTTTAATGGCTTTTTATTTTAGTATTCTGTTTCCGTACCGACAATATTGATAATGAGACAAAATCATATCATGTTTAATTTTTGATGTACATAGTCAAACAGTGGAGTAAAACCCTCCCGAAGTTTGTATGGAAAAAATGTGGACAAGTGTCACCTTAAGAGCTGGTTTGAAGTCCTCAAAAGTCTATTGCCAGCTTTTGGCGGGTCAATTCTAATGCGTTAGCGGGCCCCGCGGTATGTTGAGCAGCGTTGCTATAAACTATAGCTTCGTCTGGGGAACAAACATAATACCCTACATTGGACATTATCATTTTAGGTCCATGTGTTCGATCTTTACTAATAAAATAAACGCGAAAGTTTGTATGTAAGTATGTATTGTTACTCTTTCACGCAAAAACGGTTGAACGGTTTTGGATGAAATTTGGCACGCAAATAGATTATAATTTTTTTTTTTTTTTATTTATTTATTCTGAACAAAAATACATTTGTGTCGAATACAGGATTAATACAATAATAATAATCAATAAAAGTTACAATTAATTACAAGTTATTAATACACGGAATAATAATAATAATCAATAAAATTTACAAATAATATGGATAAAAAGTCAAAACTAAAATAAGAATTCAACTCAATCAAAAAAAAAAATCAAGAAAAATAATAATAACATGTCAAGAATGAGACTTAAACGATAAACAAGTTACACTGTGGCATTATTTTTGTCCCTAAAAAACTCTTCTATACTATAGTAGCACTTCGTCAATAGGAATGAGTTTAATTTGAATTTAAATTTTCTTGGATTATTAATCATTTTTAATTCTAATGGCAATTTATTGAAAATTTGTACAGACTGTACTTTAGAGCTATGTTTGACAACATTTAATTTTGGCTGCAAATAATTAGGCAAATCTTTCCTGCGCGTTTCCACCCTAGTTACCCTTTCTTCCTTTGTCTCGTATTTCTCTAGGTTTTTTAGAAAACTACTTAGTAGGACCAAAATATAAAGACAAGGTACAGGTAAAATCTTTAATTTCACAAAATGCTCTCTACAAGATTCAGTTTGCTCTATGCGAAGAATAGTTCTGAGGGCCCTTTTTTGCATAACAAAGGCTGCATTTATATTGTATTTATAACTGTTCCCCCATAGTTTAATACTGTACCTCAGCTTGGACTCAACTAAGGCAAAATAAACATTTCGTAACTGAGCAATGGTTAGTTCGTCCCTTAAACTTCTTAAGGCATAGCATGCACTGCTCAGAGTATTTGTGATTGCTTCCAGTTCTTGTTTCCAGCACAAGAGCTCATCAATTTGTATTCCTAAAAATTTTAAATTTTGCACAATTTCCACTTTATTCCCCAATGAAGCTATTTCAATACTATCATTATTCCTCACAGTTGATTTGAATAGCATACATTTAGTTTTCTCCACATTGAGTTTTAAATTGTTAGTGGAAAACCAATGTTCAAAAGCAGACAGTGCATGATTCACTTTGTTTTCTAAGTCCCTTATAGAGATATCGTTCATAACAGCACTTGTGTCATCAGCAAAAATAACCATTTTGATGTCTGGTACTATCTTATACATATATTTAGCTAAGTCGTTAAGAAATATTATAAAAAATATTGGACCCAAGACTGAGCCCTGTGGAACTCCCTTTTGTACTCTAACAAGCTTAGATTTGTTAATTTTTTCATGTCCGCTTTCAACTGACTTAATTTCGACATACTGTGATCTATTCTGTAAATAAGAACTGAAAAGCTTTAAGACGTTATCTCTTATCCCATAGTGTTCTAGTTTGTCTAAAAGGATTTTATGTTCAACAGTATCGAAGGCAGAGCTAAGATCTAAGAATAGTCCTGCCACTTTTTCTTTATTATTCAGTTTGCTAACCACATCATCCACTAGTGAGTCTATTGCATCAATGGTTCCTATTCCTCTCTGATACCCGAACTGTTGATAGCTAATGATATTGTGTTTAATCAAATGTTTGACAAGCCTATCTTTCATTACCTTTTCAAATATTTTAGAGAATACCGGTAATAGGGAAATGGGTCTATAGTTTTTCGCATCTAATTTGGAGCCTTTTTTGAATATGGGCAAAACACGAGCAATTTTATATTGCTCAGGGAAAACACATTGCTCAATACATTTGTTTAAAAAGTCAGCTATTGGCTCAGCTAATATGTCAATGTTATCCTTGATGATACTTATGGGTATTTCGTCTTGACCGTGAGAATTTTTATTGCACATATTATTAACCATTTTGAAGATTTCTACCGGGGTTACTTGATCAAACAACATGTTATCGTCTACTCTAGCCATATTGTCGGTTAAGTATTTGTTAGCTAAGCTATGATCAGAAGACTTTAATGTAATTTTGTTGTCAAATTGGTGAGATAAAATGTTGGCTACGTCTACAGGGCTGTCATATATCTTATTATCTTGTTTAAGTATTACAATATCAGTGCTTTGTTTTTTATTAGAATTACGTCTACTATTCACTATTTTCCACATGGCTTTACTAGATTGAGGTGCCTGATCAATCTTTTTCCTAGTGTCGAGCTTTTTTGCACATCTTACTACCTTTCTAAATATCCTTAAGTAGTTTTCGCGATATTTTAAAATTGATTTATCACATCTCTTTTTATCAATAAGGCACAAAATGCGCTTGACTTTGCTGGATACTTTAACTCCTTTGCTAAACCAATAACTTTTACCAGACTTATTGAGATCAATTAAAATTTCCTTTTTTTTAAAAGAATTATCATGTACTTCATTAAATTTTCTTATAAATGTATTTATGCCGAGATTCCAATCTATCTCTGCCAACTTTTTCCTAAATTCCACCTTATTTTTTTTATTATATATTCTTTTTTTAATATACTTAAAATTACTTCGTTTTTTTTCTTCTGTTACTTTTTTTACATTTATTGTGCAAAAAAGACCGGCATGTCCATCTGATAATCCGTTGTGGTCAATATGGATATCGTTAATATTAGTATCTATTAGATTTGTCAATATATTGTCAATACATGACTCTGTGCCATTACGTACGAATGTTGTAGTGTCAAACAAACATCTAAAATTGTAGCATGTGAGCAATGATAAAAATGATTTCCGGTATTTGTCATCTTTCATCATATTAATATTGAAGTCGCCACAAATCAAAATCGTGTATAACCTAGATTAACACATATATATTTTATCCCGGTAGTACCTACGTTCGCGCATGATATTTTTTGTATAATTTTCAAAATAATATTTTCATTTGAAATTTTAAACCCTAGAATATTAGGTAAGTACCACTTAAGTTTAGTAGGTAGGTACTGGCCTTACCTCTTTTGTCTTTACGAGATAATCGGTGCGTCATTTTTGGCGTCAAAATGTAACAAAGACACAAAGAGACATTTTCATTGACAGAATGTATTCGCTTTTATACTTCGAGTTTAATGTTGTCCTGTCATTTTTCTTAACAGAACAGTAGGCTGAGCACTAGCACCGATTTCTCGACGGAAGAATAAACGCGACTATTAACTAAATGATGTACAATAGGAGAAGATAGCTAGGTTTTTCTATTAATAACTAGCTTTTGCCAGCGGCTTTGCCCACGCGGAACTTTCATCCCCTATTTAACTCCCCTATGGGTTGAATTTCGAAAAATCCTTCCTTATTCCTTGTCTACATTATAAAGGGAACCTCTGTGCAAAATTTCAGCTTTCTAGGTACAAGGGTTTGGGCTGGGCGGTGATGAGTCAATCAGTCAGTCAGGACTTTTCTTTTTATTAATATAGATCACAGTTATGCGTACAATTCAGTATACCTGGTTATCTACAAAATCATGATTTTGTAGATAACCGTGTATCTTTGTGGCAGTCGAGTAGAAGTCGAACTTTCTATTTCTGCTTGTTCTATACAAAGTCACATTTCGTTTCTCCATTTTTGACATCGCACCGTATATAGGTATCCTTTTACTTTCTGTCATTATTTCTTTTAGGCCAATGTTCAACAGTGGACGTCTTTCGGCTGAAATGATGATGATGATTTTGTCTTTCCTTTCTAACGATCTTTGTCTAGGTCCTTATAAATGTAGACTATTTCAGAAGAATATTAATTCTTCCCAAACGGTCAAAATCACACTGACAACAAACTTTCTACTCGACGGAATTCATGATTCGTTTAAAACGCATAACTGTGATAATTAATAGAAGAACAAAGCTATCTTCTCCTATTGTACATCATTTAGTTAATCATCATCATCAGCCCATAATGTTCCCACTGCTGGGACACAGGCCTCCTCTTGGTGAGAGGGATTGGGGTAATCCACCACGCGGGCCCAGTGCGGGTTGGTAGATGTCACATGTCTTCGAATTTTTTGTTCTAGGACATGCCGGTTTCCTCACGATGTTTTCCTTCACCGTTTTGAGAGCAGTGGTAATGAAATAATTTACACAAAGTAAAGCGCCTGTCTGGGTTCGAACCTACGACCTACAACTCGTAAGTCGCGGCCGTTACCACTTGGTTAATAGTCATGTGTGTTCTTCGGTCGACAAATCGGTGCTCGTGATAAGCCTGCTGCACGTGCTAGTGTGATCCATTTGCAACAATTAAGCATCTCATAAAGCTTAAAACTTTTCTTAACACAAGAGCTATTAGATATAATGAGATTGTAGTGTATCTATGCAATAGATATGGTAACACTGTCTCATGCACACAAGCGGAGAGTGCTGCTGTCACTAAATGGCATCTGTGAGTGAGAGTAATGGCGGAAAACAGGGAAGGTGAAGCAGGTCTGCTCGGTAGCGCTTGATGTGGTGATGAGCCAGTGAAGTGATATTAATCCACTAAATTGTAGAATCAACAGGATGCTACAGAGATACTACGTATTAAGCCATATGATAAAACAAAAAATGTTACATCAACTTTATAACTTGCCTAAAAAACTGTTTGTATACTTACTTAATTAAGTGTAAATTCCTAATTCGGACAGAAACTTTAAACATTGAACGTCGGTTGTGTTAATAAAAATGTAAACAGTGTTTTGTTTTTTAACAAAGACGTAAACTAAACACACTCGTGAAAATAAATAATACCCGGCCTACCTATAGGTAATGTTCCCACTGATGGGACACAGGTCTCTTGTAAGAGGGAGCGGAACCTATACTTGCCTAAAGATACGCCATGAGACATTTCAGCATTGTCAGGTGTTCAGGTACGCTTAGCACTGCATGACGTTTTCTATTTCAAAGAAGAATAGACTGTGCTTTTTCAATACAGAGTGACATTTCGTTTCTCCATTTAGGACATCGCACCGTAGATATCCTTCTACAATCTGTCATTTTGTCTTTCGTTTCTAACGATGTTTGTCTAGGTCCTTATATACAGGAAAAGTTTTTATCCAGTGCGCAAATTGTAACCATGAATTCAGCATATCATTCTAGACGCCCTAGCGCAGAAATTTTTCGCCGGTTATGCAAAAAAAAAAACAGCTGTTCCATACATTTTGACCGCGTAGGTATTGCACTTTTCTATGAAACAGCTGTTTTTTTTTTCTATAACCGGCGAAAAATTTCTGCGGTAGAGGGTCTAGAATGATATGCTGAATTCATGGTTAAAATTTGCGCACTGGATAAAAACTTTTCCTGTATATGTAGACTATATCAGAAGAATTTTTCTTCCCAAACTGCCACAAAGTATATACGATTAGATATCTACAAAATCATGATTCGTTTAGAACGCATAACTGAGATGATTAATTTAAAAACCGGTCAAGTGCGAGTTGGACTCGCGCACCGAGGGTTCCGTACAAACCTGTGGGTATATAAGTAAAAGTTCAAAATTGTCAAAAATATTTTTTTTTATATGACGAAACTAAAAATTTTCGGTTTTCGTAATTTTTCCTATATCTGTACTATAAGACGTGACTTCGTACAAAATTTCAAGATTCTAAGTTCACGGGAAGTACCCTGTAGGTTTTGATTCCCGTGCGAGTTTCGAAAATTTGCGGAATTTTGCGGCCTAAATGGCTGTATCTTTTGATTGCGTTGACTTAGAAGGTTGATTTTTCTACAGCTTCCAGGGACAGTAGAACTAAGTATCATATAGAAATTTCAGTTTGATACCTCCACGCGTTCCTGAGAAAAACGGTCTTGACAGACGGACGGACGGACGGACGGACGGACAACAAAGTGATCTTATAAGGGTTCCGTTTTTTCCTTTAGAGGTACGGAACCCTAAAAACATAGTTATCTTATCCTATTGTACAGAGGCCAGCACATCAAGCTACCCCAATCTGTCAAATTTCTTTGATAGTTTTTCAACTTTATTACAAAGGAATGAGGTTTATGTTAAATTGGAAAAATTTCACAGTTTGGGATAGCTTGACCTGCTGGCGACTGTACATCATTTAGTTAATAGTCACGTCTATTCATCTGTCGCCATATCGGTGCTCGTGCTAAGCCTGCAGGTGGCAGTGACCACTGACTATTAGGCAGTTCCACCAACCCACACTGGGCCCGCCTGGTAGTTGGTTATACGGCCACCCCTTTCACAGAGAGAATGCCTTTGTCCGAGCAGTGAGAATATTAAATAGGTTTAAGATTCCTATTTCTCCCATTCACAATAACCAATCACCGTAAAAGGGCTCTTACACGGGCAATTTTTTGAGCAATTGCTCGGCAACACTAATGGATTAATCTGGATCAATTGACTGGAGAAATTTGGAGCAACAACAATAAATTGCCGATTTGTTTCGGTAATATTGCTTCTGATTGCTCCATATATTTCATGAGTTGCCGAATATCCAATGGAATTTTTTAGTCAATTTTATTTCTATCTCGTTTGTACGTATAACTAGTAACTACGTCTCGTTTTTGCGAAAGGAACAGAAGGCCAATTCTACTAATTAAAAACGTTCGCAGTGTCATCTCGGCGACAATCGAATTTCAAAAATTTGACAAAAATGTTTAGGAATTTTTGACAGATTGACACTGAGATCAGACTGTGAACGTTCTTAAAATTAGTAGAATTGCCCCTCAGGTTGCTTACTCTCGAATATAATTCCGATAGATCGACATTGGAATTGTCAGTCAAACGTCAGGGATTGGCTAGACTCAGTGAGTCCAGCCAATATATTCCAGAGTAAGCACCCAGGCCGGCGGCGGAGGCGGTGGGGGAGGCGCATTGCCTAGTATTTTAAGTTGCTCCATATTGTGTGTCCGTATCTCTGGCAACAGGTTGCTACATGTTGCTATAACCCTAAATTGCTGGATGTAGTCGTGACGTCATATTTGACAAGAATTGCCCAAGATGGAGCAATTTTAGTTGCTCGTGTAAGCGCACCTTGACACTATAGATAATGGATGTAACACTGTATATTTTTTAGTTTATTTGGCATCAGAATAACCGCTGGTCTGGCATTTCGCCAGTCCCAATCAGAGAGAAAGGACAAAACCGTTCGTGTGCCATATCTCCGCACTTTGTATGAATTCTGCTGAATTTAACATGGACTTTGTACCTTGTCTGATTGTCATTTGTCTTTTTGTCACGACGAAAGCATAGAGTCTTTTATTGATCTATTCCCATCCAATACCAAGAGCTAATACCATTTGGTATTAGTTTATTTCCGAATTTATTTCTATTCCCAACGAGTACCACATTTTAAAACCAATACCAAAACAAGTTTGAAGAAATCAGATACAGTCAGGTTCAGTAAAATTAAAATGCTTTGAGTGATTTTAAGTAATGTTTAGTCAAGATTAGGCTTTGAATATAAATCACATATAATTGCGTATCTTAATATTAAATCACCTAAAAATTTGGCAAAAAATCGAATATGAATAGTTATAGTACTGAAAATCTAACAAAATTATAAAATATCACAAATAATCAACTTTTAATGTAACAATGTTTTTGGCAAAAACTTCAAAAATGGATATTTTACTTACAATCTAACAATAGTTATAAAATATCACAGACAATCAACTTTTAAAATAATTATGTAGCTTAGTAGTAATAAAAAAGCATTTTTTTTTTTTTGCAAAGACGTCAAATATAAATAATTTGCCAACATTTAAATTGACGTTTATGACCTGACGACTCAGATGATAACGCGCGTACTATAGTTTGGAAAGTTTTAGCATTCAATTACGATAGGATAGTATAAAAATGTTAGAAAATAAAATAAAACTTTGTGTAGCTGAGTGTACAAAAAGTCACGCTTTGGTATTCGTTAGTAATAGATTTTTTATTTAAAAAAATGTGGTACTCGTTGGGAATAGAAAATAAATTCAGAAATAAACTAATACCAAATGGTATTAGCTCTTGGTATTGGATGGGAATAGATCCTTTTATTTTACCTCCGAATTTACATCACTATCAACATCACAGTGATATTTATTGTCTTTGAAATATGGTTCCTGTTGGATTATGGTCAGGTGAAAATAACTGTGTAAAGACTGTAAAACTTTCTATCCCGTCTGGGTTGATGCCCTGCTAATAAGCTTGCACATTTCCCAACCATTTTGGGGTCAGCTTCCAGTCTAACCGGATACAGCTGAATACCAGTATTTTACATGGAACGATCGCCTATCTGACTTCCACAACCCATTTTCCAGCTAACAGAATACATCTTGGTAAGACTGGTTGTCAGACTTTCAGGCTTCTGACGACCCGTAACGACTATCAAAGATCCACAAATGACAGTCGGAAATCGAACAAATGGTATTTATTAAAATGCATGCAAAAACGGGACGTAGTTATACGTACAAACGAGATAGAAAGAAAATTGACTAAACATTTCCAAACCGATGGGATATTCAGCAACTCATATTGGCGACATTGAGAAATGTGAAATATATGGAGCAATTAGAAGCAATATACCCGAGACATATCCGCAATTTATTGTTGTTGCTCCAGATTGCTCCACTGAATTAATCCATTTGAGTTGCCGAGCAATAATTGTGCAAAAAACTCCCACTGCGATTCTATTACGTCAATGGGTACGTGGGCTTATAAATTGACTGTGTTTCCACGTCCACACTGACGTAATTTAGTAATTTTTTAAGGATTTTGTGTTTGCTTTTTTAGTAAGTATAGGCGTTTGACATTACACCTGTCAAATTAGTGTCTGTTTAAAAAAAAAAAAGAATTTTAGTGAGAGCGTTAGAATTTGAAAAACCTTAAAATCTATTGGAGGTAAAAGCTACAACATGCTAAGTTTGTCTAGATTTTAAACTTTATACTTACAGAATAAGAGAAGTGAGTTTCAGTTATACTTACTGGTAGGGAAAATATTAATTGCCGTACTTAAGATCGGTACTTAAAATGAATCTATCATTTTACTTTTAAATAACAGCTTATTTTTTATTTATTTATTTTAGGAAGGCTTACAGACTAATAACACTATATTAACAGTAACATATAACTAAATTGCTAATTACAAGCCCCCACAGATAAAATTTGTTAATTAGTTTTTTTTTACTACAGCCAATTCATTAAAAACAAAAAAACTCAAAGCATTTATATCAAACTATATAGTTACAGGCATATCTGAATAAAATTGGCAAGGTTACGATCAGTGGATCGAGATGGCGACATTACATTTAATTTTGCCCACGTGCCAAAACAACCCAGAGGCAATGACGTCAACTCCAGAGGGGCAATTCCCGTATTTAAAAGAACGTTCATATACATCAGTATAGATTGAGATGTAGATTGAGTCTGAGATCACTCAGTCTCAATCTATACTAATATTATTAAGAGGAAATATTTGTTTGTTTGTTTGCATTGAATAGGCTCCGAAACTACTGAACCGATTTTAAAAATTATTTCACTGTTAGGAAGCTACACTATCCCCGAGTGACATAGGCTATATTTTGTCCTCGTATTCCCACGGGAATGGGAGCTATGCGGGTGAAAACGCGGAGCGCTGCTAGTCTGTCATAAATATCTCGAGTTTCCATACATTTTTGACAAGTTTGACATTTGTTTGACGCCGAGATGAGACTGCGACTAGATTTGATCGTTTTTTATTACGAACATTGGCCTTCTGTTATGTCACCCCCTAGATTTTTCATAGGTTATTAAAAATGTTGTTCAATATATTTAGACTGCTCATGTAGTGCACTTTTCTATGAAACAACAAATTTTCTTTTGATAGCCAATGAAAAAATTGTACGCTGAATTAATGGTTACAGTTTGCGTGTCAATTCCTCCTGTCACCCTGTATACTTGTCAAATTAAAGTTAATGATAGATTACTGTTAAGTGACGTCTATGAGTACAGACAGAAAGAGGCAACATGAAGAAGCTGAAAGACATAACCTTGTAACAGCGGGGGTTAAAATGCACATTGAAGGACAACAGTCAAGGGCGTGCATCTTACCATGTTCTTTATATTGATAGCTGAGGTATCCGAGTGGGAACCGAAAAATGGGCGGGTCGAATGCATTTTCGATCTGTTAAAAATAAAAATAATAATTGTAATAGTTGGTAGTTGAGGTTTGTTGGTTGCTGTACGTACACCTTAAAAGATAAATTCAAAGTAAAGGTAATTTTTTTTTTCTGATTGTTCCAATATAACATAGAAGAGGATGTTAAACCTAGAAGTTATCCAATAGGTAAAAAGAGGCTCTTTGGTACAGACGCCAGCACATCAAGCTACCCCAATCTGTCAAATTTCTTTGATAGATTTCCCACTTTATGACATAAGCATAAGGTTCATGTTCAACTGGGAAAGGTTTACATTTTCGGGTAGCTTGATCTGCTGGCGTCTGTACTTAATTCTGTCAGCGACTTATTTATTTTTACATTGACATAAAACACGGGTTAATTGTGTGAAACACTATCTGAATTATTTTGGAGGATATTTACTAATCCACTGCTTCATGTGTTTGAAAAATATGTCTGCTTAACAACGTAAATAACGCAATGAATATTGTTGAACTGTCAAAATGAGCCATTCCTACCGTTAGCGCTTTAGGCAATAACTCAGCAGTAGATCATGAAAGTATTAAAATTAAAAGGAATAGCCAAATAGACCCGCACCCTAATTGCGTAACTTACGATTAATCATAGTCGGTTTCGTTTTCACAGTTAAACAATATTCATTGCGTTATTTACGTTGTTGAGCAGACACTCGTTTCGAACATATGAAGCAATGGTTTAACAATCCGTTTCAAAACGATACAGATTATGATGAATCGTGAGTTACGCAATTAGGGTGCTGATCAAAGAGCACAGCTCTATAATAAACTTCCAAAAGATGTAAAAGAAGCGAGTTCACTCAACATATTTAAAAATAAATTATTCACTTTTATTTACAACGACGACACAACTTATTAATTGTGTGGTGTCTATTTTTGTATAAACCCGCAACATCTTTTAACTTGGGCCACCACCACCACGAATGTAGCGTACTCGTTTCCAATTTTGTTGACAATTATACAGGATAAGTTTTTATCCAGTGCGCAAATTTTAACCGTGAATTCAGCATATAATTCTAGAGCCCCTTGCGCAGAAATTGTTCACCGGTTATACAAAAAAAATAAACAGCTGTTTCATAGAAAAATGCAATACCTACGCGGTCAAAATGTATGGAACAGCTGATTTTTTTTTGTATAAGCGGCGAAAAATTTCTGCGGGGTCTAGAATGATATGCTGAATTCATGGTTAAAATTTGCGCACTGGATAAAAAAAAATCCTGTATTTTTTTACTTTTTGTTTTTCTTCTACCCGCACTGTTAAAATATATTAGTAATAAGATTTAATGTTCTCATGTAAGTGACGATTGTCTTCATGAGAATAAAGTTCTTTAAACCGAAATAGCTCGTACGAACGGAAACCTTGAATAACTTTTGCAAAAACGTAAATAACAGTAATAATAGTATAATTTTATTTTTGTTTTAATTATTGTGAATGTGAGGACTATGTGGTGGGTATTTTCGTTTTTTGTTTTTGTGTTTAGTCTCTTTCTCAGTTCGTTTTTAATGTTAATCTGGCAGTTTGAGTACTTTATACGGCCTACCCAAATGTTCTTTCTTTGGTATTGTTCGTCAAATCGTTGAGCTCCTCAAGTTCTGAGTTGAGCCGTATGATTACTGATACATGCGTGCACTGAATGAACAGGTCCACTCATAGATCTTTTTATATTTCTATGGGTCCACTCAATCTATGTGGTTCTTTCCTCAAAAGACCATTTCAGACACCAATCCACATGGTCTTCACATGATCTGACCAAGATTATGTCTGGACTTTAAAAGGTACTGTGACCTCAGAGTTTGTTTCGGCCTTTCTTCTCAGAGTAGTCAGATAGGAAACGCCGACCTCATCTGGTTTAAAAAATATGATTGACGTGTAAAAGTGTTTGTACAAACCTGCTTACAGAAATAAAATCATTTATCATTTAACCCTTTTTCGGATTGGGGTTAAAATTGCCGGACGGAACACAAACGTTTTTTTCTACTTTTAATATTTATGACAGCATTTGTTTGCTAACCAAGCCTTAAACAAAACGTGCGAAAATATTGTCCAAACATAAGTTTACCCAAAAAATTACTTAAACATAACTTGAATGACCTCAAAGCTATGTTAAGTTTCTTTTTTGATGTTTGTGTAAACAAACACCAGTTTTTTTTTTTGTGAACGTGTAGGTGTAGGCTATTATTACATCATAATGTGTGAATTAAAGTAATGTTTGATTTCCGGAAGGCTATCGACCGTAAAATCATGTTTTAAGTTAGGTAATTAAAATAAAGTGTGAAATCATAATAAATAAAATAAAATAGAAACAAAAATATTCAACGGTTACGGTACGGTTGCCGCAATCAGTTCTGGGATGGGTTACCATCCATTATGGACACCCTTCCATGCTTTGGACGGCACGTAGACCTTTGACAGTCCTTACGGGTAGTCAGAAGCCCAATACTGACCACCAGTCTTACCAAGGGGTATCGTGTTACCAAGGAGTATACAGGATATACAAAAAAAAAAAAGCTGTTCCATACATTTTGACCGCGTAGGTATTGCACTTTTCTATGAAACCAGCAGGATTTTTATGGCATATCAGACGACAAATTTCTACGCTACGGTCTAGAATGATGTACTGAATTCATGGTTGCAGTTTGCGCACATAGTGATCGACCAGTGGTCGTTCAATGATGGTCTCGTAATAGAATTGTGTTATAATGGCATTGTCGTATTGCCATTATTGTAAAACCCGTTAATAGAAATGATTTTCGAAAAAATACTACTTAATTTGAAAAAAAATTCATGCCAGATTTCATTTACATATACATTTTTACATATTGTTTTAAGAACTGTCAAAATTTTAGTCTAAGTCCCGTATTACAGAAAGTCACTCAAGACTCAAGCATTACTTCAAACTAGTTTCAACCAATCAAATGGCTCTAAACTCGTTTTAAGTAATGCTTGAGTCTTGAGTGAGGTTCTGTAATACGGGCCTAAGTCAGTCATTCATTTGTCATAATGTAAGAGATTACTAATAAATGCCATTTCTTTCAAACTTTCAATGGAGTGTCAATGGCTGACTATTGGAAAGTCATAATGACGCCATTATATTAGTAGATTACCAAACTTGTCAAAATCAACAATTATGAAATCAATGATAGACCATTCTAACACTATTCTAATAGCAGACTTGAGGCCCTGGTTAACAAAATAACCATGTATTGTTACCCAACCAGTCCAATCGAATGCAGCTGAATAAGCCCTGGTATGCACGAGATGATTATTAACTCTTGGTATTGAGCCAAGCAAGAGAGACATATCCAAGAGAGTTCACTCCAGCGCGTCAAAAAAACACACCATTGCATTTTCAACCATCGGTGGTAAGCAGTGAATTCAAAAACAAGTGCGTGAAAAAAAATCGCGGCGGTAATAAATTACTGTGCTGTGACGCTTACCTGGGCTAACAAGTATTTTAACTTGGAGCGATTTGTCCTCCTTGGCGTCATCATCATCATCATGATTTCAGCCAAAAGACGTCCACTACTGGACATAGGCCTCCCCCAGGCTCCTCCACTTCGACCGGTCTTGTGCTTCCCACATCCAGCGGATTCCCGCGGCCTTCACAAGGTCATCGGTCCACCTTGTGGGAGGCCTTCCCACTCGACGTCTTCCGGTACGCGTTCGTCACTCCAGAATTTTTCGGCCCCCTTGGCCATCTGTTCTGCGAGCAATGTGTCGTGCCCACTGCCACTTAAGTTTGGCAATTCTTCGGGCTATGTCGGTTGCCTTGGTTCTCCTGTGCATCTCTTCATTTCTGAATCGATCGCGTAGGGAAACTCCGAGCATAGGACACTGAGGTTTATCCCTAGTAAGAAACAGATGTATTCAATCTTGGTCAGAATATTTTGATAAAAGATCTTTAACGAAGGGCATTTGGTACAGGACGACAACCATCTCTCCCACGTATGATTTGATTCAGCGAGGGCAGGATGAATAGGCCAGAGGTTGTGATGGCTTTGAGACTCCGATCCAGATACCTACGTTCCTCTCAACAGTTTTAGATTTATGATGCGCAAAGTTGAGTCACTAAATTGTTCTGTCTGTGGAGTCATAGAAGATATGCATCACATCTTGACTGAGTATGGTCGTATTGGAGTCCAAAGACGTCACGCGTTTGACAATAATCTTAATGTACATTTCTTTAATGGCGTTCTGGCCTCACCATTGTCAGACGAGGCCAGAACGAGGAGAACACTTTAAAATATTTTTATTTTGGGTTTAAGGTTGCAGGTAGGTTAGTTTTGTTATACTTATCGTATTCGATATCTTTGGTGACATATTCTTTATGGAAAAAACCCTGTCCATAAATAAAGATTTAAAAAAAATGGAGTAAATATAAAAGTAAAAATTGACCAATTGAGGGTTACCTCCTTTCTAGTTAAAGGACGGCAGTCCAGGGGCCTAAGTCTACTAATTTATAAACGTTACAATGGTCTCTCAATGGTGTGTTTTTGACAGTTTTTGTATGGCAAATCTGTCAAAAACTTACCATTGAGAGACCATTGTGACGTTTATAAATTAGTAGACTTAGGCCCCTGGGCCTCAAGTCTGCTATTACAATAGTGTCAGAATGGTCCATCATTGATTTCATAATTGTTGATTTTGACAAGTTTGGTAATCTACTAATATAATGGCGTCATAATGACTTTTCAATGGTCAGCCACTGACACTCCATTGAAAGAAATGGCATTTATTGGTATTCTCGTACCTAATGACAAATTAATGACTGACTTAGACTAAAATTTTGACAGTTCCTAAAATAATATGTAAAAATTTATATGTAAATGAAATCTGGCATGAATAAATGTTCAAATTTAGTAATATTTTTTCGAAAATCATTTCTACTAACGGGTTTTATAATAATGGCAATACGACAATGCCATTATAACACAAGTCTATTACGAGACCATTGACCGACCACTGATCGACCATTATGAATTTAGCTGATTACGAACTTTTAGCAAAATGACAATTGCATCGTGTTGGAATGACGAATTTATAAAAATAGCAGACTTGAGCCCGAGTGGAGATCACGTGTCGGCAAGTATAGTGGCTTGCAGAGTAAGCAAGCGAAAGGGACAGCAACCTGGTGGAGCCATGTCCAGTACTGGACTGCGATATGCTGAGTTCATTGATTGAATAGGTAAACTCAGGAACTGCTAACAACAATTTAAAAATAAATATGAAAACAGTTGTTTTTATAACGCTTTTATTAGCTCGGGTTGTATGTATGTATGCATCTATGTATGTAACGAAATCTTTGAGCCTAATTTTCACTAGTTTCTAGACGTCTGATCAACTTGAAACTTTGCACACGTCTTAAGGGCCGATGACAATGCAATAACCCGATAAAAAAAATCCATTATCCTGATTAGGACCGTCAGGATTAATAAATCTCTTCGCGGATCCTTTGCATGAGAGTAACAAAGACAGAGCGCGTGAACTGCGCAGGCGCGTAGTTTTGGACTCTGCTTGTGGCACTTGACATTTCAATATCACATGTCCCCAAAAACTTATTCATAAATCGGACTAAAAAATGGAAAATAAATAATAGTTTAAAAAACTAAAAAAACACGCTTTTATTGCTGATCGAACTAAAAAATGGAAAATAAATAATAGTTTAAAAAAACAAAAAAAACACGCTTCTATTGCTGACCGAACTAAAAAGTAGAAAATAATTTTTAACTACAAAGAGTTTATGTTACAGTAGTAGGAAGTCAATAATTCAATTCAGAGTAAAAAGCGTGGGGTGCATTTTCCTATATTTTCATGACTCTCCTCTCATAGATGGTTGCCAATAGAATAGTTGTAATAATTAAGATATCAAGCACCCCACGCTTTTTACTCTGAATTGAATTATTGACTTCCTACTACTGTAACATAAACTCTTTGTAATTGAAAATTATTTTCTACTTTTTAGTTCGGTCAGCAATAAAAGCGTGTTTTTTTTTAACTATTTTTTTTTTTCTAAGAAATAACGCCCGTTAATACTTAGTAACAAACAAAACTATAAGGGGGATATATGTAATAGAAGTAATGAATCACAGTAAATACGAGGAAAATTTCACTTTTTCCTTGAATTGTAATATAATTATCCTGATTGACAAAGTGGATTGACCTAACTGTTTTTGTTGTTTACGGCACGCCAGTGTGTGCTTTGGTCTAAATAAATATGAGTGCTAGTTGTTGCAGGTAGACTTACTCTCATCATAATCGGCCTTTAAGGGGCCCACTGCTGTGACACAGGCCTCTGCGCGGTGAAAGAGAGAGGGCCGGAGTCCACCACGCGGGCTCAGTGCGGATTGGTGAATATATGTCCCATGTTTTCGATTTTTTGGTTCTAGGATAATTATTTTTCACGGTTATTGGAAAAACACCAACAACCTCTTAAGAGGTCATTGTACTCATTATTATAAACAACTTTTACTATGGGACCAAACTTGAAATCGCGAAAATCAGCTGTTTCCTCCATTTTGACGAGTTATGCGAATATAAATATAAGGAACAGCTATTTATGCTTGACGTTAATAAGACCTATTTATTAAACCCTTTATTTTGGAACCCGACTAGATAAATTATGAGAAAAAAAAATGGCCCTAAAAATCTGTCATTTTAATTCTCATAATTTTAATATACCTACCCAGTGTCACTCAATGACGCCTCTCAAGCTAAAATCCATCAAGCGGTAAGCCATTTAGGCTACAGAGCGCGACAAAGAAATCCATATACACACATACACTCGAAAAACATAACCCTACGTCTGGCGCAGTCGGGTAATAACAGAATATCAAACTACCCACAAAATAATATTGTTCAACAAACTCTCCGTTGACTCTAATTTTCGCGTAACAACAAACTCACAGAATTCCCTACCTTAAACATAAACAATAAACATACCCTCATTATAATTTCAAATTCATAAACAACATCGAACGCAGAGATTATTCAAAACACGTTAACATGTGTAAATGTAAATGTTTACCTCTTTACAAAGTCACGTCGTTCGGAAAGTGTTATGTCAAATGTATCTATCGAGAGTGACAGCACGTGTTGTATATTGGAATATGTGTCGTTATCAAGTCACGCGTGTGATGTCCGTCTGAGTGAGGTCACGTGTGTTTGTAAGCAATCATTTATCCCTGTAGAGGAAAATCTATACATTTATATGTAATTAAATAGCAATGAAGTCAAAACTGTACATTGAATACATTTGAAAAAAGGTTTGGGAACAAGTCTGATGCAAAAATATAGTTTTTAGATGTATATATAAATATATTTTGATGAAATTTGACACACAGGTCGTTTATTTTATTTTATTAGAAGCAGTATATGCACCCTCACGGAGACGCCCTGGGCGACGGGAATCCCAGGATGATTCCCGGCCACCGTAGGCGTGGGCTTGCGGACGGCGGGTACCAAATGGGTAGCTCGCTGTCCGGTAAGGACTAAGCCCAGGGGCCTAAGTCTACTAATTTATAAACGTCACAATGGTCTCTCAATGGTAAGTTTTTGACAGATTTGCCATACAAAAACTGTCAAAAACACACCATTGAGAGACCATTGTAACGTTTATAAATTAGTAGACTTAGGCCCCAGGTCGACGGCGCGTTGTGTTCCACGCGCGCCTCAAAGAGACGTCAGCACAAACCGACGGGGCCCGCAAGGGCCGATGCCTGCCAGGGGTGCGGGTTGTTCGAAAGAGATACCGTGGCCCCTGGCACACAGGCTACTGAGGGAACACGGGTGGGTTTTAGTCAGTAAAAGTCTGACAGGCCCTCCTGCTACAGCGGGAGAAGTTATTTGATGATTTCCCATCCAAAAAAAAAAACGTGGATTAACACATAGGGTATTCTTGATCCTGGTAGTACGTTTCCGTGGGTTACTTTCCGATATCCAAGTGGGCGAAGCCGCGGGCAAATGCTGCTATGAAGATATCTGTCTAGCATTTTGACAATTTGTAACTAAGTTGAGTGGGATTACGATAGTCAGTGTGACTAGATGCGGTGAAATATCGATATTTTAGCCAATGGTCCGTGCCCTCTCGAAGAGAAGAGGCCTGAGTCACAGCAGCGGAAAAAAATGATTATTTTATGGACTTATGTAAATTACGTTAAGTTTGGAGTCACCTTATAAGCAAATATTTGCTTGTTGTTTTTGTTGTTTGTGTTTTCTAGGCACGGTTTCCAATAACTGACCTTAAAGCCCAAGCCTAAGCCTTTGCCCTCTAGTGGGATACCAACTGGATACTATTAAACCTAACAAATGAAAATAAACATCAGTGTATAACTAAGAAATAGTACAGAGAACTTAGCACCTAGGACAGTTCTACGCAAGGGCGGGTAAAGCGGAGTGATTGGCTTTCGAGGATAGCGGGCTGGGGCACGAAACTTGAGGAGGCTCAGTAACTGTGGACAGTCTATTTGTTTCCTGAGGAGTTTGTATAGAAACAGGGCATCTATAACTTCTCTTCGAGTCGGTAACGAGAGCATCTTGAAAGTTTGCAGACGGGACACATAGGAGGGCAGCTGCTTCCAAGGTGCCATAGAAATCGTTTCTGGAGCCTTGCTAAGAGAAGCTTATGAGTGGCGTAATGTGGCCTCCATACGACACTACAATACTCCAGTATGCTTCGGACAAGGCGATAATACAGTAGTATTTTAGTGCTGACCTGATGCTTGTTACTGCTATTGTTACTTAGCCACGAGCCACATTAAATATATTATTGCCACGAATTGGGAATGCTTTATGTTAGAATAGTTAGCCGAAATAAATCCAAGTTTAAAGCTAAGGGCCCTCACTCACGGCGACTTTTTGTAGCGATGCAGTAGCTATGCTGACGCGCGGTCGCATCGATACAGTCGCGAAGCGGTCGCTAGCTGTGTGCCCACGCCCACGGGCCCAGATTCAATCGCGAGGCAAATGCGATTCAGTAACGGCACAAAAATACCTGCGATCGCTACAGTTGCAAGATGGACTTCGTTGAGGAAACTTTCCCCGATGTCGTCCGACACGGTCGTGCGTTTGCATCGATACAGTCGCGATGCTGTAGCGCGTTAGTAACGCGTTGGCATCGCTTCTGTAGCACGTTGCAAATGCGACTAACACGCGTTAGTAGCGATGCTGCCGCGCGTTTACGAAACGCGCGACAGCATCGCTGCAAAAAGTCGCTCTGGGCGAGGGCCCTAAACTGGACGTACAAAACAACAGTTTACAAGGAAAACGAACATATTAACCTCGCGTTACTAAGGAAACCTGTTTTAAACGATAATGTTATGGAAAGTTTACCACTGCAAGGTCAATGGCGGTCAGCTCTAGAGTTTAAATAACACTTGTGTAGCAAACATTCGGATCCAACCCGTCCCTTGCTGCCCGTGATACCCTAAGCCAGCGTTTCTCGCGACCCAAATCCGGGTCGCAGGCGGTATTGGGATGGGTCGCGGGAATTTTTAAAAGACATCGTTAGCGCCGTAATCGATGTCATTTGTGACTCGGACCGGAACGCATCTACCACGCATGGCACTAAGATGTGGGGGCACTTTCAATAAACTCAACTCCGCGTATAAAGTACAGCATTAGGATAGTCACTACTAAAATTAGTGATGATATCCCTCAGGGTATAAGTCCCATTCATCATTATTCATGTTTTCCTCTGTTGATTAAAAAATATCGCTTTTCTACTATGAATGCCAAATTATGGTGATACTTGCTTGTTTAACATATATATTAATAAAGAAAATAATAATAATGTTGTTTTTTTTTCATATTTCGTAGTGCGTCAGGGACGTTTGCAGATAAAAACATTGATGGTTTTGCCGTCATTATTAGAAAGAGATGTGCATCCCTGATGTCACATGTTCGCGGCATCACCAACAGTGTTCTCAGTGTATTCGCAGATCGGTGGGATTCCCTGATGTTGCGAAGGTGGATGCAGCTCCACGCTGATTTTTAATTATTTAATAGTAATCTGTATTTGTACTAACACTAGAGGATAAGCAAAATTGTTACTAACCCTATGGACTTCCCCCCCGAGTGGGTTCCCGCATTGTCGTTGCGGGGGGGCTCAGTAACCGTGGATTCCGGCCACGGTGAAGCCAAGAGGAACCCAAAGGTGGGGCCGCTCGTCAGGGCTTTTGCCTTCAAGCCATTGACGTAGCGGCCAAAAAGTAGGTTGCGGTGAGGTGCACCGCAACTGAGGTGGGCCGCGATGTCGAATGGGAGGCATCGCGGCTGAGGGTTACGGGCTGCGGTAGAGGAGGAGTGCCAGTGCTTCTGAGCAGCGCTCTTCCCTTCCGTGGCCTGGACGGGGCCGCCACCGTTTGATGGCGGACGCGGTGGGGCCGCAAGGGAAGAGGAGTGTCGGTATAGCGTCAGCCGCTCTCCCTATCCCCTGCGGCCGAAAAGTGGTAGACGGGACGGCGCGTTGTGTTCCACACGCGCGCCGTCAAAGATGTCAGCAACCACCGGTGGGGTCCGCAAGGGCCGATGCCTGCCAGGGGTGCGGGTTTGTTCAAAAGAGATAGGTACCACAGCCCCTGGCATACGGGCTACTGAGGGAACACGGGTGGGTTTTAGTCAGTAAAAGTCTGCTCTACTCGGCAGGAGAAGTCATTTGATGATTTCCCACCCAAAAAAAAAAATACCTATGGACTTTGTCTGAAATAAAATTATGCTATTCTATTCTAATGATATCAATTTGAGCAACCACGGACTTTTAGTATTTCATTATCACTGGAAAATGAATAAAATGTCAGGGTCGCGGACTTCAAATATATTCATATTTTGGGTCACCAGCCAAAAAGATTAAGAACCGCTGCCCTAAGCCGTTGATGAGTCGGACAGAAAGATGTAAAGAAGCCCTAGAAGAACCTTAAAATCACAAGGCTTCCAATTCTTTCAACATTGAGACCTTGAACGTGGCAACCTTAAAAAACTTCTAGACTTCTAATGACAAAACAGAAAATCTAACAAAAGCCGACCTTAGTATTTTCATCCGTTTTCGATAAAACTTTCGTTATAATATACTGTGTGGGTAGATGAAACGAATGGGTGAAGACAGAAGGTCCATTCACAGTACCTAACGGGGATGATTTCAAAAGCAAAAGTTATTTATTCAAATTAGGCTGAGAACCAGCAGTTTTCGTACGTTAAAATTATGCACCGTGGCTTTTTGGTCGTCTTACAACGGCAGCCCACTTCATGTATCCAATGACCAATTAAAAGTTTTTTCAACACACTTGCTCATAAAATGGCTCTAATTTCACTGTAATTAGGCACATAATGACACCTATTATCAAACTGTGACTTTTTCATTACTATTATTCACGAGTGAGTTATAGAATTTGAGTTGCTTTGTTCTTAGTGAGTTATAGGTTGTTTTTTAATTGGTTGAGTTGCTTTGTTCTTAAAAACAACGATGATGATGACGATGACGACGATGATGTTGACGATGATGATGACGATGACGTTGACGATGACGATGACATGACGATGACGATGATGACGACGATGATGATGATGATGATGATGACGATGACGATTACGATGACGATGGCGATGACGATGGCGATGACGATGATGATGACGATGACGATGATGATGATGATGGTGATGATTTTGTAGTATTATTTTCTTCGCAAGTGTGTTGAAAAACGTCGTATGATACACGTGTGTATTGATGATTATCGTCCTCGGCTCTCTTAAGACCCTCGCCTAACGGCTCGGGTCTCAATGGCGCCTCAGCGATAATCACCAACGTTACACACTAGTACCATAATGTACTATTATCCAGTGCGCAAACTGTAACCATGAATTTCAGCATATCATTCTAGACCCCCTACCGCAGAAATTTTGCGCCGGTAATACAAAATAAAAATCAGCTGTTCCATACATTTTGACCGCGTAAGTATTGCACTTTTCTATGAGCGGGGGGAATGATATGCTGAAT
Organism: Polymixis flavicincta; assembly: GCA_949987655.1. Lineage (NCBI taxonomy): Eukaryota > Metazoa > Arthropoda > Insecta > Lepidoptera > Noctuidae > Polymixis > Polymixis flavicincta. The sequence continues at coordinate 5,731,372 of OX465199.1, forward strand.
TCATGGTTACAGTTTGCGCACTGGATAAAAACTTACCCTGTATACACGTCAATCATAATATTATGCGGTCGGTGTTTCCTATCTGACTACTCTGAGATGAAAGGCCGTAACAATCTTAGAGATCACAGTCTCTTTAACAGTCCAGACATAATCTTGGTCAGATCATATGACGATTTTATAGATTGGTGTCTGAAATGGTCTTTTGAGGAAAGAACCACACAGATTGAGTGGACCTGCCCAGTCAATGCACGCATTTATCAGTAATCCTAATCATGCAGGTCGACTCGTTTATCTTACTACTCTTTTAGTGTATGCGAGGATTAGCAAGCAGACTAGTTAATATGTAAGCCTTCTAATATTCTTGTCATATGGACAGAATATTGGACACAATCCAAAGAGCTTCTAGGAAAATCATATTCGCATTATGTTAGAATTTGGCTCGTCTAGTGAACTTGTTTAGAAATGAGCCAAAAGATTTTGGAGAAAAAATAACGTTTTATTTTTAGACATGTCAAAGACAGTTTTGTTGTGCTAATGATGTAAGTTTGGTAGTGCTATTCTTATGTCGCATTGCCTAGTTTTATAAGTTGCTCCTAATTGCATAATATTGTGTGGCCGTATCCTCTGGCAACAGGTTGCTATATGTTGCCATTGCCCTAAATTGCTGGATGTAGTCGTGACTTCACAGTGGACGAGATTGATTGCCCAGCAGGCTTAGCAAGAGCACCGATTTGTCGACGGAAGAATAGACATGACTATTAAATAAATGATGTACAATAGGATAAGAGAGCTATGTTTTTCTATTCATTATCACAGTTATGCGTTCTAAAAGAAACATGATTTTGTAGATAATCGTATATACTTTGTGGCCGTCGAGTAGAAATTATTGATGTCAGTGAGATTTTGACAGTTTGGGAAGAAATATTCTTCTGAAATAGTCTACATTTATAAGGACCTAGACAAATATCGTTAGAAACGAAAGACTAAATGACAGATTGTAGAAGGATTTCTACGGTGCGCTAACAAAAATGTAGGAATGAAATGTCACTTTGTATTGAAAAAACACTGTCTATTCTTCGTAGAAATACAAAGCGTCATGCTAAGCCCGCAGGATGGAGCGAGTTTAGTTGCTCGTGTAAGCGCACCTACCACCATTTTTCCACCAACACAAAAAATGCTAACTTATTACAATAACAAAACTGCAATTACGTATCACAACAGGAAAACACATTTTTTGCTATCTTCTCATCGCAATCAATCAATTTTAACAGTCAGTAATTTTGTCATTTGTCAACTTTACTTATTATTATTTTTGACAGTTAAACAATGTCCGTAGATTCGCGATTTTGCGGCAGCAAAAACATGTATTAGGTACTTTAAATCATTTTCAAGCATGAAAATTATGGCATTTTACTCATTGTATTGTGTGTTTGGGAGGCCCATGTTTTGGCGGAATAATATTCATTCAGTCGGTTTTCAAAATTGTGCCAGTATTTACAGCTATATTTTAAATTTGGATAAAAGATAAGTTTTTAGGAACACTTTTAACATGGTTCTTAAACACGGCCGACACAATCTATATCTATATAAATAAGAAGAAAAGTCCTGTCTGACTGACTAACTCATCAACGGCCAGGCCCCTCTAGCCCTTGACCAGCCCTTGGCCCTTGGCCTTGGCCTTGGATTGACCAGCCCTTGGACCTAGAAAGCTGAAATTTCGCACAGAGGTGCCCTTTATAATGTAGACTAGGAATGAGGAAAGATTTTTCGAAATTCAACCCCTAAGGGAGTTAAATAGGGGATGGAAGTTCCTCGCGGGCGAAGCCGCTGGCAAAAGCTAGTCTTACCTATTTAACGTTACTTCTTTTGCCCGCCCAATATTACCTTTTTAGGCGCAACTCACCTCCCTTTAATTCTCCCCTCCCACCTATCACGCAATCATTCACTCCCTTTTTACTCAAATCATTCCTCACAATCCATACATCCTTTCTTTGGCCTTCCTCTCCCTCTCTATCCTTTAATTTTTTTACATTCATCACTCTTTTATACTTCTCTACTAACTTGTACACCCATATTTTCAAAATGTAAGGTATTGTCTTTCTACCCATCCCAATATTGTCTGGCACTTCTGGCAGACATTACTATCAAAAATAAGCCGCCATTGTATGCTTGAAATTATAGATGAATTATATGAAAATATCGGTGCATAGTGCTAGTAGTAGTAGTAGAGGGGCTTGTGGCTAAGCAACAATAGCTGCGCGGGTCGATCGATCAGGTTAAGCTACGCTTGACGCGGTTGGTCCGTGGATGGGTGACCATATTTACATACCAAGACCCCTCCGTGCCTCGGAAAGCACGTTAAGCCGTTGGTCCCGGCTGTCATTTGTGGATCTTTGACAGTCGTTACGGGTCGTCAGAAGCCCGAAAGTCTGACAACCAGTTTTACCAAGGGATATCGTGTTACCCAGTAACTGGGTTGTGGCGGTCAGACAGGCAGTCGCTCCATGTAAAATACTGGTATTCAGCTGCATCTGGTTAGACTGGAAGCCGACCCCAACATAGTTGGGAAAAGGCTAGGCAGATGATGATCGGTGCATAGTGCATACCATGCTCTCCCTTTGCATCATCATCATAAGTTCAGCCGAAAGACGTCCACTGCTGGACATAGGCCTCCCTCAAGCTCCGCCACTTTGACCTGGCCTGCAGCCTTCACAAGGTCACCGGTCCACCTTGTGGGCCTTCCAACTCTACGTCTTCCAATACGCGGTCGCCACTCCAGAACCTTTCGGCCTCATCGGACATCTGTTCTGCAAACAATGTCTGCCCTTAAGTTTGGATGTTCTTCAGGCTATGTTGGTTGCCTTGGTTCTCCTTCAGAACTTGGTTCTCGTTTCACAATTTGTTTAAAAATAGTTCTTTATACAGTGAGCCAAAAAGTTTCTACCCATCATTCCACCATCAGTAGTTTAGTCTGTGCATTGTCAGTCAGTCTTTGCCGTCACTGCTATGTGTAGAAGAGGAAACACCAATCAGTATCAAGAATGTTTTGAAGGAATGAACACCACGATGCGCGTGCGACGATGCCGCGTGGCCGGTTTATTTATAAATTCGCATTTACTACAGCGATTGCGGCCATACTCTATTTATTTTAATTTTCCGGGTACATTTATATACTCGTACCTAGTCAAATTCAAGGGCGTCCACTGTCTACTATATTATCTACGTGCTACTAAGGAACTAAATGTGAATGTAAACATCGTATACGTAGACTTTTCTAAACTATGTCGGGGTCAGCTTCCCGTCTGATGCAGCTGAATAGTATTTATCATGGAGCGACTCTGACGTAATAACAGACATTCGGGTTAAAAAAAAAAACACATAATCCTGCATGGGCACTTATGAAACGTCAGAAGCTAGGTGCAAGGTTCCAATTTGTCGCTTCCTATGGAGAAGAGCCGGCAAGAAACTCCACGGTTACTCTTTTAAAAATAATTGGTTTTTACAATGTTTTCAAATTACAGTGATAATAAGTATGGGAGGACAGTGCAGGCCTGTCAACAAGTACCAGGTACTTAGAGGAATGAAGTACAAAACGTCAACTGAACACGTAAGGCCACGCTGGCCGCGCTTAGTGCGTGGATGGAAGTATAACACACACACAGCGTGAGGAGGAGCTCGGGGCTAAGTAATAACAACCACGTGAGTCGATCCATCGGGTTAAGCTTCGCTTGCCGGGGTTGGTCCGTGGATGGGTTGTGACCATCTTTACAAACCAAGACTCCTCCGTGCCTCGGAAAGCATGTTAAGCCGTTGGTCCCGGCTGTCATTTGTGGATCTTTGACAGTCGTTACGGGTCGTCAGTAGCCCGAAAGTTAGTAGTAGCTAGTCATAGTTTCCCAGCTATGTTGGGGTCAGCTTCCAGTCTAACTGGATGTAGCTGAATACCAGTATTTTACATGGAACGACTGCCTATCTTATCCCAGAACCGAGTAACTGTTTTATACTTAACCCTTGGTAAGACTGATTGTCAGACTTTTGTACTTCTAACTACCCGTAAACGAGTGTCAAAAAATATAGTTATGACAACTAGTCTCGATATTAAATATGTGGTGCAGGAACCGACCGCAGCAAACGATGTTTAACCATCGATCGACCCGTTTTTTTTATTTTTTTTGAGGTTGGAATTCCCGCTCTGGGTGGAGCAGTAGGGCGTGTCAGACTTTTACTGACTAAAACCCACCCGTGTTCCCTCAATTGCCTGTGTGGCAGGGGCCACGGTATCTCTTTCAAACAACCTACCCCTGGCAGGCATCGGCCCTTGCGGACCCCATCAATTGATGCTGACATCGCTTTGACGCGCGCGTGGAACACAACGCGTCGTTACCCGGGCTTGGCCCTTACCGGACAGCAAGTTACACATTACACGCTGTCCGCAAGCCCGCGCCAACGGTGGCCGAGATTCAACCTGGGATTCCCGACGGGCGTCTCCTGCGGTGGCTAGGGCCGTGAGGACGCATATACTGCTCTCCCTCACGTGCGCCACCTCCCTCTTCGCGACCATCACTAGTAGGCGACGGCCATGCACTCTCGCTCCGTACCATGGCCTGGACCAGGACCGGACGCGAGAGATCGCCGCCGCCGGTCGCCTCCGCGAGGACACGGCGATGCTCCGTCCAAGCCGGGCAGACCTCCACCGTATGCTCCACCGTGTCCTCAGGGCAATCTTCGCAATGGAAACACCCGGGCATCTCCTCCCGCCTTATCCGAAACAAGAACCTCCCGAAACAACCGTGTCCGGTGAGGACCTGCGTCAGGCGGAAGGTGAGGACGCCATGCCGCCTCTGAAGCCACTTCTCAAAGAGTCCACTTACCGACGCCGGGTGCTATTATGTAGCCACGAGCCCCTCTGTTAGCAGTTCTGAATAGTTGACTTCAATAAAAAAAACGGCTAAATGACAAGATTTGACAGGCGATAACATTAATTGTATGGGCTTGTAGAGGACAGCGAAAATAATCAAATTAACACTGCACGGATTAATGGCGACATAACATAGGCTCGTAAAACTCAACTGATGACCTTGAGTGGTACTAATTAGGGAGAGGTCACTGTGGGGTCACGGATACCTACTTGTTACGTCGTTGATGTTTATGACCATTATTTTTGGCTTTGTTCATTCATATGTCACATGAATTTGTTAAGCATTGAAGTTTTTCACTAACAGCCGGCTTAGCACGAGCACCGATTTGTCGATGAAAGAATAGACATGACTATTAACTAAACGATGTACAATAGGAGAAGATAGCTTTGTTTTTCTATTAATTATCACAGTTATGCGTTCTAAACTAATTATGATTTTGTAGATAATCGTATAAACTTTGTGGCCGTCGAGTAGAAAGTTTGTTGTCAGTGTGATTTTGACAGTTTGGGAAGAAATATTCTTCTGAAATAGTCTACATTTCTAGGGACCTAGGCAAACATCGTTAGAAACGAAAGACAAAATGACGGATTTTAGAAGGATATCTATGGTGCGATGTCAAAAATGGAAAACGAAATTTATGTCACTTTTGTATTGAAAAAGCACTGTCTTTTCTTCGTAGAAATAGAAAGCGTTTTGCTAAGCCTGCTGCAAGTAAGTGTCTCGCCGTATGCCCTCGGAGCGGAGTTCGCGCAATTGAATTTTGTTCCAAAGAGGTTTTGTTTTTTTTTTGCCATCTATGCGCTAAGAAGAAGAAGTAAGTGTTTTTAAGTGGCTTACTAATCCGCAAAGGTCGATATTTCAGGTCAAGCTACGCATGCTGCGGTCGGGAAATGGATGGGTGACCATCTTCACATACGGAAACTCCTCCGTGCCTCGGAAAGCACGTTAAGCCGTTGGTCCCGGCCGTCATTCGTGGATCAGAAGCCCAAGAGTCTGTCAACCAGTCTTAAGGGTATCGTATTACCCAGTTACTGGGTTGTGGAGGTCAGATAGGCTGACGCTCCATGTAAAATACTGGTTTTCAGCTGCATTAGGTTAGACCGTTAGACTTAAAGCCGACCCTATCATTTGTTGTTGGTAAAAGGCTATTCAGATTGTCTTTTAGGAGATTAAATAATGTACCTCGACAAATAATTATTTAAATTCATTTAAAAAAATAAATATAATAAATACTACCTAAATAATTTATAATAATAATTCGCTCCAACGCAATTATTGTAATGGATGGCGGATATGCGATTTTTTTTTTAATTTTTAGTAACAGAGCAGTGATATGGTTTCCCAGTGGTCATCGGTTCGAACCCAGGCAGGCACATTACTTTGAATAAATCATTTCATTACCACTACTCTCAAAACGGTGAAGGAAAACATCGTGAGGAAACCGGCATGTTCTAGAAGCAAAAATTCGAAGACATGTGACATCTACCAACCCGCACTGGGCCCGCGTGCTGGATACTGCCGCACTGGACCCACTCCCCCTCGAAGAGCCTGTGCTTCCTGATTTTCAGGACATCGCACCTTATCATCTATCTACAACATGTTATTTTGATCCCATATTCGCCTCACGAAGTTTCATCCGACTTAAGATACAAACAGACTCAAATTCAGTTTTCTAGTAAAAAAAATGTATTGTAGATTTATTTTACTTACTAGCCTTTACCATCGGCTTCGTTCGTGTGGAGCTAGAAATATATATCGTGGGAACGTACTACTGGGAAAAAAAATATTTTTCAACCAATTCCAATGGCCGTTTTTGCGTGATCGAAAAACAAACATTTAAACATACCCACTTTCATATTTATATAATCAGTAGGCTAGTAGGATGTAGGATGGAACTCAAGTTGTTCTTCGTAAAACATTGACTTATCTTTCACAGAAACATCTGAAGCAGTCAACATATCATTATGTTTAGTATTCAAATTGAAACACACAGCGAGCGCATGTTTTGAGCCCCTAATTACAACTGTGTGCACGCTTACAATAAACATTATCTGTAAGACTAAAAATATATAATGTAAATGCTTGAAGAAGAATTGCCAAACGTGGGCAGGGCACATTGCTCGCAGAACAGATGGCCGATGGAGCCGGAAGGTTCTGGAGTGGCGACCGTGTACTCGAAGACGTAGAGTTGGAAGGTCTCCCAGAATGGACCGAGGACCTTGACCAGACGACCCACAGGAATCCGCTGGATGCGGTAAGCACAGAACCGGTTGAAGTGGAGGAGCTTGGAGGAGGCCTATATCTAACATTGGACGTTTTTCGACTGAAATGGTGATGATGAAATGCTGTGACGGTTTAGAGTTTAGAAACCTAGGTGTTTATAGTCAATGTGACATTTTTCTCGTTGTTAGCTGTAATAATCTGTATTCGTCACTTAAGCGGTCAAAATGTATGTAACAGCATTGCCTGCCAGGGGTGCGGGTTGTTCGAAAGAGATACCGTGGCCCCTGGCACACAGGCAACTGAGGGATCACGGGTGGGTTTTAGTCAGTAAAAGTCTGACACGCCCTCCTGCTTCACCCAGAGCGGGTGAAGTTATTTGATGATTTCCAACCATCAAAAAAAAAAAAAACATTGGGCTGCAATTTGCAAAATTTTTAAGAAAATTTGAATTTCCCGCGCTAAGCTGGCGCTTCCTCTTTAAAACCACCACTTGTTCCTTATTCAAATTTTTGAATCACTCCACCATCTTGTGTAAGCTGTCAAATTCTCATTCAACCTCATTTTCCCGCTCTTAGTAAGTGCTATACCTACTGTTAAAAAATCACCGTGTTATCTTGGGTGAAGTGACCTTGAAGTGAGCTGTCATTTTAGAATCAATCCCTAGTTTACTTTAAATCCTTGTACATAGTGTGTAATTATTTATTATTATTTGGTTAGACATATTAGCTCCCAAGTTGCTTCTATTGTTATGCATATGGAAATATAAGTCCACCTCACATGCAAGGAGTATTAGCACGGATCCAAGTGACCGACTACGAACCGTCAATTTGTATGCCTACTAGCCGTTGTCGGTAATTTCGTTGACAGCACGTACCTACTGAGTTGCATAGTGAATTACAAATGCAGGTCGGCCCTTTGACAACCGTTAGCTAACACATAACCTCTTTTTGATATGCCTGCGAATGGATTGTAGTTGGTACTATTAGGGTTTGAGCTTGAAGATCACATGCCTAGCCTTTTCGCAAGTTTAAAGCTGTAACCATGGAGCGATTACCTATCTGACCTCCACAACCCAGTTACTGGGTAGTACGATACCCCTTGGCAAGAGTGATATAGACTCAGATTCAGATTTATTTTTGCAAAAACATGTGTAGATAATATACATGGTACCTATGATGCTTAATATAGGTGTTACAAGGTTTTTGTGGCTCAACATGTTTGATCATGGCTGGTGTACAAATTAGGTCAAAAGACAATAAGAATTTAAAATACTAATAGCATAAATAAATCAACAATTATAAATAATATTAAATTAAAAAATTAGGTCAATAGTCATGCGATTCGAAATAAATGGAATAGATTCAGTCAGTATCTTCCGAGCGATTTATCATTTAAAAATTCTTTAACATTATAATAGGCTTAAGTAATGTTGTTTTATTTTATTTATCTAACCGATTATGTACACACAAATATCAACAGACAGGAAGAAAAGAACTGAAAAATAGGTACAGAGGTGATGTTAAGAAATCTCTTCCAGCACACCTGCGATAGGAGAGAAGACAAAGAGATGTAGACAGCGTATGTAAGAGTAAAAGAGAAAAGAAAAAAAAATCTACACAAAAATTAAAATGTGTTAAAAATTATTAATTCGTTTATGTACAGCAAAATAAAAAGTATTGTACTGTGTGTAATGGACACTATTCTTAGAGCAAAGAAGAATGGTGTCAGTGCAAAATATGTGGAGGATGGATACATGAATCTTGTGATTTTTAATTGTAATATCAGAGTGGGTGTCGTAGAAGGCGATTAAGGGACTTACCAGAGAATGGGCAGCAGCGTTCTCTATGCATTTTACCACTATACTGCGATCGCCAACCCGCCTGCCAAGCGTGGCGATTATGGCAAAACCCCCCTTTGGGGGAGGTATATGTCCAGCAGTGGACGTCTTTCGTCGTCTTTAGTATTATTAATGATTAAGATTATTGTAAGGTGATTATTTGAGACTGATCAAAGGCTGGGATGTTCACCTATGTTAAGATAATAAAAGATTTTCGAGTCTTTTAAGAGTTTTTTTTTTTTTAACTAGTTTGTTTCGACGAAGTGAAATCTGGCTTTTTCAAAACAACCTGTTAATGAAAGAGTTAATTGATAGGTTGTTTTGAAAGAGCCAGTTTTACGTAATCAAAATTAAACAAATAACATGAGTATTTGTTTAGCGCTAAATGCAATTCATGTTTTGTAGTGAGCGACTCTGTTTTTAATCGACTTCAAAAAGGAGGAGGTTATCAAATCGACAATTTTTTTTAAACGTATCTTCGGGCTTAACTCCGTCATATACAGGATAAATTTTTAACCAGTGCGCAAACTGTAACTATGAATTCAGCATATCATTCAGGAACCCCCAGACAGAAATAATCAGCTGTTTCATAGAAAAGTGCAATACCTACGCGGTCAAAATGTACAGAACAGCAGATTTTTTTTGTACAACTAACGAGTAATTTCTGCGCTGGGGGTTCTTGAATGATACGCTAAATTCATGGTTACAGTTTGCGCACTGGCTAAAAACTTATCCTGTATAGACGGATTTGCAAAATATTTTATTTTTGTTCGAAAGGTGTTTATTCCGAAATGGTCCCATTTAAATTTACAGATCTGATGATATGTTTCGGAGACAGACAATGGAACTCTTCAAAAAATGACAGCAAATCAACCGGGATTGCTGCTATCGCTTAAATATGCGTTAATCCTGATTTTATACTGTCTTCTTGTCAAATTTTATCCAAATACGTTCAGTAGTTTTTGCGTGAAAGAAGATCTTCACAAAGTTTAAAATTTATAAAATATAGAAGGATATAATATTAGGATTTATTGGTGTAAACTCGAACAATTTTCAAAATATTTTCCATTTACCTAAATATTTATTAAAATGAATTATTATCTCACCGAAATGTCCTTTTACAATAGCTTCATACACAAAGCAAACAATAAGGAAAAAATAACTCTGACTAGGTACTTACATATACCTATAAACAAAAATAATAGATACTTATATGGGGCATCCATTAATTACTTACGTCATACGAATTTCATGAATTTAGAATCACAAATTTTGCAATTTAAAATAAAATCTTATTAAAATAATATTTTAGAGTTTTTCGTTGGAATTGAAGTTTATTTAGCAATACACTTTTTTCCATTTATATAAACAGGTGTGCATGTATGTGATGTCATGAAGCGTAAGGCTCAATCCCCTAGTCAGTTTTGGTTGACCCCTCCCTCTCCCTTAGGGGAGGGAGGGGTCAACCAAAACTGACTAATACCTACCATACGTTATACTGAAAAGCCCTATTACCTAAACTCGACATACCTAGATACAATGCAACTTATAAAGTAAAACTCATCGTAGGTAGGTATAGTTACTTCGTTCTTCTAATATAATGGAAGTACCTAATAGAATATCAAATAATGTGAAAGAGCTGATAATCCACAAACGCTCTCGATCAAGTCACCTTTCAAACAAAACAAAAAAAAAACCGTTCAGCCGTTTGGCAGCTACGATGCCACAGACAGACACACATAAAGACACGTGAAAAATATAGCACCGTCGTTTTCCGTCGGGGCTTAGAAATAATAGCACACACAAAAATTGCCGAACTGTGGGCGTACTATAGGTATACCTCTGCCATTCCCCTCGGGAGTTAAAGTCGTGATGTTATGTTGTGTGTGTCGTATACAATTTAATTAGGCACAAAGTAAGGTAGGTAAGATACTCACAATCTTCGTAGTCTTCTCTACCACAGCGTCACTATCGATTATAAACTCATTAGTCTCAATTTAAAAAAAAACGTTTCATATAATTTAAATTTTATATCTGGCACATCCACATTCTTTTGCACATTCCAATTTCAAAAAGGAAATTTTTATTGATTATTGGATTGAAGTGACAACACTAGTTTCAGAGATTTCCAATGATTAAATGTCAATTAATCTTCTTTAGACTTGATTTTCAATTGTTCTAATTCGGCTAATTTTCAATTCTGTTTTCACCGAATTCCAAATAATTTAAGCGTTAAAATGTTTCCAACGCACATCTGTCAACAAACGTTTTAAAACGCCCGCGAATCATATGTTTTCTGTTTACACTGCCGCAAACGATACACCACGCTTATAATGTTGGCTGGCACACAACTGACGTTCTATTTTCAAAACATGCCAGCAAATGAATGGAGAAATCCCGAAACGAAATCAAGGTCTTGTTTTTGTTTTAAAACCACCACTTGTTCTTTATTTGAATTTTGAATCACTCCACCATCTTGTCTAAACTGTCAGATTCACTTTCAGCCTCATTTTTTCGCACTTAGTTCAGTTCTATATCCATAGCGTTTAGAATATGGAAATATATTAAGTCCATCTCACACGCGAGGAGTATTAGCACGGCTCCGAGCCAAAATTGTACGTCGGAAAAGCTAGCGTAGCACACAGCCGCTTGGCGGGCAACTGGGATGAATACTGAAGTGGGCATCGTTATTTCTTGGCGCAGCTGTCAAATCGTAATTAATTGACGTATTTAGCGTCAGTGTATTCTAGCACTTCAATTGTATTGTTTGTAAGTAGATAGTCAATTGGATATTGCTTTTCGTTTATTAATGATTTTTTGTAGAGCTGGCAAGATAAAATCTGAGACCGATTCCTCGATATGAATTAATGATTTGAAGACTCTTTTGTTGCTTTAGCGACCGACTGTTTTTTTTCTTAACTTTGATAGGTACTTATAAGGAGACAGTACTTAGTGACGTTTATGGAATTGTAAAATCTATTGTTGCACTGATTAAAAGTCTGGGTGCTTTATTTATTCAGAAGTTTATGTTTGTATGGACATATTTAAAAATGATTTCTTTATTTTGTTAATGGTTGTCCTTGTTTTCTGTTATTGTTTTAATGTAGACTGTTTGTTGATCCTAAGGGTTTAATTTGATTTTGCTTTTTTGCATTCGGTTTTGCTTAACAAAAAGGTCAAAGACGTTATTGATACCTACTTAAAATTAATATTTTTGAGTTTTTGTTGTTCAAGATTTTTTGAGTAGCTTGGGAGATAACGTAAATATTATTTATTTAACACAACTGAAGGCAACTTTATTTTAAATCTTGTCGATCAACATTTATATTTCACATGCATAACCAGTTCAGTAATCAGTCTTTAGTATTTGAATATCGAACAAAGTCTGTTATCAATCACGTAGCGTTCTATATTTGACATCCAGTCCTCGAGCGCCATAAAAATCTCTTCATCTATTTCATAATCGAACATTTCAAAATCGGATTTGCATTTTGTTTTCACTGAAACGTGACATCGTTTTTGAATTCCATTTAATAGATATTTGTTTTTTTTATTTATTCAATTATTTATTAGAATACCACAGAATTTAATTTACAAATTGCGAACACTTTTTTACTCATTATTCGAAACTATTTTATTAGAAAATCTTTATCGTTTTAAACTTTTTTCATTTCAAATTTAAATGTATCACTCAAAAATTTTACTCATATAAGTTATTTAAAATCACACAGAATTTATTTTTTATTTTTGCAATTCACTTATGAAGAAGATAAATTATAATGAATTAATTATTATATTAGCCCAATAAAACATGTGCCAACTAGTATTTATTGCCGAAACTAATATACAACTGACTTATAAAGTTCGTTCGTGAATCTAAATTTATAGTGGATCAAGGTTCTAGCACGTTACGTTTGTTTCGGGCTATTGTTTGTATTTAAATAAATGAATAAAACAGTCATTTATTCAATAAATTTTAATCGAAGTGATATAATCAGGAAATTGGTCGAACTTTTTTTTATTTATTCGTACGTTATGTGGAAAAGTATCAAAATACCTTGAGTAGGTAGGTAGTCCTAATACTTTATCCAAATATCCTTTCTGTTCAGTGCCATTTTATTCTTTGATGGGCCTGCTCTAGACCTCGATCACGCCTGATGGGAAGCGATGGTAGAGGTTTACGATGGACACATTGAACGCTGACGGAATATAGGTGGCAGAGAACACAGACGCTGGCAGCGTATTCCACAATTTGGCTGTGCGAATAATAAATGAAGAGGAGAAGCACCGAATATGATACGTGCCAGCCTTCTGCATCCAATGTGTCCCAAGGTCGTTGGTCCATCTAGTTGGGATGCATTCCACACTACGGCTACGCTTTCCGATGTCTATACAGGGAAAGTTTTACCTACGCGGTCAAAATGTATGGAACAGCTGATTTTTTTTTTTTGAACCGACGAAAAAACGGAGGAGGTTACTCAATTCGACGCGTATACTTTTTTTTTTATGTATGACCACGCATAACTTTTTCCAGAGTAGTCCGATTTTGATAATTCTTTTTTTATTGGAAAGGGTATACCTCGAAGTTGGTCCCATATAAATTTCGAAGAAAAATTCCTACCCTAAGGGTAAGAAAACAGGGGATGATTGATTGTTTACTCACAGATTTTAATACTGAGTTCTCGTAAATCAAAAATTAAGCATGTAGTAATTAGTAGATTATAGCCACAAAAAAATATGAAATAAAAACTAAAAAAAAAAAAAAAACCGCCTTCCGAACTTAGTTATTGGGGTTGGACAAAACTAGTTTATTATTTTTTACTTTTCGGTTTTTCGGCGGTTCAATTTTTTTATTAAAAAGTTTTTTTTGTATTTCCGGTGAAAAATTTCTGCGCTCGGGGGTCTAGAATGATATGCTGAATTCATGGTTACAGTTTGCGTACTGGATAAAAACTTTTCCTGTATACCTATATATGTATATCTCATCGATACTTTTCGTTCTTTAGTCCGATACCTTAATCGAATGATGTCGGTCGCAAGGTGATCAAGATTGGCTCAAAACACGTTTTAGTATAAAATGTAGTTAATTTGGGTTCAAAGATTAGTTTTCTGAATAATTAGATAAGTTCTTTGTAGCAGAACTAATTTCGTTATGAGTTGTTAACTATTATGTATTTAAGATGGAAGTGCCAGTATAGCCTGCGCAAAGCGAGAAAAACACGTATTTATTTACGGAATTATAATCGTTAAACATTAGAAATACTTTCTTTCAAAACAACCCTCAAAGTTCATTTAACCCCATTAAATAACTTTTTTATTAAAAGTTATTCAATGAGCTTAATTTGATTTAATTGATTTAAATGATTTTAATTCCATAAAGTCATATTTTTTACGATTTCGAATCATTTTGTTCAAAATAAAGCCTGACACTGACTTGCACCCTAATTGCGTAACTCACTTTAACATAATTTGTTTCGTTTGGAAACAGATTGTTAAACCATTGCTTCATATGATCGAAAAATGTGTCTGCTCAACAACGTAAATAACGGAATGAATATTGTTGAACTGTCAATATGAATAATCGTCAGTTATGCAATTAGGGTGCTGCAAAAAGCAAAAAAAGTAAGAATATTTGAATTTCGCGAATAACAAATGACTTCTTTTTTTAATTCTTTCGAATTGTGTGCGCTCACTTGAGTCGTTTAGTCCATTCTCGGACTCTTTTTTTAGGGTTATTTGTTTCCTCTCAACCCTAAAACTTAGTTCACACTCGACCCCCAGGGAGTGAGACTGAATTTTCATACTAGGGACAGGTATACCTCGTCCACTTTCGACCCCTAGTTCGATAGAGCGGGAGAAGTTATTTGATAATTTCCCACCCAAAAAAAAAAACCCTAGTTCGTTAAGTACCTAAAATTAATATTTTGGTGCAGTAAGGTACAAACTACTTTGAGGGTCGAGTAGAAACTCAAAACTTTGCTCTCGAGGAATCGAGCGTGGACTAAACGACTTGAGTGAGGTGCCAAGTGAACTTTACAGACAAAACAATACGGTAAAGACTATTTCCGACCTAAATATAGTACTTATACTTATGTTTCCGAAAAAAAAAAATACGATCTATTTTCGTAAAATATAAAGACAAGAACGCTTACCTCCCAGGTTTGTTTGCTATCGCATTATCCTGACAGTGATGTATTGGAAGCCAGTATCAACAATGTCAACGAAATTAAAAATAATATAGAGCTAACAGTGTTATGTAACACCTGAAGTTGTCTTCAGGGACACTCTTCGAGGTAATCAAGATGATTAACGTTTGGGTTATTAGTCGATTCGTACGAATTTACTCGCCCGAATCGGGCGAATCGTGCCTTTTAAGTAATATTATATATTATTTTATAGAGACGAGTCGCACGAAGTTAAGAGCGTTCATCCTGCGCGAAGTGTCAACGTCGCATTTCAAGTGGTTTTTCGTGAATATCGTATTAAGATCAAATCAAAGTTTTTTTTTTCAGCCTAGCTAAAAAAATTGCATACAAACTCATAAATACCAACGATCTGGACGTTATGATCTGGTATTTATGAGTTTGTATGCAATTTTTTTTACAGTTATTTTTGTATTTACTTAGAAACTTATTACGATTAAATGTCTTTATTTGAAAGTAAATAAAAAAAAACGATAAATAGAACGGTATATCGGTGTGAAAAAACAAATTGGTCCGATTTCGAATTGTATGCGCTCACTTGAGTGAACTTTACAGAAAAGCACACTTTTATATGTTTTCGTCGATGTAGATAGGACTTATCATATAAAACTAACCTCGAGTACAGTAGCAGCTTTGAACAGGAAGCAGTTGAGGAGTCCCTCCTTCTCATTGAGGAGTATGTAGAACAGCTCTTCAGGTCGACCTGGCACTTGGCTGGCCCTGCAAAGAAACAATAGTTAAATATCGGTGTCCGATTAATGGCAATAGAACTAAAATGTAGGTTACTGTGAAAAGGTTGGAGTACTATTTATAGATTCCTACACTTTTGCTTAACACCACCATGATGATAGGTTGTGTGATGGTATAGAGGTATGAGGAACAGTGTGTAAAGTTCGCTCATACTCTGTTGTAGTAAAGGAGGATCCTCCAACACGGCTATTGGTCCTGGTGGGCAACTGCCCGACAGTTGATGTCGGGACTTTGTACCTATCTGGGTGTCGTGGTAAACTCTGACTGCACGATGTAGAATTTCTCCGATAGTTCGCCTGTGACATTGTGGATGGCGCCACTTTTCTTTTTGCGTTCCTTGCATTTTGTTGCGAAGCATTTTTATTTGTAGTGCCGCTACAATGGTATTGAAATTCAATGAAATGTGACATGTACAATCCCGCACTGGGCCCTCGTGGTGGATTACGGCGCACAATCTCTCACAGAGAGGGGGCCTCTTAAGAAGCAGTCTCAGGCTGAGATTTATATTTATTTATTTTAACTTGAGTACCTATATTTTTTTATGTTTTGTTGGTATATTGGCGTGTGCTAGCTGACATATGGCAAATTTAACGTTTTTTTGTGTTTCGTACGAGTAATATTAATTACCTACTACTGTATAAAATCAAGTTCTTCTAACAGACAGCTGTGCTGCTGTGGAGTTTGTTGCGCCACTTCTTCCCAGCTAAAGCACTAGGAAGTGGTGAAGGGGGGGAATTTTGTGGGAACTGTCTTATGTAATTTTGATGTTCAAAATAAGCCGACTCTCAGCTAGTTTGAATAAATAACTTTTGATTTTATAAACGTTGCTGAACACTTAACTGTCAACTGTCATACTACAAGTGCAAGAAAGAGACGAGAACATGTGAAAGTCAAAATAACGATTTTTAAGAATAAGGGTTTATTAGTCGATTCGAAATGATTTGGCTTTTTTGCAATACAAGTTAAGAAAATAATTGAATTTTTCGTAACTAGATAATACAAGAAAATTTAATTATTCCTATCACTTTATTGCATATAATTCAAAACGTGCCAATTGCCTATACGTATTTCTAGAGTTGTCCATTCGCCTACAAATAACTTACTATAGTTTAACCAATACCGCTGTACCGCGCCTTAGGTATGTGCGCGGCGGGGACGGGGGAGCAGTGCAGGCCACTGATTCGTCAGTGCAAGCCGCTCATTCGTCCGTCCCGTTCCCCGCCTCGCCGCGCATACCTAAGGCGCGGTACAGCGGTATCGGTCAAGCTATAATTTAATTCTTGCGAATCGCTTACAGAGAAGAAAAATGGTTTAAAAGTTCGATTCGCCCGTTTCGGGTGAGTACATTTGTGCGTTCCGACTAATAAGCCGCTTATAGGTTTTGATCTTACGAGTCTACTGGGCCCCAATTCTGTATGGTTGTAATGATTCCCCGCGGAATCTTACTAGGTTCAAACTACGTCAATGGTGCCGATTCTGTTGTACACCGAACTAAACTAACTAAACTATAACTAAAATTCCTTACTTTTCACTATGAGAATCTTAACGCTATTCTGCAAAAAAAATTCTCTAAATTAAAAAACTATTTTGACACAACTAAAATCGAATTTGACAATCGCGACTCGCACGTGGTTTGTTTTGGCTTCGCAACGTGGTACTTGTTTGCCCTACCCCGTGTTTTTTTTAGAGCCAGAGGCGCGCAGGGGCGGCAGCCTCGACGTGATTTATATGGAATTTTCACTTTTCGGGATGGAAAATATGAAAAATTACTACCCACATGTTGAGTTTCAGAGGTGTATGGAGTTTTATAAAGGGGGTCGAAATTTTCATTATTTTTGCGATAGGACACACCATTTACGAGTTATGAGCAAAAGAAAAGAAAAAAATACAGTACTATTTTTGCACCAAAAGTCGAGGTGTCTGCGTGAATTTTAGTTCTTGACAACTAATTTTATTCCACACCTATTTAATCGCGATTAAAAATAGTCAGATTTAGTCAGACAACCAAAATTTTAGGTTGAATAGTATAAGAAATTGACAACAACAGAATAGCAAAATTACCATTTTCACTAAACTAATAATTCAGTACAATCTTAGTGCTGTCAAACTAAAATATAGTTAAGTTGTGTCACTTTGGTCAATTTCAGAATAGGAAATCGTCGTTTGACATTACTAAACTAAATTTTGGTGATTTTTAGTCTAGTTTAGAGAATTTTGTGACAACAGAATCGGCACCATTATCGTGTTATTTTAGAAACCAATGTAACAGTCAGAAATCGGAATGTCATATTCTGTATGTTCCAAGAGAATTTTTCGAAAATATTGATACGATATTAGCAGATTTCATTTGTGATTGACGTGGTTACGAGTAAGGAATCGTTAAGTGGTCATAATGAATTCAGGCCCTGGATGTAACCTTAGTCTTGGAGGTTAATTAAGAATGCGTGTGATTTATCGTTGGTAAACTTGACTGCGTTAGGTTTCGGCGAATGGCCCCTGACCCCATACAAGAAGTCTGCGCAGCAAACAGAAATAATATTGACATGACGTGAACTTAGAATAATTTCTAACGCTCTCGCGACATCTATTCAGGAAGAATATTTAACCAGTGCACAAGATGTAAGCATGAATTCAGCATAAATACATATTATGATTCTAGCAAGATGTAATTAGAGGTTTCTTTGGTACACGTACAGTTGAACACCGACTCCTATGTCACAGGGTTCCTTTAGTTTAGGAGGCAGGGTTTTTCACTAATTGTGCAGCCTTTTCCCAAAAACCAATGAAACCTATTTTTGTGTTAATAAACATATTTTACTATTTTTATGTTCAAAGAAAATTCTACAACGAAAAATAAAAATACCTGTACCTCACATTTTGACCGCGCAGTTATTGCACTTTTCTATGAAGCAGCAATTTTTTTTTTTTTGATAACTTATAAAAATTCTACATTAGGGAGGGCCTAGAATCATTTATATATCTATATATAAATAAAAAGAAAGGTCCTGACTGACTGATTGACTGACTCATCAACGCCCAGCCCAAACCCTTGGACCCAGAAAGCTGAAATTTTGCACAGCGGTTCCCTTTATAATGTAGACAAGGAATAAGGAAGGATTTTTCGAAATTCAACCCCTAAGGGAGTTAAATAGGGGATGAAAGTTACGCGCGGGCGAAGCCGCTGGCAAGAGCTAGTATTATGATGAATTCATGGTTACGATATGCGCAATTGTTTATTTTTTTATCCTATATGCTAATATAAAAATATGGCAGGACGGCGCCGCCAAGGCCGGCCCAAGAAAAGGTGGCGTGAGGGCCTAGACGCGTATTGCAAGGGCTGGATCGAGGAGGCATTAGAAAAGGGTGCCTGGAAGGCATAGGGGGAGACCTTTGCTCAGCAGTGGGACCGTACTAGGCTTATTAAAAAAAAAAGAGAAATTATTTGAAAAATTCTGCATTTGATAGCCCAATTATAGTTATAGGCCGAGCCAAAAGAAAAAAATAGAAAGAACGCTAAGCGTAATTGAAGTAACATGAAAAATCCAATTTAATTTCAACTATATTATGTTATAAACCATCTGTTTGCCAAATTTCATCCAAATTCATTCAGCGTCATCATGCGTTTTTACGCAATTGAGGAACAAATCTCCAAACATACAACTTTCACATTAATCATATTAGTAGGATAAAACGGAGTGGAAAACCGCGGGCACAGCTAGTATTATGATAACAAAAATCCTAGTGATCTATGTATAGTACGTAATATTATTTATGTACAGACGCCAGCACATCAAGCTACCCCAATCTGTCAAATTTCTTTGATACATTTTCAACTTTATCATATAAACTTATGGTTCATATTCAATTGGAAAAATTTGACAGTTTGGGGTAGCTTGATGTGCTGGCGTCTGTACCTCCTTATTTATTTATTGTCGTTTTTTTCCGATGATACCGTCATTTAAGATCGTGCAGATTAACCTATACTGGTTTAAT
The DNA here is from genome assembly GCA_949987655.1 of Polymixis flavicincta. Taxonomy (NCBI): domain Eukaryota; kingdom Metazoa; phylum Arthropoda; class Insecta; order Lepidoptera; family Noctuidae; genus Polymixis; species Polymixis flavicincta. Next base: position 5,751,297 of record OX465199.1, read on the forward strand.
TTTTTTTGTGGAGAACTTAATGTGAAGAGAAACCAGTTTCAAAACTTAATTGAGGATCTACATTTATTTTGCAAAAAATAAATGGTTCCGGATTTTTGGAGCAGCCATGTTTGAATTTATAATAAGTATGTATTTCATGTGGTGCAGGACGTAAAGAATACCGCTATCCCATCTCTGCCCGTGGGTGTCGTAAGAGGCGACAAAGGACGTACTAGAGAATGGACAGCAGCGTTCTCTATGCATTTTACCACCATACTGCCATCGCCAACCAGCCTGCCGAGTGTGGCGATTATGGCAAACCCCCCCAAATTTGGGGAGGCCTATGTCCAACAGTGGACGTCTTTCGACTGAAATGATGATGTATTTATGGAGCTCAAATGGAGTTGGGTAGGACACCTGTCAAAGCGCAGTGATGACAGGTGGAGTAACGCTGTGACAGAGTGGCGTTCAAGGACTGGAAGACGAGATGTCGGTCATCCGGCGACGAGATGGGCAGACGACATTGTTGCCATCGCTTGCAAAACATGGATAAGGCTGGCACAGGAGCTCGGGGATTGGCACAATCTTTTATTTTTATTTTTAAATTGTCAAACTTAATGTACCTAGATTACATGTAAATGATGTGTTCTCTTATAATTGGAAGCGCACACTGTATTTGTCTCTGCTTAATGTAAACTTGCATGTAATTGTGTAGCCTCTGTTGGAGATCCAAATAAATAAAGAAAAGAGAGGCCTATATCCCCAGTCGGTGAAATCGGGTTGTTAATGATGATCCAGAATGTGTTTTGGCTATGGTGACCAATATCATTGACGAGCCTTCGACGCGGGAGATATTACAGTGCACAAGCGTGTGCGCAGACACAGGAGCATTCTCTCTTCCCTCACTCTGATAGTCCGATGGGACAGCAATTCGACACGACCGGAGGGAGATCAGGCGCTGGACCTTCTGAGGCACAGAGGTATCACACCGCCAACGAAAGGACCCAATACGATAAATTCGCCGCATCATCATCATTTTAGCCGAAAGACGTCCACTACTGGTCATAGGCCTCCCCCAAGCTCCGCCACTTCGACAGGTACTGTGCTTCATGCATCCAGCGGATTCCTGCCTTCACAAGATCATCGGTCCACCTTGTGGGCGGCCTTCCAACTCTACGTCTTCCGATACGCGGTCGCCAGTACAAATCCTTGGCAGGGCACATTGCTCGTAGAACAGATGGCCGATGAGATTTATAAGTAACTGGCTTTTGCCAGCGGCTCCGCCCGCGTGTATATCGGTTATCGCGGAAAAAAGTACCCTATGTCCTTCTCCATATCCCAGGCTATATCTCTGTCAAATTTCATGACGATCGGTTTAGCGGTTTAGGCGTGACAGATAGACAAAGAGACAGACAGACAGAGTTACTTTCGCATTTATAACATTAGTAAGGAAGTAAGGATGATAAACAATTAATTCCTTTCCAGTCTTACCAACGGATTTCGCATTACCCAGTAACTGATTTGTGGAGGTCAGATAGGGAGTCATTCGTTTGAAAAAATTGTTCTGATATTCAACTGCATCCGGTTTGAAGCCGACCCCAACATAGTCTAGAAATATGATCATGACCGGTTGGACCAGAAAAATACCTTCTTAGTGATTCAAAATTAGAATTTCAGGTTTTGAGTATTTTAATGACCAGATCAAAGCCCTCAATTTGTAAATGAAACTTGAATTTGGCATCCGCAGGTACGTTTTATGACCTATTTGTGTACATTTTTAGACGACTCCAAAAAGTGTGAAGGAATGTTTTAATGTTTGTTACCTGAGAACTATGCCAAATTAAACAGATTTGAAAAATTGATCTTTTTTTGAAAGAAAAATGGATTTATTTGTCACAGAAACACGTGTATAAAAAGATGAAATGACATATAAAAAAAGCATGATAACAACACAAAAATTTTCTACATAGGCATACAGAACATAAATAGTCGGCAGCTGCACGCCGTGACTGTGACAAGAAGGCTTCCACTCAGCATGATGCTGTGCTATGGGACCCACAGCACAGCGCTGATTTTCAGTGGTCACCCGAAAACAACGTACGAAAATCAAGCCAGGATTTTTACAAATTAGACAAAACAAGTAACAAAGTAAAATAATTATAATAAACAGTACACACAATTTGATATTACCCTATAACAAATGGTATAAAATGCTATACCTAGTAGATACCAAAAATATAATAAGTACCTACACAAAAATGTACCGCGTTCTGTCTCGCTCCTACACACACCTTCACCTTAAGTACTACTTATGTAGTAGTCCCATACAGGATAATATTTTTCAGCATATCATTCCATGTAGAAATTTTTCGTCGGATTTACAAAAAAAATATTGCAGTTTCATAGAAAAGTGAAACCTACGCCACAAAATAAAGAGAGTACAGAAGGCAATCACATGTATGTACTTCGATTTTCATACCTACGCTCGGTGGTCGCGCTAGGGTTGTCAACTTTGGCTAATGCACAAAAAAATTATCGTGATAGTGGCACTCGTATATTAGGTCTTTGCCATGATAACAATTAATCTCAACTCTAATAGTTATGATCGGCGGCGGGTGGCCCGACCGGCTCGCCGAGCAGTTCTATCTTAACTATTTATAATGAGGAAAATGAGGATATTTTTTAGTTTATAAGTTAGTACTTATAAACTAAAAAATATCCTCATTTTCCTCCTATAAATAATAAATACCTAATATACATTGTAAAAATACTACATGGCCACAAAGTCATTTTCGCTTACCCACAACTAACTAGGTATTCTGTGTTACGTTAAAACGAACTATCGAAACACGAGCAAATACCTAGGTACGCACCTCTCTGGTCAACTCAACAACTGGTAGCTTAAAAAAAGACAATTCACAGTTTAATGTTGAATTTAAACAACCGTCCACTGAACAGTTATAGTAAGTTTTTTTGTTGCTCCGTTTTTGCATTTCACAGACGCGTGTCTCAGGGTATGGCACTCGCGCTCGCACTGGTCTCAACCGGTCCGAGATATCGTGTCCGTGAGCGGTGTCTATGTGTGCGTTGCTCGAGCGCACTTTGTATGTAGATTGCCTTCTGTACTCTCTGTATTTTGTGCCTACGCGGTCTAAATGTATGGAACAGCAGTTTTTTTTTTTTGATAATTAACAACCCACAACAAAGACAACGAAGTGAAAAATACTTTGATTTCGGAAATCGGCGGCCAAAAACCGAAAATCCAAAACCAAAGACACTGACTACCGAAAAATAAAATACTATTCACTTTGTAGTGTTTTTTTTTTTTTGAAAGTCAGTTGTTTACAGCATAATATACAATACAAGGTGTAACTTAAATAACGCACAATCTCTTAAGGGGTCATTGTACTCATAATTATCAACAACTTTTACTATCGGACCAAACCTTAAATCGCGAAAAAATAATCAGCTGTTCCCTACATTTTGACGTGTTATGCGAATATAAGTGTGAGGAACAACTGTTTTTTTTTTTCGCAATTGAAGATTTGAATGACCCCTTAAAAGGTTGTGCGCTTCTGTGCGTTATTTAAGTTACACCATGTGTAAACTTTTAGAACAGACCATAATTGGACGCTCCGGTTCGACATTTGAAAAGCGCGACGGGATTTTTTTGGACACTGGAATTTCAACCCTCGGTGTTGAATCGACCATTGAAAATCTAACATAGTGCAACTCAGCGTATCGAAAATGGAAGTATGTTTTACTGTTCGATTTCCAACTCTATGTGCAGTGCGTTTAAGATCCAGATCCGAAAAAAACCCGCCTCGATTTTATTTAGTTTGTGGGAACGTGGGCTGACTTGGGCAGGGGACTTACCGTACAATATCGACCAGCCGATGGACGATGACTGGCTCAAAATTGCCGTTGTAAGCCTTCAAGCACCCATCTTCTATTGCTATGCTGAGCTGTAAAAATAATTAAGTATTAATCTAAGGCGAAATGTGGGTGTACGATCTCTGCCTAACACTTCTTGGTATATATGCGTGATGTAATGTTAGAATAATGGTTTATCTTGACCTGGGATCTGGTCCAGAAATGCAATAACGAAACATGTACTTGTTGACTGGCTATTCTTTTATCAATGAAAATGAAAGGAGGATGGGCAAAAATGTATGGGACGCGTCCCCAGCGACCAATAAAAACCAGATATAGTATTATTGTGTTGCTTACTATCGTGGTCAGTCTCATTGTTGGAAAAAAGTTGGTACATCTATAAGAAGAAAGTTGAGTTTTGTCAGTACCGACTTGGTTTTGGAGATTTTACACTTCTTTTATGATTTAAATACGCCCAAAGATAGGTTATATTAGCAAGAAAATCTAATCTTCGTTGGCTCCTACTTTTAAAATGTTTTTTTTTTTTATTCTAGTATTCTGTTTCTGCACAGACAATATTAATAATGAGCCAAAACCATACGTACCATGTTTAATTTTTAATGTACATTGTCGAACAGCGCATACGCTCCTGTAGTTTGTATGGAAAAAATGTCAACTAGATTCACCTTCAATTAAAGGCTTGAGGTATACCACAGGTAATTAGGAATCTGCCTTCTCCTTGGCCCTTCATGGCTCATTTCAAATTAAGAGCCTGCATACAAGAGTCATGTATGAAATTTTTTACTGATTGCCTGTCGTCTGCTTCAAACTATTACATACCTTATCTCTTACACCGGTAGCCCTGATCTCCCGCAGCAACCACGGCAACATGGCGTTGGAGAACCGCCGGTCCATTGCCGTGAAGCCCAGGTAAGTAACCGAAGTCAGCTTGGTCTTCATCTTGAGTTATTTGTACTGCTGACAAAACAAAATAAAATGACCACACAGTCAGCCCATAATGTTCCCACTGCTGGGACACTGGTCAATGGATCAGGTTAAGGTTCGCCAGTCGCGGTTGGCTCGTGGATGGGTGACCATCTTTAAATACCAAGGAGGGGTCGTGCCTCGGAAAGCGCGTTAAGCCGTTGGTCCCGGCTGTCTTTAGTGGATCTTTGACAGTCATTAGTCAGATTTTCGTGATACTCAGTAACTGGGTTGTGGAGGTCAGATAAGCGATTGTTCTATTTATCAGCTCAATTAAAGAGCTTATAGCTGCAATCGGGCTGAGTTGGGATTAGGGTAGGCAGATGATGAATTTTGCTTCTGACTTCATAGATACTAACACTATATTATTATGTACAGTCGCCAGCAGGTCAAGCTTTCCCAAACTGTCAAATTTTCCCAATTGAACATAAACCTTATTCCTTTGCAATAAAGTTGAAAAACTATCAAAGAAATTTGACAGATTGGGGTAGCTTGATGTGCTGGCCTCTGTACATAAATCATAACATCACACCTGTAATCGTCAAAGATTTAGATAGAGGTGTATAACACTCACATTTTGCCAGTTAGAGGCCATCCATAAATTACGTCACACGTTAACTGGTGGGAGGGGTCTACGAAATGTGACATTGTGTGACAAGGGACAGGGGGGAGTCAAAAGCTTTGTGACGTCACATGTTAAAATCTAAAATGCTAAAACACGAAATTTATGTGTAAACCAAAACCTTAAAAACATTACTTATGCGATCTATATTTATAAGGCTACTTCTATCTATCTAAAATATTTGACTATATGTTAATTTTATTAAAGATAATTCTTTAATAATTTTTTTCAATGGAAAAGCTGCTGTTTTAATTAGTTCTAAATATAACATTGAAAATATATGACGTCACACAAGGGGGAGGGGGTTTCACAAGTGTGACCAAAAACCATAAAATTTGTGTGACGTAGGTAATTTATGGATGGCCCCTTATGAAAATGTACAGTCGCCGGCAGGTCAAGCTATCCCAAACTGCCAAATTTTCCCAATTGAACATAAACCTTATTCCTTTGTTATAAAGTTGAAAAACTATCAAAGTTTGACAGATTGGGGTAGCTTGATGTGCTAGCCTCTGTACTATGAACGAAATGTCACAAGATACAAGACGCGTCGCGACTCGCGCCATTTTGTGTGTGTGCCTTCATTATGTTTTCGTTTAGTCTATTCATAACGTTGCTATTATCATACGTATACACTCATTATGTTAGACGAACTAAGTAACTGCTGTTAGTTACACACACAAGTGTTTGTTATTACAATAAACTCTCTGTATGTAAATTATCTATTTATATATGTAAAAACTTTGTACCTAGTGTTAAAACGCTTGTGTAAAATCTATATATATAAAAGGAGAAAATGACTGACTGATCAATCAACGCACAGCCGAAACTACTAGGACTAGGAACGTGAAATTTTGCACACGGCTTCCTTTTATAATGTAGGGGAGCACAAAGAACGGGTTTTTGGAAATTCGACCTTTAAGGGGGTGAAAAGGGGGGATTTTAATTGTATGAAAAATATTATTCCTTGAGTTGATAAACTTGAAACTTGGCAGAAATACTTGTCTAAGTAAATTATAAAGTTGGTCATTTATTGTTTTTATAAACTACCCCCTGAAGGGGGATTGGGGGGTGTCAAAGTTTGTATGGAAGAATTTTAACGCGCTGATTAACTTGAAACTCAGTATTTATATCTAAAACAAATAATAAGGAATAACGTGTATCAGGGTTTTTCGAAAATCGTTCCTTAAAGGGTTAAAAAAGGGTAGTCCGTAATATAATGTGAAAGTTTGTGAAGATGTTTGGATTTTTGTTACTCAATCACGCAAAAACGACTGAACGGATTTGGATGAAATTTGGCACACAGATAGATTATAACCTAGATTAACATACAAGATACTTTTGATGGTGATACGTTCTCGCGGGATAATTACCGACTTCCTCGCGGGCAAAACCGCGGGCAGAAGCTAGTATTAAATATATACGTTGATTTGTTACAGTTAACATTCGGTTTTGTACACAGTTACAATTTTAAGTTTATTTCTGCTGGTAACATTTATGAGGATTTGTATTCAGATTGCGCTAAATAATAAAAATATTGTAAACAGTTATAGAAAAGATTAATCCATTTGTAATTCAATTGATAAAATTTTCGTTTAAAAAGATCATTTTAAATATCGAAGCCAAAAAGTCTTTTCTGTAAGCACTTTTTTATGTCACTCGCATTTGCTTGATAAAAAAAAAAGAAACTATTTTATAATCTGTGATGGAAGTTTTTTCCCGCTTGGAGAGAGGCAGCTCAAAGGCTGAACTATCCATTGTGTTATTTTTGAGTTAAGAGCGCTGTTACAAAATGAAACTGCTCAGTTGTAGGTAAATTTGACGGCGCGCGGCAGAAAATGCGCGCGTGTGTGTCTAGTGAAGTACGCTACGCACACATGCAAACCGCTATGCGTCGGACGCCAGGAACAAACCAACATGAGCCTTTGCCACTTTGTATTCGAAACAAAAAAAATGACTCTTTTATAGTTCGTGAAATATTGTTTGTACTGATGAATGTTATCACCTAGAACGGCGTATTTAGTGGGTATTGTCACACAAAAAGCACAGTTTGAATTTTATTTCGTGATATTTGTTTACAGACATAAATGCATTGTGATGTTGCTTCTACAGTTTCAATAGTACAGACGCCAGCAGGTCAAGCTATCCCAAACTGTCAAATTTTCCCAATTGAACATGAACCTTATTCCTTTGCGATAAACTTGAAAACCTTTCAAAGAAATTTGACAGATTGGGATAGCTTGATGTGCTGGCCTCTGTACCTACTAGTATGAAATGTAAACGATGAGTTAAAAAATTCGGCCAAGTACAAGTTGGACTTGCACACGAATAGTTTAGTACCACGGTAATATTATACACCAATAAAATCACGTTTCTTGTATTGGGGCTCCCTTTATTTTTAATTTAATTGTGTCTTAAAGCGGTCACTAATATATTTATATCAAATGTGCACATTTAAAGAATTCACCGCGATTTTAAAGTGGTGCAATCCTTAAGGTGAACCTAGTCCACATTTTTACCATACAAACTTTGGGAGTGTATTACTCCACTGTTCGCAAATGTACAGAGGCCAGCACATCAAGCTACCCCAATCTGTCAAATTTCTTTGATAATTTTTCAACTTTAGTACAAAGGAATAAGGTTCATGTTCAATTAGGAAAATTTTACAGTTTGGGATAGGTTGACCTGCTGGCGTCTGTACATCAAAAATTAAACATGGTATGGTTTTGCTTTATTATCAATATTGTCTGTACGGAAACAGGACACTAAAATTAAAAAGCATTAAAACGTTAGGAGCCCACAAAGATTAGTTTTTCTTGCTAATTTAACCTAACTTTGGGCGTGTTTAGGTAATAAAAGAATTGTAAAATCCCCAAAACTAAGTCGGTACCGACAAAGCTCAATTATCGTAAAGTTCAATAAACTATATTGGTATACTTTATTTATGCGATAAAACGTTATGTATGACCGTTTACTCCAACATGCATCTGCTTCTACTGGTGTCATTGCAATACCTCCATTGTTGACTTCACCCCGTGATATTGCAGCTGCCTTTTCTTTTTGCCAGCTTCTCGCATCGTCTCTTCTGCAGTAATACGCTACATTTTAGCCACATTTGCATGAATTACTGCATCTATGGAATTTTCAACGATGCCTATTCGTTTGTATAGCTATACAAGCAAATTGTTGACAATTCCATAGCTGCAGTAAGCTCATTCAGATTGGAAAGATCAATTCCTATCATTAATGTTCCTGACAATAAGCCTGTATTGACATTTAAATTTAAGTTATCTTCGTTCCATGTTTCTAATTTAAAAAGCGATCCACACATACAAAATTTAAAATCAAATTTTGAAATGAGTGCCATTTGTATTTCCTTTACAATTTGTAAACTATTCAACCGGCAACCTTTGTCGCCATGTTTGTCAATTAAAAGCAATTGATTCATAAGATAAGTAAAATCTATAATTTCGCCTTCCATCTACATCTTGAATTTCCTGAAACAATGAAAACCGGCAATAAGTTACGTAGTTTAGCGGTTAAAACGCAATTTACCTACATTACAAATGATATGAAATAAATGACCATGTTATTTATATTTCTGTCAGAATGCACTGTTAAAAGTGTCGTTTGGTCAAATGTGCTTTCATTCTCCTGTAACCGTAAATCAGTCCGATAATGTACCTGTATAATAAGTGGTGTGTTCTTTTTTCCTATGTAATGAAAAAAACAATACATGAAATAAACGATGTAGGTGTATAGATAGGGAAAAATTACATCTGTTAAATGAGAATCAATATTTTCATTTGGCGAATTTACTGGCCCCTGCTGCATTTCAGCTTTTTTCTGCCTAAAATAAATAGGAAACATGATTTTTTGATAGAATGGAATACAAAGAATACGTCAAAATACACATAAGCATTCAAGTTCCCAAGAAACATGACACTGTTATTTTAAACAGTCGTGTAAAAAATAACGAAACAAGACCTCCTCGACATTGAGAAGTTCCTATCGCGAAAAAGTGTAGAGTACATCGGCGTGTGTTGTTATGTAAATACTTGTTTAACTATAGTTATACAGAATAAATGTAAAGTAAACATTTCAAATATTAAAAGTAACATTCTTACCTTTAAGCTTCCCTTGCGCTTTTTAAACTATCGGCCAAAACTTATTTTTTTTATTTTGACTGAACCATAAGATTTATTATTTTCTCTTTTGCCCATTATCATGAATTATGTCTGAAAATAATGGATTGAATTTATATTTTAGATTACATTTTCTTTTAAAATATTCACTCTAGAATATCAAAGCAAAATGTGTAGAATATATTACAATAAATAATAAAAAAATACTCCCTTGTATCAAGATGTGTTGGTCACGCTATATTCTTGGCGAATTGGCGAGATTACGTGGCGCATAAAGTGGCAACAGCGAGCGATACACCCTCCCTCTGGAAGCGCGCGGCGCGGACTAAAGCTAAGGTCCGCGCGTCTTGAAATTTATATCGATTTATAGCATTGCATACAAAAATTGTTTAAAAATATTGTTTTACTTTAAAATAAACAGATTTTTTTTTTCCATGCAAACTGACATAGTACCCTTAGTGCGTAGTACATAGTAACCTAACCTAACCTAACTTTTGATTGAATTTGGATTAAACATACATAGATAAAAATGTAATTTCAGACGAAAAATTATCATTAACTCTCTGTTTTTCGGAATTATTTTTGGTGTATTTCTGTATGAAACTTAAAAAATTGCTTTGAGCACTCCAAATAAAAAGGTACAGTCCTACCCCAGACATTTTTATAAATGACTAAACTATTATATCTTCCATGTAAAAAAGCATCAAAAGTTGGCCGAAAGTAAAATTTTATGAAACATCCTTTGCCGAGACAAGGTTTTTACTAATTTAGGTAAACAAATTTAAATTTTTTTTTAGAGGGCTCCCTAGATTAATAATGAAATTTTCTCGGACATGTGTTTATTTTAATTTTTTGGCTATATCTAAACCATAATCACTCATCAAAATTCGAGTCAAACGCTCAAATTCAAGAAAATACGTGATAGCGCCCTTAAGGTGACACTTGTCCACATTTTTTCCATACAAACTTCGGGAGGGTTTTACTCCACTGTTTGACTATGCACATCAAAAATAAGACATGGTATGGTTTTGTCTCGTTATTATTATTGTCTGTACGGAAACAGAATACTAAAATAAAAAGCCATTAAAAAGTTATGAGCCAACAAAGATTCGTTTTTCTTGCTAATTTAACCTAACTTTGAGCGTGTTTAAGTAATAAAAGGAGTGCAAAATCTCGAAAACCAAGACGGTACCGACAAAGTTCAATTAACAATAAATTCAATAAACTTTATTCGTCATTGATTTATGCAGTGGTTTTTTCAGAAAACCCGATCTTCTGAAGGACTTTTCTTAATTTTTTCGCGATTTTTTTTCCAAAAATGCTCCTGCATCTCACTCAATAACGTTGTGCATGTAGACTAGCGTCTAACTGCTCACCACTGATACTATCTCTGTCGGATACGAAGCCTGGTGAGACAACGTGATTTTTAGCCAGGCCCACCAAGGAGTTCAAGCCCGCGCAAAGTGTCGCCTTAAGGCGACGATAGATGACAGCTACCTACAGCGATGCACTACCGATGCCGCCCGTCGCGTCGCCCGCGCCGCATCGCTCGCAAGAGACCCCGCTTCAACGCGCATCCAGTTTTTCGAAAAACAACCCATGTTGATTTATCAAACACAATTCAAAGAAAAACCGTATACTAAATTTTTGGTGATTAAATTGTCTTTTAGATGATGAAAGTTTCATGGAAATAAACCCGATACCTAGTTTTTGCGTGATTATCGTATTTATGTCCGCGATAGACATTACTTTACCAATTAATTACATTAAGTTATTAAAATATTCACATATCAAATGACGAAGAAAATTGTCTAGTTTCACATATATTTTTTTCAAATACATAAGACAAGCCGTTTAGACGTGATTTTCAATATAAAGTCGTTAAAAGACGGCTGCCTGCGCCTTAATTAGAAGTGTGAGTATACATACTGTATTTGCACTGAAATGAACCATAAATACGTTACACGTGGACTTATTTTAAACAGTGGTCTAACACTAGGTAACTACCTCTTTTTACGAAAATTAATAATTTGTACGAAGTAAAAAACGATTGCAGAAAGCTAATATTCATGCAATAATGTATTTCTATTTAAATTACTGTGGTCGAATTTCGACCACTGGCGACCACCAGTTGTAGGTAGGTGGAAATAGAATTAACCTACCATTAAATAAATTTTAATGGTATGTTTTGAGCACAAATTCTATTTCCAGCGCGGTAATTATAATTTTTATGGTTTTGGTATTAAGAAATGGAAATATTAGGCTCACCTACTTACATAAACGTAGTTATACGTGAACATACAGCTGATACACAGAAAATCAGTCTTTTTGGGTATCTATCTAATTATGCTAGTCTCTTGTAAATTTGCATTCAATTGTCCTGGAACAAAAATAGGACCAAAAGTATATCCATTGCTTATTATGTAAATAGCTCGGCATTTTACATTAAGTACCTACCTAACAAAAAGGTCTAATTACCTAAAATAAACAATTCAGCTTGTCATTTTGGGTTCCTACCTGTTAATTTAAAGATTCAAAACGAAATAAATCGTCAACAATCTATAACGAATCACTTGTTCTTCAAACTTCAAAAAAAATCAATAATAGACACAAACAAACACTGATTCAGCCTCACGAAAGTCACTGATCTCAATTAAATCCTTATTTTAACACAAAATTACCACATTGTGCACAAAAAAGTCAAATACATTGGAATAAAACATTTTCGCACGAATATTTCGCATAGAACATTATCCCAAAGGCACTAGTAGACGGAAACAAAAACATTATGAAGAAAAGCTAATGCCTTTGCCTGTCACAGAAATTCTATAGGTGTGTTTTCTCTTTCTTTCCCACGTAAAAATATGAAATGGCAAGCATCACAGACGCAAAGAAAACTGGAGTTAAAATAATACTGACATTTAAAGGTCCAAATTAAGGCAATGTAGAGGATAATTTATTCGTTAGTTAATCTATTATTTATTTCCTATTTCCCTAAGTTGCGCTAATATTGGCACAAGAGTCATGCTATCTTTTGCACCGTGTTCACATATAATCTAAGTTGATAGTAACGCTATCTATTATGGAATAGACGAACTACGGCGGTCCAAGCGGCATATTAGTTCAGCTATATGTTAGAAGATGTCACTTATTTCAACAAGCTACTTTTTGTTTGAGGTTCGATCCCGTAAATTCTCAACAACCCATACATTTACGGGAAAAATAGTTCTTGACGTTTTGTGATTATCTTAACAGTCACAAAATGTCAAGAACTATTTCTCAAGTAGTTTTTTTTTTGCGTTTTGGCTTCGCACGGTTTGTGCATTTAGCCAGTGTCAAGTAATGGATCTTCAAAAAAATATATTTTCGATCAAGTAATTGGCCCGTTATAGGCACGAAGTTACAAAAAAGTCATAGTCATCTAAAGTCAGTCAAGTCAAAGTTATTGTAAAGCGGTAGTAACTTTACAACAACCTATTAGGAGTTTTTGGGGGGAACACGAAAAGTCCACGTTAGTCACTTATTTTCACCTTCACTACACTTGTGCACTCACACGTAACTAAATTGGATAATTCACTACCAAAATTATACAATTTAATTCGCTATTTCACAAAATTTCATGAAAATGAAAATTCGTGCGACATGTTCCAACGCGATCCCGCCAAAAACTCCCCGTAGATTTTTCATATCAGAAGTAACAGATAGTGTCATAGTGACAACCTTAGTGACATTTCAGGTTTAAGGGTTTTTTTTTAATAATAAGTTATGATGAAGCAATAGAATATAAAAATGAAATGTAGATCTTGCAAGTATGTAGATATAGATATACCTACGTGCAAGATCTTGATTTCTTATTTCTAAAAAATTGTAAAAAGACGGAATGACCTGTGATATTTTTATGAAAAATCTTAGTAACAGCACCTACCAAAGTATAAAAAAAAAATCTGCCAGGGGTGCGGGTTTGTTCGAAAGAGATACTTACCATAGCCCCTGGCATACGGGCTACTGAAAGAACACGGGTGGGTTTTAGTCAGTAAAAGTCACAGAACACTTATACAAAAGTCTGACACGCCCTCCTGCTCCACCCAGAGCGGGAGAAGTCATTTGATGATTTCCCAACCAAAAAAGAAAAAAAAAAAAAGTATAACAAAATTTGAATAACATTAAAGGACAAATTAGGTACACTTCTTTAGGTACTACAAAAGTAATTAAATATTTCGATAGCGAAACATTTACTAGGTACTTGTAAGACTTCAAACGCTGTATATTTACGTCACATTATTGATTACAGTTTATTGGGTACCTATGTATCTCTCTTTGTATCTTACGATCTCAGCTGCTCAGAAAAGAGATTGTTTCAACAACTTTCAATCTAAAAACCATTTAAATAACACTAAAAACGCATCTAAAATAAATGTGTCAATTTATATAGACGTTTGAATGTATCGCAGTAACAAATAAATATGTTTTTCTACTTAACAAATAATCAATCAATTGATTCCGATTCCCGCCGCGCAACACCAGCGCCACAGATTAAACAGGCGTCAGATTTAGGCAATGTTTAGTTAAAAATGTGGGTATTTACAAAAGTTAAGATGTTTAGTGTAGTGTCAGTGCGAGAATAAAGTGTAAAATATATTTTTGTGAACAATTTACTTCGAAATACAGATGCTATGGGATAGAAATCGTGGTTTATTTTGGCGAATACAGGTAAGGGAGTGTTTTGTTCTTACTTTGCGAAAAAGATACCTATTTTGTTCTCAATTTCTGCCTTCCTAAGTGTTTTTCAAAACGAAATCTGGTGTCTAAAGACATGAAGTAACAAACCTCCTCTAATTCTTTGCCTATAATAATAATAGGTAAAAATGATACCTATCTATAGATTAGATACATCTTCTAAAAATCTCTTTTGCCGGGTCAAGGTGAAACTCCCAAAATACTCTCAGACTGGTCAATAATTTGATGAACCTTTTTCCACAAATGAATTATTTAGGTAAATAATAGTTACCTACTTATATTGTAAAGAGGCACTCAGCAGAATATCTGAATTGATCTTCGAAGTGAAGGAAAAACACCGTGAGGATACCAGAGGGGCAATTCTGGTAATTTTAAGAACGTTCACAGTCTGATCTCAGTGTCAATCTGTCAAAAATTTCTATACATTTTTGTCAAATTTTTGAAATTCGATTGTCGCCGAGATGACACTGCGAACGTTTTTAATTACGAGAATTGGCCTTCTGAACTTTTACCTAAATAATAAATCTGTCTAGCCCTTTGCCAACTATGTTGGGGTCAGCTTCCAGTCTTAACTGCCTTTCTGACCTCTTCAACGATTATCCTTTAAAAAATTAAGACTGGTTGTCTCAGACTTTTGGAATTCTGACGACTCGTTACGACTGTCAAACAATCACGAATTGATAACAGCCTATATCAACAGCTTAACGTGCTTTGCGAGATACGGAGAGGTCTTGGTATTTAATGAAGGTCACCCATCCATGGATCAACCGCGGCAGGCGCAGCTTAACCTGATCGATCAAGCCGTGCATCTTGTAATACTTAGCCACACACAAAGCCTGAGAAAAGATGAAAGATGTTAACAGATTACCTATTCAGAGGTAATCTGTTAACATCAATACAAAGTTTACTTTAAAAACAAATGAGTTCGCTTTCGAATTATGTGCGCTCACTTGAGTGAGGTGAGCTGTGAACTTTATGGAATATCGCTACTAGTTAGACCTTAGAAAATGAATGAAAAAATTTGTTCTTTTCCAGAGCCATGGATAACCACAAAGAATTTACATCATCGTCTACCATATCATTCGTAGAATCTAGCACAGAAGAGAAGGGAAGAGGCAGCAGAAGGAAGTCCTTCTTCAAAAGAAATGGGTTGCTAAAAGTGAACCACAGTTCTAGTGATGCAGACATATCAACCATTGAATACGAACGGTAAGATTTCAATTATTGACAATCTATTAAATACAAAGTGATGGTTTACACGATTTTAACAGCACGGTTGGCGTGTCGCGGGTTCGATTCCCGCACGGAACAAATATTTGTATGACCTGCAAGTAGTTGTTCCGGGTCTGGCCATTTGTGTATGTGAGTTTTAATGTTTGTAAACGCACCCACAATACAGGAGAAATTTCTAGTGTGGGGCAACGTTTAAAAAAAAAAGATTATCCGATGTCTTAGGACATCGAAACGAATACTAGGGTATTATACTATGTTTGAAAAAGTACTTCAAAATGTTGATTTACCTAATAAAAAGCCACAAAAAAATATTTCGGCAAAATAAACACGCTTTCTTGCCATAAAATTAAATTAAATTTTAATCCTTTTTAATTACCGCAAAAACACTGTCAGCCATTTTGGGACGTAGGTAATATTGGTAAAAACAACAGTCTTGTATGTACAGAGGCCAGCACATCAAGCTCCCCAATCTGTCAAATTTCTTTGATAGTTTTTCGACTTTATAACAAAGGAATAAGGTTTATGTTCAATTGGGAAAATTTGACAGTTTGGGATAGCTTGACCTGCTGGCGGCTGTACGACCGGCACTCATTCAACGCTATCAGCTATAAATATTTGGTGTTTTTTGGGAAAATAATGAATTACAATCGCTATCGTTGGTGTGTAGTGTCTAGTTGTACAATTATTAAAGCGATAGATATGTACACTCGGCTACACATCAAGCTATACATTTCCAGTAAAAGCATCTCGCATTGTATTATTGTAAAGGATTTCCGTACCTACAGTGCGAGATCAACTGACAGTTTTTACTTTTATATAGGACGTCACACCATGGCGGCTCGTGTTTTACGGTCACGTTTTATACAGATAAGAAATTACGACTTTTAGTTTTACTAAAATAAAACAATAATGTGCTTTTATGACTCAAAATCAGAATATTTAAGTATATTATAACATAAATTTTTATTTTTATCACATAATTAATTTTTTACTACCTACAGTAAGCCTATTAGGGAATTGACAACAATTTACCTAACTGCGTCCGCAAAATTGTGCGAACATCATAATAAAAGAATAAGAATAAAGAATAAATTACAATAAAAATTAAAAAAACTTAAAACAAAATAATTTAATAATAAAAAAAACGAGAATAACCTAATATGTTGTTAATGTGTGTTGCTTGTGATATAGTGTGTGTGACTGTATGTATATGACTCTTTTTTAGCCTATAATGTTCACTCTAGGACACAGGTGTCCTCTCTTCGAGAGGAAGTGGGTCGTAATCCACCACACAAGCCCAGTGCGGGTTGGTAGATATCATGTCTACGAATTTTGGTTCTAGGATAGTGTTTCCCAAACATTGTTCTGCCATGGCCCGGTAATTTTCACACTGCCCCTTCGCATGACCCACCTAATACTTAAAAACCCAAGCTAGTTCCACTAGTATAGGTAAAATAATACACATTTAATAATGGTTTTTTTTTTTATTAATACTACATATTATGGTATCGTCAATTTAGTCACTAAATTTTCGTGCGAAGTATGGGGTGCTGTTTACTTTTCACTAGCAGCGCTCCGCGGTTTCTCCCGCGTAGTTCCCGTTCCCGTGGGAATACGGGGATAAAATATAGCCTATGTCACCCGGGGATAGTGTAGCATCCCAACAGTGAAAGAATTTTTCAAATCGGTTCAATGGTTTCGGAGCCTATTCAATGCAAACAAACAAACAATCAAATCTATCCTCTTTATTATTAGTATATAGATATAGACTAAATAATATCCAGCCCGCTGGGAATGTTCAACACCGTCTACCAGGCGGAATGTGTGGGCATTATACAAGCGGCACACGCGATAGAAGCCAGGAGAGTCACAGACACCCATATACGGATACTCTCCGATAGTGCTTCAGTTCTCCAATCCCTAGGGAAAAAATACATAACATCGAGTTTAATACTAGAATGTCACAATGCACTTGAACGAGTAATAGTTTCTAACCGCAACACTGTGACACTACAATGGATAAAAGGACACAGCGGATCACTAGGCAACGATGCTGCTGACGAACTGGCTAGGAGGGCATCCAGCGCGTCGGTATATGGACCCGAGCCCATAATGCCCATCCCATTTAACCAGATACGCAGGTGGCTTCAGGACTACACACACATACAAGCAGAGAGCTGGTGGACCTCGACACCAGGTTGCAGGCAGTCTAGGGAAGCAATGCCATCTTTGAATGGCAGGCTGACCAGACGTCTGTTACGCCTGGACAGAAAGAACCTGCGTCTAGTGACTGGGACCATTACGGGACACTGCCCGCTAAACAAACACTTCTACACAATAGGCTAACGGACAGCCCCCTGTGCAGGGCCTGCATGGAGGCTGACGAAACCGTCGCGCATGTGCTTTTCGAATGCACAGGCGTAGCCCAGATTAGGACAGAAACCCTCGGGGCACCCAGATCTTACACGGATGTTCTCAACAGACCAGGAGTTATAGCCAACTTCTGGAGAGAGGTGGGCTGGTTGGAATAACCACTGGCGGCCGCCATGGCTCACGCACAATGGTCCACTTAAAGGACTAAGTGCGGAAACCAAACCGAATAACATAGAACATAGACTAAATAATCCCAAGTTCGCGGAAAATGTTGTCGAATTTTGTGACCCGGTATTTTATTTTGATGGCCCGGTACCGTCGCGACCGCGTACCGGAAGACGTAAAGTTGGAAAGCCTCCCAAGGTTGACTGATGACCTTGTGAGGGCCGCAGGGATTCGCTGTGTTTCTTAAATTTTAGCGATTTTTCGATCCCCTGGTCCTCCCTGGTGACGTGAGATTTGGCTGGTCTCCCTCCCCTCTAAATCCCTCCTTGTAATTAATGGACGCCCCCTAATGAGTGATAAATTTAATTCACAGTTTAGTTTTCTGGAAAGTTACCAAATTGAAGTATCAGTTATTTACATTTAGGGTCTGTATTGTCATAACTACTGTTTGTTTTCAACCTTATTACTTAAAGCTTAAGGGTGAAAGGTGATCCACCGCCAACCCCGGATCTACGATTGTTTCGAACCGGGGCAGAAACTTGATAGTGGCGCCCCTCTCTCCAGCGTTTGAGATAAATTAGTTATGTGTGGGCCTCTGTGGCGCCTTTTTCTTACAAGTCGACGGTGAGCCAACCAGGCTTCCGTATGCTAGGCACTCTATGGAGCGACTTTTTTCATTTTAAATCATACTATATTATGACTTTGGTGCCTCCTGAAACTGCCGCCCGGGGCGGGTGCCCCGGTTTGCCCCCTAGATCCGGGGCTGTCCACCGCTAGTAACTCGATTGTACCTAAAATTTTCCTCATGATTCTAGTCTAATACATGAATGGTCTCTTAAATTATGAAATGTCCTTGCGAAATATTACCCATTGTTGACAGAAGGTTTTGTAACTGATAAATAAAACACCATTTTGATATTAGTATTCTAAACACTTTTGTCTGTATCGAAAGGCTTGTAAACAAACACCTATAATATGTCGCGGAATGAATACGTTATTATTCTGTAACTAGCAGCGCTCCGCGGTTTCACCCGTGTAGTTCCCGTTCCCGTGGGAATACGGCGATAAAATATAGCCTATGTCACCCGGGGATAGTGTAGCTTCCCAAAAGTGAAAGAATTTTTCAAATCGGTTCAGTAGTTTCGGAGCCTATTCAATGCAAACAAACATTCAAATCTTTCTTCTTTATAATGTTAGAATAACGGTATAAAACTACTTACATACAAACAACACTTATTATACATACCTGCCTACAATATCAACCTAAAATGTTCTCACTGCTGGGACACAGGTCTCTCTGCAAGAGAGAGTGTCATGCATCCTCATCATATATTATGTTGTTTTGGTGTACGTCTACTTGAAAAAACGTGGTAGTTGAGAGTATGTCATGCTCACTGATGGTGGCGCGTGTGTTGGATCATTCGGTTCCCTAGAAAATGGTTGAGCTGGATAGTGCTGATCCACGCGTCAAGTTCGTAAACGGGCGTCGTCGGTTGAGACTGGTCATCTCCTAACTGCCATGGCTTATTTTGAATCTTATTTTTTGAATTTATTTTTCACATTTTTCTCACATCAAGAATAATGTTCCCAAGATTTTGTAATACCCATGATTTAAAATAGTGTCCTTGGAGTTTCTTGCCCGTTCTTCTCCATAGAGATCTACGTTTTGGAATGGGCACCTAGCTTCAACTTCGATTTTTGTTTGACAATTCAAAAGTGCCTGTAAAAGGTTTAATTGAAATAAATGCTTTGAGTTTGAGTTTGAGTGGGCCATAATACACGCGGGCGCAGTGCGGGTCGGTGGATGTCACATTTCTTTGAATTTTTGCTTCTAGGATATGCCAGTTTCCACACGATGTTTTTCCCTTTCACCGTTTTTGAGAGCAGTGGTGATAATTTACGCAAAGTAAAGCGCCTGTCTGGGTTTGAACCTACACCTACAACTTGTAAGTTGCGGTCGTTTTCACTGGGCCACCACTGCTTGCGCGACTTGCAAAACTATATTATAATAAACGATGTGATTCCTGCCATCATCATCTACTTAGCTAGCCTTTCACATTTCGGCATCCAGTCTTACTGGATGTAGCTGAAAACTAGGGTTGCCAACTATACTGTTTTCAATAGTATTATACTGTTTATCACTAAATTATACTTTTTACTGTTGAACAAAAATAAAGTATACAAAATACTGTTTTCAGCATCAAAATGCAAACACATTACTATGTATTGTTTTTATTGGCCTATTTTTACAGAGTCTTCCCAAGAAGTTTTTTAGAACTATTAATAACTTCATACTTTTTATTGATAAGGCTAATTTGTATTTAGAGAAATGGTTCGATTACAATAAGACTAACTGGCTTTCTTTAATTAGCTGTTTATCATTGAAGTCTTCGGTCACATTTGATCATTTTGAGAAAATTATAGATAATCTAAATTTGTATGGACTCAATATTGGTATGGATGATTTGTATTCAGAATTAACAAATTTCAAAGTAATTTATGAAAAAATATCAAAAGACAAAGATTTTCTTGAAATGAGTACTGGCCAAAGGTGGAGCCATTTATTAGTAAACACTTCAGAAGAATTTAAAAACATAACTAAAATTGTCTCATATCTACTTTCTGTTCCCGCCACCTCAGCATTTACTGAAAGAGTTTTTTCAATAATGAATGCTAAGCGGCGGCAGTATAGAAATAGAGCATCTATTAATTTAATAAAAAATGAGCTCCTCATTCAAGAGCAGTAGTGGCCAAGTGGTAACGGCTGCGACTTACGAGTTGGTGGTCGTGAGTTCGAACCCAGACAGGCGCATTACTTTGTGTAAATTATTTCATCACCACTGCTCTCAAAACGGTGGAGGAAAACATCGTGAGGAAACCGGCATGTCTTAGAACCAAAAAATTCGAAGACATGTAACATCTACCAACCCGCACTGGGCCCACGTGGTGGATTACGGCCCAATCCCTCTCACCGAGAGGAGGCCTGTGTCCCAGCAGTGGAAACATTATGGGCTGTTGATGAGCTCCTCTTTTGAAGTTCTTAAAAAAGATTATAAATTAGTAAGTTGTGCGAGAAACTCAAAAAAATATGTATTTAAAACACTAAATAAATAAAATACTGTTCATTTTTCTAAAATACTGTTTAATATTCTTCATAGACCCGAATATACTTTATTTCTTGTAAAAAAAGTTGGCAACCCTACTGAAAACCCGTATTTTACATGCTGCGATTGCTTCTCTGACATTCACTGCCCAGTAAAGCGGGCGTCCATTAATTACGTGAGGCAATTTTGGCGATTTTTCGACCCCTACCCCCGCTCTGGTGAGATGTTGTGAGATTTAGCTCGGGAGGGTCGAGCCCCCTCCCCATAATCTCACGGTAGATATTTCAAAATACGTGTTTTAGGCCCGTATTACAGAACCTCACTCAAGACTCAAGCATTACTTAAAACTAGTTTCAACCAATCAAATGGCTCTAAACTCGTTTTAAGTAACGCTTGTGTCTTAAGTGTAAAAACGTTAATCTGTGCTTATTTGCGTTGGATTTATACATTGAATTTGGCTGGCTTGGTTGTCCGGTAACGATTTAACCATCAAGGAGCTACTGTACTTCTTTTTGGCGTCCGCATAATCGCGATAAACATTATTTTGTAGGAATTAGCCACATTGGCGGAAAATCATTTTTACATAATTTAACCCTGTTTTCTCGCAAAGTTACATTGTTTCTTTGCGGAAAAAAATATAAAAATTATGTGATATTTTCCGACAACCCCTTCGCGTGAGATTGGGTAAGATTTGACTTGACCCCCTAAACACCAAGTAATTAATGGACGCCCCCCTTACTGAGTAATACGATACCCCTTGGTAAAACTGGTTGTCAGACTTTCGGGCTTCTGACGACCCGTAATGACTGTCAAAGATTCACCAATTATAGCCGGGACTTCCGTACCTATGTAGGAATAGAGATTTCTATTAGCTTTGCTTTCTGTGTGTAGTCACATCGTACAAGCGTGTTTCTATCTGAGGTTCCACGCTCGTTTAAAACCAACTATTAGAATCATCGACACGACGAATAAGAATGCTCGGCTGAACAGTGTGCGGCTTTAGTAGGCTGTTTCGATACTGCGATGTTTTCGCTTAGTTGGACAACTGAGTGAAGGTCAACGGTGGAAGGTGAGGGTCAATTGGCTGACCTGATTAATAAGGCTTGATGCCTTGCTGGGATGTTTAAGGATTTAATTTAATTAGTGGTCTTCATTTAAAACTAAATGTAGGTATTTCTAATGCATTATTATTATACATAGGTATATAAGAACAGCGCTCCGCGCTTTCACCCGCGGAGTTCCCGTTCCCGTGGGAATTAATTGATAAAATGTGGCCTATGTCACCCGGGGATAGTGTAGGTTCCCAACAGTGAAATAATTTTTCAAATCGGTTCAGTAGTTTCGGAGCCTACTCAATGCAAACAAACAAACAATCAAATCTTTCCTCTTTATAATATTAGTATACTTAGATATAGGCTTTCGGCACTCCTCCACCATTTAAACTTTACCCTCTCACTAATAAAACATAGAATAAAGTTATTCCAAGTTTTAAACTTTTTTTTAAACTTTATACCAATGAAAATGTATCGTTATTCCTTTGTTATTTCTGGTAACAGGGGTACAAAGTTTTTGTTTCACATATTAATATTTTAGATATGATGAAAAATAGCGGTCTTCTCTTATTTGACAGTGCCTTGTAATTTTGGAGTGAAAACTTCTTTAGGCGCGTTGGGCATTTTTTGAGATGGTGAAAAAACAATTGAACTCACAAAAAAAAGGAGGTTATCAATTCGACATGTTTTTTAATGTATGTTCGGGCATCATCATCATCAGCCTATAATGTTCCCACTGCTGGGACACAGGCCTCCTCTCGGTGAGAGGGATTGGGCCGTAATCTACCACGCGGGCCCACTGCAGTTTGGTGGATGTCACATGTCTTCGAATTTTTGGTTCTAGGACATGTCGGTTTCCTCACGATGTTTTCCTTCACCGTGTTCGGGCATAACTACGTTATATTATGTACACAGGAAACGTTTTTATCCAGTGCGCAAACTGTAACCATGAATTCAGCATATCCATTCTAAGCCCCCGAGCGCAGAAAATTTTCGTCGGTTATTAAAAAAAAATCATCTGTTCCATACATTTTGACCGTGTAGGTAGTGCACTTTTCTATGAAACAACAGAATATTTTTTTTTTTCTATAACTGGCGAAAATATTCTGCGGTAGGGTCTAGAATGATAATTATGCTGAATTCATGGTTACAGTTTGCGCACTGGGTAAAAACTTAGCGTGTATAGCCGGATGTGTAAAATTCGTTTTTTGTTTGAAAAGGGTTTATTCCGTAATGGTCCCATTTAACTTTCTTAGAGATCTGATGATGAATTTCGGAGACAGACAACGGAACTCTTAAAAAAATTACAGCAAATCAGCCGCGAATGCTGCTATCGCATAAATATGCATTGTTTTGACCTATACCTACAGGGTTATTTGAAAAACACCAATAACCTCTTAAGAAGTCATTGTACTCATCATTATGAACAACTTTTACTATGGGACCAAACCTGAAATCGCGAAAAAAAAATCATCTTTTCCCTACATTTTGACGAGATATGCGAACATAAATGTAGGGAACAGCTGATTTTTTTTTCGAGATTTCAGGTTTGGTCCCATAGTAAAAGTTGTTCATAATGATGAGTACAATAACCTCTTAAGAGGTTATTGGTGTTTTTCAAATAACCCTGTATAAACTATAACTAAAAAGTGAAAAAAAAACAACCTACTTCCGGAAATACACTACAAAGTGAAAAATTATTTAAATTTCGGAAATCGGTGACTTTGAATATGTGTTTAAATTTCTTGTCACCGCCAAAGTTTTAGTAGAGGTATTACAATAATTTAATTCTCAAAAGATAGGTTTAGATCCAGAACTAATATTCCAATTGGAATTATGAAAATCTGATAACCCGGTTAGAAGATATTATGACCAAAATTATGATTACGAATAATGTGAAATCCTGTATTGACGATTTAAAAAATACACACGTAATTTTTATCCCTCGGTTACATTGTGGGGAGATCACCCGTAATCGTTGCTTTCGAAATTTCTCTACACCATGAATTAGTGCACAAAATGAATTGTTTTCAATTTTCATCGATATAGCTTGAGGAGGGGCTCGTGGCTAAGTAATAACAGCCACACAGGTCGATCCATCGGGTTAAGCTACGCTTGCCAGGGTTGATCTGTGGATGGGTGACCATCTTTACACACCGAGACTCCTCCATGCCTCGGAAAGCACGTTAAGCCGTTGGTCCCGGCTGTCATTTGTGGATCTTTGACAGTCGTTACGGGTCGTCAGAAGCCCGAAAGTCTGACAACCAGTCCTTCCAAGATACCTCTTGGAAGGACTGGTTGTCAGACTTTCGGGCTTCTTTCAGTTACTGGGTGACACGATATCTCGTGTCACCCAGTAACTGGGTTGTGGAGGCAGTCGCTCTATGTAAAATACTGGTATTCAGCAGCATCCGGTTAGATTGGAAGCTAACCCCAACATAGTTGAGAAAAGGCTAGGCAGTTTGATCAGTATAGCGTGAGATCCATGGCTATGCCATGCCATGGCTTATTTTGAATCTTATATATATTTTTTACATTGTTCTCACATATACTAGAAGCACCAAGAATAATTTTCCCAAGATTTTGTAATACCCATGATTTAAAAGAGTGTCCTTGGAGTTTCTTGCCCGTTCTTCTCCATAGAGATCTACGTTTTGGAATGGATACCTAGCTTCAACTTCGATTTTTTTTTTTACAATTCTAAAGTGCCTGTAAAAGGTTTAATTGAAATAAATGCTTTGAGTTTGAGTTTGATCATGAGATCCATATTTCGATTCCCAGGGCCTAGAGACAAAACACATTTCTGTTAGCGTTCTCGCCAAACGCTACGCCAAAATGTATGGGAATGACATTACCTGCGGAAAGGTTACGTCGTGTCCTTTCCGCAGGTAATGTCATTCCCATACAGCTAACAGTAATTTGTTTTGTCTAGGCCTGAAGATCGGACTAAGTGTTATTGGTTATTTTTTCTGGAATCTCTCAGTAGCTGCCCGGAGTCTGAATTTGGGTCCGGTTGATGGCAATAAGCTCGTCCCCTATTACGTAGAACTTATACATAACTGGCGAAATGTGGGTGTGGGAACTTTTCGCCTAAATCGCGCGGATCTCTTAATACCTGGGTAAAGCAACATCAACAGATTACTTCCTTTATTAATAAACTAGCTTTTGCTAGCGGCTTCGCTCGCGTGGAGTTCGAAAATTATCCCACGGGAACGTACCAGGATAAAAATGTTAATCCAGGTATAACCTAGATTAACATTTATTATGTGTGCCAACTATTATGTGTGCCAAATTTTATCCAAATCCGTTCAGTTGTTTTTGGGTGATTGTGTAACAAACCTCTGTAGCGGCACTACAAAATAAAAATGCTTCGCAACAAAATCTAAGAAACGCAAAAAGAAAAGTGGCGCCATCTACAATGCAACAGGCGAACTATCTAAGCAATTCTACATCGCGCAATCAGAGTTTACCACGACACACGAACGTATACAAAATCCCAACATCAACTGTCGGGCAGTTGCCCGGACCAGACACAATACCCGTCTGGTCGGATGATCCTCCTTGTCAATAGAGGATGAGCGAACTTTACACCCTATTCCTCATACCTCTATACCTCCAAACATCTAAACAAATTGCCGAAATCCGAAAACGAAATTCGGCCGTACTCTGATACCTATTCGGTTAGTATGTAAGCAACAGGAATACGCTAGATGCGAGAAGCGCAGAACCGGTCGAGGTGGAGGAGTTTGGGGGAGGTCTATGTCCAGCAGTGGACGCCTTTCGCCTAACATGATGATGATGTAAACAACAATTTGTAAAATGTAAAACAGGCTTTAATGTGCTCATTAGTGGCTTGTATCCTTTTTTTCGCTTTACCTGGCGTACTGCCAAAGAGCACTTTTCAACTATGTAGGTAAGCTTTTCCCACTTTGCGCTTTAGTGGTCACTGTCTGTGAACTGAAAGTTCATTGAAAATATTAGTAGGATAATTAATTAATATACCTATTTAGAAGTATATCCGAACGTTTCTTACAGTTAAGTAATGATTAGCGACTGTTTAAGCATAAATTGTTGACGTTTAAACGTCTCTTAGCTTAATTTAACGTTTATAAATGAAGCAGTTACCTACTTACGTTGATGTTTACCGCTACACCGTGTTACGACTTAGTAACGATCGATGACTATCAATATTAGTAAACATCGTTTTTGTGATCATCCATAGCGTTTGTGAAAACAAAGATTATTCCTTGGACGTAACAGACATTCAGTCTATTTCATATCGCCGCGTCCAGCGCACGCGTTCGCGCCAAAACCGCCGCCATCTTTTATTTTCAAATAGATCGCGTACGTTATTGTTTAAAAAGTGAAAGTTCGAAAGAAGAATTTTGTTTAGTTTGTAATATTTTTTTATTGGACATCGTAACGTTCGGTAATTATTTTTTATAAGTAAGAGTTCTGTGTTTGTTTTTTTTTAATATTCAGTTCCTTACAGTTTTCTTTTATGCTGTTCTCATCTATTTGGCAAACAGCCTTAAGAGGCCTACGTACAGACGCCAGCAGGTCAACCTATCCCAAACTGTCAAATTTTCCCAATTGAACATGAACCTTATTCGTTTGTAATAAAGTTGAAAAACTATCAAAGAAATTTGACAGATTGGGGTAGCTTGATGTGCTGGCGTCTGTACAATGAACTGTCCATACATTCGTAATACCTAAATCATTTGCAACTTGAGCATATTTCCACCATATTATGATGATATTCGGATTCAGACAGTATTTATCTAGGCTCGTAGGGGTTTTTTTTTCCAAAATACTTATCTCAAATTAAGTTTAAGCGAATTGCATTTCGCACATTTTTACAGCGTAAATGACCTGTTTTCTCACTGTTTTTTTGGTATTATAACCAACAATTTCCGTAATATTGTTGTCTCAGAAGCATAGCTCATATTATCAAGTTGTAAAATGTCGAAAAAAATATTAAAATACAATAAGTTTTCATTCATCATTTTTGGTATTACGGAACACATCCAAATTCATCATAAATGGTCAGTAGCTAGTAGCGCTATCGCGTCAAGCCATTGTCAATGTGTGTGTGATCGTACTGCTCACTGTAGGTAGGTATGTATCCTCGACAGGTACTAACACTAGCGCAACGATAGCAATTTTCAGACGAAATATTGTCTCCGCCCGAATCCTAGTTGCGAGCTTCGGTCGTAGGATCCTTAAGAAGAGATGTTATGAAATGTCAGATATCGTATTCCTGTTGACTTGCTGTATTGTATAGTTTGGTTTTTGGTATCATTATTTAATTATACATAATATTATATCTTGTACAGTTTTGTTTTGGTCTGTTCTCATCTTTTTAGCAAACAGCCTTAAGAAGAGAAGTTATGAAATGACTTGACGTAAGCTTTAGTTTGGTTTCTGGTATCATTATACATAATATTATTTAAATTTACTATTTTCTTAGCAATTTGAACACTAAAATTTACTCTCAATATACTAATAAAATTGGTATCAGAAATATTATAGATACCTATAATACGAGTATTTCTGATACCAATTTCATTGATCTTCGATAATTCGAATAGGTATTACAATTTCAGAAAAAACAATGAATCATTTGATTTTTTTTTCCCAATTGAACATGAACCTTATGTTCATACAATAAAGATGAAAATCTATCAAAGAAATTTGACAGATTGAGGTAGCTTGATGTGCTGGCGTATGTACTTACAACTTAATAAAATATGACTGATATGATGTGACGAATGACCTAAGTGTAGAGTTATTCAGCCTCGTCTGAATCGGGCGAATCGTCACTTTAAAAAAAACTCTTTTTTTATCCGAATATTTTTGAGGGCTATTATAGAAACGCGTATTAAGCATTTAACACATCTATATAAATAAAAAGAAAAGTCCTGACTGACTGACTGACTCATCAACGCCCAGCCCAAACCCTTGGACCTAGGAAGCTGAAATTTTGCACAGAGGTTCCCTTTATAATGTAGACAAGGAGTAAGGAAGGATTTTTCGAAATTCAACCCCTAAGGTAGTTAAATAGGGGATGAAAGTTACGCGCGGGCGAAGCCGCTGGCAAAAGCTATTTTTTTTAATATATTTCATGTAACGTAAACCTATAACGTATTTCTGGAGTTGATAATTATTGGAAATGTTTGAGATCATCTCCATTCTCCTAATCCAAGCTCATTTAAATACGGACTGTCAAAACTACATAATGTTCACAGATGAACTTTCGTTCACATCTCGTGTTCCAACTGCCTTTAATGGGCCTACCACACGCTCAAGCTTCACCACAGTTTTGCCTGCGCAGGCCGGTTTGTACACGGAACACCGTGCGTGTGGTTGGTAAAACTCGCCGATTTCTACACGGTGTTCCGTGTACAAACCGGCCTGCGCAGGCAAAACTGTGGTGAAGCTTGAGCGTGTGGTAGGCCCATAAGTTATTCATTTGCCCAAGAGTAACAACACATACTGTACAAGAAGCGCTCGAACGAGTTTCAGTTATAACTTGTGCCACTTTACTAACAATCATGGTTACAATAAATTGAGAAAAAAAAAACACGCGTAATGTTTTGGCACCGTGTCTGCAAAAGCGCAAGTATGCGTAATTTTTTTTCTCCTTGCGTAAAGTACCTACTCAACAAATATCTTGACAGCGGTAAGCAGCGGTAAATACCCCTAAAACATACCATCTCAAACTATATTGGTTAATTTTATTTTATTAAACCAATATACATAATATTAATTATGAAACGTTATGAGGAGATTATAAGTATTCCAAAAATTTATAATACTTGGACATTTATGTCGAAAACTTTCGAGTAATTTGGCATTGAATTGAAGTAACGTATTGCGTCAAAATTATGTTATTAAACATGACAACATGACTTAGCTTTAATGCCTATTTATATACATAGGATTAAGAAAAAAAAAAAATGCGAAATGAAAGCTTATTTAGGGCTGCCCTCTCAAAAAATGGTTTAAAACAGCATGCAGGTGAAACCACTTTTCGTCGGCATTTACAAATAAATTACATTTGAAAAAAATAGTTAGCAATCTACATACCTAATACGTCATTTGGTTTAGGCATAACTTTTCTATGGGTATCAAACACTAAGAAAAAAAAACACAAATTTCACCTCCAAATCGTTAAAATGAAACCATTTTACTCCTTCATTAAAAAAAAGAGTAAAAAAAGAAAATTCTACTGCTTTGCAATACAAAGGAAAATGATTTGTTTTTGTTACTTTTTACAAATACGCATTATTTTTGTTATAGTAAATTAAAAATGCGACCGATTATAGACTGCACGGCTACATCACCCCGCACTCGCCCACACATTTAGTGCGCCTAAATGCTGAAGGTCCTTGGCGTATATACAAGCTATAATGGACTATTAATTTTATTATTTTTATTCCATAACTACAACTTTCACGTGAAACAGTTTTGAGACGACTTTGTATGGGGCTTTCCCATAATGCGACGTTTCGCCCGATTCAAAGGAGTTTTTTTAGTGCGAATCGACTAATTAGCCATTTTGTTATGTATATGAACTTATGACGTATGATAATAGGTCTTTACCTATGAAATTGCCGTTTTGTATGAAAAAATTTAAACGAATTTTTTTCATGAATTTTTTATTTGTATTAATCGAAGTAATCACCCATGCAATCAATGCATCTTTGCCATCGCAGTGGTAGTTTATTGATGCCCTTCTTAAAGAAATCAGCTGGACGGGAGGCAACAAATTCTTCAAAGGCATTTTGTACTGCCTCTCGGGTATTAAATTTTTTTCCCGCCAAGAAGTTATCCAAATTCTGGAAAAAGTAGTAGTCTGTAGGCGCAAGGTCTGGTGAGTAGGGCGGATGACGGAGAGCTTCCAACCCCAGTTCTTGCAACTTGGAGACCGTCTGCTGTGCAGTATGAGGTCGCGCGTTGTCGTGCAGGAGCAGCGGAGACGAGCGATTGACCAATGCTGGTTGGAGATGCGCCAGCTTCTCCATCATTGTGTTCAGTTCTTCACAGTACACATCTGCAGTAATGCTCACCCCGTTTGGTAAGAAGCTGTGATGAATCACACCGGCGCACAGTGTGTAATTTTCACAATCTAGCTGGCCAATTTTATTTAGGCCTTGTACTATGAGTAAAATATGCTCTAAAATATTATAATAGTAATTTAAAGGCTCTGTCAAGGTTTAAAACATATATTTCGACATAAAGTAGGTACATATAAAAATATTTACATTCAAAACATTACAATTATATTTAAAATACAAAAGTTTAAAAACAAATAAGTAGAAAACACAAACTAAAACAAAGTACATATTCCGGATTACGGAAAAAAAAAAATATAACATAGACATATACAGAAAGTCTCAGTCAGAATCGCTATCATCATGCTCGACATCACTTTCTTCTGACTGGATATCATCAAATTCAATTCCTGGTGGTCTTATTTGTAGAAGTTGGCTTACCTCAGGAGTTATTTGTCCACGATTAGTTTTTGGAGGAGCACGTAAGCTTGCTATGTATGGATCTGATGTTATTAACAATCGATGAATTAGATCTGTGTTTGTGTCAACTCTAGACGTCTTTCTTGTGAACAATTCTCTGAATTTTCTGTTGTCCTTATTTCTAGCTTCCTGTGCTTCTTCGGAAAGCTGACCAATTGGAAGGACACAAGAAGCTATGATGTCTTTTCCATGAAAAAGTATTTTGTGTACACTTGCAGGCATCGAGTACCATGGATATTTTAAAGTATAATTTTCGCGTCACTTTCGTATATTCTTCAAATTTTTCGAGGTTGACTGGAAATCCACTGTTGATACACTCTAGTATGACATGGAAGCGTTTAATCAGCTCAACAGTAACTCCCGTAATTTCGGCGGACTTTTCAGAGTTCCGGAAAAACTTGCGGGCCGTATTCCCGTCATTTGTGTTTCCTGTTTGCTGCTTAGGCATATCCACCAATAAACCTAGCTCACTTCTGAACTTCTCTTGTACAAGCTTCTTCTTTTCCGCTACTTTGGCTTTATTCTCAACCCCTCGAGCCTGCCAAGATTTTATATCTAAACGATAAGATATATGTAAAATGCATTCAAAAAATCTAATCCAAGCGTGCAGAGGTGAGAGGCCCAAGGAAATAAAGTTGCTGTTTACAGCCTTTTCCATGATAAGCCTTTCGTCGTTCATTTCACTGGGCTTAGCACCACACAAATAACAGCTCTGTGTGGATGTACATGCAGCTAAGGCATTACAAATTTTGCCATCGATCATGCACAAAATCATTGTTGGCTTGACTAAGACTTCTGTGTCCTTTACAATGATTTTAGTGGGTGCCAGTGATCTTGCTTGCTGTTTTATTTTATCCACTTCACTTTTGATAAGATCTGCTGTTTCCTTGGCAAATACGAACTTGATGGGTCGACAATATTTTGTAGAAGATGGGGAAACATTTTGCCATACGATTTGTTTAATGCTTTGGTCATTTTCTGAGTACATTTGAATAGGCACCATTGATATGCTAAATAAGCTTTCATCACTGCATTGTTCTTCTGAAAATTACTGTTTATACCGAGTTTGCTCTGCTCCATCTCAACCCCATTTGACAATTAAACTCAACGTTTTTAAATCAGTTACTGTACTTAGGACCTCTTCTTGAGCTTTGCACAATCTTTTTACTGTATGATCTATTAAAGACTGCAGTTTAATTTCAGCGTGCGTTTCGGTCACATTTATGTCGTCAGGGTAGCATAGCTGTTTTGCTTCTTTTACTTTATAATACGGTGGATAAAGATTGCTGTCAACGTTCTTTGCTTGCTGGCGTATCACACTATATTGATGAGTCGTTCGATTCGCATCGACCATTAATGCTAGAGCTTGATCTACTGACAGTCCACCTTTGTTACGGCTTTCAATAGATTTTCGTGCTTTCTTTATAGAAGTACCTCTTCTGGGTGAAAAGAGACAGAGCTCTTTAACAATAGCTGCTGAAACTCTTTTTCCTTCCTTTCGTAGCGTAGCTTCAGATGCCATCGATATTTCTTCCTGACTCGATGTATCGAGCATTTGTTGGATGCGCCGCCTTTTTGTTCTATTGCTGCAGCTTGCGAAATCTTTTTGTGGTCTTCCAGCCCGATTACTTGTTGTAGGAAGTGAAACGCTTACGACAGCGCTTGTCACTATACCGGGCAGTGATATAATTTGTTCCAACCACGATGAATTTGCGTTCAAAAATCGTTCCCGATGTCTTCCCGATTTCGACCATTTTTGTTCTATTTTTTGGCAAACACTTCGAATTGTGACTTTCAAACTCTTCTAAATGTCTTCCGAAAGGGAAGGATCTCCCAGCTCTTGCAATATAAGATGTAGCAAAGCATCTATTCTGTTTTGTTTTGCGTTAGCAAACCAAACATCGAAACATTTTCGACGCGAAATTTGCGAAGCCATCCTAAAATTAAGAAAAACTTCTATGAGTGTCGCAGTCATTCGCAAACAAACTGACATACGTAATAGAGCTAACAAGTAATACTTTCAGAAAAATACAATTTGAGAACTGTATAATGCGATATAATGTATTAAAACTCAAGTACAAAGTGATTGAGAGAATTAATGTAGTAAAAAATAAACATGATAAATTGTAATGGTGCTTGCAGTTAAATTAAATAACAAAGGAAAGTATAAGCCATTGCAAACTTACCTCTAAGCCCACAAGAACACAATAACAACACACAACAACTACTAGCAACTGAAACACGAGCGTATTCATCGAATGAATTCAGACGAATGACGCGGTCCCTCTGTAAACCCGATCTGGAACGAACAGGTAGTCGGTTGTTCTGACCCTTTTTTCTATTGTTTGGCGTGATTCTTTGTAAAATAAATTCTATTTCTTGGAAGTGTGGTTCAACTACTTCAAGAATGTGCAACTGGTATTTTTCTGTAAGTACGTAGTTAAATGAGATTCTGGCCAGCTAGATTACGAAAATTACGCTCTGTGCGGCGCTAGACCACCAAACAGTGACCATCACTTTTCTAGGGGTAAGTTTTCGTTTAGGGCATTGTTTAGGTGCTGAACCAGGATCCAACCAACTTGCTGAGCGCTTACGGTTATCAAACAGAATCCATTTTTCATCGCAGGTAACAATGCGGTTCAAAATTCCTTCATTTGTGTGTCTGTTGAGCAGTGCAAGGCACGTCTCGACGCGTACTTCGCGCTGGCGATCATTGAGTTCGTGGGGCACCCATTTGTCAAGCTTTTTTACCTTGCCAATTTGACGCAAATGGACCAATATTGTTTTGACGCTAACGTCGAAAGCTGCTGCTAATTCAGCCGTAGATTGTGTATCATCAGCTTCCACAATCGCCTTTAATTCGTCATTGTCGACCAAAGTCTTCGGACGACCGCGAGGTTCATTTTTCAGGTCGAAATTTCCAGAACGGAAGCGAGCAAACCAATAACAGGTGGTGCGTTGGTTTGTAGTGTTAGCTCCGTAAACGTCGTTGATGTTGCGTGCCGCTTGTGCCGCGTTGCTGCCACGACGGTACTCATATTCCATAATTACTCGAATTTTTAACGTATCCATGATGACGAAAAAGATTGAAATGCGATGAAAATGTAACACTAATCAATAAAGAAATGACTACTTTGAGAAAAATAAAACTTTGTTTTTAAAATAAAATTAATTTGAAATTAGAATTCTTAGCCAAACAAAAATTATTTTGATTTGAAATGGCCAGTACTGCAGAACGGCAATTTCATAGGTAAAGACCTAATATAAGTATATTGTGTAGAGCTGTTCAGCCGGGCCGGGCAGACTTACTGATAAGGTAGATAGTTTGCAAACACAGCTGTCAGAAATCAAACATGATCGATATTTATAATATTTATCATTACCAGACTTTCGGGTATCGGACGACTCGTAATATTTAAAGTAAACTTGCGTTTTGCCGGTGACCGGTGACAAATAATATAGATATCAGAGATGAGAAAGATGGACAACACTTTTTTACAAAAAATAATCAACCGACTTCATCATCATCATCATTTCAGCCGAAAGACGTCCACTGCTGGACATAGGCCTCCCCCAGGCTCCTCCACTTCGACCGGTCTTGTGCTTCCCACATCCAGCGGATACCCGAGGTCATCGGTCCACCTTGTGGGAGGCCTTCCCACTCTATGTCTTCCGGTACGCGCCACTCCAAAACCTTTCAGCCCCATCGGCCATCTGTTCTGCGAGCACTGTGCCCTGCCCACTGTCACTTAAGTTTGGCAATTCTTCGGGCTTTGTCGGTTGCCTTGGTTCTCCTGCATTTCTGATTCGATCGCGTAGAGAAACTCCGAGCATAGCCCTCTCCATTGCCCTTTGGGTGACTTTAAGGTGAAACAAGTCCACTTTTTTTCCATACAAACTTCGGGAGGGTTTTACTCCACTGTTTGACAATGTATGTACATCAAAACTTAAACATGGTATGGTTTCGTCTCATTATTAATATTGTCGGTACGGAAACAGAATACTAAAATAAAAAGCCATTCGTTTTTCTTGCTAATTTAACCTAACTTTAGGCGTGTTTAAGTAATAAAAGAAGCATAAATCTCCAAAACCAAGTCGGTACCGACAAAGTTCAATTATCGATAAGTTCAGTAAACTTTATTTGTCATTGATTTATGCGGTGGTTTTTTCATAAAACCCGATCTTCCAAAGGACTTATCTTAATTTTTTCGCGAATGTTTTGCTATAAATGCTCCTGCACCTCACTCAATAATGTTGTGCGTGTAGACTAGCGTCTAACTGCTCATCACTGATACTACCTCTGTCGGATACGAAGCCTGGTGAGACAGCATGCTTTTTAACCAGACCCACCAGTGAGTTCGAGCCCGCGAAAAGTGTCCCCTTAAGCCTTCTGATAAGGCCTATTGTGAGCACAAAATACAAAGTATAATTTACTTTGTGAATCGTTTTTTTGGTTTTTGTTATTAATTAGGTAATAAGTACCGAATGTATATTTTTGTACAAATAAATGTAACTACAAAGTGAAAAATAACTTTAACTTCGGTAGTCAGTGTCTTTGGATATTGGATCTGTCTTTTTTTTTTTTTTTCGCCACCGACTTCCGAAATAACGGGTCCGCGCCCACTCGACCCGCTTAGACTCAACCCGAACAATATTATCTGGATATTTCGGCTTGTATAGTTAGACAAAAAAGTATTTATTTTTTAACGCTTGCACCACAGAGCGTGTAAAATTTTGTTAATGTTTGGATAAATAAATCAAAATTCTCATTCTCAGCATGGTTTCATAAGTAATCGCTTCTTTATTTTCAAGTATATAGTGCAAACATAGGTATAATATTTGTTCTTGTTGTGTCACTCCCTGTCTCCGTGGATAGTGTACTATTTATATTTGTGCAAAAGGCTCTGAACAGCAATCAAATGTTCCGTCGCAAAAGTACCTAATGCTTCACATTTTTTATGTGACTCTGAATTAGGTCTGAAGCAAAAATTATAATCGCGTTGTCTTTTCCTTTAAGATGCACCAATAAGATTGATTTAAATTTGTCCGAAATTATGACGTCACTTCGCTTATTGAATCGAATTTTTGGGAGCCCAAGATGTCTTTTACGCGCACTATTTATCCGATGTTTTACACTTTTACATTTGTATATTTTTGTATATTCAAGAATACCATGATGTTCTCCTAGTTTCATAATTTTTTTTAGTTTTTTTTTTTTTTTTGACGAAATAACTGACTACCAGGATAAATTATGTATCATAACAAAATGTTAAATATTTGATGTATAATAAAATAAGTTATTTAGAATTAAAATATCACTTTGCCTGACTGTACGAATGTCACTGATTTGGTAGTAAAATATCTGGTATTATTCTTCGGGTCGAGTCTAAACGGGTCGAGTGGGTGCGGACCCGAAATAACAGGACGTATTAGAATACCGTCAAGATACGTAAAGTGGATTAAATCCTTTATTCGGTTAAGGACAGATTCAGTGGCCCTAGTGTGAGTTTTATTTAACCATCTCGATCACGCGCTCCGATTGGTCCGTCACCAATTCAGGGCCAATCGGAGCGCCAAATGCGCTCGATAGGATGAAACACATTAGCTACTGGTTACGGCAGTACGTATTATCGAAGCCAACGTAAAAACTGCTCAAGCAAAGTTAATAAAATTTAAATGGGACCACCCCTGAATTATATGCGCAGTATATACGCCCTCACGGCCCTAGTCGCCGCAGGAGACGCCCTGGGCGTCGGGAATCCCAGGCAGATTCCCGGCCACCGTAGGCGCGGGCTTGCGGACGGTCAGTAAAAACCAAGCCCGGGTCGACAGCGCGTTGTGTTCCACGTGCACCTCAAAGAGATGTCAGCATCAACTGGTGGGGTCCACAAGGACCAATGCTTGCCAGGGGTGCGGTTTGTTCGAAAGAGATACCTTGGCCCCTGACACACAGGCAACTGAAGGAAAACGGGTGGGTTTTAGTCAGTAAAAGTCTGACACGCCCTCCTGCTCCACCCAGAGCGGGAGAAGTTATTTGATGATATCCCCATATCCCCTGAAGCATACCCTATTTATAATAAAAATATTTTTCGAAATCGATCTACAATTGCGGAAAGTATCGCGGAAAATACATCATCAGCATAGCCTTTCCTTAACTATTTTGTGGTCAGCTTCCAGTCTAACCGGATGCAGCTGAAAACCAGTATTTTACATAGAGTGACAGCCTATCTGACCTCCACAACCCAGTTACTGGGTAACACGATGATAACCTTTTTGTAAGACTGATTGTCAGGTTTTCGGGCTTCTGACGACGGCCGTAACGACTGTCAAAGAACAAATGACAGCCAGGACCAACGGCTTGACGTGGTACGTATCATCATCTGCCTAGCCTTTTCGCAACTATGTTGGGGTCGGCTAAAGTCGGCTTCCAGTCTCACTGGATGCAGCTGAATACCAGTATTTTACATGGAGCGACTGCCTATCTGACCTCCACAATCCAGTTACTGGGTAATACGATACCCCTTGGTAAGACTGGTTGTCAGACTTTCGGGCTAACGTGGGTATACACACAATAAAAAAGCAATCAGACGGATTGAGAACCTTTTCTTTTTGAATTCGGTTGATAAAAAAAATCATTTCCGCTATCTCACCTGGTAGCAAGCAAATAAATCACGCTTACCTAGAAGCAACCTATTCACGATTCATTTTTAGTAATCGCGAGATATTTTATTACAGTTCTCATTGGTAAAGTTGCTCATGGAATAAATAGATACCAAAGTTGACGGTAACGGTATACTTAAATCGTATTATTTCAATTTCACACACCATGCGTCGTAAAATTTATCGCTACAACCTGACCTACCTTACACGGCCTGAAAAACTGAGTCTTTCAGTTTCATAATCATGTTTTCACAAGATGATAACACCGTAGAATGGCTTACAAAACTTACGGCTGAGTACACGACTGAATTTTTGTTAGTGAGAGCAAGTATTATGCCCTTGTGACTTCATAACCTTTTTTACCCGATTGTGCCAGAAGGAGGGTTATGTTTTTCGAGTGTATTTAAGTATATTTCTTTATCATGCTCTGTAGCTTAAACGGCTTGATCGATTTCAGCTTGAGATGTGCCGTTAGATTCGTCTTAATTGTGAGAGTGACACTGGGTATATAAGTATTTTGCCCTGTAATTAGCGACCACCGGGCAGGTTAACAGCACATGAGCCGCTGTCTCGTCGTCCTCCATGCAGGCCCTGCACAGCGGACTGTCTGTTACTCCTATGACAAAGAGATGTTTATTAAATGACCCATGGCCAGTTACGGCTGCTGTAACTGTACGCAGCTGTGGTTTTGTTAAACGGAGAACCTGTTTCGTGAGGCGGACATCGAACGCATGAAGTGCTTCCTTAGCCTGCATGCACTCACTTAGGTCCAACCATATTTTGTGATGTTGATCCCTGGTTCGTTTCCTTACCAGAGTGCGTAGATACGCGAAGGGATGTGGCGCAATGGGTTCTGGTCCCACTGGTGCCATGCTCGACCCCCTCCTGCCAAGTTCATCGGCTGCATCGTTGCCTAGCGAACCGCTGTGTCCTTTGATCCACTGAATGGTAACGCGTTGAACCAAACAAACAATACAATAATTCTGGACAGAACATCGGTCACTTTTGTTCTGGCTATCAGTTCCTCGTTTCTTATTCGGTCCACTCTTCTAGTTCCAGTCATGCTTCGTTCCATGGATGTTTAGCAGTATTCGATTTTGGATCTATGTTGTTTTGTAAGCGCCCATAATATTGGTATAGATTTAAGACGATGCCTCCGACTGAATGAGATTGCTTATGTATTCAGTCTAATAGTCATCCTTTTAAAAACAGTTTCTTGTTTCCATCTTTTTTAAATAAATTTAACGTTTTAGGCAGGCAGGTTTTTTATTTTGTAATTTTTTTTTTATTGCCCTTGTGTTATCCTCATCATTTGATCGACTTAGAATTAAATTTAGTCTAGTGTGATCCCTAGCTTTCAATTTTAAGAAATAAGAGTTTATCTAGTTAGAATTTTTTAACAAATTGAATAATGTAATAACCACTTAAGCCCTTATGAAGTAGAATTATATTAAGTTGCAACGATTAGTGCGGTCGGGATCTTCCAATCGCACTAAATCGGAATCTAACTGCTGTTACTTACGTGAGGGAGAGGCAGCATATGCGCCCTCGCGACCCCAGCCGCCGCAGGATACGGAGACGCCCTGGGCGTCGGGAATCCCAGGCCGATTTCCGGCCACCGTAGGCATGGGCTTGCGGACGGCGAGTAATGGGTAGCTCGCTGTCCGGTAAGGACCAAGCCCAAGTCGACGGCGCGTTGTGTTCCACGCGCGCCTCAAAGAGATGTCAGCACAAAAAATGATGGGGCCCGCAAGGGCCGATGCCTGCCAGGGGTGCGGGTTTGTTCGAAAGAGACACCACAGCCCCTGGCTTAAGGGCTACTGAAGGAACACGGGTGGGTTTTAGTCAGTAAAAGTCTGACACGCCCTCCTGCTCCACCCAGAGCGGGAGAAGTTATTTGATGATTTCCCACCCAAAAAAAAAAAAAAAAAAACTGCTGTTACTTCGATTACATCTTTCAATTTCCTAATTCAATTTCTTAGAAATTGAATAGTGTAATAGGCGCTGAAAGGTTTAACGATGCCAAATTTAGTCGATATTCGGACGTATTATATACCTATCACGGATTCTTTTCGCTCGTTGGATCTTCACTGGTCAGAGCCGAAGTTAATAATCGAACAGTAAGTATAAAAACTTTTACTAAATAACTTTAATTTCGGATAATCGGTGATTTTGGATATGTATTTCAATTTTTGTCTCCGCCTTCCGAAATTAAAGTTATTTTTCACTTTTTAGCCATAGCACCTACCCCACACTAATTCGAAATTTAATCATCCTTGGGTCAAAAAAATGCATTTTATTCGGTATCAGCAATCGCGGTTGATTTGCTGTCATTTTTTTAAGAGTTTCGTTGTATGTATCCGAAATGTCTCATCAGATATAAATGAAATTTAAATGGAACCATTTTGGAACAAACCCTTTTCGACAAAAAAAGAATTTTGCAAATCTATACAAGTTATAACTTAAATAACGCACAAGTTCTTAAGGGGTCATTGTACTCATAATTATCAACAACTTTAACTATGGGACCAAATTTTAAATCGCGAAAAAAAAAATCTGCTGTTCCCAACATTTTGACGAGTTATGCGAACATAAAAATGTAGGGAACAGCTGATGTTTTTACGTCGCCACGATTTTATTACGTCCGTATCTATGACCGTCGACTAAGTTTTATCAAAGTCAAATAGTGCTTTATCTACAACTATTCCAATCGCCCACTCTGTTATCTACATATGCTGACGTTTTTCTATTGATTTAAATGTTTAGTTTGCTTTGGAACTTTGGAAGGGCTCGTGGCTAAGTAATAATAGCCACACAGTCCGATCAATCATGTTAAGCTACCTTTGCAGAGGTCCGTCCGACGAACCCAATGGCTTGACACGCGACTATGGCAAGAGACCGGGCGGCATGTATTTTGTCTATAGGCCCAGGACGGGTACGCCCGCAATGCATTCTTTCAAGGTAATCCTGGTATAGGGTATTTTCCAATTTATTGAAATGTATTCTAAATTGAAGATTGGAACGAAATATGTAACAGAAAAATAAAAGTAAATTGATTTAGATCCATTTTCTCAATTAAATGCGATATAAATCGAATTTACTTTTCGTTGTTTTGGATTTACCGCCAAAACGCTCGTTGACGCACGATGCCTTTTTATCACGTGACGTCAACTTTGTGTAAACCAAAGTAGTAAGTAAGTAAACAAGTGAATGTCGAGTTAATAATTAACAAGATTTGTAACGTATAGAAAGTGGAATTACTGGCGTACGGTGGGTGACTCTGTGCACAAATACATACTTCTAAAACTGCGCCATATTATGTATTTGTACCGGTGCCGTTTACACAAAGCTGGCGTCACGATGTCACGTGATAAAAAGTCATCGTAAGGAGCGTTTTGGCGGTAAATTCAAAACAACGAAAACGAAATTTGATTTTAATCGTTATAAATTGAAAAAATGGATTGGAATAAATTTATTTTTATTTTTCTGTTAATTATATCGTTCCAATCTTCAAATTAAAATAGTTTTTATTGAATTGGAAAATACCCTATTTCAGAATATAACCGGTAGACCACACATGCGACATCCACCAAACCCACACTGGACCCGCGTGGTGGATTTCTGCCAACTCGCTCTCACAGAGCGAAGGCCTGTGTCCCAGCAGTGGGCACATCCTTGGCTGATTACGTTTACCATCTCGCTCGATTAAACTCTCTAGGGTTATATAAATACTAATTCCAATAATACTATGGTAGTCTGATACCAGGCACTGAAATTACATACGTAACCGTCACGCTAATTCCTTAGAGGATTGAGCAGTGGTGTTGGATTGCATGACGTGTTGGTTATCATGAATATCGAGCCTTATTTCAACCTAGCTAACCTTTTGAAACTCATAGGTAATTAAATATATTTTTTTACGCCACGGTTTAGCTCTAAGACTTCTTTAGACAGGTGTTTTTTTTTTTTTTTTTTTTTTTTTTTGGGTAGGAAGTCATCAAATGACTACTCCTGCTGAGTAGAGCAGGAGGGCGTGTCAGACTTTTACTGACTAAAACCCACCCGTGTTCCCTCAGTAGCCCGTATGCCAGGGGCCGTGGTATCTCTTTCGAACAAACCCGCACCCCTGGCAGGCATCGGCCCTTGCGGACCCCACCGGTGGTTGCTGACATCTTTGACGGCGTGCGTGTGGAACACAACGCGCCGTCCCGTCTACCACTTTTCGGCCGCAGGGGATAGGGAGAGCGGCTGACGCTATACCGACACTCCTCTTCCCCTGCGGCCCCACCGCGTCCGCCATCAAACGGTGGCGGCCCCGTCCAGGCCACGGAAGGGAAGAGCGCTGCTCAGAAGCACCGGCACTCCTCCTCTACCGCAGCCCGTAACCCTCAGCCGCGATGCCTCCCATTCGACATCGCGGCCCACCTCAGTTGCGGTGCACCTCACCGCAACCTACCTTTTGGCCGCTACGTCGTCGGCTTTGAGGCAAAAGCCCTGACGAGCGGCCCCACCTTTGGGTTCCTCTTGGCTTCACCGTGGCCGGCATCCACGGTTACTGAGCCCCCCCGCAACGACAATGCGGGAACCCACTCGGGGGGGTTTAGACAGGTGTGACGCGACACTTGTGGAACAATTTCTATCCTATCAGATGACAGATCTCGATTTGTTATAATATTTATGGTAAAAGCAAACTATAGAGAAAGGAGGAACAAGGTGTAAACTTCGCTCATCCTCTATGTTGATGAAGGAGGGTCCTCCGACCAGACGTGTATTGTGTCTGGTGGGCAACTGCCCGACAGTTGATGTCGGGATTTTGTATATGTTCGAGTGTCGTGGTAAACTCTGACTGCGCGATGCAGGATTTCTTAATTTAGTTCGCCAGTGGCACTGTAGATGGCGCCACTTCTCTTTTTGCGTTTCTTGATATTTGTTGCGAAGTATTTATTTTGTTTGTAGTACCGCTACAAAACAATTATCTAACAAGAAACACCATAGAGTAAGGATTTGGGCCTCAACAGTGTAGAGCAATTAAAAAAGAAACTCAGTAAAGTATTCAATGTAACATAGCGCTATTCTTACATTATATCCTTATCAAACATATTGCCAGAGAGTAATAAAAAGAGTATAATGGGAAAGTTTCATCGTCATCATCATCACTTCAGCCGAAAGACGCCCACTGCTGGACATAGGCCTCCCCCAAGCTCCGCCACTTCGACCGGATCTGTGCATCCCGCATCTAGCGGACTCCTGCGGCCCTCACAAGGTCTTTGGTGCTTGTCATGTTGGGGGGGTTTGCCACAATCGCCACGCTTGGCAGGCGGGTTGGCGATCGCAGTATGGTTTTTAAAAATGTATTGAGAACACTGCTGCCCATTCTCTAGTAGTTCCTTTAGTCGCCTCCTACGACACCCACGGGAAGAAATGGGATGGTGCTATTCTTTTAGTCCGGCACCACACAGTACGGTGCCTAGTTGTTTTTAAGCTGATTCAGAGCAATCCTAATCTCGTTCAAGCTGACATCCAGGATGCCTTCAGTATAGTGTTGGATCAATCTAGCTCTTATAGGCCTACCACACGCTCAAGCTTCACCACAGTTTTGCCTGCGCAGGCCGGTTTGTACACGGAACATCGTGTAGAAATCGGGGAGTTTTACCAACCACACGCACGGTGTTCCGTGTACAAACCGGCCTGCGCAGGCAAAACTGTGGTGAAGCTTGAGCGTGTGGTAGGCCCATTAGGTCGTTTGCCAGATTCGTAACGGGGTTACTTGTTGACATGTTTAACTTTCCGTAGAACCTCTCGATCTTTCTACAGCTTAGGACAGGTCATCA
This sequence comes from Polymixis flavicincta, assembly GCA_949987655.1. Classification (NCBI taxonomy): domain Eukaryota; kingdom Metazoa; phylum Arthropoda; class Insecta; order Lepidoptera; family Noctuidae; genus Polymixis; species Polymixis flavicincta. The sequence continues at coordinate 5,794,589 of OX465199.1, forward strand.
TTCTATCCTGTCTCTTCTGTTACCTGCGGGCTCCTCCTATTGTTCTTCAAGATAATTTCGTTTATTTTTAACCGACTTCTAAAAAAGAAGTAGGTTATATGTTCCACTGTTTTTAGGGTTCCGTACCTCTAAAGGAAAAAACGGAACCCTTATAAGATCACTTTGTTGTCCGTCCGTCCGTCCGTCCGTCTGTCAAGACCGTTTTTCTCAGGAACGCGTAGAGGTATCAAACTGAAATTTCTATATGATACTTAGTTCTACTGTCCCTGGAAGCTGTAGAAAAATCAACCTTCTAAGTCAACGCAATCAAAAGATACAGCCATTTAGGCCGCAAAATTCCGCAAATTTTCGAAACTCGCACGGGAGTCAAAACCTACAGGGTACTTCCCGTGAACTTAGAATCTTGAAATTTTGTACGAAGTCACGTCTTATAGTACAGATATAGGAAAAATTACGAAAACCGAAATTTTTTAGTTTCGTCATATAAAAAAAAAATTTTTGACAATTTTGAACTTTTACTTATATATATATAGGTTTGTACGGAACCCTCGGTGCGCGAGTCCAACTCGCACTTGACCGGTTTTTTTTTAATGTATGTTCCTCGATTTCTCCCTCAATTGTGGACCGATTCTCAAAATTATTATTTTTATTTGAAAGAGACTCCTGAGGTGGTCCCATTGGCACCAAATCAGGATCTGATAATGGAATCCCAGGGAAATCGAGGGCAGCCCGCAAAATTTGTAGGTATTAACAATGTTTTTCATATGTTTTCTAAAGCTATTGAGACATTTGCGTATGGTCATCATCATGTCATTGTCATGACGCTGAGCTGATGAAGGAAGGTACCTACAACTCTTTAACGGTTAGGATTTAGGTGGAGGTTCGGGCATAACTCCGTCATATATAGACCGAATTGCAAATTTTTTTTTTTTAGAAAGCTGTTTATTCCGAAATGGTCCCATTTAAATTTCATATAGATCTGATGATGCGTTTCGGAGACAGACAACGGAACTCTTCGAAAAAAGACAGCAAACTAACCGCGATTGCTGCTATCGCATAAATATGCATTGTTTTGACCCCAAGGATGATGAAATTTCGAATTGGTGTGGGGTAAGTACCATAGCTAAAAAGTGAAAAACAAAAACTAAAAAAAAAAAAATACATATCAAAAGACACCGACGTCCGAAATTAAAGGGATTTTTCACTTTCTAGTGTTTTTTTGGAAGTCGGTTGTTTTTTTTTTTTTTTGAATTTTTTTTTGTAAATATACATCTAACACTCGCATTAGATACCATGTGCTTAATAGTTAATGGTACGAAGGCAGTTATGCACCCACATAGCACACATCACGCTTGTTTCGTCAGCCACTCTACCTATATTGTTTTTATGCACATCGGGGTTCTCAGTCCGGTGTTATGGAAATTGGTCGAATTTTTAAAGTCAAATATTTTAGATAATTTATAAAACAAAATACTTAAACCTACATCAGCCGACGTAGACTGGGGTAGACGTGTTCTCAAGTGGAGACCGCGAATCGGCAAACTTAAAGTAGGACGCCCTCAGGCTAGGTGGAGTGACGATCTTCACCGGGTAGCAGCTGGATGAGAGTTGCCGAAAATGCTGAATGGCGTGCAATTGGAGAGGCCTATGTCCAGCAGTGGACTGCTGTAGGCTGATGATGAAGCCTTTCCTACAAATATCAAGTTTTTGGTTCACATATAAATTTCGAGTTCTAGATTTTCGGTTTTCACATGTAACGTCACAAAACTTTTGACCCCTCTGTCCCTTGTTGTCACAATGTCACATTTCGTTGACCCCCTCGTTGAACTTTATGGGGGAAGGGCAACAATAGCTCCCGAAATTCAAATTTTCGTACCTTTTTTTTGTAATTTGCTGGAAAAAAAGTCATACAATGGGATTAGTAACCTGGCGGGTTTTACACGAGGGGTCTTGGTGTGTAAAGATGATTACCCATCCACAGATCAACCGCAGCAAGCGTCGTTTAACCCTTTGAATCGATCGAAACTCGCAGCTATTATTACGTAGCTACAGCCTACATGATAAAAAGTACATACGGACGAACATACTCTTAGAACATTCGTTTTTGAAGTCAGCTAAAAACTGACAGTTAATCTGCCTCGTGTTTCTGAGTAAGATTAACAATGGTTCATAAATAGTTCGTATGGTTTGTAAACACTGTAATTGAGCGTATCCTCCCATTGATTGCATTCGATGACATGCAGTCTGTTAAGGCGAAACTCCATAGGTAGTAGCCCAAGAATTTCGAAATTTTCTAACGTTTATAAAACAAATATTGCCACGATATAAAATGAAGATGATGGGGCCTAGTATTGATCCTTGCGGGACTCCTCTATAAACGGAAGTAAGCTCTTCCCTTATTTAATTTCTTAACTCCGTTTAGGCTCATTACTCTACCCCATAATCTTCATTTTATATTGTGCGGATATAATAGATATATACCACATTATGCTGATGACGTACAAGTCTATATCGCTCCATGATATTAATGCAGGCAAGCTTAGCCTGAGAACCGTAGACAAGCGTTTTGTCGTCGGAAGAGTAGACAAAAATGACGTTTCCGTATAGACAGTTGACAGTTTTTAATCGAAAAAAATGTAGACAAGCGTTTTCTATTCTACAATAGAGTAGAAACAGGAAGCGTCATGCTAAGCTTGCAGGCCTTGGAACAGGCGTGGAATAAGTACCTAACTTGTGACTTCGATATTGTGTAAGTTTATTATTAAACCACATGACACCAATAAATCACATGCCCATACCATGACAACCGATATCCACACAATTTTTCAGTTACCGGTGCCACTTTCAGGCTTCCTCTTATGTACCTACTCATTTCTAATTCTATCCATTCGTGTACACACCACATGTCGCTCTAAAACCAACTAACATAAATATAAATAAAGAGCTAAATAAGCGGCTTGTGGCTAACTATTCACAGTAGATGGATCAAGTTAAGCTGCGGTTGCCGCGAATGGTCCGTGGATGGGTGACCCATTTTACATACAAAGACCCTCCGTACCTCGGAAAGCACGTTAAGCCGTTGATTCCGGCTGTCATTCGATGATCTTTGACAGTCGTTACGGGGCGTCAGAAGCCCGAGAGTCTGATAACTAGTCTTACCAAGGGGTATCGTATTACCTAGTAACTGGGTTGCGGAAGTCAGATAGGCAGTCTACTGGTATTCAGCTGCATCCGGTTAGACTGGAAGCCGACCCCAACAAATACAGTTCGGAAAACGCTAGGCAGGTGACATGTAAGTTATCTGTCGTTATTTTACCAATATTTGTCTAACGCTCTATTAAATGGAGTTACAGTTTAAATTGAAATACAATGTTTCTTTGTAACAAACAATTTGTCTAAACGTCCTGTTAGAACGTGCAGCCAATTGAACTTGTCAGAATGTATTCCACAATTGTATGTAAACGAGACGTAATTATAATTATCATTCACTTACTTTACCCACAGTGGCATGGAGGTTAGAGGTCTCAATTTTAACGCTGTTGCCGGTTCGTTACTGCATGACGCTTTCTATTTCTACGAAGAATAGACAGTGCTTTTTCAATACAAAGTGACATTTCGTTCCCCCATTTTTGACATCGCACCGTATATCCGTTCGCGGAGCATTTCCGCCGTTTGGCTCCAAGACTGGAGCGGGCCGGGGCTGCGCTGAAGCAGCTCCTGCCCAATCTAGGGGGGCCAAATGCCTCCTGCCGGAGGCTCTACGCGGGGATCGTGCGGTCCATGGCCTTATACGGGGCGCCGGTGTGGGCGCCTACATTGAGGCGCCAACCGGCTCGCTGGTTGAGGGCGTCCCATAGGGTCATGGCGATCAGGATGATCCGAGGATATCGCACGATCTCCGGCGAGGCGGCGGGCCTCCTTGCCGGATTACCGCCATGGGATCTGGAGGCAAAGGTCCTCGCGCAAATGTGGGAGTGGCGCGAGGAGGCCAAACGCCGGGGCGTAACTCCGCTGCCGCGGGAAATCGCGGTGCAGCGGACAGAGCTCCGGCGGGATCTCATGGCGACATGGAGTGTGCGATTGTCGCAACCCAGTGCTGGGCACGCCACGATTGCGGCGGTAAGTCCCCTCTTTGAGGAGTGGTTTGAGAGGCGGCATGGCGTCCTCACCTTCCGCCTGATGCAGGTCCTCCAGGCACCGATAACTGAAAAGTTATGTGGAAATCGGTTGTCATGGTATGGGCATGTGATGCGGAGGAATGAGGAAAATGTCGTGAGGACAGTTTTGAGAATTAAATATGAATGATGAATTCTGAAAAACATACGAAAATTTGAATTTCGCGGGCTAGCGCTTCTACCTTAATAATACCTACGCTAAATTTAGGCTATGTACAAATCGCGGCACGTAAGTTGAAACAAAATGTCGGATTTTGTTGCAATTTACGTGCCGCGATCTGTAATTGATTTCCAAACTTCAGTACACGTCACATCAATGACTATGCTAGAAGGTGACTTCATTCTTTTTCCGTGCGACGGTGCGAGGCAACGAGTGAACGCGCTTCTACCTTCAGTTGTTTGTTCTGGTTCAACTTACGTGCCGCGACGTGACCTTGCATGATAAGCGAATTAAAAAAATAGCACATCGCTTCCAGTGGAATATGGGTACAAAACAGCGCTGTACTGTGTCATTAAATTATTTGTAGTTCAGTTAACCTTGCAGTCTATTTAGCGTTTTAATTATAATTATGATAACAGGCAGACATTATTATGTTATACCGGTATTGTGTAAATTAAGGTAAATGAGTTGGTATTAATAATACCGGAATTAATTGAATGCCTCGCTGAACTAGCAGTCGCGATCGCAGCTGCTGAGAGGTCCCGGGTTTGATTCCCAGGTCGGGCAGGGTTACTGGGATTTCTTGTGCCTGCTTGATGTCAAAAAGCACGCCCTTTTTACATGGCACTTAAACATAACTGGTGAAATGTGGGTAGATGCTACCTTCACAACCCAGTTACTGGGTAAGACGATGCCCCTTGGTAAGACTAGTTGTCAGACTTTCGAGCTTCTGACGATCCGTAACGACTGTCAAAGATCCATGAATGACAGCCGGGACCAACGGCTGAATGTGCTTTCCGAGGCACGGAGGAGTCTTGGTATGTGAAGATGGTCACCCATCCATGGACCAACCGCGGCAAGCGTAGCTTAACCTGATCGCTCGACCCGAGCGGCTGCTATTGGTACTTAGCCACAAGCCCCTCATGGTAGGTATAATCATTATTGAGATCATAAAAATATAACAAATCTCATAAAAAGTTACTGAAATAGATGCCATTGTTGTATTCTCTCGACATAATAAGTTATTGATTTACAAATAGGGTTGCCTCGTCCGGAAATTTTATTTAAGGACATGTCTAAGAAGAAAATTGGGATCTTATTTGATTAGAGGTAGGTATGTGAGCATATATAGAATTTTATTGTATCATGGAATCAACTTTTTGTCCTCGTTTCTTCATATCATTGTCTCTCTACCTTCCTACGTATAATGTTCTGTGTTTAGAATATACCTACTATTAATTTTATTACAACTACAGGTTAAGTTGTACTTAGAGAAATCTGTAAAGGTGTTATAAATGTAATGTAAATAAATACGTTTTTAACCAGTACGCAAACTGTAACCTTCTTTTTCGTCAGTTATATATTTTTTAACCGACTTCAAAAAGAAGGAGGTTATCAATTCGACATGTTTATCTATTTTTTTTATGTATGTTCGGGCATAACTCCGTCATATGTAGACGGATTTGAAAATCCTTTTTCAAAATTTTTGTTCGAAAGGTGTTTATTCCGAAATGGTCCCATTCAAATTTCATATAGATCTGATGATGCGTTTCGGAGACAGACAACGGAACTCCAAATCCACCGCGAATGCTGCTATCGCATAAATATGCATTGTTTTGACCCCAAGGACGATGAAATTTCGAATTGGTGTGGGGTAGGTAACTAAAAAGTGAAAAATAAAAACTTTTTTCAAAAAAATAACAACCGACTTCCAAAAAACACTACAAAGTGCAAAATAACTTTAATTTCGGAAGGCGGTGACTTTGGATGTGTATTTTAATTATTTGTCACCGCCTTCCCAAATTAAAGTTATTTTGCACTTTGTAGTGTTTTTTGGAAGTCGGTTGTTATTTTTTTGAAAAAAGTTTTTTTTGTATAACAGACGGAAAATTTCTGCGCCGGGGGGTCTAGAATGATACACTCAATTCATGGTTACAGTTTGCGCACTGGTTAAAAACTTATCCTGTTTATTTAACTCGGAAACGACTGATAGGGCAAAACAAAAATCTCACTCTCAAAGTATTAAACAAGAAAATATTCTCATCTGAAATTGTTTTGTACTATTTAATGTTTATCGTCTATTAAAAAAACAACTTATACATTATCCCCTTTATTTATGAACGTTGCTTAAAGTTAAGAGATGCTTAAAACTTCAAACGTCAAAAACGTATGGTTAAACAGACGCTAATCATTACTTAACTTTCTGCAATGTTTAAAAAAAAAAAGTGGTTACATTTTAATGTATTTAATACATTTTCATAATACTGTTCAGAGAATAGCCGTCGATATTGTATTTTTTTTTAGTTAGTTCATATCATTGTCTTTGGTAATTCTCTCTGGATTAGAGCCTAGAGCGCGCCACATGTACGGCATATAGCCTAGATCAAGACACTTCCAGCGATACCTCATCTGTCAAATTACATTAAGTAATTAAGAAGTTATGAGGGAACAGATGAACAGACATACATACCGGTTAAATTCATAACCCTCGTTTTCGCCGTAGTCGGGTAAAAACAACGAAGAAGTATGAAAGAATAAAAGTATGTGTTCCATTCAAAGTTTTTATTATTACTAGTGGTCGGCAAGTCTTCGAAATTCGATCATAATTTATTAAAATTTTAAGTTTGAATTTTGTAAAATGATTAACTTTCTACACTCTTTCTGCAAAGTAAGTGCGTCAAACTTCATTCTCCTCCGACCGCGTATGTTTTTTTAAAGGAGTACAAAGTTTTTCTTTCCCGTACGAGTATACTAGGCCAGCCCTATAGTTGCTACTTTTTATGCCTGATCGAATGTTCTAAGCGTAATCCAATGACCTTCAGAATACACAAAGTGGAAAACAAACGCTACATGAATACAGAAAAAAACCACTATGGAGACTTTATTTTATTTCTGTTATTTTGCACCCTATACTTATTTTATTTAAGCGCCAGAGTAGATCGGGAAGTTCACATTTTCTTAAGTTTGTTGCACTTTGCTGCAGGCTCAGCATGACGCTTTATATGTCTACTCTTCAGTAGAATAGAAATCGCTTGTCTACATTTCTCGGTACAAAACTGTTTACTGTCTATACGGAAACGTCATTTTTGTCTACTCTTCCGTCGACAAAATGCTTGTCTACGGTTCTTGTGCTAAGCCTGCAGGTGAATGTCTGATTGTTATGTTGGTTTTAAAAATACTAGCAGCGCTCCATGATTTCACCCGCGTAGTTCCCGTACCCGTGGGAATACAGGGATAAAATAATAGCCTATTTCACCCGGGGATAGTGTAGCTTCCCAACAGTGAAATAATTTTTCAAATCGGTTCAAGAGTTTCGGAGCCTATTCAATGCAAACAAACAATAAAGCCTTTCCTCTTTATAATATTAGTATAGACTAGCAACGCTGCGCAGTTTCACCCGCGTAGTTCCCGTTCCCGTGGGAATACGGGGGTAAAATATAGCCTATATCACCCGGGGATAGTGTAGCTTCCCAACAGTGAAAGAATTTTTGAAATCGGTTCAGCAGTTTCGGAGCCTATTCAATGCAAACAAACAAACAATCAAATCTTTCCTCTTATTATTAGTATAGATGATTCGCGAATCGTGACCGTAACAAATATGGCTTAACAAGATTATAACCATTATATCCATACAATAGAGTCTAAGTTCATTTAATCCCACTGATTGGCTTTTTCATGAATAAACATTCAATGGTGATGAAGCTCCCATTTTGAAGTCTTGTCTTGTCTTATGTCTTTGCCTTGTTTTGTGTTTCTAATGCTAATTGTTTGTCTTTAATTACATTTTTTAACCATATTGTTGAAGTCGATCGACAGACGAAGACACGAAAATATTATGGTGCCGCTACACCTGCGAGGAACGCCGTTGATTATCGCGATGTTGGACGTTAACCGTAGGTGTAGCCACAACTTATCGCGATAATTTTACAACGGCATTCACATTGCCATTTGACGTTATTATAAAACGTGAGAATTATTGCGATAAAGCGGCCACACTAACGTTTGTCATTTTCCACCGTAAGCGTATTATCCCATTCTTTACCGCGGCGATGTTGGGCATTGATGTTGACCGTAGTATGTCCGCAGCATTATGGTTGAGGAATTCCTCAACCAAATAAATTTATTTCAAGATAATAAATTCGTATTGTGAAAAAATTGCATTGGGTAATAGGATGCGCGTTGATTTTTAACCGACTTCAAAAAAAGGAGGAGGTTATATGTTCCACCGAACGTATTTTTTTTAAATGTGTTTTCCCTCATAATTGGTAATTTGTGGACCGATTCTCAAAATTCTTTTTTTTATTTGAAAGATTATACTCCTGAGGTGGTCCCATTAGCACCAAATCAGGATCTGATGATGGAATCCCAGGGAAATCGAGGGCAACCCTCAAAATTTGTAGGTATTAACAATGTTTTTCATATGTTTTCTAAAGCTGCTATCGCATAAATATGCATTGTTTTGACCCCAAGGATGATGAAATTTCGAATTGGTGCAGGGTAGGTACCATAACTAAAAAGTGAAAAATAAAAACTTTTTTCAAAAAAAAAAAAAAAAACAACTGACTTCCAAAAAAACACTAGAAAGTGAAAAATAACTTTAATTTCGGAAGGCGGTGACCAGAAATTAATAAAATACATTTCAAAAGTCACCGACTTCCGAAATTAAAGTTATTTTTCACTTTCTAGTGTCTTTTTTAACATGACATTTTAATCATAAGTAGAGTATTAGGTAGGTATATGTATATGTAGATTGTTATTAAGTTACTTTAATAAAATGTTAAAATCAAGGAATTTTCCCTACATAGCCTACGTTTCCATTCATTCTGTATTTAACTTCATTTGTCATAATTACATAACCTATAAAAATATCCATTGTTGGCCGCGATTTCCTTATGTATGTAGTGTAGACCATAAGAATAGGTAAATCTGTTGTAGAAATATTACCGAGCTGAATGCCCAAAATGCTTCAGAATACAGCTGAATAATACCTAGGTATATATATATGTATAGTATATACATGTCTATAAAAATAAAATAAACATTCTACAATCACCAATCTACAAAAGAAAACACGCGAAATTCGAAAGTAAAAATACTATTGACGTCTCTAAGACAAGTGACGTAATGATAGAACCGGTTCGAAGCGGTTCGTACCAGTTAACACCAGTATCGCGCGGTTGTTGAACCTGACCACTTGTTTTATTTGTTTCGTTATTTTGTTTATTGTAAATATTTTCTATTTTTGTTTGTAAACGTGGAAAGTGAGTTGTTTACGAGTTTATAGTACGGTAGATGTCGCTTTGTCTATGTATTATTATATTTATTAAACAGTGAAGTGTTGTGATAATAGTGCTTATTTAGAAACTGTGGTAGGACTAAAGATTTCTCGGAAAAGTTGCCATGTGGTTATTTTTAATTTCGAAATGTAATTTTGAAATTAGAATGAAAATACAAGCCGCGCGATTAAATTATTACAGATAAAAAAATGTATAAAATAAAACAACAAAAAAATATTGAAAGTGTATGAAAAAAAATCACGACGCAATATAGAATAATTTATATTTTTATTAGATATAAGAATAATTTTTGAATATTCTGTAAAGTTATTATTTCAAACGAGAATAATTATTCATATTTTAAATTTTTCGCTCGAACATCCTTATATAAATGTATAAATGAATAATTCAATTTAGTGTCATAATTTCCTACTACAAAGTTTGGCAGTTAAAACTAAGATTAACGATATCCGATTGGGCTATGTAGCTCCAACCAGCTTATCTTTACGCTCTGGTTCACAAGAGGTATGAGCAGTACTACCGCAAACGTTTATTCATTTCACTCGTTGTGTTTTGAGTAAGTACGTAGAATATTCTTTAAATTATTATTACTTGTTACTCACACGTGGCTAAGTAATAAAATCCGCACGTGTCGATCGAAGGTTAAGCCATGCTTGCCGCGGCCGGTTCGTGGATGGGTGGCCACCTATAACATATTGAGACTCCCCGTTAGTACCGGCTGTTATTTGTATATTTTTGTCAGTCGTTCGTTACGTGTAGTCAGAAGTCAGAAAGTCTGACAACAAGTCTTACCAAGGGGTACCGTATTACCCAGTAACTGGGGTGTGGAGGTCAGATAGGCAGTCGTTCCATATAAGATAATATTCTGCTGCATCCGGTTAGACTGGAAGCTAACCCCAAAATCCTTGGGAAAAGGCTAGGCAGATTATTTTAACCGTCTTCCAAAAGAAGAGGTTATCAAAATATCAATTCGACATATTACTATGTTACATATAATATTTTTTTTTTGTACGTTTGGGCATAACGGATTTGCAAAATTCTTTTTTTGTTCGATAGGTATTATTTCGAAAAAGAAACGCATAATCTATATGAAATTTAAATGGGACCACCATTTAAATTTCATTTAGATTATGCGTTTCGGAGACAGACAACGGAACTCTTCAAAAAATGACAGCAAATTAACAGCGATTGCTGCTATCGCATAAATTAATATGCACTGTTTTGACCCCAAGGATGATGATAAACTTATTTTTCAACTATTACTTACTCATCATCATCATCATTTCAGCCAAAAGACGTCCACTGCTGGACATAGGCCTCCCCTACGCCTAATTTTTTTTCACTAATTGACAAATAATATAAAAATGTTTGGTTTTTTTTTTTTGCTTAGTTTTTTTCTAAAAATGAAGATCAGTTTATCGCCCCCGAAAGGCCCTGCATACCTACTAAATTTCATGAAAATCGTTGGAGCCGTTTCCGAGATTCAGATAAATATATATATATATATACAGGAAAAGTTTTTATCCAGTGCGCAAATTTTAACCATGAATTCTGCATATCATTCTAGACCCCCTACCGCAGAAATTTTTCGCCGATTATACAAAAAAAAAACAGCTGTTTCATAGAAAAGTGCAATACCTACGCGGTCAAAATGTATGGAACAGCTGTTTTTTTTTTGTATAGCCGGCGATAAATTTCTGCGGTAGGGGGTCTAGAATGATATGCTGAATTCATGGTTAAAATTTGCGCACTGGATAAAAACTTATCCTGTATATATACAATAATTGCTCGTTTAAAGGTATTAGATAATTATAGGCGTGCACCTAATCGCCTAAGGGTTAAGCAGGGTTAAAGGTTGTCAGTGGTACTTATAGCACATCTTCGTCAATTATGGTTAAGTCTCATGTAATAGAGGGCGAAACCAATCCCTACTTAATATAATAAATGCGAAAGTAACTTTTGTCTGTCTGTCTATTACGCTTTCACGCCTAAACTGCTGAACCGATCGTCATGAAATTTGGCCAAGATATAGCTTGGGACACGGAGAAGGGCATAGGCTACTTTTTTACGCGATAGCCGACATCCACGCGGGCGGAGCTGCGGCCAAAAGCTAGTTATTGAATGAATAAAAAATCGGACGAAAATTTGACTGTTTGTGACTGGCATTTATTTATATACTTGCTAATTAGCTTCTGCCCGGGACTTCATTTGCGTGAAATGTATTGTTCCCCCGTCGAAACCGAGGAAACCGGAATCTTATAGGACCAAAAAATCTAAGACATGTGACATCTACCAACCCGCACTGGGCCCGCGTGGTTGGATTACGGCCCACTCCCTCTCACAGAGATGGGGCCTGTGTCCCAGCAGTGGGAACATTATAGCCTGATTGTGATGTATAAACATGATGGCATGATTACATTCATTAGTGCTATTTACACGATATCTAGACACTTCCTGTCTCATTAAAGTTCTCTTACACGGGCAATTTTTTGAGCAATTATTGCGCGGCAACACCATTGGATCATTCTGGATCAATTAAGTGGAGCAATCTGGAGCAACAACAATAAAATACGGAAATTATTTCGGGAACATTGCTTCTGATTGCTCCATATATTTCACACTAGCTTTTGTCAGCGGCTTCGCCCGCGCCGAACTTTCATCCCCTACTTAATTCCCTTATGGGTTCAATTTCGATAAATCCTTCCTTATTTCTTGTCTACATTATAAAGGAAACCACTGTGCAAAATTTCAGCTTTCTAGGTCCAAGGGTTTGGGCCATGTGAGCACGCCACGATTGCGGCGGTAAGTCCCCTCTTTGAGGAGTGGTTTGAGAGGCGGCATGACGTCCTCACCTTCCGCCTGACGCAGGTCCTCACCGGACACGGTTGTTTCGGGAGGTTCCTGTTTCGGATAGGGCGGGAGAAAACGCCCGGGTGTTTCCACTGCGAAGATCGCCCTGAGGACACGGTGGAGCACACGGTGGCGGTCTGCCCAGCTTGGGTGGAGCACCGCCGTGTCCTCGTGGAGGCGATCGGCGGCGGCGATCTCTCGCGTCCGGCCCTGGTCCAGGCCATGGTACGGAGCGAGAGGGCATGGGGAGCCGTCACCTCCTTGAGCGAAGCAGTGATGCTCGCGAAGAGGGAGGCGGCGCACGTGATGGAGAGGCAGCATATGCGCCCTCGCGACCCTAGCCGCCGCAGGATACGGAGACGCCCTGGGCGTCGGGAATCCCAGGCCGATTTCCGGCCACCGTAGGCATGGGCTTGCGGACGGCGAGTAATGGGTAGCTCGCTGTCCGGTAAGGACCAAGCCCAAGTCGACGGCGCGTTGTGTTCCACGCGCGCCTCAAAGAGATGTCAGCACAAAAAGTGATGGGGCCCGCAAGGGTCGATGTCTACCAGGGGTGCGGGTTTATTCGAAAGAGACACCACAGCCCCTGGCATACGGGCTACTGAAGGAACACGGGTAGGTTTTAGTCAGTAAAAGTCTGACACGCCCTCCTGCTCCACCCAGAGCGGGAGAAGTTATTTGATGATTTCCCACCCAAAAAAAAAAAGGGTTTGGGCTGGGCGTTGATGAGTCAGTCAGTCAGGACTTTTATTTTTCTAAATGTCGCCAATATGAGTTGTCGAATATCTAATTGGTTTGGAAATTTTTAGTAAATTTTCTTTTTATCGCGTTTGTACCTAGCGGCGGAGGCGGCGCGGTGGGGGGGGGGGGGGGGGGGGTGTGTATTGCCTGGTTTTTTAATTTGCTCCAGATTGCATGGTATTGCGTGGCCGTATCTCTGGTTGCTACATGTTGCCATTACTCTAAATCGCTGGTTGTAGTCGAGAATTGATCAGGATGGAGCAATTTTAGTTGCTCGTGTAAGCGCACCTTTAGGAATCGAGTTCTAATTTTAGACCAACCTTGAGTCTGGCTTCTGAAAAATACGGAAAAACCCATTGAAGTGCCAATTGTAATAATACAGGGTCAAATTAAATTAGCTGGCAGATTACAAAATATTATATTATTATAATTAATCTAACTAATAATAATTAATCGAGGGGCTTGTGGCTAAATAACAATAGCTGCACGGTTCGATCGGCCAGCTTAAGTTACGCTTGCCGCGGTTGGCCCGTGGATGGGTGACCATCTTTACATACCAAGACCCCTCCGTGCCTTGGAAAGCACGTTAAGCCGTTGGTCTCGGCTGTCATTTGTGGATCTTTGACAGTCGTTACGGGTCGTCAGAAGCCCGAAAGTCTGACAACCAGTCTTACCAAGGGGTATCGTATTACCTAGTAACTGGGTTGTGGAGGTCAGATAGGCAGTCGCTCCATGTAAAATACTGGTATTCAGCTGCATCCGGTTAGACTGAAAACCGACCCCAACATAGTTGAGAAAAGGCTAGGCAGATGATGATGATGAATTAATCTAACTAAAAAAAAAAACTCAAATAGTTAGGTACATCTAGGAAGAATAGTTTACGAATAAATGATAATGTTAAATAAAAAAATAAAAAAAACCGGTCAAGTGCGAGTTGGACTCGCGCACCGAGGGTTCCGTACAAACCTGTGGGTATATAAGTAAAAGTTCAAAATTGTCAAAAATATTTTTTTTTATATGACGAAACTAAAAATTTTCGGTTTTCGTAATTTTTCCTATATCTGTACTATAAGACGTGACTTCGTACAAAATTTCAAGATTCTAAGTTCACGGGAAGTACCCTGTAGGTTTTGATTCCCGTGCGAGTTTCGAAAATTTGCGGAATTTTGCGGCCTAAATGGCTGTATCTTTTGATTGCGTTGACTTAGAAGGTTGATTTTTCTACAGCTTCCAGGGACAGTAGAACTAAGTATCATATAGAAATTTCAGTTTGATACCTCCACGCGTTCCTGAGAAAAACGGTCTTGACAGACGGACGGACGGACGGACGGACGGACAACAAAGTGATCTTATAAGGGTTCCGTTTTTTCCTTTAGAGGTACGGAACCCTAAAAAGAGGTAACTATCGTATAAATCGAAAACAAATTTGATTTTGTTACACCATATTTTTAAACAAGAAAGTGTCAACTATAAAAAAAACCTTTTACGATTTGTTTACCTTTATTTAAATACCTATAAACCCATGAAGTATTTATCGATTACCTTCGGCCATCGAAGCATACGTTATTTTTTTCTACGCCATTATTTTTCAGTGAACATCGAGTGCGTGAAAAAAAATCCGCCACGATATTTTTACGTCTGCGCGAACGTGGACGATTACAGCCCACAAATATTAATGTACCTACGGAATTTCATTGAATATTGATTGCTTGACAATTAATATCATGCAATAGTAAATTTGCATGAAATGCTTATCAGTAGGATGATTGAATTTTAAGGGGCTCGTGGCTACGTGTCAGCCATGTTGACGATCGATCAAGGTTAAACTAAGCTCTTGTAAATTGCAAAAACTTAAGAAAATTTGAACTTCAGGTATTTTTTTCCTTTTTTTATGAGTATATTGTGTTATTTGTATATATTCACGTGCAAGTCTAATAAATACTTTTTTTTCTTTAATTTCGCGGTCTATTTTAGAGCAACCACTTTAACTAAACTACAAATGATAAAACGATACGGAACAGCTCTGTAATGTTATGTTGTCGAACAGACACATTTTTCGAACATATGAAGCAATGGTTTAACAATCCGTTTCAAAACGATACAGATTATGATGAATCGTGAGTTACGCAATTAGGGTGCAGATCTTCCACTGAAAGCGATCGGACTTTTTTCTTTAGCTTTGCATGCAAGATAGTAGGAGTGAAGTGAACTGTCATTCTACCTGACGCTAGGGAATCTAGGGTTTGACAGTTCATTTCAAACTGACTTCAAGAGTCATCACGGTGACATTTGAAATAATTACAGATAATAGAGTGAACAAAAAAAAAATGAAATATCAATATTAAAATTAGGGAGTAATAAATCAAAAATTCGAACAAAACGAACATTAAAAATAAACAAAGTGTACTCAAATATGTCCTGACATCGAACAATGGCGGAACTGTTGCAAAGAATCCGCGGCCTAGGGAGAAAGAAGGACAGAAATCTGAACACTAGTGTTTACTCTGTGGTGTCATGCAGTGACCTAACTCCGGGCAGTGTCGAGATCTGGTTGGATCTTCCCGATGAGATCAAGCATGATCCCCTCCTGGCGCCGTTCAAGCAGCGTTACGAGCAGCAGCATGGTGAGAATAATTATTTACATATTAATCTATCACTTTAATCACACTAAATTGACTATAACACTAATCACACTAATCTGACTATCACTTAAATCACACAACTATCACTTTGATCACACTAATCTGACTATTATTTTAATCACATTAAATTGACTATAATTTTAATAACACAAATCTGACTATCATTTTTATCACACTAAACTGACTATCACTTTAATCACACAAATCTGACTATCACTTTAATCATACTATCTATATAATCAAACTATCAAATTAATCACGCTAATCATAATTATTCATTCAGTACCTACTTCAGTGTGGGAAAGAAATGGTGCTCTACAGGACGTATCTGGCATATATCTTTTCCATACTAATATAAAATTAAAATAATACGTGTTTCTTTGATGATTGTTTTTATTATAAACGTTGCTTAAAGTTAAACAATGGTTAGCGCCTGTTTAACCATACATTTTTGACGTTTAAGCGTCTTATAACTTTAAGCAACTTTTATAAATAATAGGGTATATTTAACCGTTTAAACTTAAATCACACGAAACTTTGTACTTCTTTGAAATGTATCATAAAATCTCGCCTGTTTTCGATGAAGGGTTAGGAAGAGACAGAGGTGCATGTATGTTGTACACCCATATTTCATCAGATACGTTAAATTCCATGTAATAACTATTCGCAATCAAACAATCTGTTATTAAGTATATTGATTTATTTATTACATTTGGGAAAAAAAAACAGTAGTAGGTATATTAAGCATAAACAGAAAAACCTTAAAATGAAACACTGCCCACAACATTTTCCACAGATTACTATTATATAATAAAAACAAGTTGTTAGCAAAGGTTATCTGTAACTTAATGAAAAAGAAATTAAACGAAAAAAAAAAAAACAGTTTTCTATATGCGTGATGTATTGTATCATACAGGATCCTAGCCAATTAATAATTATACCTATATATATATATATATATACATTTAAATAAGACAATTTATTGTTATTTTAGGAATTGCAAATAAACAATTGTGTTGCTCTGAAAAACAAAGTTTAATTTTAAAATCACACCCAATCATAGTTAATCTGTTTTACTTCTAAACTATACTATCTTACCTGAAAAACAAAGAAACGACAATTAAAGTTTATTATTTAAATTGTAAATTCCCTTCTATAACTATTTTTTTAACAATCCAATATTCACGTGGTTTTCACTATGCTTTTTCAATCTTCTTTGACAGCTATTTTTATTAGAGCGCGCATTAACTATGCTCCACAGATAAAAATAAATAAAATTAATCGATTAATTTTCTTTACATATATATGCTAAAACAGATATTTTTCTTGTTTAATGTGCTGTAAGTTGTTGTAACTATCGGTTTTTTCTGAACAAATGAATTGTTAGTATTTACTTGCCGTTAGTATTTTTTTTTTTGTAGGCTGAGATTGTTTTTTTCTAAAAACAAAAATTTCCGAAAACTGAAAACGAAATTCGGTCGGTTTCTACTGGGCCTAAATTCACCATGACCACTTAACGATTCCTTACTCGTAACCACGTCAATCACACATGAAATCTGCTAATAGATATCGTATTAATAATATCGACAAATTGTCTTGGAACATGAACATGACATTTCGATTCCTTACCGTTACATAGGTTCCCCCCCGAGTGGGTTCCCGCATTGTCGTTGCGGGGGGGCTTAGTAACCGTGGTCTCCCATCCACGGTGAAGCCAAGAGGAACCCAACGGTGGGGCCGCTCGTCAGGGCTTTTGCCTTCAAGCCATTGACGTAGCGGCCAAAAAGTAGGTTGCGGTGAGGTGCACCGCAACTGAGGTGGGCCGCGATGTCGAATGGGAGGCATCGCGGCTGAGGGTTACAGGCTGCGGTAGAGGAGGAGTGCCGGTGCTTCTGAGCAGCGCTCTTCCCTTCCGTGGCCTGGACGGGGCCGCCACCGTTTGATGGCGGATGCGGTGGGGCCGCAGGGGAAGAGGAGTGTCGGTATAGCGTCAGCCGCTCTCCCTATCCTCTGCGGCCGAAAAGTGGTAGACGGGACGGGGTTTGTTCGAAAGAGATACCACGGCCCCTGGCATACGGGCTACTGAGGGAACACGGGTGGGTTTTAGTCAGTAAAAGTCTGACACGCCCTCCTGCTCTACTCAGCAGGAGAAGTCATTTGATGATTTCCCACCCAAAAAAAAAAAAAAAAAAAACAAAAAAAAAAAAAAAAAAACCGTTACATAGGTTTCTAAAAAACTCGATATTGACGTAGTTTGAACGTAGTAAGATTCCGCGGGGAATCATTATAACGATACAGAATTGGGGCCCAGATACTTGGTAGAGTTGAAATTATGATTTTTTTTTTTTTTTTTTTTTGTGATATTATCAAATAACATAAAATAACATCACGTCTTGTTCCCGCGAAGGGTTGGGAAGAGGCATACCTGTACACACACATTTCGCCAGTTATATTTAAAGTCCCATGTAATAGGGGGTGACCCTATTGCCATCAACCTGGCACAAATCCAGTCTGCAGACAGATACTGAGAAATTCTAGATAGTAAAATTCAATAACACTTTGTCCGAGCTGGAAATCCTGGGTTTTATTAAATATCTCAAGATATCGATATTTATTTATTTATTTATATATACTTTATTGTACACCACAAAAAATACATTACAAAAAAAAAAACAAGGTACACTACAAAATATACAATGGGCGGCCTTATCGCTTTCCGCGATCTCTTCCAGCCAACCTTGGTATGGACAGCGATTGGTCTGGATATAAAATGGGGATTTTGTTGGCACAAATAATAAATATACAATATAATAAAATAGATACACAGATATATACATATCCTATCCTATATAATAGATACATAAATACATACAGGTAACAGGTATGATGGGTTCAGATATGTGAAGTTTTGCTAGTTAATTTAATTTTAACTAATAATGTAGAGTGCTAACCAGTACACTCCATGTATGTGCGTTATCAACGTTATTTTAACTGTAAATTATCAGTTAAAATAACGTTGACAAACGTTGTTCGTTGCACAAAAAATAGAAAGCTATGTAGCGCCATCTGCAACGCCACATGCGAATTACGCATCAAAGACTTGACGTCACACAAATCCTACATCGCGCAAGCAGAGTTTACCGCGCGACTCGTATATATACAACATCCCGACATCAATCATCAAATCGTCGGGCAGTTGCCCACCAAACACAACACCCGTCTAGTCGGAGGATCCTCCCTTTTCCATAGAATATGAGTGAACCCTGTTCCTCATACCTCTATAGGTATATTGTAGTTTTTTGTGTTACTTTAGATTAACCTGTTTTTTTTTTTTTTTTTTTAGGGTGGGAAATCATCAAATGACTTCTCCTGCTGAGTAGAGCAGGAGGGCGTGTCAGACTTTTACTGACTAAAACCCACCCGTGTTCCTTCAGTAGCCCGTATGCCAGGGGCTGTGGTATCTCTTTCGAACAAACCCGCACCCCTGGCAGGCATCGGCCCTTGCGGACCCCACCTGTGGTTGCTGACATCTTTGACGACGCGCGTGTGGAACACAACGCGCCGTCCCGTCTACCACTTTTCGGCCGCAGGGGATAGGGAGAGCGGCTGACGCTATACCGACACTCCTCTTCCCCTGCGGCCCCACCGCGTCCGCCATCAAACGGTGGCGGCCCCGTCCAGGCCACGGAAGGGAAGAGCGCTGCTCAGAAGCACCGGCACTCCTCCTCTACCGCAGCCCGTAACCCTCAGCCGCGATGCCTCCCATTCGACATCGCGGCCCACCTCAGTTGCGGTGCACCTCACCGCAACCTACTTTTTGGCCGCTACGTCGTCGGCTTTGAGGCAAAAGCCCTGACGAGCGGCCCCACCTTTGGGTTCCTCTTGGCTTCACCGTGGCCGGAATCCACGGTTACTGAGCCCCCCCGCAACGACAATGCGGGAACCCAATCGGGGGGGTAGATTAACCTGTTAAAGGCATAAAAACTAGATATCGTTTATCAATGTTTTAGAAACATACGAACGACGATAAACCACACTTCTCTCTCTTTAAAACTAGACAATAAAACAGAACGTGTTTAAAATTAAACATTCAAGACCAGTCGTACATTTTTTACGTCTAGTCATTCTAAAATTAGATTCGGATGTGTTGTTAGCAGTTTTTGAGTGAGAATAATATATAAATGTATGTTTACTGTGATCCAGGTTCGGCTGAAGAATATGTTTTGAGTAGCATAATTATGTTTCTAGGTCCTGGGTTTAATTCCCTGGTCTAGAGCAAGGTGATTTTCCATCTGGAATTTCTGGGTAGCAAGCCCGGAGTCTGGATTCATGCCTGATTGATGGCAATAGGCTCGCGCCCTATTATAAGGGACTTTAACATGACTGTATGTATAATTACAGAATTATAGTAATAATTAAAATCACGTATTGATGTGATTTTAGTGATTATGATGTGATTGATTGTGATCGCACTATCAATCACATCATTACAGTAAAAATTTCACGAAATAGTAAGTCAATGGGATTAAATAAACGTAAAGGGCTTATATTATTTTAGGTGCCAAATCATCAAATAACTTCTCCCGATCTGGGTGGAGGGGAAGGGCGTGTCAGACTTTTACTGACTAAACCCACCCGTGTTCCTTCAGCTGCCTGTGTGTCAGAGGCCACGGTATCTCTTTCGAACAACCCGCACCTCTGGCAGGCATCGGCCCTTGCGGACCGCACCAGTTGGTGCTGACATCTCTTTGAGGCGCCCGTGGATCACAACGTGCCGTCGACCCGGGCTTGGTTCTTACCGGACAGAGAGCTACCCATTACTCGCCGTCCGCAAGCCCGCGCCGACGGTGTCCGGGAATCAGCCTTTGATTGCCGACGCCCAGGGCATCTTCTGAGGCAATTAGGGCCGTGAGGGCGCATATACTGCCTCTCCCTCACGTTCTGTAAAGCTATTATTTTGTTACTCTGCTTTATCTGATCAATTGATTGCCTTGTTAGTTACGTGGTTGAAAGCGCTACTGCTGCGCAGAACTTGCTGGGTTTGACAGGTCGGGCCTTTATAGGTTTTCCATCTGAAATTTCTCAGTAACCCAGAGTCTGGATGTATGCCTGATGGCAATAGGCTCGTCCCCTAGTACGTAGGACTTAGACACGACTGGCGAAATGTGGGTGAAGTATAGGTACAACTCTGCTTAACACTTCGAGGATTACAGGCGTGATCTTAAGATATGTATTGAGATGTTTTTTTATGATGATTGATGACGCGAACAAAATACATCATTCAATTAAGGCCCTGGTAATTTTGAATGTATGTACTCGACGTATTGTCGTTATGAGCGATAATAGTTCTTACTGCAATCCGATACGGGATAAAATCTGTTGTAATAAATTCGAATAATAAATGAGCAAGCATTGTCGTAAAAATGCAAATTAAATCGTATAAAATTACATATTATATTAACTATTTGATAAAAAATGATCCATCACTGGATGCAGTTTGGCATTTGGAATTTTATGGTATATTTTTAGTTGCAATAATAATTTAAAAATAAGTTATTTAAATTTATTGTTATTGAAGGGATAAACTGGTTTTAAAGATAATTAAAAGGTGACTTTGAAGATTTTTTTTTTTTGATGCATTAAAGTATATTTAATTATGTTTTGAGTTCAATCACTGTATGAAAAAAAGACTTGAAAATATCATATATTTTTTGCTTACAAAATTATTTACGGTTAAAGAGATACATTGGTTTAAAAAACCATCATTTTGAGCGTTTTCAAGTAATCACCGCCTTAACAGGTAAAATCGAGCCAATAGAAGAGCCAAACGAAGGAGATAAGACCATTTTTGATAAGAAACATGAAGTGGAAGCGAAGAAGGAGGACGCTGAACCTCTCAAGGATGTCACTAACAGGTAACTACTTATAGAATACATCATCGGCCTATAATGTTGCCACATTTGGGACACAGGTCTCCTCTCTGTGAGACGGAGTGAGTTGTAGTTCACCACCTTAGCATAACGTTATCTATTTCCACGAAGAATAGACAGTGCTTTTTCAATACAAAGTGACATTTCGCTTCTCCATTTTTGAAATCGCACCGTAGATATCCTTCTACAATCTGTCATTTTGTCTTTCGTTTCGAACGATCTTTGTCTAGGTCCTTATAAATGTAGACTATTTCAGAAGAATATTTCTTCCCAAACTGTCAAAATCACACTGACAGCAAACTTTCTACTCGCCGGCCACAAAGTTTATACGATTATATCTACAAAATCATAATTCGTTTAGAACGCATAACTGTGATAATTAATAGAAAAACATAGCTATCTTCTCCTGTTGTACAGAGGCCAGCACATCAAGCTACCCCAATCGGTCAAATTTCTTTGATAGTTTTACAACTTTATAACAAAGGAATAACGTTTATGTTCAATTGGGAAAATTTGACAGTTTGGGATTTCTTGACCTGCTGGCGACTGTAGATCATTTAGTTATTATTCATGTCTATTCTGCCGTCGACAAATCGGTGCTCGTGCTAAGCCTGCTGATCCCAGTGCGGGTTGGTAGATGTCATATTTTCGAAATTTTAGTTCTATGGTGTGCTGGTATCCTCTCATACAGAGAAAGCACAAGCATCGATCGATCGGTTGGCTATTCCAAATCAATAGTTATATGTTAGCTGTATGAGGAATACTGTTTCCATGGAGTTTCTTGTCCTTCTTCTCCGTGAAGACCTAGCTTTGGAATGGACGACTAGCTTTCTGATTAAATAATGACAAGCCTAATTGAAATAAATGCCTAGTCTTGTCTTTCTGTGCTTTACTTCATGAAATCCTTTCCCTACAAAACATATTATTAAGAACCATAGTACACAGTAAATAAGCAGTAGCCATTCTGATATTCAAAGCTTGATATTTGTTTTATATAAACACACTTATAAATTCATATAGCCACTTATTATGCTCGCCGTTCTGGTACAACAATAATTGTACCAACCAACGGGCGTATTGGTGTAACATTTCGTCGAGCCTTTGCACGAGCCCGGGTGCAACTTGTAACATTTCAAGGAAGAATGAACGCAAACTACAACGAAATGTTACGGGTAAATTCACACTCGCTGTGAGCATTATGCCGAGCATTCGCAGGAACGTTATATTACATGGAAATGCTTTGGAAACTGAGCTTTTACTTGTATTGTACCATTCGTAAGAACGTTACATTACACAGAAATACTCGAGAAATTGCTCTAGTCTATACTCACTTTTACTTTACCCGAGTCGCTTTAAAGATGGCAGTAGCAGTCATCTACATTTTCTATTTTCCTTTATTTCAAAAAATGGTGTAAAGTTCAGTAATTAGTAACGTTCTGAATCAATATTTATCCTGACCTTCAACATGCATGGTCCAATAACACAAAACCATAGATACCTAATTAGTTTATTGTTTGGGTTCCTTCGGGGGGATATTAGGGAAAGGCCAATTACCGCCATTGCCAAGGTAAAGCAACCCGAGTATATTCCTAAGTCCATTGCAGGTTTCCCTTCGTTCCTTTTCAACACTATATTTTAGTTCGTTAATAGTTAGGATATATTTTCCTTATAATTAGTTATTTTAACGTTAATAATATAACTAAATAGATAGAAAACTTAAGCGGCTGTGGGCAGGGCACATTGCTCGCAGAACAGATGGCCGATGGGGCCGAAAGGTTCTGGAGTGGCGACAGCCTACCGGAAGACGTAGAGTGGGAAGGCCTCCCACAAGGTGGACCGATGACATTGTGAAGGCCGCGGGTATCCGCTGGATGTGGGAAGCACAAGACCGGTCGAAGTAGAGGAGCCTGGGGGAGGTCGATGTCCAGCAGTGGACGTCTTTCGGCTGAAATGATGATGATGAGATAGAAAAGCAAATAAAGTGGAAAAACTTAATTTTCAGGTTGATGGAACCAATGCATGCCCTCGATGATGACACAAAATTGAAATCTGTGAAGAAGAAAAAGGTCGGTAATCCACTTATTATCTATTTTTAATAGCCTACGTTATCCACTCCTGAGGCCTATTTAATAAACGTGGCAATGACAGGTGACAGGCGACAGGTGACAATCCGACAATTTGACAATTTTTTGTTCAATGAAATTATCACTGTCAAATTTTTCACGGTAGAAAATCAACAAATATGTCGATTTGTCGTGACAATTTGACATATTTCTGTTTTATAAACAGTTTCTCTTGACAGGCGACAGGGTAGACATATTTGACGAATTGTCAGAAATTTTCGACAGGCAATTCATCCAATATCAAGGCAATTCGGCAGTTACATTAGTACTAATAATTTTAAATATGGTTTTAATGTCGTCGACGGATAGCAGTGAAGATGAATATTTGGTGCAAACTGTACGACGTCGCACATTTAAACCAAGAATAAACTTTTCTTTCAAGTTAAGTACTAGAATATTCCTAGAACGATTTCGAGTGTCTAAAACTACCGTCGAAACTAAAATTGGTAATTTGGCGTCCATTTCAAATACCAAACAAAAACAAAGTTCAACTCAACCTCATATTCTCTTTATGCATTGCTCGATATTGTACTGTGACAAAATATGTCAGAAACGGTGACAATTTTTTTTTATTTACTATGATAATTAAGTCAGTCAATATTTCTTAAAGACCTGTCGAGGCAAAATAAAAAAAAAATCGCCTTTATTAAACGGGTTTTTTACCTGTCGCATTTGGACATAATTTTCATCTTTATTAAACGGCACTTGTCGCGACAATTCGAATTATTTGTCAAAAACTGACAAAATTGTCGGATTGTCACGTTTATTAAATAGACCGCGACCCCACCTCACTGTTTCAGGGTACCGTTATTCCGGCGGCTAAGTTAAATAATTTGCCATAAGTCAGCTAGCCAAGCCAATATGAAAATAGATCGCGGCACGTAATTTGAAACAAAATCCACCACATTGGTGCAACTTACGTGCCGCGTATCTGTACCAACAAATACAATGAAAACGATACTGTTCCTTTGTCCACAGCTAGACCAAGCACTACGTATCCTGAAGCTATGTGCTCTAGTTGCTAGTTGGGTGCTCCTGACAGTCTCGTTACTCCTGAACATGGAACGATCAGACACAGTGCTGCATACTGCCATACAGGGAGGAGAGGTTAAAGGTACGTCAACTTCTTTATCATGAAACAGCATCGATGTTTCTAATCTTAAAAGAATAAATCTTTTCAACCATTTGACCAATTTTTGATCGACGGTCCGTCAAGACCCATTTTCTCAGAACCGCGTGAAAATATCAAGTTGTAATTAGTTTCATTTTTTATTTTTTTTATGTAACTTCCCGTTGACCTAGAATCATGAAATTTTTCAAGAAGCTACGTCTCACAGTACTAATAAAGAAACAACTCCGAAAATTGTTAATTTATAGTTTTTAACCCCCGACGCAAAAACGACGGGGTGTTATAAGTTTGACGTGTCTGTGTGTGTGTGTGTGTGTGTCTGTCTGTCTGTCTGTCTGAGGCAACGTAGCTCCCGAACGGATGAACCGATTTTGATTTAGTTTTTTTTGTTTGAAAGGTGTATTAGTCGGAAGTGTTCTTAGACATGTTTCATCAAAATCGGTTTAGCCGTTTGAAGATTATCAGCTCTTTTCTGGTTGAAAAAGGGATTTTAGCCTCTTCCATGAGTCTTGATCAACTCAAAATTTGGGATTCTATTACTTCAATGATATTAGACGAAAAAAATAACCTTGAACTGATGCTGGAGCAACACCTGGAATTTCCAGGAAACCTAAGTTATTCACCAACAAACAGCAGAAGTATCGTGTTTGGACTCATTGAAAAGGTCTCAATGAATAGATTATAGATAAATGGTGATTAAAGGGAGACATTAAGTTTAAAAACCACGAAATAAAAATTAAATTTAAAATTTAAAAAACCCCCGACCCAAAAAAATTCTAAAAATTAAAAAAATAATATTTATAGGCCTTTTAATTTGAACGTAATATTTTGATCAGGGCATTGTCAAGTCGGGGGACGGTCAATGAAAACGCCAAACAGAGGCCTAGCCGTCCCCCGACTTGACAATGCCCTGATCAAAATATTACGTTCAAATTAAAAGGCTTATAAATATTATTTTTTTACTTTTTAGAGTTTTTGTTTGGGTCGGGGGTTTTTTAAATTTTTAATTTAATTTTATCATTACAAACTTACATTTGCAACTGGAAGCAAAACTTACATTTGCAAATGGAAAATTGAATAACATGTTTTTCAACCACAATATTTAGTTTGTTCTTGGGATAGATTTATCACAACTACGGAACCCTCCATAGTGCATGGTCCGACACTCACAATAAAGGTTTATTTTAAACGACTTCAAAAAGGAGGTTTTCAATTCGGTATGTTTTTTTTTTTATGTTTGTTCAGGCATAACTCCGTCTTATAGACGGATTTGCTAAATTATTTCTTTGTTCGAAAGGTTTTAATCCCGAAATGGAACCATTTAAATCTGATGATGAGTTTCGGACACCGACAACTCTTCATAAAATGACAGCAAATCAACTGCGATTGCTGCTATCGCATAAGTAAATATGCACTCTTGCGATTGACTTTGAGAATACCCCAAGGATGATGAAATTTCGAATTGGTGTGGGGCAGGTACTAAAAAGCGAAAAATAAAAAGTTTTCCCAAAAAAAAAAAACAACTGACTCCAAAAAAACACTTAAAAGTGAAAAAAGAAACACTTTAATTTCTGAAGGCGGTGACCATAAATTAAAATGCATATCCAATGAAATAAAGATTTTTAAGTGTTTCTTTTTTTTTTTGGTTTTGGCTTCGCACGGTTTGTGCATTTAGCCAGTGTCAAGTAATAAATCTTCTAGATTTTAGATCAAGTAAATGGCCCGTTATCAGGCACGACGTTACAAAAAAGTCATAGTCGTCTAAATTCAGTCAAGTCAAAGTTATTGTAAACCGGTAGTAACTTTACAACAACCTATTAGGAGTTTTTGGGGGGAACACGAAAAGTCCACGTTAGTCACTTATTTTCACCTTCACTACACTTGTGCACTCACACGTAACTAAATTGAATAATTCACTACCAAAATTATACAATTTAATTCGCTATTTCACGAAATTTCATGAAAATGAAAATTCGTGCGACATGTTCCAATGCGATCCCGCCAAAAACTCGATTTTTAAGTTCATTAAAATCATGTTTAAAAAGTTTTTATTCTAATTTTATTCATAATCTTTTCCAGAATATGAGTTACCAGCCAGCGAAGACCGAGTCAAAGTGTCGATTACTTTGACAGGACCATTTGCGCAGGTGGTGACCAATGATAGCGTCAATATACTGCAGCTGTGGCTTCATCGAGAAGTCACTGATGACCAGTTAGCGGAATTTCAACAGGTGAGATAGACTTCAGTCTGTTACCATGTTCATCATCATCATCCGCGTGCAGCAGTCCATTACTGGACATGGCCTCTATAAAAATAAATTAAAAAACTAAAATAATATATTATTGGCAAAATGCAGGTGGAAAATGTTAGTTTGTGTTCATAAAATAACAAAATAAATTTTAAAATTCAATTCAAAGATCTCAGTTTATTTAATCTGTTTTTGTTTGAACACCATGAAATAGTAGCCGCCATGTTATCACGTCATACGACGTGTCAATTGAACAACTTTGTATTTTTATTATTTTCGTAACCAAAGTAATTTTTATTTAAATAATATTTTGCATTCAGGAACAGCAAACCAACGAAAAGTAGATTAATAACTTTTTTTAATTGTAAACAATTATCATAAAAAATATCGGCGCATTTGTTAAAATAGAAAACTGACGTAATACTCACAGAGCAATATGGCGTCCACTGCGTCCAGCGGCGTTTTCGTCAAATTACGCGCGAAATTTGAAAATGTAAAATTTTAATGCATTTTTACGGCACTAATCCATTAAAGTGTGCTTGTTTTAAGTGTTTTATTAGCACTTTAGAATATAATTAGGACACTTTTCAAAATGGGTCTAATACCTACCCTATTGCACGCCATTTAGCTCGATTCTCGGCAACTCCCAGTCACACTGCGAAGATCGTCGCTCCATTTAGTCTATTACCACATTTATCACTGTATTTTGATAACAACCTTTGTAGGGGCTCGTGGCGGAGTTACAATCAGCCGCGTGGATCGATCGATCAGGTTAAACTACGGTTGCCGCGGTTGGTATGTGACTGGGTGACCGTCTTTACATGTCGAGACCCCTGCTTCGTAAGCAAAGTACGTTAAGCCGTTGGTCCCGGCTGTCATTCGTGGATCTGTGACAGTCGTTATGGGTCGTCAAAAGCTCGAATGTCTGGCAACCAGTCTTACCTAAGGGTATCGTATTGGGCTGATTCCTGGCCACCGTAGGCGCGGGCTTGTGGACGGCGAGTAATGGGTAGCTCGCTGTCCGGTAAGGACCAAGCCCGAGTCGACGGCGCGTTGTGTTCCACGCGCGCCTCAAAGAGATGTCAGCACAAACTGATGGGGCCCGCAAGGGCCGATGCCTGCCAGGGGTGCGGGTTGTTCGAAAGAGATACCGCCGCCCCTGGCACACAGGCAACTGAGGGAACACGGGTGGGTTTTAGTCAGTAAAAGTCTGACACGCCCTCCTGCTCCGCCCAGAGCGGGGAAGTTTTTTGATGATATCCCGCACTAAAAAAAAGGGGTTTCGTATTACCCAGTAACTGGGCTTTGGAGAACAGATAGGCAGTCGCTCCATGTAAAATACTGGTATTCAGCTGCATCAAAATAGTGAAGATAAGCCTAGGAAAATTGTTTTTGAAAACAATCTTCCATTAGCTTTTGGTCTTCATGATCAATTTTCTGATTCCCAACTATGTTTTTATCATTTAGTCTGGGTCTGCTGATGACCTTGATTACGCCGGTAAAGTTTTTTTTTTTACTTTTAATAATAGTCTTTTTCCAACAAAAAAAAAACCCAAATGACTTCCGAAAAGAACTAGACGCGGCGGCCAAAAGCACTTAAGTCAATTTTTGCTCAAAATTATAAAAAGTCACAGCACCCATGTTTTTGTATTATCCGTCGACTGGAATAAGCACGTAAGTCACGCGTCACTTCATTGAGTCGCAATAGTTGACTGTACCATAATACTTAAGTCGTATCAATAAACCAAGCGGCAACATAAACAACTTAAGTTGACTTAAGTTTTTTTCCCGGCATGGCAACTGTTAAGCCAACTGACTTAAGTAACATGGTAACTGTAGGTTAAGTGTGGGAAAGTACTTGAAATTTTTTCAAGTACCTTCCCTCACTTTACCCTCTTTTTTGAAGTGATTGATAAAAAGTTGACGAACGTTGTGGGTAAAGTAAAATTAAATACGTATTTCTTAATTAGTGTTACGGTGTGACGGTCGTAGTGGTGTTGTGCATTAACTGTATTAATAATGAATTCAAGAGCCAGGAAGTTAGTAAATCTCGTCATAAATAATGAGAATAAAGGTAAGTTTTGAATGTTTTCCTGGCATTTTTATGCAATATGCAAAATAAATGTATGGTTTTTGTTGACATGATTACAACACAATCAACAAAAAATTGTCATTTCACTTTTTTTTTACAGGCGATGAAGACCCATCCTCTAATCCGCAACCAAGTACATCTGGAACTCAAAAACAAATTACTCATGATGAAATCGCTATTGACTATTCTAGTGACGATTCTGTTGCTGATCCTACCTACTCTCCAGACAGTCCTAGTTTGCTTACACAACACGAAGATGAGATGGAAACCACTGTTTACGATGCATCAGTAGATGTACAGATAGCACCACAAAATGCAATACCTGAAAGTATTGAAGATACGTCATTACTACAACAAAACAATTCCGTGCCCTGTAGAAGAAGAAAGCAAGATAATAAAATAAAAAGAAATTTAGGCCAATCCTATTTGACAGCTAGTGGGAAAACTATCGTTAAACGTCAAATGAAGGAATTACCTAATTGTCGAAATAAGTACCGTCAAAAAATAAGTGATGAGCAACGAGCTGTAATTCATAAAGACGTTTGGAATCTTGGGTCTTATGATTTAAGGGCAGCGTTCGTTTCATCTTTGATTACCATTCAAGAGAAAAAAACTGAGCGTCGTCGGGTCGAAGATCCTAGTTTACAAAAAAATAGACAGTGGACTTATAAGTATCATTTTAACGTCAACAGTGAAAAAATATCCGTGTGTCAAGGTTGCTTTCTAAAAACCCTAACGATAAGTGATAATTTTGTAAAACTAATCGGTTTGAAGAAACGTGGCAGCTCGAGTGGAATTATACAAACAGACAAACGTGGAAAGAATACACCAGCAAACAAACATTCCGAACAAAAAATTCAAGAGGTGATTAATCACATCAATTCGTTTCCGCTATATGAAAGTCATTACACTAGACGTAGAAGCACCCGCAAATATTTACCGTCGCATTTGACAATTTCAAAAATGCATTCTCTTTACTCAGAATCACATCAAAATCCTGTAAGTGATAAGATATACCGCAAAGAATTTCATAAATTAAATTTAAGTTTCAAAAAACCAAAAGTGGACACTTGTCACACATGCAACCTCTTTAAAATGAAATCAAACATTGCTACAGATGAAATCACAAAATTAGCCCTTGAAGAAGAACGCGACTCTCATCTACTAGCAGCTGATATGGCGTACAACGAGAAGCAGTGTGATAAAAATATCGCAGTTACAAATAAAAAAATCAAATGTCTGACTTTTGACTTACAGCAATGCTTGCCAACCCCAGCTTTACAATCATCTGTAGCCTTTTATAAAAGACAACTTTGGACTTTCAATCTTACAATACATGACAACGCAACAGGAATGTCAACGCACCACATGTGGCATGAGGGTATTTCGGGTCGAGGTGCTAATCAAATAGCCTCCTGTTTGTTTGTATATTTACGAGTACTACCAGAAAATATCTCAGAAGTGATTTTGTACTCTGATACTTGCGGAGGACAAAATAAGAACACTCACGTGGCTGCAATGTTTACGTACTTGTTGACTGTAAAACCCTCAATCAAGATAATACATCACAAGTTTATGATACCTGGTCATACACATATGGAGGTTGACTTAGACCATGCAATTATTGAAAAAAAAAAGAAAAAAACCGAAATACAAATTTATCACCCACACGATTGGATGCAGTTGGTAAGATCGAGTAGCAAAAAATTTACCCTTAGAGAAGTGCGACAAAATGACTTCTTTGACTTCGCTAGTTTATTGAAAGGTCCCTTAGTGGCCCGAAAAAAAGACGACAACGGAAATATTTTCAAGTGGCATGAAGTGAAGTGGCTGAGTTATGACTCTGAGTACGGCGTCATAAAATACAAAACATCTCTGTCTAAAGATTAATCATTTAAAACTATTAATTTCAAACGGAACACGCGACGTCATAAAGAATTTAATTTGATGCAGATTACTGACAAGCCAGTACCAATAAGTGTTGAAAAAAAACATGATA
Organism: Polymixis flavicincta; assembly: GCA_949987655.1. Taxonomy (NCBI): domain Eukaryota; kingdom Metazoa; phylum Arthropoda; class Insecta; order Lepidoptera; family Noctuidae; genus Polymixis; species Polymixis flavicincta. Next base: position 5,825,976 of record OX465199.1, read on the forward strand.
TAATATCACTTTTATCTTTAATACCTGAATGTTTCCATATTTTTTACCAGAATTTAGTAACCACTGACGACACCAAGGATGTTGATCCAGATATATCAGATTCAGAAGACAGTGACTTTTAGTTTTTGACTTTATTGCATGCATTGCATCATATTATAACATTTTTAATTAATAAGCATAATTATAATTCAAAATTATTCATAGTTTGTTTTAATATTATATAATAAATTAAATAAGCCAAGTAATTATAGTATGGTAATAAACACTTAAGTCGCAATTTTTTGACGTTCAAAGAAACTGAAGTCAGATATTTTAGTAAATAATAATTATAGCCTAAATATCCATAATCTTATATGTAACTAGTTCATAATTGTGTAATAATAAATAATAAAAACAAAAACCCTAGTACATTTTTTTCATACCAATCAAATAAAACCTTCTCCTGCAAAATTTTTGCATGCAAAAAGATTTGACTTAAGTGCTTAAGGCTTCCGCGTCTAGATTCTAGGTAAAACTTGAAAAATAACTATATTCGGAAGTCGGTGGCAACTAAAACGCGGGTCTAAAGACACCGAGTTACGAAATCAAAGTAACTTTTGGTTGGTTTGTTTTTTTTTTTGCACAAAAAGGTTTTTGTGGTCAAATGGTATAACTTTTCTGTTCATTGCATCGTTGTATGAGCATATTGTCCATATCGTCGAAGTTAGCAAAAATCTTACCTAATTTAGGTACTGCAGTAGTACTTAATTACTGAGCACTCATAAATATTTACGATACAGAGATTATTGAGCATAAACTCGTAAATATAATGAAGTCTTTGTGTCCTTAATAGGCAGTTAATGAATGCAGATGTACGGTGTGATTGTCTAAATGTTTATGAGATGTACACTGTGATCAAATGACGTATCAGACCAACCTTGATTGTATTATTTATACATTTATATAATATAATATTTTTAGATATTATTATAATTTAATATTATAAAGCTGAAGAGTATGTTTGTTTGTTTGTTTGAACGCGCTAATCTCAGGAACTACTGGTTCGAATTGAAATATTATTTTAGTGTTGGATAGCCCATTTATCGAGGAAGGCTATAGGCTATATAACATCACGCTAATACCATTAGTAGGCGACCAAAGAGTAAAAAGTCACGAATACGAAGTAACTCGTACGGGCAGGCGATTCGAAGAGACGGGGTTTTTTTGTCATTTATTCAAACAAGGCTGAGAGTCAGCACTTTTCGAACGTCAAAATACATAGGACAGTCCCGCAAAAACGCCCACCCTTCGACACTTCCTAGTGCTTTAGCTGGGAAGAAGAAGTGGCGCAACAAACTCCCCAGCAGCACAGCTGTCTGATAAGTTGGAAGGACTTAATTCTATACAATAATAGGTAAGAATAATTTTTAAACAAATTTATATACCATGTGTTATATAAATAAATATTATTTCTATTACTACTGTACATAAGTACAAAATGTACTGAAGAAGAAGAGAAAAAAAATTGAGTGTCAGTTCATGAGTGACATGTACTATCAAGATTCACTAATGCAGTCGCATACTAAGGGCTATATTGCTATGAAGTGGCGGTCCAGGCCGTACCTACAGCTGTGTGTATAAGTGATGTATTAACACAAAACTCACCGCTCTACTCACACACTGGCGTTACTCTTTGTATTTTATACATACCGTCGGCGACGACAGACATGACCTTGGTCGGTTCATACCATTGCTAAAATTTACTTTTATAATTTGAGTTCCGGTAGCGTGCAGCGTATCGTCTTGGATTAAGAAACTCATAGGTCTGGGTTCAAATCTCGCGATGAAGCTTTAATTTTTCTTTTCAACAATCATCTTCATCTGTTCTTTTATTATTCGATTTATTAATATACCAGAATAATAATGTAACAAATTTGTTTTATTACTCGTATTGTTATTTAAATAAAGGTTTAACAATAATAAATGATTATAAAATGTTTATTCGTTATAACTTCATGAAGAATGTATAAAAATAACTAATAATAACTTCTTGTTAAAACAGTTTATTTTCTCATAAAGAACAATTTATTGAAGTAAATAAGCTAGTTGGTGAACTATGATAATCAGGCTATTGTATCTTAGTAATATAATAATATTGTGCTGATTACTACTGTGTGTCGGTACTCTAAATAAATCACAATATTCTACAAAAATCTACCCACGTAAAAGTAACAAATGCAGACAAGTTGTCACAATACAATTAAATGACTCAGTAGTACTACTTTTATTCTACTGCGAGTGAGTTCGTTTTAACTCAAACCTCAAAGTTAACAAATCGTATTTAATAGGACTTAAAGAGGTTATAGCTTAAGTGTTCATTTTCATTCCGAAAAGAAGATTGAAACTAAACCTCAAAATAATCCAGATTACGGATAAGACAAAATATTATTTGAATGTTACTAAAATAAATAAATATTTGTAATTTATAACTTAATGTTAATGTTTTTTCCGTTAACTATGTTTTTTAAGCTGATTCTCGAGCTGGTTTTCCATGATGCCTTGTTTGCCATGAACCTTCTGCGTGGAGTGCACGGCGCACGGTTCGTAAAGATGTGTCGAATAATTCGGCAAAATGTCTTGTCGTTTTGAAACCACTTGTTTCATATTCGCTGAACGTGTGCCTGTTATAGGAGCTGGGGTCTTCCACTTTGCTTTCCACGGGCAAGGCTACCGCCTTCCTCATATCTTTTCACCCACCGACTCACAGTATTTCACTAAAACAAAAAAGGGGTACTGTTAGGCTACTAAGCAAAATACACACTTTATGTATTACCTACTATTTAGAAACAAAATTATTTAAAAGGGCAATTTCACATAGATATTAAGTTTATTGTTATTTTCATCGTTCTATAATCTAGGAAATAAATTTACATTGAAATTTTATATTTTTATTCTATTTAGACATTGTGATATTTATAAAACGTTTAAAAATAACTACAAGGATCAGCAGTTACACTTTAATTAAATAAATGTTTAATATTTATATTTAAATCATAATACTCACACTCAGTCCGGTTTCATCACATAGGTATTTGTGATATAGGTATTAAGTCCACTTTTATGCAGCGCAATAATATTCGCTTTCATTTCTATATTTAAATTTGCTTACATTTTAAAATGAATTAGAAGGACGCTAATAGATGAAACACACGTCACTAGCACACAATTATCAACCAACACCGTTCTATAAGTCGCGGTGAATGAGTCGTAAATCATTTAAATTTATTTAGGTTTCTGTGGGTATAATGATAAAGTTTTACGAGTTTAGTGAATAAGAAGAACAGAACAAGAAACTATACTCAAAAGTGATTTTTAAAACAATAAAAAGACTATCACACAGCGAGTGGGATTCGAAACCGCGACTCGCAGCGCTCAAACGCGATAATCAAGTGCGGTAACCGCTCAGCTATCATGCCATTTGCTTTAACGGTTGAATTTAGGAAATACATTCATTCGTAAACGTATGAGAGTGTGTGTGTATATAGTATTATAGCCTATAGAAATTGCTTATTATAAGAAGGTCGTAAGTTAAAGCGAAGTGTCAATCTATTGCTTTTTGAGATTGGGGCACCATTAGTGAGGGCTACTGTACTTCCATTTGAGTCAAGCCTGCATCCAGCAGAAGTCTGTCACAGGCTATGATAGTAGATCAGTTGCCTGTGTGCCAGGGGCGACGGTGTCTCTTTCGAATAACCCGCACACGGGTGCGGCAGGTATCGGCCCTTGCGGGTCCTACCTGTTGGTGCTGACATCTCTCTGAGGCGCGCGTGCAACACAACGCGCCGTCGACACCTCACTGCGACCTACTTTTTGGCCGCTACGTCATCGGCTTGAAGGCAAAAGCCCTGACCTGAGCCCTGAAAGTTCCTCTTCGCTTCACCGTGGCTGGGAGAACACGGCTACTGAGCCCCCGCAACGACAATTCGGGAACCCACTCGGGGGGGAAGACACGGGGTGGATCGGGGGAGCACGAAATTTGACGCGAATGAAGTCGCGAACAGAAGCTGTTATGGATATAATTATACAATGTGTGACAGAATAAACGCAAGACCTGAAAGTGGTTATAAGTTCCTAATCGATTTCAATAACTATTACTATGGGTTTTTTTTTCAAAAAATATTTGTTTTGCTATACCTACTGCTGATTGAGCCAAAGAAAATTGAATCTTATTTCAGGGCAATAAAGATTGAAATGGAAAGGATGCAGCTGAATACTAGTATTTTACAAGGATCTCTCTTATAAGTACGTCTTAAAAGGTAAAATCTGACTATCAGTCTTGGCTGCTTCGATCAATAATAGTACTTGGCTGTCAAATTTTACCAAGAGGTTATGATTTTCTGGCTTCTGACGACTCGTCACGACTATCAAAGATGTACAAGTAACAGTCGGGACCAATGGCTTTTCGTGCTTTCCGAATCTCGGAGGGGTCTTGGTATTTAAAGATGGTCACCAATCCACGGACCAACCGCGGCAAGCGTAGCTTAACCTGATATATCGACCAGTGCAGATTTTCTTGCGTTGCCACAAGCAATAATTTATCATTATCCATACATAATTTTTTCTTTTCATTTTTGTCTATTTCCTTTTTTTTTGTATTCCTGTTTAATTCTATCACATTTACATTAAATTGTTTTTTTAAATCTATAAGTTCGCTGTACCAGTATCTGTCTGTGTCCTAATAATTGTTTGATGCACCGGGCGACGTGATTACGTCAAAGCCGGCTGTCGCTGAAAACCAGCGCTGGGGCTCTGTCTTGCATAGGGTCGCAGCATAATGCTGAGCGATAGCTGTTTTGCGTGGATGTGACGCATGTTCCCCTCAACGTTTTCTTATTTTTGTATACTTACCTGTTTCTTTTTGCGTCATGTTTACCGCAAATAAACGTATTTTCTTTCTTTCTTCTTTCATTTTAAAGTAAGAAAGAAGAGAAAGAAAATACATTTCTTTATCATCATCTGCCTAGCCTTTTCCAACTATGTTGGGGTCGGCTTCCAGTCTAACCGGATGCAGCTGAATACCAGTATTTTACATGGAGCGACTGCCTATCTGACCTCCACAACCCAGTTACTGGGTAATACGATACCACTTGGTAAGACTGGTTGTCAGACTTTCGGGCTACTGACGACCCGTAACGACTGTCAAAGATCCACAAATGACAGCCGGGACCAACGGCTTAGCGTGCTTTCCGAGGCACGGAGGGGTCTTGGTATGTAAAGATGGTCACCCATCCACGGACCAACCGCGGCAAGCGTAGCTTAACCTGGCCGATCCGTGCAGCTATTGTTATTTAGCCACAAGCCCCTCTCAAAATACATTTATTTATATAAGAAGGAATAAACCGTGTGAACGACGGGATTTCCTTTGAAAAAATTACGAACTTCCATGCATACTTTGATCCTTTATTTACCCCCTTTAGGGGAAGCATTTTAAAAAAAACTTTCTCGGTATTCACCTGAGGAAATCTTGTGCAAAATTTCATGCTTCTTTTAGGCTTTACGTTGTTTGTAAGACGTCGTTTGTTTACGTCGTTGTTCAAGATTTTTCCTGATTCTATTATTTCAGAATTCAACAAAATGGAAGATCCACCTGCAACCGGAGAACCTATTAGACTTCTCGCCAAGTTCCACCGAGAGTAAGATGCTGATACTCCAGGACAACTCGCCGATACACACCAATGGGAAACACAGGAGGAATGTGACTAACGCCCTGGATCTCATAGAGGAGGAAATTACTAGATGGAACCAAATTGGAATTAATGGTAGGTACCTAATGAATTTTCCGTGTGGTGCCGGACGTCAAAGAATAGCACCATCCCATTTCTTCCCGTGGGTGTCGTAGAAGGCGACTGAGGGACTTACTAGAGAATGGGCAGCAGCGTTCTGTATGTATTTGACCACCATACTGCAATCGCCAACCCGCCTGCCAAGCGTGGCGATTATGGCAAATGCCCCCGTTTTAGGGGAGGCTTATGTCCAGCAGTGGACGTCTTTCGGCTGAAATGATGATAATATAAAATAATAATCGTACTTTGGTTGGAATAATCGGTGGGAGGTGGGAGTCTGTCTTACCAAGGGGTATCATGTTACCCAGTTACTGGGTTGTGGAGGTCAGATAGGCAGTCGCTCCATGTAAAAATACTGGTATTCAGCTGCATCCTGTTAGACTGGAAGCCGACCCCAACATAGTTGGGAAAAGGCTAGGAAGATGATGTTGGTTGGGATAAATGAGTTTATTACTATAACTTGTAGGTTTGCACAAACACTTTACACGTCAATCATATTTTTAAAACTAGATTAGATCGGCGTTATTTTAACTGACTACTCTAAAACGAAAGGCCGAAACATACTCAAGAGGTCTCAGTCTCTTTTAAAGTTCAGACATAATGTCTTTGTCAGAGCATGTGAAGATCATGTAGATTACTGCCTGACCTGAAAATACCATATTTTGAGGAAACCGCACAGATTGGTTGGACCAGTCCAATCAGTACACGCATTTTTCAGTAATCGCGCAGAGTTTAATGTAGGCATGATGCCGCTTTTAAATATTTTCATACAAAATGTACTGCGTATGCTGCGCCTGCGCCGCGCCTTCACCTTACGCTGTTTCTGTGTAATTCGCGACTAAGGAGCTCAACGATTCAACATACCGAAGAATACAATTGAGTGTGTTCTTTAAACGACGACAAATTTATTAGTTTAGTAGTATTCATAGTAATTTATTCGAATTCGGCTGATAATCAAGACTTTTCGAACGTCAAAATTACATAAGACAGTCCCCCAAAACGCCAGCCTGTTAACCACTTCCTAGTACTTTAGATGGGAAAATGAAGTGGCGTAACAAACTCCACAGATGAAAACTGATAAATCCGTGTTTGGAACCAACGCTGTGCAAGGCCATACAACTAACAATCGTAGTAATGCTGATTTCTGCTCTTATTTTCAGGTACAAGGATCACCCTGCGCATGAGCACTTCGAGCAACAGCACTGTCCCTCTAACAGTGAGCTACCAGATGAACCCCATCGATCCAGAAGATGGGATCATATACGCCACCATACTGCTCATCGCGATGTATACCCTCATCATCTTTGAAGTTTGTATCTTTTCCTTCTGCTTATCAATATGAATTATATGAGACGTTTGATATAAAATAACAGCAGGGATGGAAGGAAAGTTTTACATTGCACATTTAGAAGCGATAAGAATAATGCCGTCAGGATTTTGATAATATCTTGACTTAAAGGAGTGTTCTTGGAGTTTCTTGCTCGTTCATCTCCATAGAGATCAACTATCTGACTTACTGATCGACTCTTTGACAGTTTTCTTTATTTATCATCGAATACCTTCTCCCGCTCTGAGTGGAGCAGAGGGCGTGTCAGACTTTTACTGACTAAAACCCACCCGTGTTCGCTCAGTAGCCTGTGTGCCAGGGGCGGCGGTATCTCTTTCGAACAACCCGCACCCCGGGCAGGCATCGGCCCTTGCGGGCCCTATCATTTTGTGCTGACATCTCTTTGAGGCGCGCGTGGAACACAACGCGCCGTCGACTTGGGCTTGGTCCTTACCGGACAGCGAGCTACCCATTACTCGCCGTCCGCAAGCCCAACTCTTTGACAGTTCAAAAGTGTCTGTAAATGGTTCAATTGCAATTGGTTTCAAAGGATTTGAGTTTGACAGTTTGATAATAACAATCCACAATACCCTCAATCCCAGCTTTTTATCCCTCCAAAACTATATAGAAAACACCAAAATTTGGGGAATTCCCCCCAATGATAAAATAACGAAATCCGTTATTTCAGATAGTGAACCGTACAATAGCAGCTCTCCTGTCCTCAACCCTGGCAGTAGCTGTATTAGCCCTGGCTGGTGAGAGACCCACACTCCCGGAGCTGGTCTCCTGGCTGGATGTGGAAACTCTGCTGCTTCTGTTCAGCATGATGCTACTCGTCGCCATTTTGGCGGAGACTGGGCTGTTTGATTACCTCGCTGTCTTGGCTTTTGAAGTAAGTGTGGCGATATGAAATGAAATAGTTAATTCCGTTTTAGAGGTATGAGGAACAGGGTGTCAAGTTCACTCATCCACTATAGAAAAGGGAGGATCCTTCAACCAGACTGGTGTTCTGTCTAGAAGATAATTTTGTTTTTGGGAATGACATCTTGCAGGTCAACAAAGAAGGTTGTCGACTGCTTAACCGGACTTGCTAGTGGCTGTCTCAATAAATTAATGTTTCCAGCCAGAGATTAATAAACGGCACCCCGTCCTGGGTATGGACCTCGGCTTAGGACGTCGCTAAAAGAGGGCTGCAAGGGACAGGCTGGATCGGAATAATTATTATTTAGGGACGCATTTAAAGCTACAGGCTCAGTGGATGGTCTAGCAAAGGTCGTTGTATATTATACAGGCTATAAGGGTAAATACCGTTATCCATGAAACCAGTAGTTTGGTTTCGTTTATAGAACATAACATCAAAGAAAAATATTCACCCTTTAAAAAAAAGAAAATCTGCTACAAGCGACGCTTTCACGCTACGCGCGAGGGCAACAAACTTGAGTCTCAATACGGGAGGGGCGCGGGGAGCGGGGATCACGCCGCGTGGCCCGACTCCGACGCACGGGTCGCGACCCTGGTCAGTCAGCTGTCAGTCTCGCTAGCGAATGCACGTAATGCCGCGTCGTAGCGTCGCTCATTTCTCGCGCATATTTTTTTTTTTACTCGCTCTATTATTTTATATTTAAATCCCCACCCATGATTTAAGTGACAACGGTGTTTACGCTTACATCCTGTATGTATGACTAGCTTTTGCCCGCAGCTCCACGCGCGTGGATGTATGTAAATTATTTGTAGTGCATTACATTATTTCAAAAATAATACAATCCAAGTAATGTAATTTCCGGACAGCCGTATTACAAATAAATCAGTAAAACAATTTGATTTTTTCAGGTGACAGGCGGCAGAACATGGCCATTGATCAACGTCTTGTGTTTCTTCACGGCGATCTTCTCCACATTTCTGGACAATGTCACCACTGTCCTACTGATGACTCCAGTCACCATCAGGTAAGACTGAAGACCTAATAAAAAATAAGAAAAACATGGCTTAATTCAGTGGTTAACCCACATTTAGCTAGTGCTTTAAGAAGTTCCAAATGTTAGGAAGCTAAAAATTCAGACTCCGGGCTGCTTTTAAAAATGAATGTCCTCATAATACTTTATATAACTTGGGAAACACCGAGCTCAGAAAACAAGTTTACTCAGGTAGAATTTTTGTATCTTTATAAATCGATAGTATTCGTACGTAATCGATCGTAGTCGTAGTCACGTGATAAAAAGTCATCGTAAGGAGCGTTTTAGCGGTAAATTCAAAACTACGAAAAATACGTGTGAGTTAAATCGTGAAAATGGATATAAATCAATTAGTTTTTATTTTCTATTTCGTCCCAATCAAAAAATTATGTTTACTACTTATCATTCTAAAATTAATAATAAAGAATTAAATACAATAAAAATGAATAGCTGAAAGGCAAATCAAAATGTGCAATATTCCTCCATCTCGTTGTCTCTGACGCACTTTTTATATATCCGTCTCTATCGTACCCCATTGTACAGCGGCTTGCTCTTATCCAATATCAAGTAGTGCCACGTGACCTACAGTGACATAATTACGGGATCGCTGAATGAATTTTTCGTTCCCGATTATGACGTTTCGGTGCCGGTTTTTTTTTTTTTTTGTAGTTGTACAGACCTAAAAATAAGCGTTTTTGTTGTTTGAATGTTCTAGTTGAACTATATTTTTTGACAATAGTAGACACAATTGACATGACATTTACGAAGGGAAGTCGGTAGGAATCGTAGTCACTGTTCCATCCATATTTTCTTGCTACGAAATGAGAGTTCCAAGTGGTAATAAAACTCTTTTATCCAGACTATGCGAGGTGACCCAGCTGAACCCTGTACCAGTGCTGATGTCGATGGTGATCTTCAGCAACGTTGGGGGCGCCGCCACTCCCGTCGGGGACCCGCCCAATGTCATCATAGCCACGCACCCTTCGATCGTGAAAGCGGTAAGATTTACACTTAGCCAGCTGCTGGCCATGCCAACTTAGCCACGTACCGCGGACACTGCCAGACTGAGGTGGACCAATTTTCAACCTTTTACAAAATGGCATAAGGGTGAAAGTATTTAAGCCCAGTCTAGGCCACGCAACAATATTAAGATTAGGGTAAAATCAAAAAACTAAAATCAAAATCAAAAGTCATTTAATTAAACTATAGTATAGTTAAAATCTCGCTGCAGACTCGGTCATAAATCATTCGAGTGTTTCGCTCTCTTTCCCACTCACGGGCCTTATGGGCAGGCCACGCCCACACGTAGTCCTGTGCATTACTGCAGTCGATGAGTGATATCGATAGTTTTATATATTTATAAATGGGTGATAGAAATAAATACACATTTATTTTTATTTTATTACCAAATTCACTAAAAAAAAACATTAGTACTCATTAGTTACCCTGCATACTTAATGAATGCAGTATGTTTAAGTGATAATCTTAATGATTCTGTTATCGATAATGGCATTGAGCGCGCGCAACTAGCGCACATCCCTACTCCGATTATGATTTGTGACCAAGTCTGCAGCGAGATTTTAACTATACTACAGTCTACGAGTATGTTTATTCGCCCACGCTAAAACGTAAAGGATATACTGTACTGGTAGCTGTGATCGCTTATCTCGAGAAGCTATTAAAGGCCTCATCATACGTACTACGATAGCAAGGTTGTAGTACTTACATAACGTTAAGAGTAAGAAAAATCTGTGACAATGAGGTAATTTGCAATGTATTGCTGAGAATGGTCAGTCAAGTCAGGGAAATTGACAACGGCAGTGTAAAATCACCGGTGAGTGACTGGTGTTTTTTTTTTGCGTGGGAAGTCATCATAACTTCTCTCGCTATGGGTGGAGCAGGAGGGCGTGTCAGACTTTAACTGACTAAAACCCACCCGTGTTCCCTCAGCACTTTTTGAACGTCAAAAATTACAAAAGACAGACCCCCAAAACGCCCGCCCTTTAACACTTCCTAGTGCTAGATGGGAAGAAGAAGTGGCTTAACAAAGACAACCAAAGATTCACGTACCGTTCTTTGACTTTAATTTGATTGGTAAAGTAAGCGTTTCATGCTAATATGAAATGAAAATCGGACCAGCCATTTCGGAGATAAACCGGAACAAATAGACAGACAGACGAAAATATAGTAAAAACCTTTAATAAATTAAAAAATAGTAGTACACTTATCGGGAACAGGGTCCAAGGTTCCGGCGTGGTGGTGGCAGGGCCCGAAAGGAACCTCCTAACAATGCAAGCCGTGTCGAGGAGTACCGATTTCAGAATCAAGCCCTTGATCCAGCTGCGCAACGAGAGCCTCCTTAGGTGTTGGTCAAGGCTCTTGGCTATTTAGCCTATATATATATTTATTTCGTGTGGTGCCGGACGTAAAAGAATAGCACCATCCCATTTCTTCCCATTGGGTATCGTAGAAGGTGACTAAGGAACTTACTAGAGAATGGGCAGCAGCGTTCTCTATGCATTTTACCACCATACTGCGATCGCCAACCGCCTGCCAAGCGTGGCGATTATGGCAAAACCCCCTTTTGGGGAAGGCCTATGTCCAGCAGTGGACATCTTTCGGCTGAAATGATGATGATGATATTTTATCTTATTATTTTCCTTTCCTTGTTTCAGAACATAAACTTCACGACGTTCACTATGCATATGGGGGTCGGCATTCTTATAGTCGGCGTACAGACTTACTTCCAACTGAGATTTATGTTCAGAGATATCAATAAACTAAGGCATAGTGTGCCCCGAGATATTTTAGGTAAGATTTGAGTCTTATCATCTGCCTAGTGTTGTCCACACTATGATAGGGCTGGCTTCCAGTCTAACCGGATGCAACTGAATACCAGTGTTGTACATGGAGCGATCTGCCTATCTGACCTGCACAGTTCATTTACTGCATATATACCATGGTAAGACTGGTTGTCAGACTTTCGGGTTTCTGACGACCCGTAACGACTGTCAAAAATCCACGATAGAAATGAAATGTTTATTTATGTAAATAGATCGTTTACGAGAGGAGGGGGAGGGGCTTGTGGCTAAATAACAATAGCTGCACGGGTCGATCGGCCGGGTTAAGCTACGCTTGCCGCGGTTGGTCCGTGGATGGGTGACCATCTTTACATACCAAGACCCTTCCGTGCCTCGGAAAGCACGTTAAGCCGTTGGTCCCGGCTGTCATTTGTGGATCTTTGACAGTCGTTTCGGGTCGTCAGAAGCCCGAAAGTCTGACAACCAGTCTTATCAAGGGGTATCGTATTACCCAGTAAATGGGTTGTGGAGGACAGATAGGCAGTCGCTCTATGTAAAATACTGGTATTCAGCTGCATCCGGTTAGACTGGAAGCCGACCCCAACATAGTTGGGAAAAGGCTAGGCAGATGATGATGAGATCGTTTAAACACGTCAATATTTTGTTGGTCAATATTTAAAAAAACCAAAAAAGATGGCGATTTCCTAGCCGACAGATCTCTGTGAAGAAATGCCCCAACAAACACAGAGGTCATGATCTCTTATAAAGCCCAAACATTACATTATAAGACTACCTTCTGGCATGCAACTTCGTCTGCGTCAAAGGACATCGTTGGAAATGGCCCCAGGACCAACAACCATCTGACCTACTTAATAATTAGAAATATATTTTATTAGACTAATTGCGAATGTCTGTATGAAACGGACATTCTGCGTTCCATAGTGTTAAATTAAAAGAACGACTATTGACATCATATAAAATATGCCGCCATCTTTGGCCGCATTCCGAATTAGACAAATGGCGCTGCGAGTGCTCACATCGATATTTTGCGTTCCGAGTTAGATATCACGATTCTGAAAGCTAGGAACCGTCATTTTAGCTGGTAAGGATGTTAAGGATATTTGTATGTTTGGAGTGAATAAATAAATAAATAAATAAATAAAATATAAATTTTTGTCATCAAAACAGAACGTTCGTGATTATCTAAGTTAGCTAAAGATTCGATGCGACTCAAAACAAAACAGCACAACTGTAATTTTTGACAGCGCTCACGGTGGTATTAGTATAACGCATGGTCATCGTTATCGCAAGATGGCGCATGTCATGACGTCATCTATGACGATTCGCGAGACGTCGTTATCGCGCTCACTTTCTTCGGAACGGGCGTGAGCGCGCTCAAATCGATATTATAGTGACTCGGAACGTGGCCTTTTTGTAGATTAGACATGACAATTAGTGATGTCCACTCTTTCATTTCACACACATCGAGAGCGAGATTATTCATAATAATATCTTAATCCATAAATAATAATCTTTTTAAACAATTACTACACGTAATATTCCAAAAAGAAATAACATTCTGGGCACTAAATGGTATCGATTTTATTTAAAATAATCGATCTACTGTATTGGCATCCCTAATCATTGTCATATCTGTCAATCAACTCAACTGTCACAAGTGTCAAAGTGGTAATACAGTCAAGTCACACTCGCGCGAATTTCTTCGTGATTGCTTTGTGTACCTAGTGATTTCAATTTGCTTTTATTTTCGGAATATATTCGACGACCTTACTCCGATTGCTTTCACTAACGTGTTACAGGCATTTAGCATGTATTTCGAAGTATTGAAAGCATTGTTTCTTACTAAATATAACCTCAAAATCTTTATTTTCTTTTGAAATAAATCCTTTCTGCAAGTTGTCCGTCAGTAAACTTTGTCTTCATGGGCATATACTTGTAATTTAGAACACGCAAAGTAATTTTCTTCTGCTGTTGGTTCTGGGGCGAACGATGTATGGATGCAGAACAATCTCCTTTCTAGCTCCCCCGACCCACCCGTCGCTTCGAATCGCCTGGCCGTGCGAGTACTTCGTATTTGTGACCTTTTTTCTTTTTCTCTGCTCCTAAGGGCCCTAGCGTGATGTTATATAGCCTATAGCCTTCCTCGATAAATGGGCTATCTAACACTAAAATAATTTTTCAATTCGGACGAGTAGTTCCTGAGATCAGCGCGTTCAAGCAAACTAACTCTTCAGCTTTAGAACATTAGTATGGATTATAATGAGACCCGGGACGTTGGCTTAACATGCTTTCCGAGGGACGAGGGGTCTTATTATGTAAAGATGGTCACCCATCCACGGACCAATCGCAGCAAGCGTAGTTTAATCTGATCGATCGATACGTGCGTCTGTTTCAATTAGCCACGAGCAACAATAGGGTATTTTCCAATTTGATAAAAACTATTTTATTTTGAAGATTGGGACGTTATATCTATATAAATAAAAAGAGAGTCCTGACTGACTGACTCATCAACGCCCAGCCCAACCCCTTGTACCTAGAAAGCTGAAATTTGGACAGATGTTCCCTTTATAATGTAGACAAGGAATAAGGAAGGATTTTTCGAAATTCAACCCCTAAGGGAGTTAAATAGGGGATGTAAGTTGCGCGCGGGCAAAGCCGCTGGCAAAAGCTAGTTAAGCTAGCATAAAAATAAAAATAAATTTATTTATTTCCATTTTCTCCATTAAAAACGATTGAAACCAAATTTTTTTTTCGTTGTTTTGAATTTACCGCCAAAACGCTCCTTACGATGACTTTTTATCACGTGACATCGTGACGTCAGCTTTGTGTAAACAGCACCAGTACAAATACTTGGTTTGGCGCAATTTTAGAAGTATTTGTGCACGGAGGCACCGCACACCATTGATTTCACTTTGTATCCATTAAAAATCATGTTAATTATAAACACGACACTCACTTGCTTACATAAGCTACTTTAGTTAACACAAAGTTGACGTCACGTGATAAAAAGTCATCGTAAGGAGCGTTTTGGCCGTAAATTCAAAACAACGAAAAATAAATTTGGTTAAAATCGTTTTTAATTGAGAAAATGAAAATAAATCATTCTACTTTTATTTTTCTGTAACATATTTCGTCCCAATCTTCAAATTGGAATAGTTTTTAATAAATTGGAAAATACCCTATTGCAGAGCTGCGTCAGGAAATAGCGGTGTGGCGCCGTGCTGCGGCCTCGTTGTCCTCATACTCCAGAGATGAGGATATTGTGAGGAGAGCTCTCGAAAAGAAGGTACTCTTTACTATTTCGTATATTTTTCTTCATACTTATTAGAATACATTCTTAAATAATTTAATAAAAGTAGCACTAAAAGTACATTTGAATATACAGGGTTATTGGAAAAACACCAACAACCTCTTAAGAGGTCATTTTACTAATCATCAAAAAAAAATCAGCTGTACCATTTATGTTCGTATAACTCATCAAAATGTAGGCTAACAGGTGATTTTTTTTCGCTATTTCAAGTTTGGTCCCATAGTAAAAGTTGTTCATAATGATGTATACAATGACCTCATACTACCTCATACTTAACTATATTAAATGAACCAATCAGTGCTTTTTCTCGCGATTTCAGGTTGAGAAGCTGAACGTGGCCCTGATGCGCAGGGAGGCGGGGGGCGGGGCCTCTCGCTCTGACCCTATGTTCTGTTCTACTCTGGCGCAGATGAAACAAAAGGTATGTGCTTATCTTGTGTTAAATCCGTTCCCATTATGAAAATTAGTACGTAATTAGGTACGATTATGCTTCTCTTTTTTAATAGTGTAGTGTAGTTATGCGCACCGGAAGGCGTAGCGTTGGAAGGCCTCCCACAAGGTGGACCGATGACCTGGTGAAGGCCAACAGGCATCCATTGGATGCTATGCTATGCGATGCGATGTGGCGATGCTTGAGGCCTGTACCCAGCAGAGGGCTGCTTTTGGCCGAAAAGATGATACTAATAATAGTTTAGCTAAGATTATTTTTTTTTTTTAAATGTCGAAGTTAAGCAGTGGTGGCCCAGTGGTTATCGGCCCCGACGTACTACATGTAGGTCGTGGGTTAGAACCTGCGCAGGCAATTTACTTTGTGTATTTAATTTCATCACCACTGCTCTCAAAACGGTGAAGGAAAACATCGTGAGGAAACCGGCATGTACTAGAACTCCTCCTCCTTTTTTTTAATAATATTTTATTTTTTAGTTTTCGTAGTTGTCTGCCATACACACTTAATGTAATTAATGAATAATCATGTAGTTTATGTTTTAGCGTTGACTACTTAGTTGCTTTTTTTTATTTTAGCATTTTTCATTCCAAATTACATGTGAACATACAAGTTGCATTAATTTTTGCAAGCTATTTATGAAACCCTTTATTTTGATAACCCATTCAAAAAGTTTTAAGAAAAAAACTTTGTTTTTCGAAAACACAATGTAGCGCCAAAAATCGGGCATCTTTCATTTTTTTCATTTTTGGTATACCAAGTGTCACTCTCACAATTAAGACGAATCTAATGGCACCTCTCAAGCTGAAATCGATCAAGCCGTTTAAGCTACAGAGCGTGCCAAAGAAATATACAAACATACACTCGGAAAACATAACCCTCCTGGCGCAGTCGGGTAAAAATAGTTGCACTCCGGGAGTGCCGACGGAAGTGAAAACTTGAACAACTACGTGTGTATTTTTTTATTATAACGCTATTATTAGCTCGGGTTTTATGTATGTAGGTATGTAACGGAATCTTTGAGCCTAATTTTCACTGGTTTCTAGACGTCTGATCAACTTGAAACTTTGCACACGTCTTAAGGGCCGATGACAATGCAATAACCCGATAAAAAATTTCAAAATTTCAAAAAAAAACATTAATTAAAAAAAAAAAAAAAAAAAACCCGATAAAAATTTGATCGAACTAAAAAATGGAAAATAAATGATAGTTTAAAAAAAACAAAAAAAACACGCTTTTATTGCTGACCGAACTAAAAAGTAGAAAATAATTTTTAATTACAAAGAGTTTATGTTACAGTAGTAGGAAGTCAATAATTCAATTCAGAGTTTTTACTCGTACGTAACGTAGCGTGGGGTGCATTTTCCTATATTTTCATGACTCTCCTCTCATAGATGGTTGCCAATAGAATAGTTGTAATAATTAAAATATCAAGCACCCCACGCTTTTTACTCTGAATTGAATTATTGACTTCCTACTACTGTAACATAAACTCTTTGTAATTAAAAATTATTTTCTACTTTTTAGTTCGGTCAGCAATAAAAGCGTGT
Organism: Polymixis flavicincta; assembly: GCA_949987655.1. NCBI lineage: Eukaryota > Metazoa > Arthropoda > Insecta > Lepidoptera > Noctuidae > Polymixis > Polymixis flavicincta. Next base: position 5,843,204 of record OX465199.1, read on the forward strand.
TTTTTTAGTTTTTTTAAACTATTATTTTTTATCGTCAATACAGGATTTCACATTGGGTCCTTAGGTCCTGATTGCTTCCTGTAAAAAAATTATAAACGAGCGAACGACTTCAGCCATTAAAGGTAACAGCATAGATTTTTTCGATAAAAATACAAAGGGAAAGAAAGGGATAAAAGAATTAGAATTTGGTAATGAAAGAAAGGGACTTTTCTGATATATTAAAAGACATCAACGCGCGGCTCATCCGTTTGCTCGTTCCCCCATATATACACATAAACATACATATTGCTAATGGAAATCGTTCGGTGACGATGTCGCGAGTTCCATGATTTTTTTCACCCAAAAGTGCTCAACGCGCATAAAGAGGTTTTCGCTTCAAAAAACTGATCATGACGTCTGATTAAATAAATAAAATTAATCACTTAGATAGGTAATTAATATTTTCCTATTGTTTCATTTCAGTATCGTATCAGGGACAAGCAGTTGTTGGTGAAATCTACTATCTGCGTGTCATTTGTCATCATTGTATTCTTTCTGCATGCAATTCCTGAATTACGTAAGTATTTAGTCTTTCTAGCCTCTTCCCAACTATGTTGAGGTCGGCTTCTAGTGTAACCGTATGTAGCTTAATTTGCATGAGGCTACTGCCATCTTACCTCCACAACGCCTTAACGTTATCGGAACTGGGGTTTCGATGTGCCCCTTGGTAAGACTGCTGTCAGACTTCCGGGCTTCTTACTATCAGTAACGACTGTCGGTAGGTACCCTATAAAAAGGAGGAGAAAAAAAGACTGACTTAAAAAAAAAACACTGCGAAGTGAAAAATTTAAAGAAAGTTTTGTATTACATTATGTATCATGATCATCAGCCTACAACAGTCCACTGCTGGACATAGGCCTCTCCAATTGCACGCCATTCAGCTCGATTTGCCGCAACTCTCATCCAGTTGCTACCAGTAACCCTGCGAAGCTCGTCGCTCCACCTAGCCCATGACCTAGCCTGAGGGCGTCCTACCTTACGTTTGCCGATTCGCGGTCTCCACTCAAGAACACGTCTACCCCAACGGTCATCGGTTCTACGGCTAATGTGGCCGGCCCATTGCCACTTCAGCTTGATAATTTTGTGAGCTAATACCTAGCTAAGCTAAAAAGTTTTTATTACATTATGTATACCTACTGTATACATGTCAGTTATGTGCGCTTTTTTTAATGCTTACAATTTAGGCTGCAATCTCGTCACAAGTATAATGACAAACTTTGCTCACTTGTATCAAAAGGATTTTTTTTAACTACTCCCACGTTCTATTTCAGAACGCCTGTCCTTAGGCTGGACAGCACTGCTAGGCGCATTACTGCTGCTACTCCTGGCAGAGAGAGATGACCTGGAACCCATCCTCGCGAGGGTGGAGTGGTCTACCTTGCTGTTCTTCGCAGCTTTGTTCGTTCTTATGGAGGTAAACTCTTCTGTCTTTTTCCTTTAAGGGGAAACTAGTAGCGGGCTCGAACCACTAGTGTGCGTGGCTAAAAAGCACGCTGTCTCACCAGGCATCGTGTCCGACAGAGAGAGCATCAGTGATGAGCAATTAGACGCTAGTCTACATATACAACATTATTGAGTGAGATGCAGGATAATTCATACTAAAACAGGCGCGTAAAAAATGAAGCAAATCCTTCGGAAGATCGAGTTTTACGAAAAAACCACTCCATAATTCAATTGCCAATATTTAAAGCTTATTGAACTTTTCTATCTTTAAGCTTTTTCGGTCCCGACTTTGTTTTGGAGATTTTACACTTCTTTTATTACTTAAACACGCCCAAATTTCTGGTTAAACTAGAAAGAAAAACGAATCTTTGTTGGCTCATAACTTTTTATTGGCTTTTTATTTAAGTGTTCTGTTTCCGCACAGACAATATTAATAATGAGTATGGACTCGTTTCACCTCAATGACAAAGTACATTATTCGGTTTAAAGAATTTATTCTCATAAAGAACACAAACAGTTCACTTCAAATATGAGATATACAAATAAGTCATGCAGTTTAAAGGTACATACTGAATCCGTGGTCGACAAAAGGAAAACAGTACTAATAAGGTAAAATAGGACTTAAATTCTATACAAAAGGTGATTACAAAAGGTGTTTTCTTTTTTTTTTCTTTACTGGCTGGTAGAGGTTTTTTGAACATACATTTTTAACATGTGTTTAAAAATATTTAGATTTTTTGCATTGACAATCGAATCTGGCAATTTGTTGTACAGAACCGCCCCTTCGTATAATAGTACATTATGGTACAAGTGTATAAGGTTGGTGATTACCGCTGAGGCGCCATTGAGACCCGAGCCGCCAGGCGAGGGTCTTAAGAGAGCCGAGGACGGTAATCATCAATAGACACGTGTATCATACGACGTTTTTCAACACAATTGTGAAGAAAATAATACTAAAAAATCATTTTGTCCTTGGAGTTTTTAGGTAGTAAAATTTCCATATCGTTAAGGGTTTCACATCTTATATCGGGCGGTGTTACAACATACATAATTGTCTTCATAACTAGTACTTGTAGTCATTTTAATGAATAAATAACTATAATTTCAACAATGAAAACGAGTTGAGTATTTTTTTTGCCAATGGCGGGAAAAAGTAATCAGTTTTCCAATGCGCGCGGCCTTATACTAAGGCCGCATTCCGAATTAGAAAAATAACGCTGTGAGTGCTCACTTCGATATTTTGCGTTCCGAGTTAGATATCACGATTCTGACAGCTAAGAACCGTCATTTTTGTCATCAATACGGAACGCTCGTGATCGCGATAAAAGTGTTCACTCAACGTTAAAACATATATTCACCATATTAAACTTGTATACACCACACATTTTTTTCTTCTTAGATAGTAGCACTATTTCAAATAAATCTAAATTAACTAAAGATTCGACGTGACTTAAAACAAAACAGCACAACTGTCATTTTTGACAAAATGGCGCATGTCATGACGTCATCTATGACGATTCGCGGGACGTCGTGTGTGAGCGCGGTCAAATCGATATTATTGTAACTCGGAACGTGGCCTAAAAGAATGACGTTTCTTTTTTTTGCTTTTCGCGGATAGGGCTTTAGCCACGTACAAAATGGGGAATTCAAAGTTTTCTTTATTACAGAAAAAACCAAAAGTTATATTTGAGTGAAAGTTTTATTTATTAAAACCGTACAAGTTGAAATTATCTATTTAATTACGAAGTTGCATGAAATGAGCAAGCAATAGGTATATTAATTTATTTGTACTATTGAGCACGACCTTTTTTGTATCGAAACTTTTTAAGAACAGAGCATATCAACCAAAAAAAAAAGCTATAACTCACTAGTGAATAATAGTAATGAAAAAGTCACAGTTTGATAATAGGTGTCATTATGTCCCTAATTGCGGTGAAATTAGAGCCATTTTATGAGCAAGTGTGTTGAAAAATATTTATTATTACATACCATAACATAATTCCTTGTTTCCCCGAAGGGAAGGGCAGAGGTGTAATATTGAGGAAACCATCATCTACACAGTTTAATGACTATTATTGCTTGCAGCGCTCAGTCGGTATAGTAACGCTTGCTAACGGATGTGGTAATTGTGTGCACGGGATTTTGTTTTCAAGTTGGTCAGATGTAAGATTCCGTACCTACCTATAGTACACTGACATTTCGCCAGTTTTTCCATGTTTGAGTCCCATGTAATACGGGGCGAGCCTTTCCTAACTGAATCCGAGCTACTCTGATCGAATGCACGACCTGGAAATCGAACCCAATATTTTCTATAGGCGACTCGCATGAAATTAAAAAAAGATTATTATTAAGAAAATATTATATTATTTAACAGTCTTTTAGCCCGATTCGGGCGAGTAAATTGGTGCGAATTGAATTACTGAGCCCATTTGAAGGGCAGCAAGTTTTTAGAAGTTCAGTTATATTTTGCATAAAAATCATAATATCAAAGTATGTTCTTACATTCCAGGCGTTATCTAAACTAGGCTTAATATCCTGGATTGGCAATATGACAGAGACGCTGATACTACAAGTAGGACAAGAGTCGCGCTTAGCAGTCGCAATCATGCTTATTTTGTGGGTAAGTAGAAATTCAAGAAAAATATAAGTAACTAGCAGCGCTCCGCGATTTCACCCGCGTATTTCCCGTTCCCGTTGGAATACGGGGATAAAATATAGCCTATGTCACTCGGGGATAGTGTAGCTTCCCAATAGTGAAAGATTTTTTCAAATCGGTTCAGTAGTTTCGGAGCCTATTCAATGCAAACAAACAAATCTTTCCTCTTTATAATATTAGCATAGATGATACGTAAATGATTTTATTTCTGCAAGAAGATTTAAACGGGAGTTTGTGGTTAATGTGACCATGTTTACATACCAAGACCCCTCCGTGCCTCGGAAAGCACTTTAAGCCGTTGGTCTCGGCTGTCATTTGTGGATCTTTGACAGTCGTTACGGGTCGTCAGAAGCCCGAAATTCTGACAACCAGTCTTACCAAGGGGTATCGTTAGCGATGCGCGATGCCGAGAGGTTTTATTCGATTGTTTCGATTGTTCGAACATCTCGATGGTTCTCGATTGTTTCGACTTGAACTCGAGTCCGACTCGGTCTGTTATTGCGAGTGGCGCATGACGCGTTCATTCGAGTCGAGAGTTGTTCCTCGATGGTTTAGGGTTTCGCGAGTTGGTTTGTTGGCGTGATTGTTTGAATATTCGTGGCATTTTGATGAATTTATGTATGACCACGCATAAACTAGTTAAAAATAAAACCGTGCATCGTCATCGTAAGTAAAGGTAAACGTTCACAAATTACGCGCAGCTCACTCAAGTCGACTCTGGCACGCTCTCACCTCTAACTAACATGTGCCTCGGCTCGATGCATGCAATCGACTGACCTCGGGGACCGAGCGAGACTTGGTGACCGATTCGAACAATCGAAAACTAGCGGTCGATTCCACTGACACGAAACAATCGAAAAACATCTCGATTGTTTTGTAGAACGGCGAGTCTATGGTTGACTCGATGGTTTATTTTTATGACTTCGATTCTTTCGATTGTTAAAACATCTCGGAATCGCCCATCGCTAGGTATCGTATTACCCAGTAACTGGGATGTAGAGGTCAGATAGGCAGTCGCTCCATGTAAAATACTGGAAAACGACCCCAGCATAGTTGGGAAAAGCCTAGACAAGTACAAAATATTGTTGGTAAAAATAGCCGTCCTCGCGGAACTTTCATCCCCTATTTAACTCCCTTAGGGGTTCGAATTTCGAAAAATCCTTCCTTATTCCTTGTCTACATTATAAAGAGAACCTCTGTGCAAAATTTCAGCTTTCTAGGTACAAGGGTTTGGGCTGGGCGTTGATGAATCAGTCAGTCAGGACTTTTCTTTTTATTTAAATATATTAGATAGATAAATACTTACAAATTGATCTGCCATGGGATAAAAAAAACTTTCGTTGTTGTTTATAAAGTGCTCAAAATGTTATTGACATAAGATAACAGCATTTCTTTTTCTTGGATCGGCACTTTGATGTTTGTGGCTGTTATGCATCGTAACGCATAACATCGACCCGACCTGCTTTGCGCTGCGACCCGCCCTAAACTGTGCAAGTCTTTAAAATGTCACAACCTGCCTGCCAGGTATCGGGCATCGCGTCGGCCTTCGTGGACAACATCCCGCTGTCCACCATGATGGTGCGCGTGACGGCGGCGCTGGCGCACCCGGCGGGCCTGGCGCTGCCGCTGGCGCCGCTGGCCTGGGCGCTTAGCTTCGGGGCCTGCCTCGGAGGTACGTCATGCTCTGGACTTTCAACTCTTGGTGTTAAACCGAGGATTGAGAATCCAGTAAAGTGAATCTCAGCGTGTGCAAATAACACACTTCGATTTTCGACTCTCTGATTCGAATTTCGAAAATTCTGAATTGAAGAAAAAATCCCGCCACCATATTGTTGGTGCCCGTGTTGGTACCCGCCACCATGTACAGTCACCAAAAAAAAAATTAGGTCGTCGGATTTATTTGTCGTTTAAATAGAATTAAAAACCCAAGGATATTTTGGAACGAAACTTAATTTTACAAATGAACTGTTTATTTTCTATTAATTAAATAAAAAAATATTGAAAAACATCCATCGGTTTCTAACACTATGTCCGTTGACCCTGGTTACTCCTTACTATCTTTTGGTGGCCGTACATTGAATACTCCCCTCTCACTGAGAGGAGGCCTGTGTCCCAGCAGTGGGAACATTATAGGCTGATGATGATGATGATGACATTGAATACTAGATTTCCTTTTAACTAATTCAATTCCTGCTCATGGAAATAAGTCCTCGTCAATACAACTGGAGGATGCTGGGACTATATTGAAATTAAAAGTAGATAAAAACTTAATTGGCCATTTAAAAAAAAAATACGTTTAATGGATAATCACACGCATGTTTCTAAATTCATATCTTTATGCTTAGCACACAATTTTAATAAAACAGCCTAAATGCGAATTTCACCACAGTTCTGTTGGTGAAATTCGCCCATAATTAAGAAAAAATTACTTGAACTATAACAAAGAAACCAGTAACACGATTTACTGTGAAAAACGTACGTTTTGAAAGATTTACTGTGAAATGTCGCGTTCAGTTTCACTGGTGAAATTGGAACTAAGGTTAAAGCTAACTGTCACATTACTCTTAAAAAACATAGACTTTGACGTTTTATGACTTTAAAGTGACATTCAACATTAGGCTGGTTATGCAATAACGAGGATGACCATACTTGAATAAAAATTATAATCTTTTTTTTTTCAACTTCAGGTAACGGAACATTAATCGGCGCAAGTGCAAACGTGGTATGCGCAGGAGTGGCAGAGCAACATGGCTACCGGTTCACCTTCCTAGAATTCTTCAAGATCGGCTTCCCCATCATGATTGGAAACCTTATCGTCGCATCGCTTTACTTACTATTTTGTCATTGTTTCCTTGAGTTACATTGATTTTTAAAAATTAGAAAATGTCCAATAATAATGACATTCTTCTTCTCGAGGCGAAGGCAATGGTGAAAATATTTCATTATGTCAAATGAGTTTGGCCCGATTGGCATCACTAGCGTTTTGTAGGTCACACTATAATACGAGCTAAGCTAAAATTTTTGATAATGTGAAATATGAAATCAGTTAACATTATTTATTTGCATTAAATCAAAATGAAATTAGAACAGTTATTAGTGTAGCATAAAATTGATTAAATAGAAAAAAAGAAAAGAATTTACAAAAAATATTATCTTAAAATATTTTTGATATGATTGTTAACGGTTAATTATACGCATGTTTTTAATTTAAAATATTTGTGCTTACACAAATAATTAATAAATGAGCTTAAATAAAGAAAACCTTAACACTGGTGAAATTCGACCAATGAAACTAAAGCGCGTTCAAGATATCGATTCGAAACTCCAAATGCGGTCGAAATGGTTAAAAGTAACTCACACTAGGACCTCAACGCATCGACCGCGTTCGGCACCCCGATTGGTCCTTCAAAAATGCTGAGCCAATCGGAGCGCCGAACGCACTCAATGACTTAGATCGAGACGGTTCAAATTATCTCAAACTAGGACCTTCGGTCTGTTGCGAGTGCTATTCACCAAATCTTTCTGAAGAACCAATACTAGTAAGATCGGTATGAATATATCCTAGGCGTCCCCTCCGAGTTTTAAAGGATTAAAAAAATTGGTGATATGAAATGACTATCACTACTTAACATGAAACAAAGTTCCCCGCCGCGTGTGTCTGTTCGCGATAAACTCCAAAACTACTGAACTGATTTTCAAGCAGTTTTCACCAATAGACAGATTTCATGAAGAAGGTTTACGTGTATAATTTGTTAAGGTTTTGTGTAAATTGGTTACGCGGGCGAAGCCGCCGGCCGGCAAAAACTAGTTTTTTCACAAAAACTGGCTGGCGCAGCAATCAATAGAAAAATAGCTCATATTATGGTCAAATTAGCTAACGTCAAGAAAAAAATTGCTTAATTGCGAGTTTCGGTTGTATTTAATTTAATATCAGTTGTGATACGTTCAATTTATAAATGTTTTTTTTTTTTTTGTTGTGTAATATTCACTTCAGTCAGTTTTGACTGTCGTAAGTTTGTGCCAAAATACGTAAGATCACATCATGTCCAGGGTATTATTAGCCTTTTTATTTAGTCTGTTTTTTTAATAATAAAAAATATTAAAAATAAAAGTAATTTTCCACCCTTCAGCAAAGTTTCAAAATAGTAATAAGAACAACTCATTTTTTGTAAAATTTTCTCTAAGAAACTTACCAAAACTCACTTTAAATACAATAAGTTGCAAGCAAGTATTTTCCAACAATATCAATAGGGTATTTTCCAATTTGATAAAAACTATTTTAATTTGAAGATTAGGACGATATATTTAACAGAAAAATAAAAATAAAATGATTTATAACCATTTTCTCCATTAAAAACGATTAAAATCAAATTTATTTTTCTTTGTTTTGAATTTACCGCCAAAACGCTCCTTACGATGACTTTTTATCACGTGACATCGTGACGTCAGCTTTGTGTAAACAGCACCAGTACAAATACTTAGTTTGCCGCAGTTTTAGAAGTATTTGTGCACAGAGGCACCGCATACCAGTGATTTCACTTTCTTTCCATAAAAATCTTGTTAATTATAAACACGACAGTCACTTGTTTACTTACTAACTACTTTAGTTTACACAAAGTTGACGTCACGTGATAAAAAGTCATCGTTAGGAGCGTTTTGGCGGTAAATTCAAAACAACGAAAAATAAATTTGGTTTAAATCGTTTTTATTTGAGAAAAAATGGATATACGAGTAAATCATTTTACTTTTATTTTTCTGTTACATATTTCGTCCCAATCTTCAAATTAGAATAGTTTTTAATAAATTGGAAAATACCCTATTGAGAATGAAGATACATATTATTGGTATGGTTATCTCTTTCTAATCATAAAACTAGAACGAGACGGAAATAAATAAAAACGATTAAATATGTAACATAAGTACTCCAATTTTGGTTTAGACAGCGACGCCATCACACATCACAAAAATTGTGTAATAATTAGGATTTTTGTTTCATTTTCCATAAATGATATGTTCTAAAATAAAACTACTCAGTGGTATTATTATATTATATATTTATACTACTCCTAGTATAAAAATAAAGGGTACAAAAAATAAATTGTGATCACGAATAAGTATTATTGTGAATTATAATTTTAATTAATTGTAATAAAATGTAATTTAATAATGTTATTCATTGTTTTATTTTACATTTTACATCATCATTTCATTCGAAAGACGTCCACTGCTGGACATAGGCCTCCCCCAAGCACCGCCAGTTGGACCGGTACTGTGCTTGTCGCATCCAGCGGATTTTTGCGGCCTGCACCAGGTCATCAGTTAATCTGATGGGAGGCCTTCCAACGCTATAAGTCTTCCTGTACACGGTCGCCGCTGCAGAACCTTTCGGCCCCATTGGCCATCTGTTCTACAAGCAATGTGCCCTGTACACTGCTAGTCTGCCACATAAGTTTGGCTATTCTTCGGGCTATGTCGGTTACCTTGGTTCTCCTACGGATCTGTTCATTTTTGATTCGATCCTCTCCATTTTATTTATGAGTATCGTAAATCCCACTTCTAGACAGTTGTGGACTAGCAGGATAAGATTTCCGGGCCTGAAGAAGACGGACTGCTTCGTTGGTGTAGTGGTCGCAAGCATTACTGCTGAGCCCGAGGTCCTGGGTTCGATTCCCAGGTGAGGAAAAGTTTTTTTTTTCTCAGTAGCAGCCTAGAGATCTAGATTGGTGCCCGGTTGATATAGGCTTACCCCCATTTTATCATCATCATTAAAGCCGAAAGACGTCAACTGCTGGAGATAGGCCTCCCCCAGCCTCCTCCACTTTGACTGGTCTTGTGCTTCCTACATCCAGCGGATTCCCGCGGCCCCCTTTACTAACTCAACCCTTATATGCATGATTTTAACTTTTTTGGCAAATTAAATTTATTTATTATTGTTTAGCTCTATCATCATCATTTATCATTTCAGCCGAAAGACCATGGTCCCAGCCATGACAACTATATCATCGGCAAACCGAAGGTGAGTGATGTACTCGCCATTGATGTTGATGCCAGCCTCTTTCCAGTCCAGAACCTTGAAGACATCCTCCAGTGCAGCGGTGAACAGTTTCGGAGAGATAACGTCTCCCTGTAAAACACCTCACGCGAAGGATAGCTTTGAGGTTTTTCCTGGAGTTGGACTGTAAGTGGCGTTTTCGTAAAGACACTTCAACACCTTGATGTACCGATAGTCGATCTGGCACCGTTAGATAGACTGCAGTACAGCCCATGTCTCGATCGAATCAAAGGCTTTTCGTAGTCCACAAACCCTAAACAGAGAGGCAGGTTATACTCTTCGGTCTTCTGTATAACCTGCCGCAGCGTATGTTGGTCTACGGTGCTAAAAGCCTTTACGGAACCCGGCTTGTTCGGGAGGCTGAAAGTCGTCAAATCTGCGCGCTAGACGGTTCGTGATGACTTTGGAGAACAACTTGTAGACATGGCTCAGAAGTGAGATGGGCCTATAATTCTTAAGAAGGGCACTGTCACCCTTCTTAAAGAAAAGTACCACCACACCTCTGTTCCATGCCTGTGGCATTTTGCCCTCGAGTATCACGGAATCTTACAGCTTCTGAAGAGCCTAAAGAACGGGTTTCCCGCCAGCCTTTAGGAGTTTGGCCGTGATTCCGTCATTACCGCCTTGTTGTTTTTGAGCTGCTTCAGAGCCATCCTAATCTCGTACAAGCTAACGTCCGGGATGTTTCAGTATAGTGTCGGGTCAATCTAGCTCTTGGGTCGTTTGCCAGTTGCTTAACGGGGGTTCTTGCTGACGTGTATAACTATTTATTTATCCATTGTCTGTAGAAATTATTCCACATTGTGCCATTTTTAAATGCTGTTTTTTTTAAATCATTATTCTAATAATTTTGACCAAATAATTTATGTTCACATCTCGCATGGTCATTATTTTATTTCGCATGCAACCATATTTGTACGCCTCTCGGCATCACATAGCGACCTATGACATTAATTGTAGAACTGTATACACTACCTACGTTACACAAATAAACCTGATTTGATGATTTGGTTTGATTTTACGCTATAATATTGCGCTAAATACAAATTACGTTAGTTGGTACTCTTACATCTATGTAAAGCATAGAGTGGTTTTATAGTCTTCGATGTAAAGCGACTATGGTGTTTTGAACTTATAGCATGGTGCCTACAGCTATAGCCACATATCCCATCGGCTATAGCTGATTTTCGTATTACGCTACAATATTGATGACATTCGATAAGCCGCGCCTAATTACGTTAGTTGGCACTCTTACATCAATCCAAAGTATTTTAGCTTATAGCATGGTGCCTACAATTATAGCCACATAGCCGATAATAACTGATAGTCGTATCACGCTGTAATATTGATGACATTCGATAGGCCGCGCCGAATTACGTTAGTTGGCACTCTTACATCTATGTAAAGTGCCTACAGATATAACCAGTATTTTTCTTCCACATTTCTCTATTATTCGTCATCTCGATAGTCTAACCCTTTCTAACCTTATCATCATCCACACAGTCCATCCATCGTTTCTATGCTCTCCCTCTACTCATATAGCCATCGACATTCATACCCAAAACTTTCCTCACGACGTTTTCCTCATTCCTCTATATCACATGCCCATGGCAACCGATTTCCACACAACTTTTCAGCAGGCTTAGCATGACGTTTTCTATTTCTACGAAGAATAGACAGTGCTTTTTTAATACAAAGTGACATTTCGTTTCTCCATTTTTGACATCACACCGTAGATATCCTTCTACAATCTGTCATTTAGTCTTTCGTTTGTAACGATCTTTGTCTAGGTCCTTATAAACGTAAACTATTTATACCGTCGACAAATCGGTGCTCGTGCTAAGCCTGCAGTTACCAGTGCCACTTTCAGACTTCCTCTTATGTACACATTTCTTATTTTTAACCGACTTCAAAAAGAAGGAGGTTATATCCATTTGTGTAACACCACAAATCCCTCACAGCATTCTCATCTCAGCTGCATGCATAATATTGAAAAGGTAAAACGAGGATAATGTTCGTGTTTTCCCATAGCAACGATTAATCAAAACATGTGTATAACCATGATATTGTACAAATGTGAGCTATTTTCGTACATGACATTTCAGTGAACCGGCTGAATTTAAACTCGTCTATACAAATTAAAAAAATGAAGTGTCTGTTTGTAATGTCAAAATAACAGATGCATTTGAAAGTAAGTAAATTCGGTACCTACTTTTAATTATTTTTCTGTTTTTTCCGGCCAATCTCCGAAACAGCTGGACCGATTTTGACGGTACTTTCACTGGCAGATCGGTGATGTTATAAATGTTTTAAGAGTAACATAGGCTAGGCCTTTTTGTCCCGGTAGCACGATCACGCGGAATAATTTCTGACATGAATGCGGGTGAAGCCGCAAGCTAAGCTAGTTACCAATATTTCAGGAGCAAAAGGATATCATATAGAGCGACAGCCTATCTGATCTCCACAAATCGGTTCCTGTGTACAGACGGCAGCACGTTAAGCTAACCCAATCTGTCAAATTTCTTTAATTGATTTTCATCTTTATCACGTTAAACATACGGTTCATTTTAAATTGGGAAAATTTTACAGTTTGGAGTAGCTTGGTGTCGATTCGAAATCGATTTCTTACTGTAGAAAATGTAGAAATACGGGTAAGGATTTGAGACTACAGATAATTGGTCTAGATTAACATATGTAAATAATCATGCATACTTTGTAAGTCCCTCATGTATGTACTACGAAACCTTTATGAACCTAAATAAATTTATTATATTATTGATTTCATACAATAATGGTCCAGTCGTAGTAAATTATGTCATTGCTCATTAATTACAAAGAGCATCTAACTGAAACTTGCCAAGACATTGTAGACCCTTACAAGAAACCAATAAACGTTATATTTTTTAGTAATTGTCCACTAAAAAATTAAAAAATTATGGTCGCAGTAACTTAACAGGCACAACATATCAGGGACTGAATACCGATAAAATTTTGGTATCGGTATCAAAGTATCGATATTTATACTGATATTTGGGTACCTCTTTATCGATATTGATACCGATATTTCTATTCAGTATACTTATATCTATACTTTAACGAGCCTTTATCAGTATTGATACCGGTACTAAAATACCGATATATTAAGAATAAATACCTATACCCGTGGCCGCGTCATCTTTGCGATTTACGCCATCCATTCCCCGTCCCGTTTAATAATGGTCATACGTATGATTCTGATGTTTCAAGATGGCTGGTTTGTATTTTTTATAACGCTTTTATTAGCTCGGGTTGTATGTATCTATGTATGTAACGGAATCTTTGAGCATAATTTTCACTGGTTTCTAGACGTCTGATCAACTTGAAACTTTGCACACGTCTTAAGGGCCGATGACAATGCAATAACCCGATAATTTTTTTCCATTATCCTGATTAGGATCGTCAGGATTAATAAATCTCTTCGTGGATCCTAAGGCCCTCCAGATACTGTTTGATTCCGTCATACGCGAAGGCAAAACGCCACAGGCATGGAAAAGAGGTTTGGTGGTACTTTTCTTTAAAATAGCGTGACAATGCCGTTCTTATGAATTATATTCCCATCTAACTTCTGAGCCATGTCTACAAGCTGTTCTCCAGAGTCAACACGAACCGTCTAGCGCGCAGATTTGACGACTTCCAGCCTCTCGACCAAGCCGGGTTACGTAAAGGCTTTAGCACAGTAGACCACACACATACGCTGCGGCAGGTTATACAGAAGAAGAGTATAATCTGCCTCTCTGTTTAGCATTTGTGGACTACGAAAAAGTCTTTGATTAGATCGAGACATGGGCTATACTTCAGTCCCTCCAACGGTGCCAGATCGACTATCGGTACATCGAGGTGTTGAAGTGTCTGTACGAAAACGCCACTATGTCAGTCCGACTCCAGGACCAGACCTCGAAACCTATCCTTCTGCAGCGAGGTGTTAGACAGGGAGACGTTATCTCTCCGAAACTCTTAACCGCTGCACTGGAGGATGTCTTCAAGGCTCTGGACTGGAAAGGAGCTGGCATAAACATCAATGGCGAGTACATCACTCACCTTCGGTTTGCCAATGATATATACAGTTGTCATGGCTGAGACCATGGAGTACCTCAGTACAATGCTCAAAATCAAAAAATCAATCAAAATCAAAATATTTTTATTTCATATAAACCTGCATGGGCACTTATGAAACGTCAGAAGCTAGGTGCACGGTTCCAAAATGTTGTTTCCTATGAAGAAGAGCCGGCAAGAAACTCCACGGTTACTCTTTTAAAAATGATTGACTTTAACAATGTTTTCAGAGATAAAATGTATAAAATGTATGGGAGGACAGTGCAGGCCTGTCAATAAGTACCAGGTACTTAGACGAATACAGAAAAGAAAATCGTCTACAAATCTACAGCCTGTAAGGCCTACAACGTTCTCCCATTCACAATATGTAAAATAATCTACATAAACAAAATGAACATAATTAAACAGTGACATGATTAACATGACAATCACTAAAAAATAGTTGATATTAAAATGTATGTATAATGTCAAATAATGACGAGAATATTTCAGCATTGTAAAAATAAAAAGAATAAAAAAGAACATTGAGAGCAGTTATTAGACTTTCACATAGTTATGCTGTTAATGAGGTACCAGGGAAGCCACATGTGCAGAAGGAATTAATGCCAAACTTCCCTGTCTTCAATGTAGTCTTTTATCTTATAATATGCTTTTTTGATAAGGATACGTTTGATGTGCGTTTTAAACTTTCCATAGCTAAGTTCTATAACTGACTTTGGTAACTTGTTATAGAAGCGGATACTGTTTATTAGAAATGAATGCTCGATGACCTCAGTAGAGCTTCCGAAAGAGTGGGTCTTAAAATGAACATGGCCAAGACAAAGGTCATGTTCAATGCTCATGTAACACCCACTCTCGTAACGGTCGGAGGCGCTGCACTCGAAGTTGTGGACGTGTACGTTTACCTAGTACAAACTGTCCAGTTAGGTAGGTCCAAATTCGAGAAAGAGGTCAACCGTCAAATCCTACTCGGCTGGGCAGCGTTCGGGAAGTATCGCAATCTCTTCTCGTCCCACATACCGCAGTGTCTCAAAACGAAAGACTTTGACCAGTGCGTGTTTCCAGTGATGACATTTGAAACCGAAACGTGGTCGCTCACAATGGGCGTCATAAGAAGGCTTAAGGTCACCCAAAGGGCAATGGAGAGGGCTATGCTTGGAGTTACCCTGCATGATCGAAGCAGGAATGAAGAGATCCGCAGGAGAACCAACCTTGGTTCTCCTGCGGATCTCCAAGATGTCGGATGCGGATGTCGGGTACCTACCCGATATAGCCCGAAGAATTGCCAAACTTAAGTGGCAGTGGGCAGGGCACATTGCTCGCAGAACAGATGGCCGATGGAAAAGTTCTGGAGTGGCGACCCGGCCCTGGAAGACGTAAAGTTGGAAGGCCTCCTACAAGGTGGACCGATGACCTTGTGGGAGCCGCAGGAGTCCGTTGGATGCGGGAAGCACAGAATCGGTCGAAGTGGCGGAGCTTGGGGGAGGCCTATGTCCAATAGTGGACGTCTTTCGGTTGAAATTATGATGATGATGACTATTTAGGTAAACAAACTGTACGTAGGTACCCATCTATGGGTAAGGTAGGTAACTACAGTAGTCCATGTCAGTAGTACCTACTAAAAAGGTTGTTCAGAATTAAAACTATGTCACTGCGCTGTAGTGCATGTGCGAGGTAGAAAAAGTAACTAAATATCTTCAGAACACGTAAACAAAATACTTACGTACGTAAATAATGATAACGTTATTTCGATCACAATAAACAATTACATTCGTTTATGTGTCGACTTCAACGATCACAACAGTATCTCAGTTCCGCTCAGCCAGTCTAGTAGTATACCTACATAGAAATCACACACACGACGCTTTATCTGTTACCAAAACCTCAAGAATGTAATTAATTCTGTAAACAAACTCAATTTAAATCATTGTCGCACATTAGGCATTTCGATTTCAAATCGGTTTTCTTCATATTAAAATGCCTATATAAACATTATTTTGCTTTTTACGCCCCATCACATCAATCATAAAAACATTTACGTATGTGTGTAACCTATGTAATTTATCAGTGGTTCGAAATGTAAAAACACTAAGCACGGCTCACGAACCGCTTTTGATCAGAGGCTCGCCGTCGCCACTAACTGAATGCACTGTTGCCGTTCCGTTTCGAGCCAAGAACGCGCGCAGCTCTCCCGCGCCGATGCGCGGTGGCGCGATGTGCGAGCTCGCAACGCTGTGTAGCCTGATATCAGTACTGAGTATCGATAAAATTACCGATAATTTTATACCGATACTCAAAGAAGTGGTACAAAGTATCGATATGTATCCCTGTTATCGATTCCATTATTAGTATTTTCTTTAAAATATCGATATATTTTGCATATCGATATCGGTCCCTGCAACATAGTGACTATTATATAGGTAAATTATGCATAAATAAGTTTATTAATTTAGTAGTATTGTTTAAATAGGTTCTAACAATGGAATACGTTACATTGATTTTAATTTGTTTAATAATTAAGTGTGTGGCTGGAGACGAGACAGGTAAGCAATGCAAAATTTTTTTTAGTTGTTTTGTGTAGTAGTTGACGCGAATCGCTTTTACGTGGCAATGGCGGACATTGTCCTGCTAACTAATATCTCTCCGTAGGAATCCAAACAGTACCTATACCAACCTATACTACACTATGTGTGGTTTTTCATTAGTGGGACATGTTTAATGAAAATTCTGCATCGGGAAAATCAATTAACCCCTTTTTTAACACTTACGGGTAGATTTTGTTTTTAAATTTTAAATGGGACCAACTTCGAAATACACCCCGTCACAATAAAAAACACTATTGGTTGACTCAGTAAAAAGTTATTACTCTTTATCTAAAAATATACACATCGTCTTGAGAACCTCTTTCTTTATGTTTCGTCGGTTTAAAATCACCGCGATAAAAATGTGCCCCGAACCTTTTTTTTATTGGTAACGGGGCGCGATTCCTCATGAATGTCCTCCGCCCTGGGGTGGAAGGAGGGGTCTGCCAAACTTGTTGTACTGACTAAAACCACCCCGTGTTCCCGCGCACACTTACGCGCTTACTTACTTACAAATATAAAGAAGACAAATCCATAAAATGGTATTGTTGTTCCATTTGAATTTTAGATTTTATGGAACATGATAAAATACGCCATTTTTTTTATTATTCTAAAATTAAAATATTTCGGATCCGGCATTTTCACCCAAATGTCGGCTAAACTGGCTAGTCTGTCCGGCTTTTCGTTTTTAAGACCTAGCAACCCTCGTCGGTAGGTGAAAACTAAGAAAAGAGTCATGGATACCTGCCTACTGCCCTCGTTAACATATGCTTGCCAGACATGGAAATTTACCAAAAGAACAAAAACAAAAATAACATCATGTCAAAGAAGCATGGAAAGGAGTGTTATGAAGATATGAAAACTTCAAAAGATACCCCACTTTCGTATAAGACTCAAAACAAAAGTCATAGATGCCCTCAAACATTCGCAAAAGTTAAAATGGCGGTGGGCTGGGCATATTGCAAGACTCAAAGACGAACGCTGGACTTCAAGAGTAACGTCATGGCCAGGCCCGTCAGGCCAAAGAAAGAGAGGAAGGCCCTTAGCTCGCTGGGGCGATGACATCGCTAAAGTCGCTGGCACTTGCTGGATGCGAACAGCAGAAGATAGAGACCGCTGGTCATCTCTGGAGGAGGCCTTCACCTTCGATTAAGAGGGGTTCTTGCTATAATAAGACTTCGATGTAGTCGTTTAAATATTTATAAAAATTAAATTTGTTAATCAATTAAATAATTTGAATCTTAAATGATAGTAAATAAAATCATTAAATAAATTGTTAGTGTGTTAATTATAAGATAAGCATTGTTAAGCAAAATGAAAACAATTTTATATTATGAATTGAATTGTCTAATGATGATTGCATGCAGTATTTTTATTTTTGTAATTCAAACAGCAAGAAATAAAAGGCTATTTTTTTAACCCTCGTCGGGACGCTATTCTAAAATTATAAATGTCTATTTTCAGATAATCCTCATATAATATTCAGCAGTTTATCCTCAAGTAAGCAGCCAAACTCGATGAATTACACGGTCGTAGCAAACAAACCATTACAGTTACATTTTCAGAATATGTCTCGTGGATGGTAAGCAGTTTTTAGATAACTCGCGCCCTTTTCAACTTACGGCTTTTCCCCCCATAGTGGTAGGTTAGATACTTAAGTAGATATTCTTTTTGCCCGTTTACGTTCTTACATAGTCTACGCACCTGACCTTTTTGAACAGCATCCCCAATAAGGTCACACTATACCATGTCCTCTTAGGGCGTCCCCTCCCCGGCGTTTCCACTGACATCTGCCTTGTACATTTTTGCCTTTGCCACAAATACGAGTACCTTTTGTTAGCCGTCATTCAATCGCCAATAATAATATAACGGTTTTACATAAAAATAAAACCGATATTATGTGACGAGAGGGAAAACATACAGCATTGTTTATGAAGAAGCAGTGTATACTTACCTTTTAAAGCGCGGTCAATAGTACGGATACTTAGTTTACCTTTAGAATACTAGATGGCGTTACCATCGCCGACGTCATATTTACTCTGTGTCAGCTAGGACGCGGGAACCGCTGTCACTTTCAGAATTCATAGTCTTCACCAGGAAGAACTTCCTACAATGCTGTATGTTTTCCCTCTCGGCACATAATATCGGTTTTATTTTTATGTAAAACCGTTATATTGATATGCCTCCGGAAAACATACAGCATTGTTTATGAAGACGTGTTTGTTATCTGCTGGTGATATAATATAGGTATTTAAAACACAACGCTATGATGATTATCGAATGTTCATACTGAGAATTGAGTGCTTAGGATAATAATAGTATGGATATTTTGACACATAAGACACAATAATGTATTTTTATATTTTTCATGGAGAAATAAAATATCTGCACAGATAAAGGCAACCTTAATCACGATTTAGATGTTTTATGAAAAAATCAGTGACTAGGAATTGATTGGGGTTGAAATTGATTGAAAAGTGCTACCCACACTACAATTGCCTTTACAGTTTTATTTCGCGGGAGTAATTATAATAGAAGAAATTGAAAGATTTCCTGTTACTCCGTGACTGAATATGGTTTGATTAAATTATCTAAACAATTTAAGGAAGCTACTGTTGACGTTCAGCTTCCCGGAGATGCATGAATGCTACTATTTCTGAGAACCTTGCGTAATCAGGTTCCATTTCTAATACGTGAGGCAGCTTTTGTGTTACTCAACACAGTGAAAAGAAGATTAACGATCAAACTGTTAACTTCGGAAGTCTTTTAGTTTGTTGGTATACGAAACCTAACTAAAGTAACAAAACAATTATAACTATGATGTGAAAGTTTCCCTGTGGACCTTCGATTATTGTATTTCGGTTTTAGATGCAAATGCATGTACATACAACGTATTGACGCACACTAAACTCCCACAGCGTAATAACAATAAAACTTATATTGTGTGCCGTTCAGTATCCTTCAATCGATTAAATAGATACGATCACCGTCATCAAAGAAGCTGTCATTTGAGATTTTCAACAAAGATAGGCCGTGAACCCTACGACCTGATGCCAGAAGCAAAACTGTAAATAACAATGTTTCTTAAGGTGCATATGATGACATTAAATTTAGTATAGTTACAGATTAGAACTGTGGATCCCACGTGAACGATGGCCGTGCTTGTTGTGATTTGGCTACTCTTATTGCCTTAATGAGCAAATTGAGGATATTTTAGTTTTACTTGAGATTTGAAACATCTCAACAGAATCTCGAGGCCACTATGTAGCCACCACTACCAAGTAAATTCCCCATTGATACCGGCAATCTAGTGATACGTAGTTTTTAACTACCGCGATTTCTTGAATTGCATAGAAGTCCAATTCTGGAAGCCCTCACGACTGAAATACTTCTGCTATTGTTTGAGGTATAAGATGACATTACACGGGTTGTTTTCCTCGTGATGATCACCTGTCTCTATTCTGTTGTATCTGTTAGGGCTATTTTGAACTGGTCCGCGAGGTGTTTAAAATTCGAAGGTTAGGGCAAGTGACCGTCCGATCTGGTTCATCCCTCCTTTCGGATTTATGGAATCAGGGTTCGATTGTCCGATTCATTTTGATGCTATTATTGCACATAGCATCTTTTTGTTGCAGTGCCATTTTTAGTGAGTTGCCCCTGCACACGACATTAGATTCCCGCCTATAGCACCTCAAGCCCATTTCAAAGCGTCCGTCGCAAGGAAATTGCTATTTGTGCATAGGTAATGTGCGACTTGCGGCTCTGCGCCACCACATTACCTCTTGATACAAAATATGAAGCAGCAGCTGGTTTTCGACGCGGTTATGTCTTGAAGTGTCACATGAAGGTTTGCATTTTGCGACAGTGTAGCCTTCCTCAGGGAACAAAAAAGGTCGACAAAATTTACCTGACCCGACAGACTTTGCAGTTCCCGAAGGTTTATGTGACAACAATCAGTCTAATGTCCACTTTGTGTTGTGTCTTCTTAAATAGTATACGTTACATTAACCGCAATTTGCCAACGAATGCCAAGGTATTACAAATCTTGAGTTGAATCAGTTTGGCAGTTGATTTGCCAGCTCTGGTGTTCCAAGTGTCTCATGGCTTCCGCAGCCTGAAGACATAACTTGGATTGGTCTTGGTTGACCAGAAGGTAGTTGTCTAGGTGGACTAGAACCCAACGTCCCTTCGCACACAAGGTCTCCGCGACCCAGCATGTTACAGAGGAAAATAGGTGCAGCGCTGAAGCCAGTCCAAACGGTAAGCATGTCATCTCAGTTGATTTACCATCCCAGGTATTCCAAGTGCCTCACGGCTTCCGCAGCCTGAAGACATAACTTGGATTGGTCTTGGTTGACCCGAAGGTAGTTGTCTAGGTGGACTAGAACCCAACGTCCCTTCGCACACAAGGTCTCCGCGACCCAGCATGTTACAGAGGAAAATAGGTGCAGCGCTGAAGCCAGTCCAAACGGTAAGCATGTCATCTCAGTTGATTTACCATCCCAGGTATTCCAAGTGCCTCACGGCTTCCGCAGCCTGAAGACATAACTTGGATTGGTCTTGGTTGACCAGAAGGACGTCGACTAGTATAACTAGCACGACGTCACTTCGCATGCAAGGTCTCCGCGACCGAACATGTTACAGCTCAGTAGACAAGCATGGCGTTCCTTCGCACGCAAGGTCTCCGCGACCCAGCATGTTATAGTGGAGAAAAGGTGTGGCGCTGAAGCCAGCCCCAACGGTAAACATGTCATCTCCTATAATTGCACCCTAATTGCATTGCTGATTGTAAAGGCCGTGATATTTTGCTGCTGG
Organism: Polymixis flavicincta; assembly: GCA_949987655.1. Lineage (NCBI taxonomy): Eukaryota > Metazoa > Arthropoda > Insecta > Lepidoptera > Noctuidae > Polymixis > Polymixis flavicincta. The sequence goes on from OX465199.1 coordinate 5,864,883, forward strand.
TAGTGAAAATACATACAAAGTTACGGATAACATCATCGGAATGGCATGGTGTTCCACAGCAAGACGAGGTGAGTCTGGGTATCATCTCTTTTCTAGTCTCCAGGTCGAAGGAAATCTACGGCAGAGGAGTGACATTAAACGAAAACGTTTCGTTTTGACGAACTTGTTAAATCTTTGCAGATCGATATTTGGGCGCATCGGTCCGTCACTTTTCTTCTGCAGAAAAAGCTTGAAAATAGAACTGGGCGTTTTCTTAGACACAAGTTACAAAACATCTTTGATTTTGGCTTGGATTGGATCACCAATGGATCTTTGACTATCTGAGACATTGCCGGTAGATGGCGTGGTCGCATCTAGCGTCACGATCCTTCTTGTTGGCAGAGGAGGTTTTTTGTATTAAAGAGGGGGTATTTGTAACTCCCGAAATTGCTAAAGTTATTAATTTATTTGCACCAAGTGCTTGCCAACGATGGTTTGAACAGAGTTAAACATCTCCCATTAAATTTGTCAAAAAGGCATTTTGCCGTCTTTGTTTCGAAGTTATCGTTTTTGCAGGTATTTATTTTATTTTTTATTCTGTTTTTTTTTTTTTTTTTTTATTTGAATTATTTTGTAATTGAAGGTAGACGGTGTTGGTTCCTTGTATTTTGTGGTCCTTAATTTTGTAACCTTGGTGATAGTAACCAGCAAGTTGTCTTAATAAATAAAAACTCTTCGCTTTTATTGTCTAGTCTCATTTTGATGATTTTATTTTACCGTAAATTAATTACGTATATTGGTAGCACGTCGACACAGTACCGAATATTTCAGAAATATTATTTATAAAAAGAGAGGTGTCGTGTCGCGGGACACCACGTTGGAACAAAGCTGGTTCTTTCGATACATATTCATAAGCTTGTAAACCCATAATCACGCAATAGTATCGTGCGTGTGATAATTAGACATCATTCCAACCACAGAACCCTATTCCTAGCGGACAGGTTATGAATTTCAACTTGGCACGGTTATTGTGAGCCCACTCAATGATACCATGAAAACCGGATTGCAATAGTTCCCTTTGACAAGGCATTGGCAGTTGCATCCATGATTTCCTCATTGAGGTCAAAAACTCTTTTCCCTTGTTCAACACAGGTAATTTTTAAATTGCAAAATCCTGGAAAGGCAAGCATTTCTACCAATGCCTTCTTATAACGGATATGTGTAAAATGGTACGGTGTGATAAAATTATCAATTTTTTCGATCACGTTACTTGTACATTAGTATTCGATACGTATTATTGCATTATAAAGTTTAAAATGAAACTGACCTTGTTGCACAACGCGTCGATCCGAGGATCGACCGTTACCTGTGATTTTCGCTTTTGTTTCTTGCGTAGAGGTTCCTCCTTCGGCTTTGCTGTCCCATGAACTGCTAACGCACGAGGAGTCCTCCGTCCTTGTTCTTGATCCCTCTCGGAAGTCGGCGAGTACGAAACAATCAACCGATCGGCCCCGGCGGTGGCCTCATCGGGTTTGTCCCTCAGTGCGGGATTCGTTACGAAAAACCGTTATTTTAATGTTAAAGATTGAAAATACAACCCATAATGAATGCGTTACTAAATTGTTTATCGATATAATAAATAACTTTTAGAAAAGGATTAACGATTAATTGAATATTTTTGGATTTCGACCGCACGCGGCGAAAGTACACAACGCTATGAATTCTGAAAGTGACAGCGGTTCCCGCGTCCTAGCTGGCACAGAGTAAATATGACGTCGGCGATGGTAACGCCATCTAGTATTCTAAAGGTAAACTAAGTATCCGTACTATTGACCGCGCTTTAAAAGGTAAGTATACACTGCTTCTTCATAAACAATGCTGTATGTTTTCCGGAGGCACATCAATATAGGGAATATAGGGATTTTTGAAAAGTGTCTTAATTAGATTCTAAAATGCTAATAAACTACTAAAAAAACACAACATAGGTAGACGATTAGTGCCATAAAATGAATTTAAATAAATTTTCATATTTCGCGCGTAATTTGACGAAAATGCTGGATGTAGTGGACGCCTATATTGCTCTGTATGTATCTGACGTCAGTAAGTATGCTGTGAAACAAATTCGCTGATATTTTGTATGGTAATTGTATTTTTTTTAAACGAGTTATTATTCTACTTATCGTTGGTTTGCTGTTGCTGAATGTAAGATATTATTTCAATAAAAACTAGTTTGGCTACGAAAATAATAAAAGTACAAAGTTGTTCAGTTGATTCGTTTTTAAAGCAGTGTTATGACGTAATAACATGGCGGCTACTATTTCATCGTGTTCAAAATCAGATAAAAAAACTGAAATCTTTGAATAGAATTTTAATAGGTTTTGTTATTTCATGAACTAAAACAAACATTTACCGACTGCTTTTTACCTAATAAAATATTTTATTTTTTTTCTCTTAAAGTCTAAAATACCCTATTCGTTCAAAAATCAATTTACTTAGTGCGAGTCACCTATCGTTATCCTTACGAATTCTTACTGATATTATAAATGCGAAAGTAACTCTGTCTGTCCCGCTTCACGTCAAAACTACTGCACCGATTTCAATGAAATTTGGTACGCACGGCTACACATCAAGCTATACATTTCCAGTATATACTGATCTCGTATTGTATAGGATTTCTGTACAGTGCGAGATCAGCGTAAACTGGAAATGCATAGCTTGATGTGTTGCCGTGTGTACACAGATAGTCTATAGCCTGAGAAAGGACATAGACTACTTTTTAATGCGAAAAAAGGGTTGTTCTTACAACACCCCCTTTTCATCCCCCCTTTCAACCCCTTGGTTGAAAGGGGTGATGAAAAGTTGTATGGAAGTATCGTCATTTTTAGAGGTAGAAGCTTGAATCTTATTTTTTTGGCTGTTGATTCGATATAAATAAATATGACATTCAAAGTTTATAAAAGTTTTACCAGTAAGTTTTACTTACAGTTTTTAAGTTTTTTTTTGTTTTTTTAAGCGTGTAAAATAACATTAAGGAAAAGGGGATGAAAGTTTGTATGGAAATATGTAAGGTTTATGTGAATGTTTTATAAGTTTGCGACAAGAGACAAAATATTAGAGCTATTCTGATGTAACATTTACGGAGTCATTGCAAAATGTGAAACTGAAGTTGTGCAGCCAGGGGGGTTAGAGCGGCGAGGTACGGCGCGGTGTAGGTGGGGAAATATTCCTACTTCTGCTTACCCGAACGGGCAGACACGTGAGGGCAGACGACTGTGCCCCAGGCATGCGAATACTGAGATTTTCCGCTGCAATTTAATTATTATTCACTGCATATTGATTACAATTCGATTTGCTTACACGAATTTCGTTTATTTAATTAATGTTCTTCGTGAAATACAAATCTACCCAAAGACACAATTTATTCCACCCAGACGAAGTTGCGGGCACAGCTAGTAGAAAATATATATACATACATAATCAGCCTATAAACGTTCCCACTGCTGGGACACAGGCCTCCTCTCCATGAGAGGGAGTGGGCCGTAATCTACCACGCAGGCCCAGTGCGGATTGGTAGATGTCACATGTCTTCGAATTTTTGGTTCTAGGACATGCCGGTTTCCTCACAATGTTTTCCTTCACCGTTTGAGAGCAGTGGTGATGAAATTATTCACACAAAGTAATGCGCCTGGCTGGGTTCGAACGCACGACCTACAACTCGTAAGTCGCGGCCGTTATCACTGGGCCACCACTGCTCTCATATATTACTACATATATTACTTAAAAGCGTCGATTTTCTCGATTCGGGCGAGTAAATTCGTCCGAGTTGACCAGTAAACCGTTCTCTAGATATAGGTTAATGTAACATATGAATATTTTAATAAATTGAATGTTTTAGGTGCTATAATTATTACGTCCACGAAGACGAATTGGACAAAGGGGAACCACCAACAATTGAAAACTCCACCATTTCTGTGAGTACTTTTTATTTATACATTTTCTTACAAGTAATTACAGCCTATTATGTTCCCACTGCTGGGACATAGGCCTCGTCTCGGTTAGAACAATAGGGCAGCAGCTGTAATCCATCACGCGGGGTGTCCGTATGGAGTGAGGAGCCAGGACTCATATTTAAACTAGGGTACTACTAGGGAATGCAAATCTCGCGAGATTGGTTCTCAAGCGAGATCCCGCAAGTTTATGAATAACGATACTGCAAGATCTCGGCAATTTCGAGATCTCGCGAGATTGGCAGTTTTTTTTTTTTTTTTTGTAAATAATCACAATATTTTAATAAATTAAGAAAAACATAATGCAAATTATAAGTATTATAAGATAAACATTTATTTACACGATTTTTTTTAAAACACTTTTATGCATCAAACATTTTTTGACGTATCTGTCTATAATTTTTTCATTAACTTCTAAGTAGAAAAACTCCCTCTATTAAAATACTCTCTCTTACCGCGACCGCTACCTCAGGCCGCCGCGCCGCCTCCCGCGCACCGAACGAAACTGACAGATCGCAACTGCGTCCGTGTCAGTCCGCGCTTCGAATAAGACGTTTTTATGCTCGAGTGCAATCTCGTTAAACTCGCGAGATCTCGCCCATTTTTCGTCCGAGATCAATCTCGCTAAAAAGCCCGAGATCTCGCGAGATCTCGCGGAATTGCATTCCCTAGGTACCAATATTTTGTAGTAAATTACCCGATTTTGTAGGCCCGATCCTGGAATTTGTAGTAAAACATGGCTCCTCACCGATACGGACAACACGCGGGGTTGGTAGATGTCACATGTCTTCGAATTTTTGGTTCTAGAACATGCTGCTCTCCTCACGATGTTTTCTTTCACCGTTTTAAAATCAAAGATGATGAAATAATTAACCAACATAGAGTAAAGCGCCCGTCTGGGTTCGAACCCACGATCTAACACTCGTATTACAGGGGTAATAATGGGTCCTGGGTTCGATTCCCAGGTCGGGAAAAGTGTTATTGGGTTTTTTAATTAAGAATTTCTTAGAAACAGCCCGGAGTTTGGATGTTGGCGGTGTGATACCCCCGTGCCTCGGAAAGCACGCTAAGCCATTGCTCCTGCGCCTGATCTCTCTCCAGTCGTGTTGGATTGTCGTCCCATCGGACTATGAGAGTAACGGAAGAGTGAGTGCCCCTGTGTCTGCGCACACACTTGTGCACTATAATATCTCCCGCGCCGATAGGTAGTGTCCATTGAAATTGGCTGCCATGACCGAAACACGGTCTGAATGACTTAATAGAAAGTTAGAAAGTGTTCTTCGCACAGAAAAAAATCAAGAAAGTATGAGTTTCTGAAAGTTTTGACATTATGTTTCAGTATACCATCGTCACACATAGCATGAGTACCCTGTGGAAATGCAGAGTACTTACGATCAAAGCCAGCGGTTATAAAAAGAAATTGATAAAACACTTAAAAAAAAATTATCACACATTCCTCTTAAATCTACATGTTAAGGGTGCGAGTAAGTGAATTTTTTTTTTTTTTTTACGTGAATACGACTTTTCACTTGGTGTACAGATCGCGACACGTAAGTTGGACCAAAATGGCGAATTTTATTTCAACTTACCTGCTAATAACTTGGAATTTATTTCCAAACTTCAGTACATGTTACATCAATGACTATGCTAGAAGGTGACCTCATTATTTTTTCGTGCGAGGCAATGAGTGCATGTGCTCCTACCTTCGGTTGTTCGTTCTGATTTTGGTTCAAGTTACATGCCGCGATCCGTACCGTACTGTTCAATTTCAATCGCTAATAACTATGAGATTTTATTGCTAGATTAATGGTTCAGCACATTACTCTGTTGATCAAATCTCTAAATTTTTATAAATATATAACAATTTTGCTCGACTCCTGATGGGCCTTCGGCTTCTAGCGTGTACTAACTTAGCTAACCTATAGCTAGCCTTCTTCAAAAATTGGGCTATCAAATGCATTTTTTTTTAAATCCGGTCGCTAGTTTTAGAGATAAGCGCGTTCAAACAAGTAAACAACTCTCAGCTCTTCAGCTTTATTAATAGTAATATAGCGATATTTCTAGAAGCACACGAGATAAATACATCTTACCTAATCCTACTAATATTATAAATGTGAAAGATTGTTAGGATGGATGGATGAATGTTTTTTACTCTTTCACGCAAGCACTACGTACTGAACGGAGTTGGATACAAATTGGCACACATATAGTTTACAATCTGGATAATGTGAATGAATGTGTGATAATATCCGACCTCTACGGGGGCGAAGCCGCTGGAAAAAGCTAGTATTGTAAATCCGAAAGTGAGTTTGTTTGCTTGTTACGCTTTCACACTAAAACAGCGAAACGTTTTTGGATGAAATTTGGCACTTAGACCATGATCTGGGTAAGGATATAGGCTACTTTTCATCCTGGATCGCAGACGAAGTAACGGGCCACAGCTAGTTTTTGAATAAAGGACACCTATTCTCGAGAGAGCAGTGGTGGCCCAGTAGTAGGTAGTCGCTTTACTTTGTGAATGTGTAAATTATTTCATTACCCCTGCTCTCAAAATGTGAAGGAAAACACCGTGAGGAAACCGGCATATCCAAGAACTAAAAATTGGAAGACACTTGACATCTACAAACCTGCACTGAGCCCGCGGCGTGCTGGGAAGAGGCCTGTGACCTAGCAGTGGGAACATTCTGTGCCTGATTACTCTTGTACCTATGGTTTTTCATTTTCAGAATCTGTACAAATGACAGTGAATGGCAAAGAACTGACGTTCGCTGAGGCGGATCTGTCAGCTCCCTACGACGGACACACTATCTACTTCTATGAAGACGGCGAACACGTGCAAATAGACTGCAGGAATCCGCACACCACTGGCTCTGTGCATTTGGAATACTTCGCGAAAGGTAATGAGAAACACTGATTATCACGGTTTGATTTTAGTAAAGTAAACATATTTTATTTCACATAAACCTAAATGGGCCCTTATAAAATGTCAGAAGCTAGGTGCGCGGTTCCAATTGGTCATTTCCTATGGAGAAGAACTGGCAAGAAACTCCACGGTTACTCTTCGTGGAATTTCTTGCCGGTTCTTCTCCATAGGAAATGACCAATTGGAACCGTGCATATAGAAATAATAATTGTCTTTTTACAAAGTTTTCAAATTACAGTGTTAATAGGTCCCTTTGGGGGAAAGTGTAGGCTTATCAAAGAGTTCCAGGTACCGATAATAAAATAGAAAATGGTCTACAAATACACCTCCTTTTTTATTATAACTGTATGGTTAAACAGACGCAAACCATTACTAAACTTTTATAAATACGCAACGTTTATAAATATGTGGGTAACGGCCGCGACTTCTAGATCACGGCACGTAAGTTAAACTAAAATCTGAAATAAACAACAGAAGGTAGGAGCGCATGCACTCGTTTTGCCGCGCACGGAAAAATAATGAGATCACCATCTAGTATAGTCAGAGATGTAACGTGTACTGAAGTTTGGAAATGAATTACAGATCGCGGCACGTAAGCTGAAACAAAATCCGCCATTTTGGTTCGACTTACGTGCCGCGATCTATACGTATAGTCTGTTTCTTTACATAATTACTGTTTTTTCGTATTCAGATGCGGCCAACGTTTCCGACTCTGAGACGTTTTCCATTCAACTACATTCGAGAAGCAACAGTTGGTACATCGACTGTGTGTACAACAGTACTGAGCCTGCTGATACATACGTATACAGGGTGACCTTCGTTATCAAGAAACGTTTGTCTAATTTGAAAGACAGTAAGTGCTTTGACTGTGTCGTTGATCTGGTGATCGCAAACGCTTCGTCTTAGCCTGTGGTTCTGGGTTCAATTTCCAGATTGGGTAATGTTATTAGGTTTTTTCGTCAGCAATTTATCAGTAGCAGCTTGCAGTCTGAGTTTCTGCCCGATTGACCGCAGTCTATGACAAAGGTCTTAATCATAACTGGTGAAATTGGTAGTATAGGTCACCTCTGCCTTACCTTTCTGAGAAAACAGGCGAGATATTATGTCTGTTTATACATTTTAAAATTCTTGTAATAAATATTTTTTACACGATTTATTTTTTTATATTAAGAATAATCATCATCATTATTTTCCTTGCTCTTGTTTCATTCATGTGGTATCCAGATAAAGGTCGTACACATAATAAAGGTTAAAATAAATGTGGGTAGCGAAACTCCGCAGACACGATAGGTATCGATAGCTCTAACGAGTAGATTTTCTTTGCAAAGCAATTTTTGATGGTTATCAATAAGACCACAAACTACGCAGTCAAACTGTATGGAACAGCATTTTTTATTTCAACTAGCTGACCCGACAGGCGTTGTCCTGTCTTCGCTATGAATATTGAATTGGCATTAGCTATACAAACCTTGTCCTGACAATAAGGAACACATAAAAAAAGAATCATCCAATTTGGTGCAGTCGTTCGGAAGTGATGCGCGTACATACATTTCGGCGATTCATTTTTATATATCTAGAAGACTAGCTGACCCGACAGACGTTGTCCTGTCCGTCCAAAAGTCATTCATACAAAATTCCTACCCTACCTACCCAACCTACCCTACCAACCCTACCTACCCTACCAACCCTACCAACCCTATCCTACCTACGCTACCCTACCCTACCCTACCCTACCTACCCTACCTACCATAAATTGAGATGTAAGCTATCCTATCTTTCAAGTTGGATCAAACTGCACACGGTGTACAAATTTGATTAAAATCGGTTTAGTAGTTTAGGAGTCCAACGCCGACAAACAACGTGACACGTAATTTATATATAATAAGATAACCGACGAAAAATTTCAAAGCATTCAAAGTCATGTGGGTACTGAAACCATGGGAACAGGGCGCGTCGATGTCCCTGCCACACTTTAGTAAATACACTTGCAAGGATCTAAAATAGGGATAATTTTATTTCAGGTAACATACAGTCAGATATGCATATATCTGCCATTCAAGAAAAAGGCAGTAAGTCTTCATTACCAATCTTAAGCAGCTCAATAGCAGCTGTGCTCATCATTGTAGGTCTGACTGGTGTAGCTTGCTGGTACGTGTGGAGAAGGAAGGCTAAGCGTATAAAGGTACGTAGATCATTGTTTTCAGTTCTCCTAAGCGTGTCGATAGCAATCTAAATACGGTCAGCAAAAAGCTTGGCACTTTTAGTAGCGTCCATCAACTCCTGCAGCGTGCAGACTACAGGACATGCTGGACACGATATTAAAGTGAAACAAGTCCACATTTTTTCCATACAAACTTCGGGAGTGTTTTACTCCACTGTTTGACAATGTACATCAAAACTTAGACATGGTATGGTTTTGTCTCATTATTAATATTGTCGGTACGGAAACAGAATACTAAAATAAAAAGCCATTAAAAAGTTATGAGCCAACAAAGATTCGTTTTTCTTGCTAATTTAACCTAACTTTGGGCGTGTTTAAGTAATAAAAGGACTGTAAAATCTCCAAAACCAAGTCGGTACCGACAAAGTTCAATTATCAATAACTTCAATAAACTTTATTGGTCATTGATTTATGCCGTGGTTTTTTCATAAAACCCGATCTTCCGAAAAACCTTTCTTAATTTTTTCGCGAATGTTTTGCTATGAATGCTCCTGCATCTCACTCAATAACGCAAACGGTCAGGCAAAAATTTGCCTACGAGCTTGGCACTTTCAGTAGCAATCAACAAACTCCTGCAGGCTTAGCATGGCGCATTCTATTTCTATGAAGAATAAACACAGCTCGTTCTATCCAAAGTGACAATTCATTTATCTATTTTTGACATCGCACCGTAGAAATCCTTGTGCAATCTGTCATTTTGTCTTTCGTTTCTATCATTTGTCTAGGTCCTTTTATGTCGACTATTTCAGAAGAAAGATTTCTTCCCAAACTGACAACATACTTGATGATGATGATGATGATGGGACTCCCTTTTCCGCACGTAGACTCCTGACAACATACTTTCGACTCGATGGCCACAAAGTATACCTACCTACAAAATCATGATTCTTTTTGAACGCATAACTGTGACAATTAATAGAAGAACAAATCAATTTTCTCCTATTTTACATCATTTAGTTAGTAAAAATGCTTAAAGCTTTCTGTAATATATCTTTTTGTTCCAAATTACGGTAATTCGACACTTTGAGCACAATTGTTGTATCTAATCCGCAAACACTCAAACTCACCATTAAACAAAAGTAATCCTTTTACCGCAAGAAGAAGACCGGTACCCCCATGTCCTATAAAAAGCACGAACACGACTTTTGCTAAACGACACTACCCATTTCTAAGCACCCTCACTTATAATAAATTGAACCAGATTTTGGATATACATTCCCTTAACACATTTCATTGTAAATCTAAAATTAAAGAATATCTTTTAACTCTTGACTACAATAAAACAGAAGACCTATTGAAATCGCAATATACATAACCATCCACTCTGTACACACACACTCACACACAATCACTCATACACAGACACACATACATACACATACACACACATACACACTCACTCATACTCACACACAAGCACTTACCACATCTTTTTCAAATTAGAATTAAAAACATAATTGTGCCTTTTAAAAAAATAAGTACTACTTACTTATCTGTCATTTTGTATAATGGACGGATGGATGACCCCTGTAACACAGGTTCTACCTAGCATGGGGGTCATTGATCAAATTTCTGTGCACTTGTAAGTCCTAAGCTGTAAATGCTGCGCATAACTACTTTGTAATTTACTTTTGGAAATAAATTATTTTTTATTATTATTTCCTTTATTTTAACATAAACACATATAAATTACATTTTTAAATATTAGTATAAAAATATAAAAACATTTAAAAATATAAAAAATAGTAACCCACCGGCATCGGGAACAAGGTCCAAGCTACCGGCGGTCAGGGCTCCAGAGAGAGGAACCTCCTAACAATGCGAGCCGTGTCCAGGAGTACCGCTTTCTGGATCAAGCCCTTGACCCAGCTGCCCAACGAGAGCCTCCTCAGATGTTGATTGAGGCTCTTGGCTATAATGCCATTGGCTGTAACAACTATCGGTACAATGATCGCTGAGTCCACATCCCACATGTGACAACCTCGTGAGCCAAGTCAAGATACTTGATTTGTTTATCTTTCTCGGCTTTCACGAGGTTCCCGTCATGCGGGACCGTTATATCAACGATCATTGCACGCCGCTCTAGTCGATCCACCACCACTATATCAGGCTTATTGGCAACAATAGTCCTGTCAGTGATGATGGATCGATCCCAGTACAGTGTGACATGTCCATTTTCGAGAACTGGGTCGGGCACATACCTGTAGTATGGCACTTCTGAATCCACAAGGCTATATTTCAGAGCAAGTTGCTGGTGAATAATCCTGGCTACAAGGTTGTGTCTATGCAAGTACTCCTCGTTAGCTAGACGAGAACACCCGGAGATTATGTGTCTGATTGATTCACCCGGACGGTGGCATGCCCGACAAATGTCAACCGTGCCGTCTTTCACAATAAATCTCCGGTAGTTGTTCGTCATAATAACTTCGTCCATAATTGCACAGACAAAACCTTCGGTTTCCCCAAAGAGGTCACCGAAACGTAGCCAGGCTACGGACGCTAGAAAGTCTACATCGGGTTCATGTAGAGCCCGGAAAAAGCGTCCGTGAAGCTCCTTACTCTGCCATACTTCCATGCGATCATTAGTGTCAAGCACTACAGGCCTGCGCCAGTTCTCTTTAGCCAAGGAGAGCGGGGTGAGGCCCTTATCCACCGCAACTACATCTCGATGCATACCCACGTCAGTTGCTAGGAAATAATCCCTGAGACTGCATATCTCGCGATTGTGGAGAGTCTTAGCATTTAAAAAGCCTCGACCTCCACATTTTCGCGGGATATACAGTCTCATTACCGATGACCGTGGGTGATGCATTCGATATGCAGTAAGCAGCGTACGGACCCTCCTATCCAGGGCGTCGAGTTCGGTCTGAGTCCATTTGAGTATGCCGAAAGAGTACATCAAAACCGGCATGACCCAACCGTTGAAGGCGCGCACCTTGTTTCCGCCTGATAAAAGACTATTAAATACTTTTTTCAGGCGGCCAAAGAAGCGCTCCCTCAACGATTGCTTCATGTCAGTTACATTGATGCCCAACGCTTCCGACATACCCAAATACTTATAGGTTTCGGCTGCGGAGAGAGCTCGAAGGTTTATGGAATCCGAGAGTTGGGTTCCCACGGATTCCACAATCTTCCCTCGCTTTACATGCATGACCGCACATTTGTCCACACCAAATTCCATCCTGATGGCGCTACTGAAGGTTTCAGTTACTTTCAGTAGCTCCATCAGTTGCAAATTGTTGGGGGCAAAGAGTTTTAGGTCATCCATGTAGAGGAGGTGGGATATAACCTGACCACCTCTCCTCAGCCGATAGCCTATACCTGAATCCTCCAGCAATGTGCTTAGAGGATTCAGGGCTAGGCAGAACCAAAGCGGACTCAAACTGTCGCCCTGAAATATACCTCGTTCGATCCTTATCGGCTCGCTATTCCTCTGGATGTTTCGACATCCTGGATATCGAAGGACCGTCCTCCATTGCCCCATACATGACATCAGGAAGGTGCGCAGAGTTGTATCTACTTTATACAATTCTAGCACCCTCATGAGCCATGTATGTGGCACTGAGTCATAGGCCTTCTTGTAATCTATCCAACATGTCGAAAGATCCTTTCGGGAACGGCGAACCTGTTGGCTAATGGCCATATCAATGAGGAGCAGCTCCTTAGTACCGCGGGACCCGTTCCGACATCCATTTTGAGATTATTTATTATTATTATTATTATTTGATTTTATTATTATTTCCTTTATTCCCTTAAATATACATATAAATTACATTTTTAAATATTATTATAAAAATATAAAAACATTTAAAAATATAAAAAATAGTAGCCCACCGGTATCGGGAACAAGGTCCAAGCTACCGGCGGTCAGGGCTCCAGAGAGAGGAACCTCCTAACGATGCGAGCCGTGTCCAGGAGTACCGCTTTCTGGATCAAGCCCTTGACCCAGCTGCCCAACGAGAGCCTCCTCAGATGTTGGTCGAGGCTCTTGGCTATCAAGCCATTGGCTGAAACGACTATCGGTACAATGATCGCTGAGTCCACATCCCACATGTCGACAACCTCGTGAGCCAAGTCAAGATACTTGATTTGTTTTTCTTTCTCGGCTTTCACGAGGTTCCCGTCATGCGGGACCGTTATATCAACGATCATTGTACGCCGCTCTAGTCGATCCACCACCACTATATCAGGCTTATTGGCAACAATAGTCCTGTCAGTGATGATGGATCGATCCCAGTACAGTGTGACATGTCCATTTTCGAGAACTGGGTCGGGCACATACCTGTAGTACGGCACTTCTGATTCCACAAGGCTGTATTTTAGAGCAAGTTGCTGGTGGATAATCCTGGCTACAAGGTTGTGTCTATGCAAGTACTCCTCGTTAGCTAGACGAGAACAACCGGAGATTATGTGTCGGATTGATTCTCCCGGACGGTGGCATGCCCGACAGATGTCAACCGTACCATCTTTCACAATAAATCTCCGGTAGTTGTTCGTCATGATAACTTCGTCCATAATTGCACAGACAAAACCTTCGGTTTCCCCAAAGAGGTCACCGAAACGCAGCCAGGCTACGGACGCTAGTTGGTCTACATCGGGCCCATGTAGGGCCCGGAAAAAGCGTCCGTGAAGCTCCTTACTCTGCCATACCTCCATGCGATCATTAGTGTCAAGCACTACAGGTTTGCGCCAGTTCTCTTTAGCCAAGGAGAGCGGGGTGAGGCCTTTGTCCACCGCGACCACATCTCGATGCATCCCCACGTCGGTCTCTAGGAAATATTCCCTGAGACTGCATATCTCGCGATTGTGGAGAGTCTTAGCGTTTAAGAACCCTCGACCACATGGTGACCACCACCACCTCCACACTTTCGCGGGATATACAGTCTCATTACCGATGACCGTGGGTGGTGCATTCGATATGCAGTCAGCAGCGTACGGACCCTCCTATCCAGGGCGTCGAGTTCGGTCTGAGTCCATTTGAGTATGCCGAAAGAGTACATCAAAACCGGCATGACCCAACCGTTGAAGGCGCGCACCTTGTTTCCGCCTGATAAAAGACTATTAAATACTTTCTTCAGGCGGCCAAAGAAGCGCTCCTTCAACGATTGCTTCATGTCAGTGACATTGATGCCCAACGCTTCCGACATACCCAAATACTTATAGGTTTCGGCTGCGGAGAGGGCTCGAAGGTTTATGGAATCCGAGAGTTGGGTTCCCACGGATTCCATAATCTCCCCTCGCTTTACATGCATGACCGCACATTTGTCCACACCAAATTCCATCCTGATGGCGCTACTGAAGGTTTCAGTTACTTTCAGTAGCTCCATCAGTTGCAAATTGTTGGGGGCAAAGAGTTTAAGGTCATCCATGTAGAGGAGGTGGGATATAACCTGACCACCTCTCCTCAGCCGATAGCCTATACCTGAATCCTCCAGCAATGTGCTTAGAGGATTCAGGGCTAGGCAGAACCAAAGCGGACTCAAACTGTCGCCCTGAAATATACCTCGCTCGATCCTTATCGGCTCGCTATTCCTCTGGATGTTTCGACATCCTGGATATCGAAGGACCGTCCTCCATTGCCCCATACATGACATCAGGAAGGTGCGCAGAGTTGTATCTACTTTATACAATTCTAGCACCCTCATGAGCCATGTATGTGGCACTGAGTCATAGGCCTTCTTGTAATCTATCCAACATGTCGAAAGATCCTTTCGGGAACGGCGAACCTGTTGGCTAATGGCCATATCAATGAGGAGCAGCTCCTTAGTACCGCGGGACCCGTTCCGACATCCATTTTGAGAGACAGACATAATGGAATTGGTGTCTATATGATTGTAAATTTTAGCTCTCAAAATGGATGTAAGAACTTTATAGACCGTCGGTAAACACGTGATCGGCCTATAATTTTTGGGTTCCGCGGTACTACCTGATTTATGGAGCAGGTGGGTAACTCCTGTCGTCAGGAACTGGGGTAGCGAACCAGACTCTAAAGCAGCCTGATACTGAGCCGCCAAGCGAGCATGCGATCCCATGAACCATTTGATCCAGAAGTTGTGCAGCCCGTCCGGCCCTGGAGACTTCCAGTTGGGCAGCGGACGGACTGCACGAGCTACATCTTGGGGGCAGATGGTAATAGCCCCCATTTCTGGTATAGGATCGCAGGCTCGCTCGACTTCTCGAGCCCAATCACCTTCGGTGTGACTGACAGGCACCGACCAGATATTGCGCCAAAAAGAGCACATGGCGTCATCTTCCGGTAGGCGCGTATCAGCCACACCTTGGTTCGGTCGCTCCCAAGCCCTATAAACCCACCTTTCATCACACTGGAAGGTGCGGTTCTGAGTGTATCGGTCTACCCGGCGCTTATACCGACGAATACGGTTTGCCCATGCATACACTTTCTGCTTCAGGAAGTCTATGCGCTCTGTGACACGGGACATATAATCTTGAGGGCTGGTATCAGTCCCTGAGAATGCCCGTCTCACAAAGCGCATCACTCTGGGGCGAGTGTTGCCCTCCCTGAAGCAGATTAGTTTGCCGATGAGGGCCCTGGCCCCACCAATACGACGTTCAATCCTGCACTGCCAAGCTGGAACGGCTGGTTTCGGTCGTGTAGCTCTAGAGTCATTTGCGAATTTGACATGAGCTACACGACAAGCCGCTACAGCCGCGCAGTACAGAATCGAATGAGTATCGGTGAGGTCTTCGCAGTCATCAAAATAATTTGACAACTGCGAATCCAAAGCCGCCACCAGCGCCCTATTCTTATTATGCATGGGCAAACGAGGTAAGCGTGGTCTAAGTTCGGGCGACATGAACCGATATTCTCGAATCGCACCCTCCAAAGCACTCCTCAATTCCTCACTGCACTGGGTACTTACGTTTGTAGCCCTGTCAACACTCCCCTCGTCAGCTTGAGGCGCGTGACTTGTGTTGAGCCGTGGTGGTACCACAACTGTCTGCGACGGGGGGACGATGACATGGCTACTCTGCATTTCATTTCGTAGGCGATCAAGTACAGTGTCATCCAACATATGATTACGCTGGATGACCCGCACCTGATCCGACAGTCGTTGTGCCGAAACGTTGACAGCTGGCTCAAGCACCTGAAAAAGAGAGAGCATCCGAACACGGTACGCGGTCAGGTTGTTTCCTCCCTCTGTAGCCCCATAGTATGAGCGCATGACGTTTTCGTTGATGGATCGTGTCCATCTCATGCGCTGCACACTTCCGCCGGGAGCTGGGACCCTATCAGAGGCCGGTGGGCCTCGAGGTCCTAAGCCGTCCGGCGGCCGGCGTCCTCCCCGTCGACGAGTAGGTGGTGGTGTCGTGGGCGGAGAGAAATACTCGTCGCTCGAGCTCGACGCAACTACCGCGGCCGGTGTCGTCACAGCGCCCGCAGTGGGGCTGGGTACCGGCGGCGGCGAGGCGGAGCTGAGCGACGAGTCCGGAGGTGGTAGGCGTGCTCGAAGTGCCGCTGATCTTGTCAACATTTATCTTAGTTCCATAATTTCATATTATGGAATAATAATAATAATTATTATTATTATTATCTATACAGGAAAAGTTTTTATCCAGTGCACAAATTGTAACTATGAATTCAGCATATTATCATTCTAGAACCCCTAGCGCAGAAATTTTTCGCCGGATATACAAAAAAAAAATCAGCTGCTCCATACATTTTGACCGCGCAGGTATTGCACTTTTCTATGAAATCGAGATATTTTTTTTTTGCGCTAGGTATTCTAGAATGATATGCTGAATTCATGGTTACAACTTACTGGATAAAAACTTACCCTGTATATGTGTCTTAATTTCAGTAAAAATTGAGAATCAAACAGAAAAAAAATACAATGATAAAACAAAGAATTCTGAGTCGAATTACGTATTGTAGCAAACCAATCACATTCGCGTCCGATGCGAACGTCCCGCGGTCGCGTGCCGTCGCGATATAGGCACTAACATGGCGTCTCTTTCCCTCAACGGAACGTAGCGTAAAAACGCGCATGGCACTGCGCACGAGTCCGCCGCCCGCTCGCTTACCGCGTAGACGCGTATGGAAATATCTCGCGCAAGTCGCCAACACCACGTGCCTACGTCGTGCCGCCATTATTGTTGTCGCCGTATTGTGTACGCGAAAGACAGATTAATTAGGGTTTCGTTCCCAGTGTTTATAATCCAAATAAACTTTGAAACTAAGAAGGTGGTTTCTGTTCCTGAGATAACCTCCCTCATATGTGGCGCTCCAACGTTAGTTTAAAAAAAAAAAATGCAGATGTCTCTTTCTACTTTGCTGCCGCCGTAGCGTCTAAACGGAACGTCATTTTTGTCTATTCTTCCGTCGAAAAAACGGCGCTCGTGCTCCAGAATGTCCTGTTGTAGCGTGCAAACAACAGGACATGCTGGACACGATATTAGGTGCCCCATTGTTTGTGGGACAGCCCCATATACACTCCAAAGCGGAGTCATCGGCGGATCTCCACCTAAGCAGGTTTTTTTCCCAGGAAAGCCAAGGCAACTCTTGTTTTGAGTATGACGTGAAATCCAAATAATTTCGTCCTACGAATATCCGTTACGTCTGTCGTACGTGTTAAGGCCTTTGGCTTCGTGTCTGACAATACTGATTCAAATGTAATCGTTTATTATCTTGGATGCATCGAATCTTTGTGCCCGTTTTCTGAACATCAAGTTGCTACACACTTATTTGGGTTGGCATGACTCGGCACGATTCGAAACAACTGGGCAACAAAATATAGACTCGATTTAGCCACTCGGCTTGTGTCGAAACTTGGCGTCACGATCACGGGTGTAGCACCCCTAAGGGTATCGAATAAGGGTTAATATGGGTTGCTATAAAAAACCTTATATGATTTATCTACAGTTAGAAAAATGTGTTTAAAAGAGCGGCAAGCGTAGCTTAACCTGATCGATCGATCCGCGCAGCTATTGTTACTTAGCCACACTTTATGGATGCAAGTTAATGCTAAATTATTATTATTTTCTTTTTCAGACCCCGTACGTAGATTTAACCAACCATTATGACTGTCCAACACCACAGTGTACAACTGAATGTGAAAATCAATACGACGAGTGTCATTACAATGAAAATCTATCAAACAGAGAAACGTTTTATGCAGTACCAGAGAGCGTAGAGAATATTGATTCTGAAGATCATTATTACACAAAAGTAGATTATTTGAGATGTAAACCTAAAATTGTTGAAATACAAACTAGGGATAGTGAAGTTTATGACGAGCCATATGTCTAAATAGCAATGGAATGCAAGCGTTACAACAAGTTTACAAAATATCAAAAGTTCTTTCTTTTTGTCGGCATCAAAAAGAAGGCTGTTGTCCAGGGGCCAAGTCTGCTAATTTGAATAATTGTTCATTATGACAACCATACCAAGAAAACACCATTTTCGGATCTTTAACAGACAAAAATCTAATGATAGAATGTTGACATGCCAATAAAATGCATGTCACATTGTTGTCTATGACATTGTTTTTGTACAGAGGCCAGCACATCAAGCTACCCCAATCTGTCAAATTTCTTTGATAGTTTTTCAACTTTATTACAAAGGAATAATTTTATGTTGAGAGCAGTGGTGGCCAAGTGGTAACGGCCGCGACTTACGAGTTGTAGGTCGTGAGTTCGAACCCAGACAGGTGAAAATGTATTTCATCACCACTGCTCTCAAAACGGTGAAGGAAAACATCGTGAGGAAACCGGCATGTCCTAGAACCAAAAATTCGAAGACATGTGACATCTACCAACCCGCACTGGGCCCGCGTGGTGGATTACGGCCCAATCCCTCTCACCGAGAGGAGGCCTGTGTCCCAGCAGTGGGAACATTATAGGCTGATGATGATGATGAAGTTTATGTTCAATTGGGAAAATTTGACAGTTTGGGATAGCTTGACCTGCTGGCGACTGTACTTATGATGTATGTCAATACATCAGCATTATAATATGTTGACATTAGTATTGTATTTAGTATTAATAATTGTTTTCAGTCCGTGTATTAACATGCAATGTGTTGACATTTTTTTCATTTTTATTGACATAATTTTTATTCCTAAGTAGGTATTTATTATTAATTAATTTGTATTATGTAATGTGTGAGTCTTTATTTTTGTTTTATTGTCCAGGGCTTGTTGTATTTTATTTTATGATCGAGGCTGACTTGATACTTACTAACATTTGTACGCCCTCTGGTATATCATTATACTGTATATGTTAAACCAATGAATAAATGACTTATGACTTGGTTCGTAATTTTCTAAAGATTCATGTCAAATGAAATGTCTAATAAATAAGGATTACGACTTTTCGCTATGTTAGAGATGCTATCGCAGCTTCAATGATAGGCCATTCCGACACAATAAAATTCGTCAGCAGACTTGGCACCCATTTATGCTGTGCTATTTCCTAATATGGCATGAATACCACTTGCAGGCTTTTCTTTGCCGAGGAGCGGGATGCTCGCCTGAGGCGTGGTAAGCGCGGCGTATGCTATTCTGTATTGTCATCGTAAAATGTACTCTATTTTTTTTTAATCCCAACTTGAAAATCAAGTTATTCTCTGTGTTGGACCGGTAATATTTTAATAAGTCATGTCCTTTATCTGAAAATGTCACTATTTTAACAATATCGTACTAAATTAAGATTCATTTATGTTATCTATAAATGTGTGTAACTTCTGAAGTTTATAATAAATGTGGAGTAGAATTGTGTAAATAATATTTTTATAGAAGTTTTAATAAATAAAATATACCTAGTAATTTTCACACAGAATTATTTCTTTCAAAAATCCTTTTTAAACCTGCCAGGGTATTAGATACTTCCACCCCCCATTTTCTCGCATTCCCTAAGAATGCGTTTGTAAGGATAGATTTTTACTCAAAATACGAGCGGTCGAGCGTTGGTCGCTCGTATTTTGAGTAGTTCTGCATTTCCGGATCTTTCACTTGCTGAGCATTTTAGACGTGTACGCCGCCACCGGGCCTAATAGTAAAAACTTGTGTTTTAGTCAAAGCTTTATGTTTTAAGATGCGCGTGATCTGTTATGACAACCTGGTACTTCGAAGGCATAAAGCGTTTTCTAGCTGACACACCTATGTTAGTTGTGCTCCTACTAACATATGATAACCTGGTACCTCAAAAGCATAAAGCGTTTTCTAGCTTACACACCTATGTAAGAAGTGCTCCTCCTAAGTTATGACAACGACAGTCGAAGTACCAACTTTTCCTAGCTGACACACCTATGTTGGGTGTTGCTCCTACTAAGTTATGACAGCCTGGTACTTCGAAGGCATAAAGCGTTTAAAAAGCTGACTAACAAAACTTGTTTACCTTTAAGTCTTTATTTCCATGGAAGCCCGGTAGGCCTTTAGTGTGGGATGCAACGTGTGTCGATACTCTTGCGCCATTCCCTCTTCCTGACTCAGTGTGCTGTGCTGGCGCTGGCGCTGCGACTGCGGAAAACCTCAAGCGGCGAAAGTATAACAACCTAATTGGTAATTATATTTTTGAGCCGTTTGGAGTAGAAACCCTCAGGCCGTGGGGTCGAGTGCTCATGGTCTCTTCAAGGAAATCTCGAAAAGACTGGTTGACACTTCCCGTGACCCAAGGGCTGGTTTCTACCTTGGCCAGCGGCTAAGCATTGCCATCATCATCATCATCATCATCATTTCAGCCGAAAGACGTCCACTGTTGGACATAGACCTCCCCCAAGCTCCGCCACTTCGACCGGTTTTGTGCTTCCCGCACCCAGCAACTCCTGCGGCGCTCACAGGGCCTGAGGCCTCCCAACTTTAGGTCTTCCGGTACGCGGTCGCTACTCCAGATCTTTTCGGCCCCATCGGCCATCTGTTCTGCGAGCAATGTGCTCTGTCATACAACGTGGTACTGCTGGCAGTCTGTTCGGAATATTACCAGTCGACAGCGATGAGGATGAATTTTTCGACGACATTTTTTTAATTTGTGAATAGGTTTAGTTAAGTTAGTAGGTATTATTATATTTGTTTTTTTATTTACATGTAAATAACGAATCATCAATTATGTACATTAGGTGTGCTCTTACCGAGTTATGACAACCGGGTACTTCGAAGGAATAAAGCGTTTTCTAGCTGACACAACTACGTATGTTAGGTGTGGTCTACCGAGATAGGACAACGTGGTACTTCGAATGCATAAAACGTTTTCTAGCTGACACACCTATTTTGCTACTTTGGGTTACATTATTACAATTTTCTTAAGGATCTCTATTTTTTTAATAAATTATAGCCCGTCACTTCCTGATAATTTCGCTTTCTATTGGTGAAAAAATGGTTAAAATTGGTCCAGCAGTTTTGGAGCCTATTCGGAGCAATAAAAAAAAGTTTTCTCTTTATAATATTAGTTTATATGAATTAACCTCATCCAATATTCGTGATTTTTTTTAATAGTTATTCTGCTATTCGTGGCGCGACTATCAATGTAAAAAAATTAAATATATAGTAAAAATCTAGCCGTTCTTGTGTTTATAAATGGTGTAACCGCACATAAACAAAGGATCGCTGACTGCAGCTTTTAGTTGGTCAGTCCATCTCATGAGTGGGCGTCCGCGTGATCTAGTGCCTTCCACTGTACACTGCACGACTATACCTGAAGGAGATTTCTAATACATTTCTTCTCATGTTCGAAATTTCTTTTTGCTAAACAACCCGAAAGACATCCACTGCTGGACATAGGCCTCCCCCAAGCTCTGCCACTTCAACCGGTTCTGTGATCTCGTATCCAGCAATAAGAAATACCTACAGAAAAAAGGGACTGGCGACCTGGATGTGGGGCGCCGCGGCGCAGCCACACGTCTGCGCCAGTGCGCCGTTACCGTCAAGCTCACGTCATCAACAATGCATGACAGACAATTTTATTTTTGTTAGTTTTTTTATTGAAATTTTAAATCAGTGTAAATAGTGTTATATAAGTGTATTTTGTATTGTGTAAATAATTTTACTTTTAGGTAAGTCTTTTTATTATTGAACTTATGTTAAATGCCGGTTGTAGCGACGCCGGAAATAGTGCCAGTCAACCTGCCACATCGCTCGATGTCCAGGTTAGATGTCCCCATTGCTCCCAGCCACGCTTCTTCAAAGGCGAACGGGGGCTACGGATACACTATGGCAAGACTCACAAACCTCATAGTGTACCTTTGTGCCCCCCAGCCACATACCCAACATCAACAACTCCAGGTCAAAGTTTGTGGAAAACGTTAGCAAAATTCAAAAATTCGACCCCAGTATTAAAGAGAGTTCCTCGGGGCGCGAGACGGTCTGTTGCATTATGTTTAGCACAATGTATCCGTCTTGCGACCCAGGAGAACTCACTAAGTGCCTGGGAGCAATTACTCACCTTCCCTTATAGGATTCTGCATGTGCAAAAAAATTCGGCGACTAAAAGAACCTTAACAAATCAAATCAAAGATAATTGCAATAATTCGGCCCTTATTTTAGATCCCAAATTACCTGCTTTCAATAACCTGTCTCATAAAGGCATATGTTCACACGTGGAATCCAAATTAAGTGAAGGTGACATCAGGGGAGCTGCCAGGATACTGTTCAGCAGCGATGTGGTGGCGCCTTACTCCCCAGAAACTCTAACAGCTCTGGAACGCAAACATCCAGCGCCTGCGGATGGTCTCACCTTCCCCGACCCCCCCGACCCTCCTGACCTAAATTCAACCTTCTTGAACGTTTCGGCCCCACAGTTCATAGCAGCTGTGAACTCCTTCAGAAGTGGTTCCGCTGGCGGCCTCGACGGCCTGACTCCACAACATTTAAAGGATCTTATGAGTTCAGGCGCCGGGGAAGCAGGTGAGTCGCTTTTGAAGGAGCTTGCGGCTCTGATCAACCTTATGCTCACCGGCGGGGTGAACGATGCCGTCATCGATGTCCTATACGGTGCCAACCTGTGTGCCCTGCGCAAGAAGGACGGCGGCATTCGTCCCATCGCCGTTGGGTGTACATACAGACGTACGGCAGCCAAAATATGTTGTAAGTTATACAGCGAAAAGCTTACAACTCAGTTTTAGCCCCTGCAGTTAGGTTTTGGCTCGAGAGGGGGCTGTGAGGCTGCCGTACATGCACTTTCCACCTTTTTAAACTCCAACAAAGGTGAGGTCATCCTCAAGGTTGACGTTAAGAACGCCTTTAACTCTGTGAATAGGGACACTTTGTTGGCTGAAGTCAAAAAAGAGCTACCCGAAATGTATGGTTTTATTTGGCAATGTTACAGGTACCCTTCCAAATTACTATACAAGGACAATGTTTTAGAATCTGCAGTAGGATGCCAACAGGGTGACCCTCTCGGGCCTGTCATTTTTAGCTTAGCTATTCATCCCATTATCCAGAAACTAAATTCAAAATTTAACGTATGGTATCTAGATGATGGAACGCTAGGAGGTGACGTAGACACCGTTTTGAAAGACCTAAAACTCCTCAAACAACAATTTAAATCTATTGGCTTGGACCTTAATCCATCAAAATGTGAAATTTATCTCTCTGACGTCACCGACAAACAAATAACCTTAGAAAAATTTAACGAAATAGCCCCACAAATCAAAATTCTTGAAAAAAGTTCACTGCACCTCCTAGGTTCCCCAATTTTGGAAGACAGCTTTTCTCAATTCATCGACGATAAAATTAAAAATTTCAACGACATTTCGGAAAGACTCTCTAAAATAAACGTACACTCGGCATTCACCCTGATTAGATACTGTTGTTTTGGCCCGAATTTTATATATTTTCTACGCTCCTCAGCTTTATGGAAACATCCACAGCTCTTGGACAAAATTGACCAAATTATTCGCAGCACACTTTCATCCATTTTAAATGTGGCCTTGGACGACCGTGCGTGGCTTCAAGCCACTCTACCCATCCGTTTTGGTGGCCTCGGCGTCCGTAAAATTACTAGTATTAGCTTACCGGCTTTCCTGTCCTCTGTCCACAGCACTGAAAAGTTGGCTGGGAAAATTTTAGGCCGTTGCCTGGTTGACTCTGAAGTGCCGTGCTTGACCGATGCGGTGAATGCCTGGAAAATGGCTTGCCCGGATACAGATCGGCCCGTGAACCCATCTTCCCAGAGACAGTGGGATGAGCCGCTCTGCAGGTTGGTACGGAATAAACTTATTAATACGTCCACCAATGCTGCTGAGCGTGCTCGCCTTCTGGCTGTGGGTGAATGGGAGTCGGGCCTCTGGCTGCAGGCACTACCGTCACCCAACATAGGCACCATGCTGGGTGACTCGACCTTCCGGCTCGCTACATGCCTGCGTCTTGGCGCTCCTTGCGTGGCTCTGCATCGCTGTCAATGCGGTGAAGGTGTCGACTGCCTCGGACACCATGGCTTATCCTGCAGCAGGAGCGCAGGCCGGATAGCACGGCACGCCAGCATCAATGACATTATCCGTCGTGCTCTTGTCACTGCCGGGGTGCCAGCTGTTCTAGAACCCAATGGCTTGGCACGCGACGATGGGAAGAGACCAGATGGAATGACCATAATGCCTTGGAAGTTAGGTCGGCCTTTGGTGTGGGATGCAACATGTGTCGACACCCTTGCGCCATCCCATCTTTCTTGTACGGCGGGTTGTGCTGGGGCGGCTGCTGCAGGTGCGGAAAACCTCAAACGGCGCAAATATTCCAATCTTATTGGAACATATATGTTCGAGCCGTTTGGGGTTGAAACTCTAGGGCCATGGGGTCCGAGTGCCCACTTGGTGTTCCGAGACATTTCCAAGCGGTTGGTCGACTCTTCACGTGACCAAAGGGCTGGCCTATTTTTCGGCCAAAGAATCAGCATTGCCATACAACGTGGCAATGCTGCCAGCCTTTTGGGCACTTTTCCCATTGACAACGATGCGGATATATTTTTTGATGCCTTATGATATTTTCTTTTTATATACCTGTACATATTATAATTTAAAGTGTTACTTGTAGTTTTTAAACAGAATTAAATAAAAGACAAGATAGTTATAAACAATTGAATAAAGGTACTAATGGTGTAACTAAACCGACTTTGTTTAATTTATATCATGTGTAGCACGTTAGTGAGTTGTAGTAAACGTTATCATATAGATTTTCTTGCAAAGTGAAACTAGACACACGTGTGTAGCGTCTCCGTGCGCAGCGGTGACGCTGTGGCCCTCGGAAAATAGAGACGTGATGTTAATAAAACTTGGGTCACAAATAAAACATGTAATTTATTTTTCAATTTATTATTATTTTGTTCAATGTTAACCAATAAGTTTCTTAAGCAAGTTACAGTATGGATATAGCGTAGCATAGTATACTCCCTCTAAAATGTACAGATCCATCAAGTTTGGTCTTACGAACAAATATTACATGGAACCATAACTTGAATCGTTGAAATATTTTGCTCGAAGACCAAAGAAGAATATTTTTAATAAATATATTAATTATTAAGTATTTTACAGAGTTACACAAACACACAGAAAGTAAAAGGAATTGTATTTATATATTTTTTATTAATATATAAATATCAGAGGATATTATTTGTTAGTTTCTCTTAAAAAATTACTGAGTACAAAATTATGTTCGCTTCTCAATGACAAAATATACGAATATTTTCAACGATACATTTATTATGATTTACGAAGGCATTTTCGTAATTTTATTTTTTTCAAAACAATTTATTTTTTTGCAAAATAATCGTTTATTCCCTTAATATAAGTTGATTGAATGAGTAATTATCATTCACTCGTTCATTTTTTGCAGGCTTATATATCCTTTATTTATGAAATTGTTCTTTTAGAAATAACTCTGATAAATATTTTTATGGGTATCATGACATGGTTTTTCTCTGTGATATGTAAAAATCAGGTCAGGCAGTCAAGGGGAATGTACAAACACCATATTTTTACAATTAACATAATTAAAATAATTATGGCGTATATAGATATTGGATTTATCAGCACAAAACTATATTGTTATTTTCATATATTTCATAACATATTAATAATAATTCAATATTAACACAATAAAACCTAGTAATAAAATACAAATCAATGAGAACATGAAAACTCGTAAAGCCATAACAAAAAAAAATATTTTCTGTTTTTTATCCGCTGATGTTAGCAAAATTAAAAAGGATCATTTTTTTTTTCCCAATAACGTTTTTTTTTGTGGCTATTCAACAAAATAAGCACCTTAGGACAAGTTATTTTAGACAACGATAATATTCATACAAAGAGTCACTCGGAAAAAGTATTGCACAAAAAAATGAGACAGAAAATTTACTAATAGATAAATGATAAATAAGAAATAATTTGTTATTTAGACACAATTTTTTTATTTTTGTCTTACCCAATCCATTGTATGGACATTATCGTTGCCAATAAAAATAACAAATAATAAGAATTATACTAAATGAGACTAGAAAGTCACATAATGACTAGAAAAAATTACTGACAATCCAGCAATAATATCAAACATAGTAAATTAAATAGCACTCACAATTCTAAGCCATTATTTTTTACCAAATAAAAAACAACTTCAAATAATGAGGGTAATTTTAGGCTAAAGTAATTATGAGATAACAATTTTGGCTTTGTTTTTTTTGTTTTGTATGTAGGTAATTAATTACACAAACAATTTTCAATTTTTACCGTCTTAAAATTGTAAATGCTACTTCAAGCCTCTTTACTTCGCAAAACGCGACCAAAGGCATATTCAAAACGTTTTTATACAAAAGCGCTCGACGTACTATAATATACTATACAAATTACCTAACTACATACAATATCAGGGAATGTACGTTATAAGTAAAGCTGTTGTTTTATCAACAATTTCATTTGATATCACCATTTAATTACGAGCAAAAAAATAAATAGATACAATTTTATAGTATAGGACAACAAAACCCACCATAAATACAAATACACCAAAAAAAGGCAAACAATTTAAGAAATACAAAATAAAAAGATGTCTACTAGTTAAATCTAAATATAGGTACCTACGGAATGCGGGATGGGAATGATTTGAAAGCCTGTGACAAAAAAAAAACCATTTTTAAAAATTAATATTTAGTACCGTATCGTGGGGTAATTGCGAAACACACATCATAACCAGCATACTTATAGGTAATGTCCTACTGATGAGACACAGGCCTCCTCTCAGTAAGAGGACCCGTAATCACCACGCAGACCCAGTGCGGGTTGGTAGACGTCACATATCTTTGATTTTTGTTTCTAGGACATGCCGGTTTCCTCACGATGTTTTCCTTTATCGTTTTTAGAGCAATGGTGGTGAAATAATGTATACAAAGTAAAGCGATCGATCCTACGACCTACAACTCGGTAAGTCGCGGCCGTTAACACACATAAAATGACAATTGATCGCATTTTCTTTCTCCCAGGGGTGCGGGTTGTTCGAAAGAGATACCGTGGCCCTGGCCCACAGGCAACTGAAGGAACATGAGTGGGTTTTAGTCAGTAAAAGTCTGACACTCCCTCCCGCTCCAAGAAGTAATTTGATGACTAAACACACCCAAAAAAAAAAAAACGACAATTGAGCTACGTTCATTGCGTTATTTACGTTGTTAACGAGACAAATTTATTTAACCTAAGAAATATCGTTCAAAACTGTCAGATTGTGATTAAAGTAGTGTTACGCAATTAATGTGCTGGTTTTTGTCAGATTTAATATTGAACAGTAGGGTAATTACCCCAGTAAGGTAATTACCCCAGTAGGGTAATTACCCTACTGTTCAATTTTAAATGTACCATTCCATTAGCCATTACTTACATTTTGACAGTTCAAAAATGTTCATTGCATTATTTACTTAGTTCAGCAGAAAAAATATTCAAAAATCTAAAGCAATGGATTCTGTTTCAATATGATTCATAGTGGTTGGACGTGTGTTATGCAATTAAGGTTCTAGCAAGTTACTGTGCGTATTAAGTATTTTTAGAATCACACAACTATACTAGCTAATAACATAACTAACTAAAAATACCATTTGACATCTTCAAACATTGATTAAAAAAATACAACATGAAAAACTATTTCATGCCATCAAAGATGTATTTATTTACGTAATATTTACAAAAAGAAAAAACAACTTAAAATTTTAACAATAAAACAAACAAAACGAAAGACATTTTTATGTTTTTATATAGGTACTTTTTTATATTCATTTTTTAACATGTATACAGGTTTCACGTGCAAAATATCGTTTTGTTTTCGCATCTACAATAAAAAGTTAAATTGACATCATTAATACTATTCAATAACGATGTTTTTATTGACTTTGATTAGAATACCACCATTTTATAAACAAAAAATATGGTATATACAGTTTCCCATGTAGAGCCTAGTACTCTCTCTATTGTTTATAAGAATTGGATGGAGTTACAGCTTAGACTCCTAACTATTATACCATGCATGATATTAGGAACATGCATTTATGGACACTTAGAAAAATAACTGTTACCCATATATACAGGGTCAAATTAAATTTAATTAAATAAAAATAAAAAAAACATTTAATTTCATCATTTCAACTTGATTCAAAACTTTAAATGACACTAACAAGTATGTACATTAAGGCAACCAAAAGTTTGCTATGGTTTTTTGGAAATTCGTAAAAATATCTATGTTCCACGAAAAACTACTATACCAGGAGGGACCTTCGACTATTGAATGATAAGATAATTTTTTTTTTGTTGCAATAATTTTTGATATCGATACAAAACATGGGTAAAGTATTGCAAGCTAATTTAATTTGACCATGTATTGTTTGCAGTAACCCTAGCTCCTAGACTATTTGAATAACTTGACGTTGCACTGCCGTGCACCCAGAGAATATTACAATATTTTGCACGATGCAGGATATTAACTGACAATGAACACAGCATGTTATATTTTATATAGTAAGTCGACTTTATAAATTTATAACAACTACTATATCGCCCAGAAAAACCATTTTTTAAATGTTTAGCTAGGAAAATAAATTAGTAAAAAAAAAATCTACGTTGAGTATTTTATCATTATTTTTGAATAAATACCTATATTTGAGTGTAATAGGCAGGGAGTAGAAAAGATGAGATCATAAATAGTATACTGAAAAAAGAAATCGTTGGTCAAAAATTACTTGAGTAACCTAGGAAAACGAAAAGTTATATGTTGTTCAACTTGCTCGGTTTTTCTTTGAATTTTTTTTCAGAAAAAAATATATACATCTCCTACGAATAATATCGTTCACTCAATAAAAAATAAATCTTCGGTACGGGCGATATACATAAAGTGCAAGTCTATAGAGGCTATAACTATAGTGTAAGCATCGTCTATGGCAGTAGGTAAGGATAAACATACACATATATACTTTTTTTGCAAAAATACAGCATACATCTCATGCCTTAAACTAATTTAGCATAATTTCAGTACACAGGGGTAGCGTTTTTTTAACATTTTAAAAAGTACATGGCCGGTTTCATTAATTTTTATATAAGTTTTTTTTTTCATTTATTTTAATTAAAATTAACACATCCTTTAAGCTTACTAAATACAGCTATATGTATACTTACAAAAACAGATTTTGCTACATTTTCATTTTTTCCTCGACCGGCGGTTTTTTTACAGTTGTAACAAAATTCCTATTACAAATAATTATAATTTAACCATTTTTTTTACTAAACATTTGGATGTTTTTGTTACAGCCTGTATAGGTATTCATACTACTAACATTAGCCAGTCAAAATAATGATACCTATCATTTCGTTTAAAATATGAACCATATAATATAATGTGCATTATTTTGACCGCCTTGATGGTGTAGTTAAAAATATTTTTCGTTTGATGTTTTTACTTTAAAATAAAAAAAGTTATTTCTGTTAATTACAATCACTCCTCCAAAATACTTAATTATAATAAAAGTCTCAATATTTATATAATTTACATGAAACAAAATACATTTTCAAAACACCATGACGTCACTGTTTTTATTTTTATTTTATAAAATGACAAATATTTGGTTTGGGAGTATGCCAAATGTGTTTTTTTTTTCAATCGTTTTTTTGCAAAAATGGTGTCAATTGGGAAGCTTCTGTGTCATCATTTTTTTTTTATAATTTAGAAGTACTGTCGTTTCCAAGACTTTCCTAGTCTTATCCAAACTTTGTGCACTTTACAGATATTCTGTCTTCACAGAAAGATAAAATAAATAAATAGCCTAAAACTAATAAATAAAATAAATAAATGAATTAACGAAATAATTTTATATAGGCACTAAACCAATTGCTTGTTTCCAGAAATCATTAGCAAAAAAAGGAACAAGGCAGACAAAAATACCAAAAAAAAAAAACAAGAATTTATCTCTGGTTTTCTTTTTCAAGTAAACTTAATCCTTAAACCTCAGTGGACTACAAACATTTCTTGGTGAATGCTAATCATCAATCAGGGAAGACAGAACCGTACCCAACGTAATGACACAACCGAATCTCGCGATATTAATTTAGCTTACTGTACATAGCATTACTTCAAAATGAGCTAGAAGACAACTTAGATTTTTATTAAAAGTCGCCAAAGGAAGATGAAACAATATATTCCTCATCATCAGAACAGAGATACAGAACTTGCAATTTTTGAATGAACGAAATAAAAGAATTCAATTATTCGAAAATTCATCAGTTTGATTAAACTGAGCAACAAACGAAATCGATTTTAACATTATCGTTCACTCCTGGATTTAATCATTCACTCTAGGATCACTCACTTCAGAATTTAATCATTCACTCCATTATTTAATTATTCACTCATTCGACATCATGACACATATTTCGCCTTCGTACAAGTTGTTGTCTAGCTCAATTTGGAGGGAAATCGACAAATTCTGTATAGAATACATACATCGTGTTTTATTTAGCTAAGGCTGAAATATGTGATGGGGAATTAAAGGTGCTTTTCATTGTTTGGAATGTTATCAAGCATTTTTTTTACTTTATAATGATCTATTCAGCACTAGGCATTCAGTTTTGCAGTAATTTTTTTCTAGAAAGTTTTTTCAAATAATAATTGAATAAAGATTCAAATATGTTTCCAATCATTCGTTCATGTCATTCAATTATAAGTTATGCGTTTTGTTGCAAGCTACGTAAACCACTACATGACATTTGTATTTTTATTTTCACAATCAACATTGTGATGTGCCAGTACCTACCGTTGGAATTTTATCACAATATTCAATGGAGTTGATTTATTTAAAATTTAAAACCAAGCAAATATCATTCTGCCAAGCGATTCGCTAATTCCATTAATTAATTTAGTAGGTAATTTAATATTTTTTAAGCATCTGCTTAAAAATGATGGATTTCAACCGTCATTTAGAATGCAATAAAGTTGTCTCCACGTCATACATAATTCATCATCACCCTTCATATTTAAATATGAACGTGAGGTGCACCTTGGGCAGTCAGTCTCTCTACCTTGTTGAGAGTAAGATTTGAACCACGGCATGAGCAATTTTCATTGGTTCTTGCTGTATATCAAGCAATTACCCCACAAAAAGGCAGAACCGCTGATATTTTTATATTTATTCTCATATAGCGTTCGTCCGTCATCTGCCAAGCAATTACCCCAAAAAGGGAGATTTTTTCACTCTTCAGTATTCCCCATCACAATTCGCCAAAACTTACTAAGATTAGTCTCACGCAATCGACGTAGTAGGCGGTGCGACATCTCTGTCGCGCTGCAACAAGTCGCGGCGATTGTCGCGCAGAGAGTTGTTGCGTCGCAGCTCGTCCTTGATGGAGTTGTCGCGGCTGTCGAGTCCGCGTCGTGGTGACGATGTTGCCTCGCGACATTCTGATGAGGAACGCTTTGTGTGGGTGCCTGTGGATCGGGGTGTGAATGTAATGGTGATTCTATGGGATGAGTGATTTGATTTTATTGGATTTTTTTCACGCTCTTTAAAAAAACTTTAGCAATTAAACTACCTTTAATTTAAAACCTTACAGACCTAAAAAATTAAAACTACTCATTTTAAATCATGCTAATAATTATTTTATCAAGTTTCAGCTCAAATTTTCAACATTAGTTACGATTTCAAATACTATATTTCTTATACTAGATACAAAAAAGGGACATGAAAACGGAAAGAAAGGGATATTATGGAGAAGGTTAAGTCAACTTTTAAAACGTCTAAATTATTCATTAGTAAACGTGTTTCATAAGAACTACAGATGCCAACATTATTTGGTTAAATCCTTTGTTTTTTTATTTAATTATGATATTTGCATGCGTGAAGGGAATCCAAACCTATTAAGAAGGCTGTTGTACAGCCAGGGAAATTATTTGATTATAACATTGTCTTTTTTAATTGTTAAAATCACAACTGCAATACAACGCAGTGTGAAATATCTATGACACAGCAAATTGATGTAGTCTGTCAATTTGTTATACGAAATATTTCCCTGAATCTACATACAAAACGAAAATAAGTAAAAACTGACAATGGAAATGTGACAAACCTGGCAGATCTCTGCCGCAGCTCATAATCTCGTGGTCGAGGGAGGCGGAGGCCGGGTCTGCGGCGCGCCGACCGCGCGCGCCCTGCTGGCGGGCGGGGCCTTGTTACTTGCTTTGCAGTTACGTGACCACGGTACGGGACATGGGATACTTCAAACCTCACTCAAATTACTCAGTCATTCAATCATCAAGTAGTTCAATAGTTCATTCATAAATCACACTCAGTCATTCCATCGTTCAATAGATCTTTAGTTCCGAAGTTCATTTATGAATCACATCCAGTCAATCCATCGTTAAATAAGTCTCTAGTTCAGAAGTTCATTCATGAATGAATGAAACCCAGTTATAAAGAAACACAAAACAGTTTTTTTACGGAGATATAGACATTTCTGTTTACGCAGATTTTGAAGGTCAATGTTCCAACTTTTTTTTCGTTAGTTCGTACTTTCGTTCCCAGGTAAAAGAGATACCACAGCCCCTGGCATACGGGCTACTAAGGGAACACGGGTGGGTTTTAGTCAGTAAAAGTCTGACACGCCCTCCTGCTTCACCCAGAGCGGGAGAAGTTATTGATTATTTCCCACCCAAAAAAAAAGGGTTAAATAAAATCACAATGACGGACGGGGGCTATATTAACTAACTCTCGGCTTCAATATGCGTCTTTTCACTTTTTACACCCGTATTATGTCTTCCATTTATTCCATTTTACCAAATTAATAGAATTAATTCAATAAATTACTTGATTTGCTTTGGAGAATATAATGAAGCTTGGAGCTAATTTTTATAAAATTGAATAGCCACCAACAAAAATATAGTTGATAAATTCATTAGAAATTAAATTATCGATCCGTCACTCATACGCTCATTCATTTGTTCACTCTTTCATTCTTTCATTCACTACCTCACTCACTCATTCAAATTTAACATTCTGAATACAATTTCCATTAATTCATTGGACTCTAATATTAATCTATAGTCTTTGTTAATATTTATATTTATCATTAATATTTATAAAAATTGTTAAAATATAAAAAAGCTTAAATATTTACTTTGTATCCACTGGACCCGCTTGTGACCGATGAACTCGACCCGAGCGGATGTGTACCGTTCTGAAACGTTACAGATTAAAATAAAATGTTAAGATCGGCATAAAATAAATTCAAGTGTAATTTTAGAATCATACAGCATCACGCCTGTAGCCCCGAAGGAGGCATAAGTCCCTTCCGAAGCATTAAAAACGCAACCAATTTCAAACAAAATGTAAAATTTTAGTATTTGCATTTCAAAAAAATAACACCAAATTGCTATGAAACATGCCCGTTAGCCGTTCAGTAGTGAAATCTTTATTTTTCTTTTCTTTTTCGTTTTTTTTTAATCAGTCGTGTCCACAAACTGTCATAAACCACTCACTTTTTTTTTCTAATTCAATTTATTAATGTATTCACACACACACACATATACACACAGTTACACACACTATAAATCACAAACAACACACATTAACAACATATTAGGTTATTCTCTATTCTCTTTTTTTAATTATTTTGATTTAAGATTTTTTGTTTTATTGTAAGTTTCATTGTATATTCTTCTCTATAGATTAGAAGAAATTAAGAAATTTTTTGTAACGTACCATTATCTACATGTATAGAATCATAGAAATCAATGTAAAGGGAACGAAGGAGCCTGGATCTCACGACACAGGGAATCCTAGTATGAGTTAGTGTGTGTGTAAATTATTCTTATTCTTATAATAAAATTGAGTTTTTATTTTTATTTTTGTTAAATTTTATCTTTTTATGCGTTGTTACTCAATTTAAGTCTTTTTTTAGCTGTAATACTGGAAACAGTAAACTTTATTCTATTCTAAGTGTACCTGGTACACCCACAATTCGACAGTTATTTTTATGTGCAATGTAATATAGGACGAGTTTATTGCCATCAACCGGGTGCAAATTTAGACTCCGGGCTGGCTGCTACTTGGAAATTCCAGATAGAAAAACATTTTGTCCGACCTGGGAATCGAACAGCATGTCGATTCTGTAACCATCTCGCCGCGTGAAGTGAGCGTGGACTGAGCTGTCAGTTTCATTCCACCTAATGCTAGGGACTGACCAAGCATCAGGAGGAATGACACTGACAGCTCACTCCACGCGGTGAGATGGTTACCGAATAGCAATGCAGGACCTGCATGTCGATTCTGTAACCATCTCACCACGTGAAGTGAGCGTGGAGTGACCTGTCAGTGTCATCCCAGTGATGCTAGTGATTGACCAAGGTGAAATAACACTGACAGCTCACTCAACGCTCACTTCACGCGGCGAGATGGTTACAGAATAGCAATGCTGAGCAGTAACGCTAGCGACCACTAGATCTACTGATATCAGCTTTAGTTTTGCAAACAACAAAAGGAAATATTTCACTAACTTTTCACAACAAAATCTAAGTTTACCTGGTCGAGCTGGTCTATAGAAGTGTGGCTAGTAGGACTCTTGATAGTGTCGAACACTGACGAGTCACTGTCGTGGTCTGAGTGCTGGTGTGGAGTTTCTGGACTGTCTGGGATCTCACCAGCCGCTGTAACACATAAAAAGAAAGATTTAGAAAGAGAAAAAAAAATACGTTTCTCTTTCGGTAAACATGACGTAGAAGAAAATGCTGATGAATGCTGTTGGGACTGCCATGGCGTTTTATCGCTTCAAGAATTATCGCCAATGCCGCAAAGATGGTTTCCATGCCATCATGCGAAAGAAAGCGGCCTCCATGCTACGGCGCTTACATGGTAGTGACAACAGCATTCTAAAAATGATTGTTGCGGACTGTCCCTTTCAAGGTCCCTGGGTGGCGACTGTTTTAGGATTTAATAAATAATTAATTTTGTGACCTTACTGTTAAATATAGTTTAATTTAATTTTAAGAGAACATAATTACATATTTTTATTAGTATTTTAGTGTTTGGGCTTTTTATTGACCGGTGGAGCAGACGAGTATTTTTTTATTTTTTAGTGCTACAAAAAATACTGAACTACCAGTGTATAAATATGGACAGTATAGAAACTAGAACTATTCGTTGATATACTTACTCTTTGTGTTTGTAAAATGTATGGAACGAAGTTCTTTAACGCGGCTTGCGGTAGATGTTGACTGATAGAAATCGTCACACGAAAAAGCGTAGGTAGTACATACAATCATGCGATACGAGTTTCGTCCTCGGTCAAAATCTAAATTCAAGATGCTGCGTAAATGTTCATTTTGTTTTAGATCATACGTGAGAAGGAACTTGGTTCCTGACGGTACCTCCCAACCGACCGCACACATATCTTAAACATTAATTAATCTACTTTGAAAACATTGAAAAATTTAAGTACTTATACGGTTTTGTTAAAATTGTAGCAAGTTACCGTGCGGGTGTATGTTCCTGCGCTGCGCGCGCGGCGAGGGCGGGTGCAGCGCGGGCGTCCTGCCGGCGCCGGGCGCGCGGCACACGGCCGTCTGCACCACCTCGCACACGCGCCGGAAGCGACGGATGTTGCCTACGACGTGGGGTTTACATGATCACATCAAAACAACCGACTTAGGGGGCGTTTCCACTGAAGCGGAGCTGGGCGGAGCGCAGCAAAGACGTGTAGGAATCGTCCAATCACACACGAGACGAGTGGATGCGATGAGAATTTCAACCATTGTCATTGGTCGATTCCTGCAAATCTCCGCTCCACTCCGCTCCGCTCCACTTCAGTCGTTCATTTTTAAAAGACAAAAGTGCTGCGTAAAATCTATGTTTAATCTAAAAAAAAACAGATAGCTGTAAAAATTATTTTATTAAATATAGTATATTAACGTTAGCTTCACTTTATATATTAGAAATAGCAATGTTCGTAAAAGCAAATTCACATTTGTTTCCTCGTATGGCAGACAAATTTCCAAGAAATAGACGTGATGATAGCAAACTATGTGTACATACATCGAAAACTGCACTTATGAGCAAAAGTGTTTTTTGTATGGCACCAAGTATCTACAATAAATTGCCCAAAAGTTGGAAAGAGCAAACTTTACCTAAACTGAAACACACAATGAAATTGTTTTTGGCACAAAAAGCATATTATAGTATTGCAGAATTTTTAAACGACTCATGGTGAATATTAAATGTAAATAAATATAAGTAGCATTATAGTAATTATGGTCATGTAGTAGTGGAGAACTTAAACGTAAATAATTGAATGCTTAAAAGTTCTGTAAATTATCATTGTGATGCCATGTTATAATCTGTATTAATCCTTAAGGAAAATAAATAATTGGATAATGTAAAAGATGAAATACAATATTAAAAATTGTTTAATTGTTGACTGATATTTAATGTATAAATGTAAAAGTTAAAAATCATTGATAATAAAAATAATAAATAATATAATTGTACCTAAGATATTTGCACGCCATGAGAAATGGCAGACATGTCGTGAATCACTCTTTATTTTTAAGATCTTGCATGCATGTATTATTTTAATTCTGTGTGTATACACATGTTCAAGCAAATAAAATTTCTTTCTTTCTTTCTTTCAGTAGAAACACGCCTTTATAAAAAAAAGTTTATTAAAAAATAAGTAGCTGCAGGAGTTTTTGGCGGGATCGCGCTGGAACATGTCGCACGAATTTTCATTTTCATGAAATTTCGTAAAATAGCGAATTAAATTGTATAATTTTGGTAGTGAATTATTCAATTTAGTTACGTGTGAGTGCACAAGTGTAGTGAAGGTGAATATAAGTGACTAACGTGGGCTTTTCGTGTTCCGCCCAAAAACTCCTAATAGGTTGTTGTAAACTTACTACCGGTTTACAATAACTTTGACTTGACTGAATTTAGACGACTATGACTTTTTTGTAACGTCGTGCCTGATAACGGGCCATTTACTTGTTCGAAAAGATTTTTTTTGAAGATTTACTACTTGACACTGGCTAAATGCACAAACCGAGCGAAGCCAAAACCCCAAAAAAAAAAAAAGTTGCTGCAGTTTGAGTCCGCGCCGTTTGTTTTCGTAAAAACGTTTGGCCACGCTACGGTTGCTCTATTCCAATTATAAACGAAAGGTCACATTTACATCAAACTAATCTGATTCTCTAACTCAGCGCAGTGTAGCGAGCAGTTTCATGACGTGCTAGCAAGTGAGCCCACAGATGACACGAGTATAGAGCACATAATCAAGCAATGAACGATTGAAGCGAGCTCCCTTATGACAAACAAGTGCAAAACACAAGCATAATCGTCAACTTTCAAATCAGACAAACGAGAGGAGCGAGCCTCCTCTACAAGTTTCGTAAAGTGTGCACGCTTCTTTCGCTCACAGTTAAAGTAGACTCATTTTTCTTTTAATAATACCTACCCCGCATAAATTCGTATATCTTCACTTGCTACGTAAACAGTGACACGAAATTATAACATAAACAGCAAAAAAAATATCTGCTGTTTCATAGAAAAGTGAAATATCTACGCAGTCATTTCTATGCTAAATGTACAGAGTGGTACACGATCGACGCGCAAACTGTAACCATGAATTCAGCACATAATTCTAGACCCCTTAGCCCATACTGTTTAAATCAATGCCCCTTAGGCCATGTTCAGACGACACGCGCCGACCACGCACACGCGTTGTGTCCGCCTTACACCCGCCCTCGGCACCCGCAAAATCAGCGTATGGGTCCCGGACGCTTCGCACCCGCTTATACTACTAGTTACTGGACTGCTTCGTTCACTCGACCACGGCTTCCAGTCGTCACGACGACGTGAGAACAAGAAAAACAAAATGGATTCGACTAAGTTAACAAAAGTGCTAATTGCTTACTACATAAATATAAATAAACTACACTTGTCAATACGACACTAGCCGAAGCGCGTGCGCAAGGCGTACGGACGGGGTGGGTGCAACGCGTGTGCAGGGAGCGCGGGGCTGGCGCCAGGCGTACGCGTGGTAGGCGCGAGGCGTGTGCGGTTGGACTTCGATAAATGCAATTTGAGATCTATTTATTCACAAGGCAACTACAACAGGTAACAATCACATTATTTCAGTAAGTTAACATTGTAAGTTTCGACCTGATTATCACCCAAAGCGTAATCGCACAACATGACCAGCAAAAACAATAATTATAATGATGATGATGACTACAGTAAAAGGTTAGTTCACAAAAACACAGTTACAAGGTCTGTGCGTCTGTCCTCAGACGCACTTTTACTTAGGCAGGGAATGTGTAGGAGAACAACACGCCAAGTAAATTACATAATTGATAAAAGTTACATTATTTATTGATGTGTCTTAAGACTCAAATTCTATACAAAACATTTCAAAGCTAGTTAGACGCGGGTGCTGACGCGCGTAGCGTAAGCTTAGCGGGTGCGTGTCGTCTGAACGCGCTCTTAGCGTTAAGTAGCTGTTCCAATACATTTTGATTGAGTAGGTATTGCACTTTTTTTAAGAAACAGCATATAATTTTTTTGATAACCGACGAAAAATTTATACGCCAGGGAAACTAGAATCATGCCCTGAATTCATGGTTACAGTTTCCGCGTCGAAGTCCCTGCCACCCTGTACATGTACATACAAATGAAAATACGTAGGTACAACATAAATAGACACACAAAACAGATCTAGCATGCCTATACTTACGTCATAATAAAAAAAATTTAAAAAAATTGGATGGTAGTGTCTCGCTAAGTTCTAACAAAACTACCAAACTAAATATTTTAATTTAATTCATTTGCTTGCAGTATGAATAATTTTTAACCAGTGCTCCTTAGGTAAAAAAAAATAGTCTGCTAAACCACGTAAAAAACGTAATGAATGTTGTTGAACTGTCATCATGAAAGTCGGTGCTACTATTAGTCGACGTTTACATGAGGGGCAGTGGTGGCCAAGTGGTAACGGCCGCGACTTACGATTTGTAGGTCGTGAGTTCGAACCCAGACAGGCGCTTTACTTTGTGTAAATTATTTCATCACCACTGCTCTCAAAACGGTGAAGGAAAACATCGTGAGGAAACCGGCATGTACTAGAACCAAAAATTCGAAGACATGTGACATCTACCAACCCGCACTGGGCCCGCGTGGTGGATTATGGCCCAATCCCTCTCACCGAGAGGAGGCCTGTGTCCCAGC
The DNA here is from genome assembly GCA_949987655.1 of Polymixis flavicincta. Taxonomy (NCBI): domain Eukaryota; kingdom Metazoa; phylum Arthropoda; class Insecta; order Lepidoptera; family Noctuidae; genus Polymixis; species Polymixis flavicincta. The sequence goes on from OX465199.1 coordinate 5,904,676, forward strand.
AGTGGGAACATTATAGGCTGATGATGATGATGATGATGGTGACATGAACGTAAAAATATTGCTGCGGGATTTTATCACAGCTTCGCACCGGATCAGTGGACGGTTCTGCTCCGGGAGTTGTAAATCCAGGGGGATTTACAACTCCCGGAGTTCCACCCATTGAGAATCCAACAGAGTGCATCTTAACGACAGTGTTCGATTTGCAAAATCTCGGTGCTCAGCTGTGCGCTGAAGCTCCGGTACGCGAAAAAATCCTGCTGCGTAAATATTATTGCGTCCGTTTTAACGTCGATTTAGGGCGCATTCCGTATTAGACAAATAGTGATAATATCGCGAAGCCAACCAAAATAAAAATCAATTCTTATTCTCTGATAGCACTAAATTTTTTTGACTATTCAATTTGGTCGGGTTCGCGATATTATCACTTTTGTTGCATATCGGAACACGGCATTAGTGTGATACTTAATTATTAGATAATTTTTACTTACCTGATAGTAGCGTAAAAGTGATGGCATATAGATATTCCTTGCCATTCTCCCCAGGAGCTTTCGTGATTGTAGAAATGTCGACCTGGAACAACATTATGACATTATGTATTTAATATTCTATTACTAATATTGAACCCGAACGGGCCGATCGAAGGTAAGCCTGGTTTAGGCTTGACGAGGTCGGTCAGTGGACGGGTGACCATTCATAACTTATCGAGAGACTCGTAATTTTCGCCAGTTATTAAAAAAAAATTAGCTGTGCTAATACATTATGACCGCGTGGGTTACAAAAGATTTTTTTTTTATAACCGTCGAGAAATTGCTACGCTAGAATTATTATATCTAGAATTATTTGCTGAATTCATGGTTTCAGTTTGCGCGTCGGTGATATTTTTTGACAATGAAAAGTATCGGGATTAATTGAAGTTTCTTGTCGAATCAACACAGTTGTTCAAATAAATCAAACTCCTAACTGAAAGGGTTCTTACCTGAAACCTCACGTGTCTTTGAAACATGGCGGGCGCATTTGATCCTCTTTTGTATTCCACACGAAAGGACATCGGACTTAGCACGCTGTGTGATAATTCTGCTATCTGAAAGTTAATTGTTATGGTCAAAACTAGGTTGTGGAGGTCAGGTAGGCCGTCGCTCTATGTAAAATACTGGTATTCAACTGCATACAGTTAGGCCGACCCCAGAATCAGAAACTATAGTTATTAAACATAGGTATTTACTTAATGGTGTTAGGTTAACATATTTGAGCGCTATGTTTTGCCATTCAATTAAAATGTAACTAAAGAACCTAAAATACTTAAAAATCTAAATAAAACAAACAATAAAAACAAAACCAAAAAGTTTTAAAAAAATATTAAAAATGATCATTTATAAAATCTTGAACAGTATTATAATATTTTTTCATTTTTAAAGAGGTGAGAACTTTCTTATATTTTGATAGGGGCATGTTTTTTTTTTTTGTATCTGGTTGTTTATTATAAATTTTCGAAACCATTCCAAAAAAGCGCTTTTTATCAAAGTGGTTCTGAATTTTATGTCGCATAATTGATTTTCATATTGAGGACGAATTGGATTTTTTTTACAATGGATTTTTTTTGTAAAAAGGTCCAACATGGTTAAGAAAAACTTTTTTCAAAAAATTACAACCGACTTCCAAAAAACACTACATAGTGCAAAATAACTTTAATTTCGGAAGTTGGTGACTTTGGATGTGTATTTTAATTCTTTGTCACCGCCTTCCGAAATTAAAGTTATTTTGCACTATGTAGTGTTTTTTTGGAACTCGGTTGTTATTTTTTTGAAAAAAGTTTTTATTTTTCGCTTTTTAGCTACCTACCCCACACCAATTCGAAATTTCATCATCCTTGGCGTCAAAACAATGCATATTTATGCGATACAAGCATTCGCGGTTGATTTGCTGTAATTTTTTGAAGAGTCCCGTTGTCTGTCTCCGTAACGCATCATCAGATCTATATGAAATTTTAATGGGACCACACCCCTTTCGAACAAAAAAAGAATTTTTCAAATCCGTCTATATACGACGGAGTTATGCCCGAACATACATTTAAAAATAAACATGTCGAATTGATAACCTCCTTCTTTTTGAAGTCGGTTAAAAAAGGCTAGGCCAATGATGATGATTTTCAGAATTTCAATCAAGGTAATAGTTAGGTACTTACACTCAAAAAAGCATGTATTAAGTCAGCCTTGACTGTCGCCAGAGGTTTGCCCTTCACCAAAGCGGTGAAGGTTTCCTCCTTATCAGCTGATAAGAGGAGGGACCCGAACCACGACCTCTTTGTGAGTTCCGGAGACGATTCGGGAGTTAAATGGACCTCTTCTGATGATGCTGTGGAGAGATTAAGGTTTTTTGATGACTATATAATAGTATATTACGTATGAAGATACGCTTTAGTATAGCGCTTGAAGGTCAAAATGTTCTTGTTTTTTTTTTTTTTAATGTAAGTCAATTTCAGGTTGTATGTTGACCTTAATATACATTGCGATCGTAAAAAATATCACCATCGTCATTTCAGGCGAAAGACGTCCACTGCTGGACATAAGCCACCACCAAGTTCCGCCACTTGGGCCGGTTCTGTGCTTCCCGCATCATGCATGCGGCCTTCTCAAGGTCATCGGTCCAAAATAATTAATACGGCTTTATATCATTCATTTAATTTATAATGAATTACTTTTTCATATAATAGTCATTCATTGTAATAATTAAATGTGATAGTTTGTATGTTTAGATGTTTGTGACGCAAAAACGGCTTAACGGATTTGGATGAAATTTGGCACACAGATATGTAGTTTGTTATCTGAAATAACACATAGGATACCTTTTATCTCGATAAGGGAAACGTACCCCGTGGGGTAATTTTTGACCTCCATGCGGGCGAAGCCGGTGGCAAAAGCTAGTAATGTTTATAATTCTGCAAATACCCCCTGCGACTGACCCTACGGTAACTATAATGATCAGATGAAGTTTAAAAAGGTATACGTACTCTGCATTTTCCTCCTGTGGAAGCGAGGAGAGCCGAGGAAGGAGTTCTTGATGGTGGCCAGCCGCACTCGCCACGGGGCCGCCACGCCACCGCCGCACGGCCCGCCCGGGCACGCGCCGGGCGGCACGCCTAAGGACACAGCGAGCTTGGAACCCTGACCCATGTAGGTATACATCGCGGCACGTAAGTTGAACCAAAATTACGAACTTTGTTTCAACTTACGTGTCGCGATCTGTAATTATTTCCAAACTTCAGTACACGTTACATCAATGACTACGCTAGAAGGTGACCTCAATCTTTTTCGTGCGAGGCAACGAGTGCACGCGCTCCTATCTTCGATTGTTTGTTCTGATTTTGGTTCAACTTACGTGTTGAGATCTATAGAAGAGTTAGACGCCCCTCCATTAGTGTAACAGAATTAACGAAAGACCTGAAAGTAGTCTGTTCCTAATTGACAACTGAATCGATTTAAGTAACGTTTAATATGATACTTATTTATTAAAAAAATATGTTTTTGCCATACCTATCACCGATTGAGCCAAAGAAGATTCAATCTTATTTCAAGGCGATAAGACTCAATTTTAAATGCATAGCAAGTAAAGCAAGTCAACATGTTTTTCTTTAATAACAATTCGCTTAAAAGAAAAAAAAGTTTTGGTCATTGTATTATGCTTTAAGTAAATACTCTAATTGAGGTGTATGAGTTCTAACGTAATGTTACATCTTGTAAAAAAAAACATTTGAAACGTGTAGGTACAGACAGACAGACTTTGTTTTATAGTTAAGATGGGCGTGCCTCAAGGTTCAATTCTTGGCCCTTTTTTATTTCTAGTTTATATAAATGACCTTCCTTACCTGATGGCTAAATTCTCGGATATAATTTTATTCGCTGATGACACTTCTCTTATTTTTAGAATAGATAGAAAAGATACGGATGTCTTACATGTCAATGATAGTCTAGCTGTTCTTTCGAAATGGTTTGCTGCTAATAATCTTTTACTCAATGCGAACAAAACTAAATGTCTTAAGTTCTCGTTACCAAATGTACCCCAAGTAGGTCTAAACTTAAAACTTGATGGCAAGAAACTGGATGCTATTTCGGAAACTGTATTTTTGGGAATTACTTTAGATTCAAAATTGCAAAGGGGTGCTGACATTAGAGCTCTTTCAAGTAGATTAAGCTCAGCTGCTTACGCAGTAAGAAAAATAAGGCAGTTGACTGATGTAGCCACAGCTAGGTTAGTTTACTTTGCTTATTTTCACAGTATTATGTCTTATGGCGTTCTGCTGTGGGGATCGGCAGCTGACGTAGATTCAATTTTCATTTTACAAAAGAGGGCAATCCGCGCAATCTATAAAATGGGGCCTCGCGAGTCTCTTAGAAAAAAATTCAGCGAAATTGATATATTAACTCTGCCTTCTCTTTATATCCTAGAAAATATCTTATATGTTCGGAAAAACTTAGGCCTTTTCAAAAAACGATGCGATTTCCATAATCTGAATACACGTAGTAAAGATGAAATTGTGATTCCAAAATTTAGACTGACTAAAACTAGCAAGTCATTTCTAATAAACAGTATCCGCTTCTATAACAAGTTGCCATTACAGAACTTAGCGATGGAAAATTTAAAACGCACATCAAACGTGTCCTTATCAAATAAAGCATATTATTAGATAAAAGACTACGTTGAAGACAGGGAAGTTTGGCATTAATTCCATCTGCACATGTGGCTTCCTTGGTACCTCATTAACAGCATAACTATGTGAAAGTCTATTAACTGCTCTCAAATACAATGTTCTTTTTTATTCTTTTTATTTAACAATGCTGACATAATCTCGTCATTAATTGACATTATACATCAATTTTATTTAGGTTCATTTTATTTATGTAGATTATTTTACATATTGTGAATGAAAGAACGTTGTAGGCCTTACAGACTGTAGATTTGTAGACGATTTTCTATTCTGTATTCGTCTAAGTACCTGGTACTTATTGACAGGCCTGCGCTGTCCTCCCATTCATTTAATCTCTGTAATTTGAAAATATTGTTAAAGCCAATTATTTTTAAAAGAGTAACCGTGGAGTTTCTTGGCGGCTCTTCTCCATAGGAAACAACAATTTGGAACCGTGCACCTAGCTTCTGACGTTTCATAAATGCCCATGCAGGTTTATATGAAATAAAATATTTTGATTTGATTTGAATTATATAGTGATATCTTTTGTTAACCTAAAAGGCTGAAGATGATTTACTTACTTTGAATAGTACCTAGGTTGGGGAACAGTGGAGGCTGTGCAGGCGACTGACTAGTACTCGTTGGACCCGGTAGAGATGATCTTTCTCGCACTGTAGACGTAATAATAAAATTATTATAGCCAGTTTATAAACCTTCGCCTTTTTCCAGACTTCAGAAATCTGGCCAAAAAAAAATTCTGTGGTGGAGTTCTGTCAAAAGCTGTGTATAAAGTTCACAGCTCACCTCACTCAAGTGAGCGCACACAATTCGAAAGCGAACTCATTTGTTTTTAAATTAAATCATCGCGAATTCACAACGAGACAGCGTTCGAATTTCGAAGTAATGTTTAGATAATGACGTTACTATTTAAATACTACATAAGCACATAATGAGGGTAGTTTGATAAAATGGCAAAGCGATAATAAACAGGGTAAACGCATAAACTGTAACCATGAATTCAGCACATAAATCTGCTGTTTCACAGAGTGCAATACTTTCGCGGTCAAAATGTAGGTATCGTATAGAACATATTTTTTTTAGCGAAGAAAAATTTCAATGCAGCGATTTCAGAATTCATGATAACATAATATTGCGCGTCGATCTTTCGGCCACCCTGTATAGTAAAAAATAAAAATAAATCAATAGTTTAAAAAATCAGTGATGGCTATAGAACTTGGCGCTCTCTCTACCGTGCACATACCTCGATGTGTTTGCGAAGGACTGTGCGGTCGCACTGCCACGGACGAGCCCATTATCGGTGATTCATTTATTATAATCACCGCTTCACCAGGCTCGCCACCTATGATGATGGTTATTTATTAAGGATCACCATCAAAACGGGTCAGTTTCTTAAGATGGAACTTAATTCTATTGAATGACTATTTCGTGAACAACCGACTTTTTTTTCAACAACTTCCGTAATTAAAGTTTAGTTTTCACAAGCTTTGTAGTGTTTTTTTTTTTTTAATTCGGTTGTTTCTGTTTTATAGACTATAATTTTTCACTTTTTAGTTTTGGTCCCAGCGCGTCGAAAATACACATTGTTCGATTTTTCAACGTTCGGCGGCGTTAAGCGGTGGTGCGCGAAAAGATCCCGTCGAAATTTTATTATATCTGTGTGCGATGTCGACTTATGCTTTATGCGACTTAGGTACCAGAGCGTCATGCTCAACAGTCGAAAGGAGTACATTCTTTTGATTCAAAATCAATCAAAATCAAAAGTCATTTATTTAAATTAGGCTGAGAATCAGGACTTTTCGAACGTCAAAATACATAAGACAGTCCCCCAAAACAAGCCCAAAACGCCCACCCTTCACCACCTCCTAGTGCTTTAGCTGGGAAGAAGAAGTGGCGCAACAAACTCCCCAGCAGCACAGCTGTCTGTTTAGTCGGATAGACTTGATTCTATACATATTGATAAGCATGACATCCTGCGTTCTCTTAAGGATATATTTTTCTATATCAGCAAATTAAGGCGTATGTACCCCACCGTGGCCCCTGGCACACAGGCAACTGAAGGAACACGGGTGGGTTTTAGTTAGTAAAAGTCTAATAAAAGTTCTCCCGCTCCACCCAGAGCTGGAGAAGTCATTTGATGATTTCCCATCCAAAAAAAGGCGTATGTACCCCCTTAAGTAGGTATACCTCCATTCTGAACAGTTTGGACTGTGACCCAAAAATAGGCATATGCATGTAATGCTCAGATTTTAAAACAAGGCAGATAGACCGCGCGGAACACCAAGAGTGAAGCCACAAAACCAAATACTAAAGCGTCGCATTGTATATAATGCGAGGCTTTAGTATTTGTTTTTTTGACTCCTGGGTGTTCCGCGCGATCTATCTGCCTTTGTTTTATAATCTAAACAAAAAAAAAAACAAATACTAAAGCGTCGCATTGTATGTTACATATAATACGACGCCTTAGTATTTGGTTTTTTGGCTTCACTCTTAGTGTTCCGCGCGGTCTATCTGCCTTTGTTTTATAATCTGAGATGTAATGTTGTTGTGTTTATTGTTTCATTATGATGTCGTTGTTATAAGGACTGTAAGTACTTGGATAATATTCCAAAAGAAACTTACTTATATTTAGACTAATTGTAGGTCCCGTGGAGTTTGCTCTCTGGTGATGATGCTCCCGAACTGATGGAGACGCTGGAATAAAATTATTTTTTATTTTTAAAATAATACTCATATAACTGAGGGGTACAGACGCCAGCACGTCAAGCTACCCTAAACTGTAAAATTTTCCCAATTGAACATGAACCTTATTTGTTTGTGATAAAGTTTGAAATCTATCCTCTAATTATACCTCTAATTATAGGCCTATTTCAGTACTACCTACCTTTAGTAAAAATTTTGAGAAATTAATTTTAGACCAATTGCAAAGATTTTTTAATAAACATAATTTATTACATAGCAAACAGTTCGGTTTCACAAGGGGTCGTTCAACCACCGATGCCGGTGTTGAACTCTTAGGGCATATTTACAATGCATGGGAAAATAAATACGATACCTTGGGCATCTTTTGCGATTTATCTAAAGCTTTCGATTGCGTGCTTCATGAAACTCTAATCAGGAAACTCCGCCACTACGGGATCCGGAACACCGCTCTGGATCTTCTTATTTCATACTTGTGTAATAGGATTCAGTGTGTTGATGTAAACGGAAAAAGATCTCCGGGATCCGTAGTATCAATGGGAGTCCCACAGGGCTCAATTCTTGGTCCTTTCTTGTTTCTTATTTATATTAATGACTTGCCTTACCTCATAAAGGATAATCATGATATAGTGTTGTTTGCGGATGACACTTCGCTTTTGTTTAAACTTAAACGTCAGCAACTTGTTAATGACGATGTAAATAGCGCAATCTCAAAAGTAGTTCACTGGTTCAATGTTAATAATTTGCTTCTTAATGAAAAAAACACCAAATGCATTAAGTTTACGCTAGCTCACGTTAAGCAGGTGAAAACTAATGTGTTGATAAAGGGCGAAGAATTGAATCCTGAAGATAGCACTGTATTCTTGGGCTTAACTTTGGATGCCAAGCTTCAGTGGGGCCCACATATAGCTAAATTGTCGAAAAAGCTAAGCTCTGCAGCATACGCTGTTAGAAAAATTCGTAATTTAACTGATGTAGAGACAGCCCGCTTAGTGTACTTTAGCTATTTTCATAGTGTAATGTCGTATGGTATTCTATTGTGGGGATATGCCGCCGACATTCAGACTATTTTTGTCTTGCAGAAAAGAGCTGTCCGATCAATTTATAAATTAAGTCCGAGACACTCACTCAGAGATAAATTTAAGGAGATAAATGTAATGACTGCGCCTTCACAGTATATTTATGAAAATCTTTTATATGCTCATAAAAATATTAAATTGTTTAAAAAATACAGTGATATCCATAGTATAAATACTAGGAACAAACACAAATTTGTTGTACCATCAACAAGGCTCAAGAAAATAGGTGGGTCATTCAGATGTCAATGTATACGCTTTTATAATAAACTTCCAAGCCATGTTCAAGATCTAAGTCTCAATAAATTTAAATCATTCATCAAACGTAAGTTGTGCCTGAAAGCCTTTTATACCGTTAAAGATTATATTGAGGACAAAAAGCTTGGGATTGACCTGCTCCAATTTTGTATCCTGAATGCTGTTTTTTCTTTGTTTTGCTCTTTGACATTTGATTATTATTATATACACTTTGACATGAATATTTACTTTGAGAAGTATAATATTATTTTTGTTTTAATTATTGTGAATGTGAGGACTATGTGGTATTTTTGTTTTTGTATTTCGTCTCTTTCTCAGTTCGTTTTTAATGTTAATCTGGCAGTTTGAGTACTTTATGCGGCCTACCCAAATGTCCTTTCTTTGGTATTGTTCGTCAAATCGTTGAGCTCCTCAAGTTCTGAGTTGAGCCGTATGATTACTGATACATGCGTGCACTGAATGGACAGGTCCACTCAATCTGTGTGGTTTCTTTCCTCAAAAGACCATTTCAGACACCAATCCACATGGTCTTCACATGATCTGACCAAGATTATGTCTGGACTTTAAAAGAGACTGTGACCTCTGAGTTTGTTTCAGCCTTTCTTCTCAGAGTAGTCAGATAGGAAACGCCGACCTCATCTAGTTTAAAAAAATATGATTGACGTGTAAAAGTGTTTGTACAAACCTACTTACAGAAATAAAATCATTTATCATTTATCAAAGAAATTTGACAGTTGTGCTGACGTCTGTACGTAATTGTGTTACACACTAACAGTACGAATGGGGAATGGTGGGGGTTCATTTTGATAGTCCAACAACATGCATTGCGTTTTACGTTGTTGAGCAGATTTTTTTTTTCAAACATAGTAAGCAATAAACTAGCGATATATTTCAAAATGATTCAGATTTTGATTGATAGTATGTTCCGCAATCAACCCAGGTAGCAGGGGAGTCTGGATTCGTGCCCGGTTAAACAAAATGAAATGAAATTGCACCTGAATCAATAACACTTTGAGCGGAGCAACGATAAAATACGTAAAATTTTATAAACGCTAATTGACACAACGTTTAATCGGGTCAGCACAAAATATGTCTTTATTTAAAGAACGTGACTGTGGCATAGACCAATTTCTTCAAGCTACGTCATCACGCCGAAGACTTTAAGTTTTCGAACTGCTTGCGCCACTCCACGTCAGTTTTTTACTATTTATAAGGCTACTCAGACACATATTTGTGGAGTTTCTTTCCGGCTCTTCTCCATAGAAAACGACAATTTGGAACCGTGCACCTAGCTTCTGACGTTTCATAAGTGCCCATGGATGCAGGTTTATGTGATTTATTTTTTTATTTCATACATTCTAATTACACACACATTCGCAAATGGGCTCACTGAATCGTCGACTTGTAGTAACGATTGTGTCACATTTCATATTAACTTTGTTTGTATGAAAAGTAGATCGTCACTAATCTAAATTTATTTTGTATGAGAAAATAGTGCGCCACCCAGATAGGTACTCAGCTGAAAGCGATAAATACGTTACAAAAAATCACGCCTATAATCGTCGAATGGTTAGGCAAAGGTGTATAGTACACCCACGTTTCACTAGTTATGTGACAGTTCCATGTAATGGGGGCGCGCCTATTGCCATCAACCGGGCGTAAACTCAGACTCCGCACTGCTACTGAGAGATTCTTTATGGAAAACTCAAAAACACTGCCCAACATGAGAATCGAACTGCCTCATGCTCAGCAGTAGAGAAATAATAAAAGTTTAGGCAGGTATAAACAAAATAATATTCCCATATTCGAAATACACAGATCCTTGCTGCAGTAATCTTGAATTCATTCAAAATCTCTTCTAGTTTTTCTTTCAATCGAGATTCAGTCCTATCTACATATTTTCTAAAAACGAAACAAAATTCCAACCAAATATACAAAATTATAAGATCGTAGAGTATAACATAAGATGCAAGTTAATCTTTTGTTCTATTCTATTACAGGGGAATTCTGAGGGGACGGCGCGTACGCAGTCCCCACTATCAAACATTACGCATCCGAGTTATCCGCATTAGGGATAATCGCAAGGGTCAACCTAACCGCAGTGCAATGGGAAGGCCTCGCCCTGGGGGAACCGCCTTATTGATCACGGTATCCCCTATGCCAGGTAAGTATGACTTTGCTACGAAAATACGCGAGGGTCGTTCAACGGCGGAGAATCTTAACACCGCGACTCAGAATCATGACGTAAATGCTCAGCGCCATCTCGTTTGAAATTTGGAACTAAATCGCGCAGCCGTCAATAGATAGAGCCCGGGTTTGCTTTGACGGGAACGTTGCCGCGTTGTTGTTTTTTGAAATTCGAAAAATACAGGATGGCGGCATTAGCTATGATTTCTGACAAGATGTACTAACCCACATCTAAACAATTTCCATTGTTTATAGAATACGGTATAAAGAATAATTGTTTAGAGAGGGCGGCAGGGACATCGATGCGAAACCTGTATTAGGATGATTCTGAAATTTTTCATCGGTGATCAAAATAAATCAGATGTTTTATAGAAAAGTAAAAAATTTACGAGGTCAAAATGTATGACCAAATTGGCTTTTTTAGTATCAAACAAAAAAAAAAAATTACGTAGGGGCTTCTAGAATCATGTAAGTTATAAATGGTAAGGGCATGGTAATCCAGATTATGCGACGATGTCCCTGCCACCCTATATTACACTTATATTATTAGGCATGTAAGCAATGGAAAATGTTATTATGTAGTTTTTACATTTTTATAAAACTCCTACTCATCATTTTGATATTGATATCCTTAAAATAATAATTTAGTTAAATAAAATAAATACCTAACGGTGATCCAGGAGTTGCAGGTGTACCTCCTAAAGACGACACCCGATGTGGAGTGTGACCAGCTGAATGGAAGATAAAATGTCAAAATTATTTATTCATTTACTGACTTTAAGGTTACAAATAAATCATACGGTTATATTCTAATATATGTGCCAATTATAGATCTCAGATTATAAAACAAGGGCAAATAGACCGCGCGGAACACCAAGAGTGAAGGCAAAATACCAAATACTAAAGCGTCGCATTGTATATAAATATAATGCAAGGCTTTAGTATTTGCTTTTTTGCTCTTGGGTGTTCCGCGCGATCTATCTGCCTTTGTTTTGTAATCTAAACAAAAAAAAAACGTAACGGTTTAAGCGTAGCTAGGTATCCAAATCTTTACAAATTTAAATCAAATAAATAATCAGGCTAATTTAAAAATAACATTATCCATAGGTAGGTACCGTAGGTACCTATAGGGAGCACGTCACTGGAGTGCCGCACCCTAATTGCGTAACTCACGATTATTCATAATCGGTTTCAATTTGACAGTTCAACAGTATACAGTACACATTGCGTTATTTCCGTTGTTGAACAGACAAATTTTTCGAAGATATGAAGCAGTGGTTTAACAATCTGTTTCAAAGCGAAACAGATTATGAGTTACGCAATTAGGGTGCTGGACTCACTACCCTTCAAGACAAATGATAAACTCGTAACTTTGCGAGATAAATAAAAAAATAATTGTAATAACTAATAATAACTGCCGGCGATTGCAAAGCGGTTGTGTGGCGGTAAATAGCATAGTCAATGATTATATTTCTATTATAACACAGTATTTAGTTATATCAATTTAAGTTAAATCGTTAATAAGGTACGATGGAGTAAGCATATCCGTGTGAATAAAAACCGCATTTAAAAAAAGAAAAAAAAATCTTACTTGGAGGGCTGGCAGGTAGTTGTGGGGAGCTCCGGCCCTCGCCGCGCCGCCCCGAGGCAGACCTGCTGCGACCAAACCTGTGCTCAAACCTCGGATATTACACACACTACTACCTAGCATCTACTGTAGGTACCAACAAATAACATGATTATGATAGTGGCCTTAATTATGACCAGTGATCGGAATAGGCTAAAAATAATTCGTTTAAGCAAATCGAATTGTAATCAATATGCAGTGTAATAATCAGTGATAGGAATAGGTAGTGCCTATTTGCCTAAACTTCGGAGAACAGAGAGAGAAAGTGGAGACCTTTTTACGACTATATTTTTTTCCCGGGATCCGAGAAAATCTTCAGTAAGTTGAAAATAAGCTATATTCAAGATGTGTAAAGGCTATTTTTAACTAAACTTGCAAATACCAAATTTTCGGGATTTTAACGTAAAATCCCGAAATAAATAATCTAACTTTAATTCATGTATTCGAATTATATTTACGATCCAACTAACCTTTGTATCAAGTCATTGAATACATTACGTTTAAAAGTTGGATTATTTATTTTTTGGTAATTCCAAGTTTAGTTAAAAATAGCCTTTACACATCTTGACTATAGCTTATTTTCAACTTACTGAAAAAATTTCGCGGATCCCGGGAAAAAAATGTAGTCGTAAGAAAGTCTCTACTTTCTGTCTCTGTTCTCCGAAGTTTAGGCAAATTTAATCAGCCTATTCCGATCACTGATTATGACAAAACGAACCAACCTACACCCTAATTGCGTACACGTAACACACTATTTCATCGATAAATGTTGAAGGATTTATTAGACGAAAAATGTTGAAGGATATGTTAATCGAAAAATTTTGAAGGATATATTAATCGAAAAATGTTAAAGGATTTATTAGACGAAAAATGTTGAAGGATATATTAATCGAAAAATGTTGAAGGATATATTAATCGAAAAATGTTAAAGGATTTATTAGACGAAAAATGTTGAAGGATATATTAATCGAAAAATGTTGAAGTGTTAATATTTACGTTGTTGAACAGATAAAAAAAATGAACATTCTGATTGATCGCGTGTTCGCCTAGGCAATTAAGATGTTGGGTTCAAAGTAATGATCTTAATTATGTTGGTGGTTTACTTAACACTTGTACATAACTTATGGTAATGCCAGCAATGGAAAAAAGAGGTTTATGCAGAATACAGTCCTTTTACATTTATCCCTGAAAGCACCCTTACAGCAGTGAAAATAAAACTCATTGTGATGCAATATCACAGTATAAATTACTGTAAGTATTGATATACAAGAAACCCAAGATACACAATCAGCGTCTCAAAAACGTGCGCATAAATAGAGCGCAATTTGCGCAGTCATCTTTTTTGACATTGCTTTGTAAAAACCACTTTAAGTCATGCGTGTAAGGTTGAATTTGCAAAATAAAAGTGTTTTATTATAGCTACGACGTATAATTGGGGACAATTTTGAATGTTACTTTTGTTCGAGACTGTGTTTGTGCGATCTTGAGTTTTTTGTATCAATGACTGTAAGTGTAAAAGGACTTGGAGAATCACATAACAACATATTATTATGAAAGAAGAGGTATGGATACAGGCGAACTTCATCGCTGCATTCATGCAACGCTAAAGTAGGGCAACACATATAGTTTTGGCTCTGCTTACCCATTTCTGCCTTTAATGAAAGTTGGAAGTGGGAATCGAATCGGCGACCACCTTACATTCGATTCATTTTCACACCCCGCATACTTTGCGTCAGAGCTAAAATATGTCTTTGTCATAAACTCATGACAAAGAAAAGTTTTTTATCGTGTTCACCAAGAAGCTTACACTTTACGTTGTTATTAATTTAAACCAACTTGTTGGCATACCAAAAATAAACAAACAAAAATCTTTGTGTGAACTTAGCGGTACCACTACCGTGCACCCAAATTATAATATCAACAAATAGTAATTATTTCTCTTTCTCTAAGCCTAGATGACTGCTTACCCTCAAAACGAAAGACTTGAAGGAATGAATTTGTACTTCGTACCTATACTGTGATCTTCGAGGCGTTATGGGTGATCCCTCGCTGATCTGACCAAAGTGTGCCGACTGCCCGTTTACCTGAAATAAGTACAAAAATTATCTTTACGACGACAGGCAACCTAAGTGAACGGTACAGCGGGGAAAATGCATGGAAATGTTGTCATTATTTACGAAAAAAGAACACGCAAAGCATCGAATTTACGGACAAAAAAAAAACAAATCCATTGCAGGAGCGTTTTTTGAATTTGGAACATTACAACGCTCCAGCAATGTTTATTTATTAAAAAAAAAAAAAAAAAAAGTTTCTTTATTACCTTCAGTTGTACAAAAAAACACTTATTTAAACAATATGCATCGTTACAACTAGGGGAAAGAGTGTTTTCGATGAACTCTGGCACCCAATGTAAGATTTAACTTGTGTTTATTATTTATTTATTTATTATTAGGCTTCTCAACAATGAGTACACTGTTACTTTATAGTTTAAACATTACCTAATTAAGTCTAAGCGCCTCATTACTTACAGAAAAGCACCGCATGCACTACATTATGCGCACATATAATTACACAGTAAACTAATTAAAACAAGTAATACATAAATTGAAAAAACAAAAATTTTGCTATATAAAAGCTAAATTGATAACAAAATATTAAGAATAAATAAAAGAATAAGTAAATCAAATAACATGCATTAAATAAAATTGAATTGGACGGGGTTATATTATATTTGATCAGATTAGTTTTAACAATTTTAGTAATTTTAACAATTTTATATGATTAGGTTAGTACTTATTACTTACTACTACTACTTACTACTACTATTACTTATTACTTACGTACTTATGACGTACTTACTTATACCAAAGTGAGTCTCTTTGCTTTACAAATTGCGTTCACGTGGCTGTATAGCCATAAATGCGTTTGCCTTTCGGCACAGATGGTAAATAGAAAATTGGCGGCAAAGCTGAAAATTCGCCTTGATTTGTTATTTACATAGGTACTTAATCATTTATACATTTTCTTTTAGTTGCCCCAATATGACTAATGTAACTTTTAATATTAAGTAAATTAATTGTATAATATAAAAGTATGTTTTATTTCCCTGCATTATTTTGAGAAAAGCACTATGTACCTATGCTTCGGCGGTAATGGCAATTGCCTGTCTCGTATTAGTGAAGTCCCGAGTGAAGTCGCCTACGGCTCGGCCTTCAAACTGATACTCGACCTACAATAGCCTATTTCACGGTCTTTGCAATAATGTACTATTCATTTATGTAGTTGAGCAGACAAATTATTCGAGCATATGAAGCAATGGATTAGCAATATACTTACTTCAAAATTATTCAAACGATAATTGAAAGTGTGATATGCAATTAGAGTGCAGATCTTTTACAAAATTACAATTCGTGCTTCAAGAATATCATAAGAGAGCATGCAGGGCCATATTTTCCTAATCGAAATAAATAATTGCCAATCTTCTATTACCTATGCTTGGACATAGCATGCATGGACTAAAAAAAAATGCCGGAATGCAACTGCATTCCGGCATTACCGACAGAAGTGAAAACTTGAACAATTACGTGTGTATTTTTTGAATCGTCAATACAGGATTTCACATTATTCATAATCATAATTTTGGTCATAATTATCTTCTAAACGGGTTATCCAATTTTCATAATTCTAATTGGAATATTAGTTCTGTACTTAAACCTATATTTTGAGGCTTAAATTATTGAAATAACTCTACTAAAAAAATAGAGGTGTCGGTAGCGGTGTTGCGAGTTCAATTGTTTTTCCCATCTCAAAAAATGCCCAACGCGCCTAAAGAAGTTTTCACTTAAAAAGTCTATTTTAATGTAACTTGATGTTCAATTGCCTATTCATTTAAAACTAAGAACGGCATTCAATAAAGGATGTCATGAATTTAATATATGATTCTGAAACCCCCGGACTTTTCGTCGGTCAAAACTTATGGTAGAGATAAATATTTTTTTCACTTCTCATGCTCTGAAAGTGCTTCTTTGTGCAGGGTATAGGCTGCACAAAATCGAATTTTGTGCACAAGGGCATTAACGTATTTACTCATAAATGTATTATATTAAGGCAAAGAAAATGAGCCATACAGCCAAATGCAATAAGAAGTTCATAGATAGAATTTGTTATTATATAATATTTACTTTAATTTATTTGCCTTATGTGTTTTTTAAGATATAATAGATATTAAAATTTTAATTCAAGTACGGTAGGTTAGTTGATTTAAGAAAATTATTATTACAAAAAACAATTTCCTTCAGTATTCAAAACTGTTCTAATTTTACTTTGAATTTTAATTATAGAAATGTTATGTTAAACTACTGTTTTATTTCCTCGCAATCGAAGTGAAAAGCAGAGTTTATAACTCGTCCACAAAACCATTTTTATCCTCGACATTACTATCAGCCCTCGCCTTCGGCTCGGGCTGCTAAAAGTCTCGGATAAAAATAGTTTGTTTTGTGCACTTGTTGTAAAATCTACTATTTATTAGCCTACGAGAAAATTCTACGGAGGGGTTTGAGAATCATGAACAGCACCCTAATTGCGTAACTCACGATTCATCATAATCTGTATCGTTTTGAAACGGATTGTTAAACCATTGCTTCATATGTTCGAAAAATGTGTCTGTTCGACAACATAAATAACGCAATGGATATTGTTTAACTGTGAAGACGAAACCAATTATGATCAATCGTGAGCTACGCAATTAGGGTGCTGTATCCATTCAGATAACAGGTTGCGCGCCAATGTCCCCGACACCCTGTATATTTGTGAAGTGAAAACTTCTTTATGCCCAGGGCATAAAGAAGTTTTGTAGGGCATTTTTTTTTTTTTTGAAATGGCGAAAAAGCAATTGAACTCGCGATACTGTTACCGACACCACTGACAACACGAAAGTATGATCAAACAACGTTGAAAGTAAGTTGAACGTTGTTTAATCTCACGATTCAAAAAATATCTCCTGACGATTTTAAAAATACACCTGTAATTGTTCAAGTTTTCACTTCCGTCGGCAATGCCGGAGTGCAACTGTTTTTTTTTAAGTACGAATAATAAAGTAGTTTTTGCTAGAAAAGAAAAAATGTGGAGATAGGCGGTATAGGTAAAGTCAGCAGAAGTTTTACCGCGTCCCCGTCCCTAGAACATCAATGAGCAGTTCCATACCAGCGTCCTTACCCGGCAGGTGTCGAGCCTCTTGCGCGGTGCGTCGGGCGGCGCGGCCGGCGCGGCTGGGCGCGGCTCGTCGTCGCGTGCCGGCCGCCGCCGCTTGCGCTCCAGGAGCAGGAAGTAGATCACTTTCTCTGTGTTGTGGCTGCAGAAGAAGAATAAAAGTCTGATAAGAATCAGGAAGTTTGAACGTCAAAAAATTAGAAAAGACGCCTATAGAAATGCTCTCGCTGCTACCTAGTTTTTGAGCTTGGAAGAAGTGGAGCAAAAATCTCCTCAGCAACACCAAATACCTTGATTCAAAAATCATTGCACGAAAGTCGTTATAGGACTCAAGACACTAGGCTAGAATCGTTCAGATTCAAATCATTAATTTTTTTCTTCACAAATAATGGACATAAAAGCTTGTTTGCGAGAGACTGGTGTCGGTGTCTGGTGTATAGCAGATCACTAGGGTCCCATCACACAGTATGTAAACATTATCAGATGTTTAGTACTCGCGAAGGCATAGCGCATAACAGAAAAAAAAACAATGAAAAACTGGCAGATTAAATTCCTGCAATAAAACAAAAGCATTATTTATAGGGATGGACTATTTTGGGTGAATCAGTAATTCCTCAGTTGTTTGAGAATCTTGGTTATGGAGCCATTCAACTAAGGCACCTTTACAGGCCTTTGTTGTTAGTTGATAGATAGTGGTAATACGAGTTGTTTTATTATATGTATAAGTGGGAACCTAAGAAAGTACACAATTTTTGTTGTCGTTCTTAGAATTCGTAAAGTAACAGTTACAAATAAAAATTCAAATACAAATTTATTTATTGCCAACCAAGAACGTACACCAAGTTGCAGATTTTTCTGGCTCCTGCGCTAGATATATAACTATGTTGCAAGAGCCAGTGTCCTAAAAAAACAAAGCAAATAAAAAAAAACATTATACATACTATCTTGAGAAAAAAAAGCATAAACCCAGGCTAAAAAATAAAGATAAAAAATTTAAAAAAACGTGAGCAAACAAAAAATTACGATGGTTTTTTTTTTTACAATTAAATTAAAATATTTTTTTAAACAATGAAAAACAAATTATAAAAGATTAATTAACAATCCAGTTACATGTTACTACTTGCCAGCAATACGATTCTTGGCTACCCTCACCCAGCTACTACCAGCTTTTATGTGAAGAACGGCTCTCCACCTAGCTTGAGGGCATCCTATCTAAAGGTTTCCGATTCCTCGTCATTTAAAAGCACTTTTCAAAGTGATTTTAAATAATTAACGCCTTTCTCACTCTCCCTCTTACATTAATCTGCACCAAAGCAACAATTAAAACCAAAATATCTTACTGTGGACTCAGCAACTCCTGTATCAGCTTCTCTCTCTGCTTAAAGCAGCCCAGGCTACAAATAGCCTGCAGCACATCCGGGTCTATAGCCTCAGCAGACGGTAGGACTCTGGTCTGGACCACCTCCATCATTGGCAGCTCCTGTTCTAACTCTCCTCGGCCTCCAGCTGTCACCCACGGGTGTCGGGTGATTTCTGCCAACTGGAGATGAGGAAGGACGTTAAACTTCGGTAATTGGTTGATGATTTGATGGCGAAAAAAGTGGTGACATGAAAATCACGTGACTAATTCTGACTGGACCAATTCAAATTATATACACGAGCCCACCATACGAAAATAACATGGATAGATACAATTATTTAGTAAGTACGCACAAAAGAAATAGCACAACACGCAAATAACAGTAAATAATAACAAAGAACATGAATATAATAGAAAATACAAAGTGCCAAAATACAAAAATAATAATACTGAAATAGAAACAAAACCATGAAAAAGTTTGGTGTAAGAACTACTTACTAAGAATGGTTTAAAAATTCGTTTATTTTCAAACAAATGTATGGAAAAATTACAAAGTCAGTACCTACCAATGGCTCCCAAACGCAATAAAATATTTTCATATTCAAGCATATTATCATGCCTACATTAAAACATTAAAGTAGGCTTACTTAATAAACAAAAATAAACATAAGTATTTTCTTACCGTCATCCGTTTCTCAGGGTTGACTTCTATCATCCCTCGCAGAAGCTGTTGACAGTCAGGAGGAACGAAATGTGGTACATGGAATACACCACGTTTTACCTGAAAGCAAAATTTTATAGAACATGTGTAGGTATATGTTGTGTCGAACTTGGCGGGCGCATTACCGTGCACTTAAAATTAAATATTTAACACTACATTAGTTTTTTATTATTATTTTTATTGTTGAATGCGCCTGCTTTTGACCTCGATTACGGCTGATGGAAAGCAATTGATGAGGTCTATCCGTCTATGATTGAACGAGCGTGCGCAGAAGATGTCTCTTCACTCTTTTCTCTTCGCTTTTCAAAATTAGGTTTGAATGATTTTTTGAGGATATGAACCAGTTTTTCATAAAATAATCATTCAATGGGATTAAATAAACTTAGAAATAATTATACTAGCTTTTGCCTACGGCTTCACGTGGATCTCGGAAAATCGTCGGTTCTGAGCGAACCGAGTCGAGGTGGCGTTCGGTTATTTCCGGTTTCCCATTTAAACTTTCATCCTATTTTACGCCCTCAGCGGCTGATTTCTCAAAAACACTGAAACACGTGGTTTTTAATTACAATAATAAACACCATTTTTCATGGTTTAAACTACAAAAATAACGATTTTCCATACAAACTTTCATCCCCTATTTAATTCCCTTAAGGTGAAACAAGTCCACATTTTTTCCATACAAACTTCGGGAGGGTTTTACTCCACTGTTTGACAATGTACATCAAAATTTAAACATGGTATGGTTTTCGTCTCATTATTAATATCGTCGGTATGGAAACAGAATACTAAAATAAAAAGCCATTAAAAAGTTGTGAGCCAATAAACATTTGTTTTTCTTGATAATTTGACGTAACTTTGGACATGTTTAAGTAAAAAAAGAAGTGTAAAATCTCCAGAACTAAATCGGTACCGACAAAGCTCAATTATCGAAAAGATCAATAAACTTAATTGGTCATTGATTTATGCAGTGGTTTTTTCAGAAAACCCGATCTTCTGAAGGAGTTTTCTTAATTTTTTACGCGCCTGTTTTACTATAACTGACTGATCCTGCAGCTCACTCAATAATGTTGTGCGTGTAGACTAGCGTCTAACTGCTCATTACTGATACTACCTCTGTTGGACACGAAGCCTGGTGAGACAGCGTGCTTTTTAGCCAGGCCCATCAGTGAGTTCGAGCCCGTGACTAGTGTATCCTTAAGGGTTGAATTTCGAAAAATCCTTTCATATACTTACCTTTTGTACATTAAAAAGGAATGTCCAGAATTTCAGCTTTTAAGGTTTGGGCTGGGCGTTGATGAGTCAGTCATTCAGTCAGTCAGGCCTTTTCTTTTTATTAATATAGATTGTTAATTTTAATGACCATAATACCGTTAATCAGCTCGCTACTTTACAATGACCTGCACATTGAAAAAAACGCAAGAAAATTTGAATTTCGCGGGCTACCTATGCGCTTCCATTCAAACGTAAAAATTATGAATTACCTTTTCAAGTAATTGACGTAAATTATCATCATCGAAGGGTAAAGCACCGACCAGCAGTGCGTATAGAATCACCCCGCATGACCATACATCAGCGCGCCGACCATCGTATTTTTCACCCTGAAAGATAAAAACATTAATTATTCTATTAAAAAGTAAAGGGAAAACTATTTACTCCAATTTGACAAGTATCGTGAAGATTTCAACATACAGGTAAGATCCTTTTTGTTATGATTTTGTTTAACCTGTGGTAATTACCTACTTGGCATTGTCAAGTCTTGCCTTCGATCAAAAATAGTACCTTGCAATGTAACAACGTTGAAATTATAATAATTGAGTTGATACAGTTAATTACACTTTTACAATTTTGTAATTTAGGCCATTTAACCAAATTTTTTTTAACAAACTACAATTTTTGCTTTTGTAGTTTCGGTTTCGTGGAACAGAAGAATATTACGTAGGCTGGTTTCCGACTTAGAACATAATCGCTCACAGCACTCACATCAATAATTTGCGTTCCGGTTTAGGTAAATATCACAATTATGACAGCTTTTTTTTTGGGTGGGAAATCATCAAATAACTTCTCCCGCTCTGGGTGGAGCAGGAAGGCGTGTCAGACTTTTACTGACTAAAACCCACCCATGTTCCCTCAGTAGCCTGTATGCCAGGGGCGGCAGTATCTCTTTCGAACGAACCCGCACCCCTGGCAGAATTATGACAGCTTGTAGCTGTTTTTTTGTCAACAATTTGGAACTCTCGTGAAGGCGCTAACAGTGCTTGCTAAACGACAAAAACCTTTAAACACATAATGCGACTCAAAAAAAACACAGCACAACTGACAGCGCTCACGGTGATATTAGCATAAGGCATGGTCGGCGATGATGGCGCATAATATATAATTACGGAATCTACGACGATTAACAGGACGGGACACGCCAATTCGGCACAGCATGCTAAAATCGATTATATCGCAAATCGGAATGTAGCCGTAATCTTTCGTAAGTTGGCAGCTTTGTAAGATTTTAGTGTGGCGACTTAAGTGAAGATTTCCCCTAATTATGGTCTAACACAGTTAGCTCTTAGAATGAACACAGTTATCGTTAATATAAAAAAGAAGTGTAATGGTATGATTTTTTGCAGTCTTTTGATTAGGATATTTTTTTTACAATTTCGTTTACTGCAACAACGTGGAAATGAAATTAGAGTGAGAGCGTTGATAAAGTAACATTGTTTATTTGAAATTACACAACAGTTATTTTCATCCTTATTTAACTTAGACGATTTAACCAATTTTTTGCAAAGAAATTAAAATATTTGCTCTAGTGTTTGTCAAGTAGTTTCGTGAAACAGCTTTGTAAAATTTAAGTGTGGCAACCTAAGTGAAGGTTTTAGTCAATTTAAAAACTTAATCGGACTAATTTTAATAAAAAAAAGATTTTCCGGGCTATATATTTTATATATATTATTGTGTGATATAAATATCAAAGAAATGATGAAGTGTCATCTATCTTTCGATTATCTCTCATTTATAACCAAAAAGGTCTCTACTATCAGCATAACTTCATTAATATTCATTCACCTTATTATTTGCTTCATAATTTTGTAAAATAAATAATGAATGTCTAGATTTCAATTTGAAAATAATGTCAAGGTGGTGGTTTCTTTTTGTGTTTTTACGGACTTTTTATTTCGAATTATAGCAACATTCCCGTTATGTCAAACTAACTTTAAACGGTTGAGTAATATCCGACCAAATACAGCAGATACCAACTGTCAGCCGACACACGAGAAAACGACATACAAACCCCACGTGTTAGAAAGAGATCACAAACCTCTCAATTCAATAATTGAAATGTTTGTAACATACTGATAATTCATGAACGACCCGAACGACCGTTGCTTTGATTTCATCAATCCGTTGAAAACTACAATTTGTGATAGTGTATGTGATATCAAAATACGGTAAAAATGAAGTCCGCTAAATCGAAACAAAAATTAAACGACATGCGGACGCCAGCTCGGAGTAAACAAAATCTAATTGGTGAAAGAGATCCGGTACAAGTATATTGCCGTCTACGACCTATGCAAAGGGACTCCGATTTACCATGTATGAAGATAATTTCACCTACAATGGTCCTTCTGACGCCTCCTGCGACTGCTATAAGCTACAGAAACGAAAACGCGAAGACTATGAAGTATACTTTCAAAGAAGTATTCCCGCCAGAAACGAATCAACAAGAAGTGTTCGACAAAGTCGCTCTCCCGGTAGTTGAAGGGCTAATCAGAGGTAAAAATGGCTTATTATTTACTTACGGTGTCACAGGCAGTGGCAAAACATTCACAATGACCGGTGACCCGCAAAATTGCGGCATTCTACCAAGATGTTTGAATATTATCTTCAAAACTATAAACGACTTCCAAGCACACAAGTACATTTTCAAACCTGACAAAATGAACATGTTCGATATTCAAACTGAGGCGGAAGCCATGTTGGAGCGGCAGCAAGAACTCCACAAATTCAAAAATGGAAAGAAGAACCATTCAAATCCTGATTTAGCTATGTCATCATCAGATGTAACTAAAATTGAGGGTATTAATGAAGATAATCAATATGCTGTCTTTGTAACTTATGTAGAAATCTATAACAACAGTGTGTTTGATTTACTTGAAGATGGGCCTCCAATTAGTAGAAACTTGCCTGTTAAAATTATCCGTGAAGATGCAGCTCATAACATGTATGTTCACGGTGTAACTGAAGTGGAAATAAAGTCTGCTGAGGAAGCTTTTGAAGCATTTTACTTGGGTTTGAAACGCAAACGTATGGCGCATACTTCATTAAACGCCGAATCAAGCAGAAGCCACTCTGTGTTCACAATTCGATTGGTGCAGGCACCCGTAGATGAGATGGGAGAAGCTGTGATCCAAAATAAAAAGTTTCTCAACATTAGTCAGCTTAGCTTAGTTGACTTAGCTGGCAGTGAACGCACAAACAGAACTAAGAACACTGGTCAACGTCTACGAGAAGCTGGTAACATTAACAAGTCTTTGATGACTCTCAGAACTTGCCTTGAAGCGTTACGAGAAAATCAGATTAACGGTGCAAATAACATGGTTCCGTACAGAGAGTCAAAAATCACCCATTTGTTCAAGAATTTCTTTGAAGGAGAAGGCCAAGTGCGCATGGTTGTGTGTGCTAACCCAAGAGCTGAAGATTATGATGAGACTCTCCAAGTGATGAGGTTTGCAGAGATGGCTGCTGAGGTTGAAGTGACTAAACCACAGATTATTGACATTGCTGCTAATATTGGTTTAACATCAGGCCGTCGTAAGGCTAACAGACTATTCACAACAGCCCGAGACAACATGGGCAGACCGGAAGCTAAAGACTTAGAGATGGACCTGGGTCTTGTTTACAGTCTTGGACCTGATTTCCCAAGTCTAGAACTGAACAGTTCTCAAGCAGCTCATATAATCAAAGAACTTATGGCTCATTTAGAAATGAGGATCAGTAGACGTGAAACTCTGAAACGTAGCAAAGCTATCAAAGATGAAAGGTTGAGGTCTGCTCTATTGGATCTTGAAAAGGACTCCATGGAAATCAGGAGTGAAAATGCTTCTTTGCGTGGACAGTTAGCAGCATCTGAACGCAGGGTGAGAGCTCTAGAAGAACGCTTGACCACTACTGAAAACGCATCACTAACACATCAAAGAAAGCTAAATGAATTGACAGAGTACACATCTTCATTGAAAAGAGACTTGCAAGAAAAAGAGATGATGCTTAGCCAAAACAAATTCGACAAAGAAAAACAAAAGAAGATTCTAGAAAGAAAATATAATCACAAGATTGCAGCTGAACATGAGAAAGCAAAAGAAATAAATTGTGAGAAGGAAAGATTGAAAAATGCTATTGAAGAAAAAGAGAACAGACTGAGAATAATAGCTCAAGCTCTTAACCGGGGAGACAATGATGATTACAACAAGATTACAGGAGAAATGGGTGCACAGACAAGCAACAGAGATGGAAATTTTACTCCAGGGTCAACACCCAGAGCTTTGCCAGCCCATTTGCTTACCCCATTCAGCTCTGTACCACAGACAAATCACAATCAAAGAGAGACACCCACGCAGAGAGACACGCCATCGTCATCTCGTCGTGGCATAGCGATTGCCAACCCTAGACACCGTCGCTCTATCTCCGACGATGGCCAAGTTTGGCTCAAACACAACCCCAACAGAATAGTCCCCATGGGCACAGTAATGAAGCCAAACATCGTCAACAGTAAGGCCGTTAGTAAGTTAACAAGTGTCAAAGACATAGCCAACTCTAGGACATCGAAATATTGTCTGATTTCTCAGGAACAAGACACTGATGGAGAGTTAGAAACAAAGTTATATAAAGGAGATGTGGTTCCTACGTGTGGTGGAGGCGCCCAAGTAATTTTCAATGATGTTGAGATGCTAAAGCAGTTCTCACCGACACGAGAATCTTCTCACTCACACTCCAACCGTCAGTCTGGTACAAACTGTGCAAGACATTCTGGCAAGCGTCGGGACACTAACAACTCTCCACCGCAGACACCTTCGAATACCAGCAAAAAGCAAAGAGTTGATGATGACTGAGTTTAGAAACTGGTAAGATGCTTTCGCCATTTTCTTTGTTTGCATTCATCTGGGATTTCCTGATCTAATTTACTTGATTGATTAAAATTGTCACCAAAAGTTTGGCCAAAAATATGTTGATCAGATATTTCAGATGTATGTCTGTTTATTATTAATTAATATGATTATGATAAATTGTGTGAGATAGTTAGAATGGTTTGTTGTTATTTCTAAGTTCTGTTAAAAGTTATATTAACATTTTGAATAGTTAGGACCCAACAATATATCTAGAATAATATTGGAATTCATATACCAACCTTAGAACCTTTTCTACAATAAAAGGTATGTAGATTTTAGAGTAATTCCTTTTTTGCAGTGATTTTAGGTTTTACAGTTTTTCAGAGAATTAATTATTTCTAAACCGATACAATATTCTTGGGTTAGTTAGCAAGCAGCTAGAAAAAACTGTACCTTTTGGTAAACGATATTTAGGTAAAATTAACACAAAAATTATAATTCGTTTATTAACTTTGCCACCACAGTTTTAGTGGTATTTTTAGGAACTAAAGCTATGGGATCTTAGAACAGCGGTGGCCACACGGGTGGCCGTCATATTACCTATATAGCCTGTCATGAAAATCATTAATTTACATTCAGTAGCTAAAAAACACTTTAAAAAAACGTTTTTGTGGGACCACTCACCGCTTTCTTAGGATACCAAAACTTTAATACTTAATTAATATAATGTAACACTTAAGTTTTGTTAAGATTTCTAATTTTGTAGCTGTAGAATTTTTCTATTAAATTTTGCAAACTTCTTAAACCCTTTAGCATTGGTTGACCAATTTAATTTTTAATCCGTGCTTTAATTTTCTTGAAAATAATGTGTAAAACTAGTAAACTTGATATTATTACAAATAAAAAATGATTTAGTCAACCAATTTATTAAGGGTAGGTAGAAGATTAGATTAGAGTAGATTCCACAAAACACGCTTATAAGGGCTTGTGATTTTTTTGATACTAAAGAAGACGTTTTTACTGTGATCCAATTAAAATTGCTCATTGTACAAGTACATACCATTTTTTTTTTGTTACATTATTAAAAGCTGGTTTCATTGACAATGCTTTACTTAGTCATGGGTTCCGCCCTAGGGGTCTAAAATGATATGCTAAATTCTTGGTTACAGTTTGCGCACTGGTTTAAAAACTTATCCTGTATGATCCAGCAGTTCAAACTGTGCATTTTCTGTAATATAATAAGTAGATTTCATTTTCTATAGTAAACAAAGGTTTTACCATCAAGTCTTGAGTATTAATAAGAATTGTCAATGAAATCAGCTACCTACATTTAGTTTATACCATATACTCGCATATATTAATTAAAGATAGGAAATAATTCTTACACTATCGAACCCGTTTTTCTCAACTTTCTGAAGTTGGTTGAAAAAACTAGTGTCCGTTTTTTGTAAAACTATTTGTTTATGTTGCATTTACTTTAAAAAAACCTGATTATGTAGCAACCAATTTTATTTTTGAAATAAATTGTATACTAATTTGAATATTAACTTTGTTATGTTAACCTTAAGTTATGTTCAAAGAATATGTACTAAAAAGTAGTTATTACAGCCCTAGGCAATTATAAGTTCTATTATAGATCTGATATACCTAGCTAGATATTAGAAAAAACGTAATGTGAAATTGAACTAAAGTGGCTCTCTTTAATATCAATATCTTTCTATAATGGTGGTATTCTTCGGATTTTCGCAGTAATAGCTCTGTGTCTAGATCTTAACAACTCAATAATTAAAAAAAAAAATGTTAAAAAAACACGGTTTTGTAGTTAGCAAAATTAAAAAATAGAAAAAAAAAACACGCTTTAAAAACCAAACTAAAAAAGCAGATAATAATTTCAAAAAAGCGTGGGGTGCTTGATATTAAATGTCAAATCCGTCTGTCTGTCACCAGGCTGTATCTCATGAACCGTGATAGTTAGTGACAGTTGAAACTTTCACAGATGATGTATTTCTGTTGCCGCTATAACAACAAATACTAAAAAACAGAATAAAATAAATATTTAAGGGGGCTCCCATACAACAAACGTGTTTTTTTTTGTTGCCGTTTTTATAGATAATGGTACGGAACCCTTCGTGCGCGAACCCGACCGCCCTTGGCTGGTTTTTAGTTTGGTTTTTAAAGCGTGTTTTTTAGTTATTTATTCTATTTTCGCCGGCTCTCCTGGTGCTTTCGCCTTAAAAACAACTGGGAAAACGTGTGTGTGTACTAAACACCTCTGCAGGCGTGTTCGTAATATTTCAAATGATTCAACGTTAATTATGTTAGATGCACCGCGGGTGACTAATTAAAACACATTTATAAAACGGAACATGATAATCTAATTTTAGGGTGTCTCTTTCCGGTATAAAGGTCGCGACTAATGTGACTTGTTGAACCGTTTCGGTAATCTAATTGTTAGTCAGTAATTTAACTGCACGGTTTAAATTGAATTACTTTGTTTATTTTCGTTAACTGTTACATTAGGAGTTTTAACAGCATGGAATAGACTCCCAGAAAATGTTTTGATGGCTCCCACACTGAACTGTTTCAAGAATAGATTAAACAGATTAAAAATATCTCCAAGCTTTTTATACATACGCATCAGCTAATCAGCTGCTAGTATGTCTAACCAAAATAATAAAAATGATTATTTATATATTAATTCGAATCTATATCTATTGGTACACACGCTGATCTCGCAATGTACGGAAATCCTATACAATGCGAGATCAGCTTACACTGGAAATGTATAGCTTGATGTGTAGCCGTGTGTACCATTGAATTGAATTGGTCTGAAGGTGATTCTGTGTGACCGTGGTGTTATTCTAACGGATTTTGATGCGATATATGCGATACATAATTTAGAGAATTCCATATAATCAGCCTATATTATAATGTCCCCACTGCTGGGACATAGGCCTCCTCTCTTCGAGAGAAGCCGTAATCAGTCAATCATTAGATGTCACATGTCTTCGAATTTTCAGTTTCTAGGACATGCCGTTTTCAAGTTATGTGGCTTTAAGATATAAGAAAACCCGCTGTGTTTGAAAAAAGTATTCTAAATTGTTGAAGATTTGAATCGCTGTTAAATTTTCAGCGTATGTCTGATTTTCTTCTGCCTACCCCACCTGGGAGTAGTCGTGATGCGATGTTTGATTTTAATGATTTTCTTATACTATCTAGTTGACCGCAAAATTAGTTAGCTTCCACATACTTACCTAGGTACCGTAATTTTGCAGCCAACTTTTTTTCAGTAAATCGTATGTAACGCCTCGTATTTAGTTTTGATAAGACTGCGAGTTGTTAAACCAGGATAAGACGAGCCTTATTTTTTTCCTTAGCCGTGTCTTAATCGTTTGTACGTTCTATGGAATAGGTACTTGTTTTTGCTCAAGCAAATCTGGAGGCCTGGACAAAACACATTTCTGTTAGCGTTCACGCCAAACGCTACGCCAAAATGTATGGGAATGACATTACCTGCGGAAAGAACACGACGTAACCTTTCCGCAGGTAATGTCATTCCCATAAATGTATTTTGTCTCTAGGCCCTGGAAGCTTATAACGCTGTTACTACGAAAGCTAAGCGCGTATAAGTCTTATTAAGCAATTCAATGAACATCACTCGTAATGTAAGAGTATACCACCAAAACCCACGCTCAATTTCAAGCCCTCTATAAAGCCACTTAATTCAATTAGAACCACAGTTTTGCGTTCAAGTACTTAACTAGATAATTATGAGGATATGGGTTATTTGATTAAGTTTGGTTTAACTATTTTGTCGACGCCATCTTGTACGTCAGTTGTAAGTTTTCCCGCCATGTTTTTGGCGCGGAGTTGTATTAAAATACTTTTCCATTGATTTTGTGTTTTATTTTAAACTGGTTTTGCCCGTGGCTTCGTGCTACCATGAGCAATAAGTACCCTATGTTACTCCTTGTAACATCAGCTATCCATGCCAGTGAAAATCCCGTCGAAATTAGTCCAGCCGTTTCGGAAATTAGCCGGAACAGACAGACAGACACATATTTTTTAAATAGGTTCCGCTACCGTTAGTATATACTTTCCTATGGATTAAGTAAAAGTTGTCATTATGACGTTACAAACAGACACTTAAATTTTATTTATTTGTAAGATTTTGTAGCGGGAAGGAAGGACCATCTGTGTACAGTCGCCAGCAGGTCAAGCTATCCCAAACTGTCAAATTTTCCCAATTTAACATAAACCTTATTCCTTTGTAATAAAGTTGAAAAACTATCAAAGAAATTTGACAGATTAGGGTAGCTTGATATGCTGCCCTCTACATGCGACCTCACCAATGAATGACAAACTACCCACAAAGCTGTGTTAATCCAAAATCAAAAATGTGTTGCCGTAAATATAAGTTCATCATTGAGTTACGAGTGTATCTTAAATCAATTTTTGCTAACAATGCAGAAAAACAGCTGCATCTAATCGCGCATGCTCGCGATTCGGTTGCTCGGTTTGAATTTTAGATAAAACAGTAAAGTTTGAATTGCGGCTAGAGAAGACTCGAACATTTCAAGTTCTTTTTTTTTTTGATCAAATTTATAAATACGTATCATTTATACTATTTTTACAGAAATGTCAGATAAATGATACGTATTTATTTCTGCAAATTCGATCAAAAAAAAAACTTGAAATGTTCGAGTCTTCTCTAGCCGCAATTCAAACATTAGTGTTTTATATAATACCTCAAACCGAGCAACCGAATCGCGAGCATGCGCGAGCTGACTGTCAATTTCTACTTTTTGACGGCACGGTTGGCGCAGTGGTTAAGCGATTGACTGCTGCGCTGCGTGTCACGGGTTCGATTCCCGCGCGTACCGGTTAGTTGTCAGTTTTGTAAAAAGAACTGTACCTACCTATCTCGATTTCTGTTAGGTTCTTATTTCAAAAACAGGCTCGATGGTTGCACCTCAAGACAAACTTTGTTTTGTATTATGATCGGATGAGTTCAGTATTTCATAGAGGACTACTGAGAGAAAAAATACTGATACAAACTCGGATTTATTGTGCTGGCTCAATCTTTTAAAAAATCAATAAGCTAGCAAGACCAACGTAAAGCTAACTAGGTAACTGCCTCATCGAATATGATTTATCTGGCCAACGCTCTCTCGTGCCGTTTAACAAATTGAACGCATAATAAACACACAGTAATTGAATTACGTTCATAAAGACAATACAGGATACAAACACTTTATTGTTATGTAGTGTAACGGTTGTCACTCGAAGTCGGCGGATTTTATCACGCACTGGATATTCAACCTACTGCTTAGCGCCGAAAGTCGAAAACCGAATAGTGGGTTTTTTCGAAGCGCTGAGAGATGCACTCTGTTGGATTCGGACAAATCGACAGACTGCAAAAATGCTGTCTGTTGTGTGAACGGGTAAGCCCATAGAAATATAAAAACTTATATCTATGGGCACGCCCTTTAGATGAGGCTGTTATTTAGATTATAAGTTCTGTTTACGTTTTTTTTTTCGTTTATTTCGACTCACTTGGGTACCCATAGTTTTCAATGTTTTGTTGGTTTTAATGGCGTGTGCAAGTTGACATAAATGGCAAATGTAATGTTTTTTTTTTGTGTTTCGTAATGTCTATTATTACCTATTATTAAATTACCTACCTACCTACCTTTTACCTATTGTGTAGAATCAAGTTCTTCTAACTTAACAGACAGCTGTGCTGCTGGGGAGTTTGTTGCGCCACTTCTTCTTCCCAGCTGAAGTACTAGCAAGTGGTGAAGGGCGGGTGTTTTGGGGGACTGTCTTATGTAATTTTGACGTTCAAAAAGAGCTGACTCCCAGCCTAGTTTGAATAACTGATTTTAGATTTTTTAAAGAACATAATTCAGCATTGTGCATGTAAGCTGTCACGCCCTATATACCTGGAGGCTTTTATTTTGGTATAGGGCTCTGTTTAAGTACGTACCTACATCAAATATGTTTTTGCTTGAGTACCTAAGTAGGTATAGTTTTCATTTTATTTGTTGGTATTTCGCATGGCTAGCTGACATAATAATATGGCAAATGGTTTAATTTTAATGTTCTGTGTCTCGTTGCTTTACCTACCTACTATTGTGAAGAATCAAGTATAACAAACTAAACAGAAAGCCGTGCTGCAGGGGAGTTTGTTGCGCCACGTCTTCCCAGCTAAAGCATTAGGAAGCGGTGAAGGGTGGATTTTGACGACGAAAAGTGGTGATTCTCAGCCTAATTTGTATAAATAACTAGATTTTTTAATAAACTAGGCAAGTACTTACTCTAATAACTTCAGGGCAGGCGTAGTGCGGACTGCCGCAAGATGTCTCTAGCAGCGAGCCGGCCGGCTGCAGCGACGCCATCCCGAAGTCCGCTATCTTGATGTTGTTCCGCTCATCCAAAAGTAAGTTCTCGGGTTTTAGGTCGCGGTGGCTGGAAAGGAACATGAATTCGGTTGTATTTTGAGTGTGTGAGGCGAAGCCCGGAACTGTCACGTGATTAGTAGCGTTTATCGACACTAGATGGCAGTAGTTGTGTTTTAATTTTGGGGCGTTCATTCCACGAAGCCAAAGTACAGTCAGCGTCAATAATATCGGGACGAACAATGTTCAAAATGATCTAAACAACTATGAAAATTAAATATTAACTCAATGACACAAGGAATGTTTCAGAATGAAGACAGTAGGTACACGACAAATCTCATTCTGACAAGAACTTTATCCAATTGAGATAATCTGTATGTCCCGATATTTTTGGCGCTGACTGTACAGGGTTCAATCTGACTTCAATATTACCAGTTTTGACCGTTTACTGACCGACTGCTGTCTAAAATATTGCTGGCAAAAATATGATTTTTAGTGCAGTGGCCAGCACACGAAGCTACCCTAATCATTCAAATTTATTTGATAGTTTTCCAAATTTATTGCAAAAGATTAAGGTTCATGATTAATTGGGAATATTTGACAGTTTGGGATAGCTTGATGTGCTGGCGTGCGTCTGTACTTTGAAACTCAATTAGCAGCCAGGGGACTAATTGTAGACTTTCGTGGTACTAAAAAAGATTCAAGATGTAATTTCCCATAAGAAAACTGCTTCTTTTTCTGACCCAGGGCCTAGAGACAAAATACATTTCTGTTAGAGATTACGTCGTGTCCTTTCCGCAGGTAATGTCATTCCCATACATTTTGGTGTAGCGTTTGGCGTGAACGCTAACAGAAATCTATTTTGTCTCTAGGCCCAGCTCTCTAATTGCTTTACACACTTTCAATCGGAATTTGAATCATTTCGATGAATATTGGTAATCCATTGTTTCATAATGTTCGAATAAATTGACTGCTCAAAAACGTAAATAACACAATCAATGTTGTTGAACTGCCAAAATGGAAGCCAATTACCGCTCTGCACTTTATAATTTTTGTGTACATAGGCCAGCACATCAAGCTACCCCAATCTGTCAAATTTCTTTGATAGTTTTCAACTTTATTACAAAGGAATAAAGTTTATGTTCAATTGGGAAAATTTTACAGTTTGGGATAGCTTGACCTGCTGGCGACTGTACGAAATGAATGAGTTCCTTTAGCAATAGGTACTTACCATATAGAGTGACTATGACAGAAGTCGAGCGCGGATATAATCTGTCTGAAGAAACGGCGTGCTTCTTTAGGAGTCAGTCGCCCTTTCTTCACCAGGTAATCGAACAGCTCTCCACCGCTGACATGTTCTAATACTAAATATCTGAAAAATAATAGGGAAGTCAATTAGATTACCATAGGTACAGACGCCAGCACATCAAGCTACCCCAATCTGTCAAATTTCTTTGATAGATTTTCATCTATGTAACTTATGCATAAGGTTCATGTTCAATTAGAAAAATTTGACAGTTTGGGGTAGCTTGATGTGCTGGCGTCTGTACATACATAAACTCACGCATTTGTCGCATGTGGGGAGGCAGAAACTACAGAATGCCACCAGCAGGTGGCGTTCCTTACATACTCCTTTTGCCTCGTTAAGGGGACACTTTGCGCGGGCTCGAACTTACTGGTGGGCCTGGCTAAAAATCACGTTGTCTCACCAGGCTTCGTATCCGACAGAGACAGTATCAGTGGTGAGCAGTTAGACGCTAGTCTACATGCACAACGTTATTGAGTGAGATGCAGGAGCATTTTTGGAAAAAAAATCGCGAACAAATTAAGAAAAGTCCTTCAGAAGATCGGGTTTTATGAAAAAACCACTGCATAAATCAATGACGAATAAAGTTTATTGAATTTATTGTTAATTGAACTTTGTCGGTACCGTCTTGGTTTTCGAGATTTTACACTCCTTTTATTACTTATACACGCTCAAAGTTAGGTTAAATTAGCAAGAGAAACTAATCTTTGTTGGCTCATAACTTTTTAATGGCTTTTTATTTTAGTATTCTGTTTCCGTACAGACAATAATAATAACGAGACAAAACCATATCATGTTTTATTATTGATGTACACACGGCTACACGTCAAGCTATACATTTCCAGTATAAGCTGATCCCGCATTGTATAGGATTTCCGTATAGTGCGAGTTCAGCGTAAACTGGAAATGTATAGCTTGATGTGTAGCCGTGCGTACATAGTCAAACAGTGGAGTAAAACCCTCCCGAAGTTTGTATGGAAAAAATGTGGACAAGTGTCACCTTAACGTAATTACATCTGGCCATACACACACGCCGCGCCGGTGGCGAGTTCTACGGACCTAACCTTTCTGAAGAACATCACCAATATGGTTATATGTCGTCCTAAGGCGACCCCTCACGGCGTTTTCACTCACATCTACCTTGTAAATAGGTAGGCACCTTTTGTTAGCCGCACTTCATTCATCCTCACAACATAACCAAACCATCTAAGCATGGGTACGGGTTGTTCGAAAGAGAAGCCGTGGCCCCTGAGTAGGTACTCCTGACACACAGGCAACTGAAGGAACACGGGTGGATTTTAGTCAGTAAAAGTCTGACACGCCATCCTGCTGCACCCTAGAGCGGGAGAAGTTATTTGATGATTTCCCACCAAAAAAAAAAAACATCTACGGATAATCTGTTCAACTGCTACAACTACTTTTAACGGCACCGTTGCCTTATCACATCACTACTCAGCCTATCATTTCCCAACTAGAGTTTGGCCAACGAAAGCTGACCACGAATGATTTAATTCAACCTTTCCTAAATAATGCCAAAAATGCCATATACCAGGGGTAGGTAATAAGGTTATACTGATGTAAATATCGCATAATAATATGTCTTGAATAATAATTAGTATCAACTCCGTTTAAGCAGTGTATAGCCATGGCCATGGTTGACAACTCTTGATTCTCGTCTTTTTTCTTGGACAGCTTTCGTTGGTCAGACTCTATTCACTCATACTGTCTGTGTTGGTTTTCTCTATCTAAAACTCGAGGTAGGTACAGACACCAGCACATCAAGCTACCCGAATCTGTCAAATTTCTTTAATAGATTTTCATCTTTATTGCTTTAGCATAAGGTTCATGTTCAATTGGGAAAATTTGACAGTTTGGGGTAGCTTGATGTGCTGGCGTCTGTACCTAAAGTTGTTTAGTTGTCCTAGTTAGATACTGTGCCGGTCTAAGTGCTTACATGCTAGAATAAAAGAACATTTAGATACTTACAAATATTTCTTATTTTCGTAAACATCGGACAGCCCTAATACGTGTGGATGTTCTATCAATTTCATAATTGCTATTTCTCTTTCCACCTGAAAAATATAAAAGTAACGGTTTTATTTTAGTGAAATGCAACAATGGAAATAAGTCAGAAAGACTTGTAAACTGTAGTTCTCAACACTGTCAAAAGATGGCGTAAGGTACTATTTTTTTCTTCCTTTTAGCCTGAACGGAAACTTATTCAGTCGGTAAAAATCTTATTAGATTTTTTTTGTAAGATGTTGTGAGACAAATTAGCTGAAACTCTCAACACCAGGGCCTAGAGACAAAAAACATTTCTGTTAGCGTTCACGCCAATAACTACGCCAATAACTACGCCAAAATGTATGGGAATGACATCTGCGGAAAGGTTACGTCGTGTTCTTTCCGCAGGTAATGTCATTCCCATACATTTTGGCGTAGCGTTTGGCGTAAATGCTAACAGAAATGCGTTTTGTCTAGGCCTGCAGATCGCGTCATCGTTTGAATGTTAGTTTATGTACAGTCACCGTCAAAAATATCGGGACGTTAAGATTGTTCAAAATATTCTCAAAGAAAATTAAACTTTATCTCAATTGGATAAATAAAGTTCTTGACAGAACGAGATTTGTCGTGTGCTTTCTTTATTCTGAAACATTCCTTGTGTCATTGAGTTTTAATTTAATTTGCATAGTTGTTAAGATTTTATTACGACATAGATAAATACGCCAGCACATCAAGCTACGCCAATCTGTCAAATTTATTTGATAGATTTTCATCTTTTTAACATAAGTTTATGGTTCATGTTCAATTGGGAAAATTTTACAATTTGGTGTGCTGGCGTCTGTACGTGGTCTAAGTAGATAGTAATATATAATAAAGGGATAGTACCTTCATCAACACAGATTCGCTGAGTTTCTCCCTGTTGATGATCTTAATTGCCACCTTCTTGCCTGTCACGCAGTGGACACCCAATTTCACTAGACCTGGAAAGAAAGAAAGTCAAGACTGAGACCTTTTGCCAATGATGAACCTTCAGATACATTACCGGCGCTCAATATTGTCAAGATACATGCAAGGTAATTGCCTGTCATGTTATAAGTCATGTACCATCCAGTGACGCGGCGCAACGCTAATGACGTAACTTAATATACAGGATGTCCGGTATTTAATGGATAACCTTGAAATAGTTCATGTTAGAACTAATGGCCATTCAGAAAAAAATGTATTTTTTCTGTTTAAAAATATAAATAAAAACCAACCGACTTCCCAAAAATACTACAAAGTCAAAAATAACTTGAATTTCAGCAGGCGGTGACAAGAAAATTAAATGCATACCTATCCAAAGACACCGACTTTCAAAGTTAAAGTAATTCTTCACTGTGTAGTGTTTTTTCGGAAGTCGGTTGTTTTTTTTTTGGTTTTTTTTTTTTCAGAAAAAATACTTTTATTTTCTGAATGGCCATTAGTTCTACCACGAACCATTTCAAGGTTATCCATTAAATACCGGACATCCTCTGTATATTTATCTTTTTCTAACAACAGGAATCGGTATAGGTCTTTCCTGTTCTTCGCGCACTTCATGATTTTATGTAGTAATAGGTAGGTAGCTACATTCTTGGTACCTACGCTGTTTTTGAATGCTCTAATGTTCGTGTATGACACGTCTATATAAAATACGTCATTGCATATTGCAGAAAATTACGGGAAGATCGGGTGGGTTTCAGCGACGAAAGTCGAGTAGGCTCCCAGATTGTCAATAGGCTCACTCCTTATTCGTGTTCCACAATGTTACTTTCGAACGAAATTTGCAAGTACCGACCTCTGTCTACCCCTTGGGAAATATAGTCTCGTGATGACACGAGATTTGTTCAAAGATAGCATTAAATCTGCTTTCAGTTTTGTGGATTTTGCGTTTCCAATTATTTTGACGAGAAAATCTTGTTTGCATTAGCTCGGTGCTGAATCAGAATAGGGCATTTTATTACTATAAGTTCTTAAATGATAAAAATCTAAAAATATATTACTGAGATAGCTTAAGCAAAATTTAGTCGGAAAGTAATAGTTTTAGTATGTACATGAAATAACAAAATACATTTTAAAATACAATTTAAAGATTTCAGATTTTTTTAACGGTTTTTGAACACCATGAAGTAGTAGCCGCCATGTTATTACGAGTACGTCATATCATACGGCATGTAAGCTGAGCAACTTTGTACTTTTATTAATTTCGTAACCAAAGTAATTTTTATTTAAATAATGTTTTGTATTCAGGAACAGCAAACCAACAATAAGGAGAAAAATAACTATTTTATTTTAATTAAAAACAATCATCTTACAAAATATCAGCGGATTTGTTTATACAGCAAACCTGACGGCATACCAACAGAGCAATAAGGCGGCTACTGCATCCAGCGTTTTCGTCTATTTACGCGCGAAATTTGAAAATTTAGAAGCATTTTTATGGCACTATCACTCTAGAATCTTTATGACACTTTTCAAAAATGGGTGTAAGTAATACTCTATTGGGAATGTTCCAAATTCGAACGGAGAGAATTCGAATCTATTGCGCAACCCCTCATACAAATAGAACCCGGTATTACTCGTTGTTGCTCTAATGCAGGCATTTTTCAAAATTATTCAGACTATGATTGAAAATAACTGGCTGGTATTATATTATTACGGCAGCACGTGCGTCGGAAAGCACGTAAAGCCGTCGTTCCTGCTCCTGATCTCTTCCCAGTCGTGTCGGATTGCTATCCTATCAGACAGAAACAATTCATGCATCTGTGATTTCGCACACACTTTTTGCAGTATGCCTACATACTGCAAAAAGTGTGTTTTTCTCACGACAGCATAGTGTTTTTCTCATGGTCTATTACAAATAATTACATTTTGACTTAGTGCGAATCGCGCGTTTAGTTTCAATATTTCCTGTTGCAGTATTTACCACTTCCATAGAGTGGTTAATACCATTTCTTGATACTGAAATCTGTTGTGTATAAACTGTAGGTACCTACTTAAGTTTTATTTACATGCCTCTTAAGACATTTTTCATTACAACAAATTCAAACTCAAAGCATTTACTTATTTCAATTAAACCATTTAAGTACAGGCACTTTGGAATTGTCAAAAAGTAGATCAGTTAAGTAGTTGGAAAGTTGAAGCTATAGTTGCCCATTACAAAACGTAGATCTCTATGGATCAGAACGGAGAAGAAACTCCGAGGACACTCTTTTAATTTAAGATATTACAAAATCCTGGGTACATTATCCTTGTTGCTTGTATATGTGAGAACACTAACCTAGTAAATATTTATATTAAGAAATGAAGAAACAGTTCTAAATATAAGATTAAAAATAAGCCCAGTAAGTTAAGAGATGACCAGTCTCAACCGACGGCACCCGTTTACGAACTTGACGCGGGGATCTGCACCATCCAGCTCAATCATTTTGAATTATAGTATTGGCATAAAAGTAAAATACAATAACCAAAACTATATTTTGTAAAGCTAACTATTATTATTTCCTTAATTCGTGTTGACTCTAGCATTCCTTTTTATTTAAAATTGAGTGTTATTGTCTTGAAATAAGATTACATTTTAGTTGGCTCCATCGGTGGTAGGTCTGGCAAAATACCTACTTAATTATTGGAAAAATAAACTCGCTCGCATGCTTTTTCAACTTTCCATTATTTCTTTCCACTGGGGGTTTTTGCAGCTCTATGTAATATCCAAACAGAAACAAATACTGGAGCCGCATTTGTAGTTAAACACCATTCATACGGAATCCTCGGAAAGTGTAACAAGTGGAAGAATTCAACAATAATGTCATATACACACGGGTAAGTGGAAAAATTGACTTAGTAACCCACAGAATACTCCGACCTACCGAAGAGGATACTTCAACTAAAAGACAGGAGTTAGACAGGCGAGATACAAGGGAAAAACGTGGTTGTGGATAAAAAAAAAAAGGTATTTTGGAGCAGTGTCAACGCAGTGTCAACGGCTTCGTAGGTCCGAACCTAGACAGGCACTTTCCTAAATTATCTCATCACCACTGCTCTCAAAATGGGGAATGAAAACATCGTAATGAAACCAGCATATCCTAGAACCTAAAATTCGAGCACCAAATGATATTGTGTTTTATTTAATTACAGGATTCTACTTCTAATAGTCCTCGAGATGGTGAGCAGTTCTTCGACTGTCATGTATCACAGTGCTGCCATACAAGCCGTGCCGCCGAGTGTCTCCCTCTTTCCTATACGAGATAAGCAGAATTCGGGCAATTTTATAAATATCAGTAAGTTACATTGGAGTTTACCAAGTCAATAGGCTACTTTTAGGCAAGCGTCAAATGCGTGCCTGCCCATTGTAATAAAACAGACAGTGTTTTCTTTTTTATATAACGGAACTGCACTTTTGTCACAAACTTTATACTTCGACTGACAATAAAGGACATTCAGTTTAAATAAAAAGTTTAAAAATAGCTGCAAACATTCAGTACTTCAGTACCACAAGAATACAATGAAAACACGGTGTATCAGTAGAAAATGATTTCAAAAGGCTGAAAACTGTTCCCAGCCTCTATTTCCGGAGGTCTTGTCAGCTGTCAACGTTTCCGCCATTTTGAATATTCGGGTCACATCGAAGCATTATTGAGGATTCAAACCGTTTGAAAATGGAATGCTTGTTCACAGACATGTACGTTTGTAGAGAAAACGTTTAAAATTCGAATGGTTGATCTCAACCCATCTTCCTCCAGAAATTTATTAGATCTCCTGCATCCTAATAGGGTATTTTCCAATTTGATAAAAACTATTTCAGTTTGAAGATTGGGACGATATATTTAACAGAAAAATAAAAATGAATTTATTTAAATCCATTTTCACAATTAAAAACGATTAAAATCAAATTTCATTTTCGTTGTTTTGAATTTACCGCCAAAATGCTCCTTACGATTACTTTTTTATCACGTGACATCGTGACGTCAGTTTTGTGTAAACAGCACCGGTAAAAATACTTAGTTTGGCGCAGTTTTAGAAGTATTTGTGCACAGAGGCACCGTACGCCAGGAATTCCACTTTCTATTCATAAAAATCTTGTTAATTATTAACTCGACATTCACTCGTTTACTTACTAGCTATAAATACTTTGGTTTACACAAAGTTGACATCACGTGATAAAAAGGCATCGTAACGAGCGTTTTGGCGGTAAATTCAAAACAACGAAAAGTGAATTTGATTTAAATCGTTTTTAATTAAGAAAATGGATATAAATCAATGTAGGTACCTACTTTTATTTTTCTGTTACATATTTCGTCCCAATCTTCAATTTAGAATAGTTTTCAATAAATTGGAAAATACCATATTGCGTAACTCACGATTAATCACAATCTGTTTCAATTTGACAGTTCAACAATATTCATTGCGTTATTTACGTTGTTGAGCAGACACATTTTTCGAACATACGAAGCAATGGTTTAACAATCTGTTTCAAAACGAAACAGATTATGATTAATCGTGAGTTACGCAATAGGGTATTTTCCAATCTATTAAAAACTATTTTCATTTGTAGATTGGGACGAAATATGTGAAAAAATAAAAATAAGTTGATTAATATCCATGTTCTCAATTAAAAATGATTAAAATCAAATTTACTTTTCGTTGTTTTGAATTTACCGCCAAAACGCTCCTTACGATGACTTTTATATCACGTGACATCCTGACGTCAGATTTGTGTAAACGGCATTAGTGTAAATACTTAGTTTAGCGCAGTTTTAGAAGTATTTGTGCACAGAGGTACTGCACATCAGTAATATCACTGTCTATCCATTAAAAATCCTGTATTTAAACTCGACATTCACTTGTTTACTTACTTTAGTTCACACAAAGTTGACGTCACGTGATAGTCATCGTAAGGAGTGTTTTGGCGGTAAATCCAAAACAATGAGAAATAAGTTTGATTTTAATGATTTTTATTGACAAAAATGGATATTAATAAATTTTATTTTTATTTTTCTGCCACATATTTCGTCCCAATCTTCAAAATGAAATAGTTTTTAATAAATTGGAAAATACCCTATTAGGGTGCTGCTCTGTTAAGAACATCTGTGTAAGATCTGGGGACCCTGAGGGTTTTTATCCTAATCTGGGTGCACAGACATGCTGCATTCAGAGAGCACATGCGCAATAGTTTCCTCAGCCTCCATGCAGGCCCTGCACAGAGGACTGTCCGTTATATCTGACACTGCTCCCCTAAAGACAAATAAAGACCAACTGGCTTTCATGCAACCATAAATGAGTCTACTCGTAGTTGAATTTCAAGGTACGTCGAAAGTTATTACACAATAGCGGTTGGCATTTGGAAACCTGCCCAGTTCATAAGCAAAGAGCGCCAATCAGCTTTAATAACTTGTGCAGTTTTTTACAAAATATAATTTAATATTTTAACTTTAATTAACTAAGTCTGCCAGGCGGCAATATTGAATTGCAGTTCTTCAGGAATTTGCACTACTTAATAACTACCTAATTTTATGACATAACATGACGCCTGTGATTGAAGGGCTTGTAGCTAAGTAATAACAGGCGCACTGGTAGATCGATCAGGTTAAGCTACGTTGGACGCGGTTGGTCCATGGATGGGTGACCATCTTTACAGACCAAGACCCTTCTGTGCCTCGGAAAGCACGTTAAGCCGTTGGTCCCGGCTGTTATTCGTGTATCTTTGACAGTCGTTACCGGTCGTCGGGAGGCCTTACCAAGGAAGGGTCTTACCAAGGGGTATCGTGTTACCCGGTAACTGGGTTGTGGAAGTCAGATAGGCAGCCGCTCCTAGTAATTAAAAATGTTATTAAAAAAACAAAAAAACCAGACTGCCTAAAAAGTGAACTTTAGGTAATTAAAAAAGATGGAAACAAGAAACTTGTTTTATAAGATATTAGACTGTTTTTTGATTAAATATTTTTTTTTTTTAGTTTTCGTAGTTATCTGCCATACACCCTTAATATAATTAATGAATAATCTTGTAATTCATGTTGTAACGTTGACTATTTTGTTGCTTTTTATTATTATTTTAACATTTTTCATTCCAAATGACATGTAAACATAGGTACAAGTTGCCTTAATTTTTGCAAGCTATTTATGAAACCCTTTATTTTGATACCCCATTCAGTAGGTTTTGAGAAAAAAATTTTTTTTTTTTCGTAAACTTTGTGGCGCCAAAAATCGGGCATTTTTTTTTCAATTTTGATATACCCAGAGTCACTCTCACAATTAAGACAAATCTAATGGCACCTCTCAAGCTGAAATCGATCAAGCCGTATAGGCTACAGAGCGTGCCAAAGACATATACATACATACATACACTCGAAGCACATAACCCTCCTTCTGGCGCAGTCGGGTAAATACTGGTATTCAGCTGCATCCGGTTAGACTAGAAGCCGACCCAACTTAGTAAGGACAAGGCTAGGCATAATAATATGATGATGATGATTACGCCTGTGTTTCTAGAATGGATAGGATACGGTGTACAGACGCCAGCACATCAAGCTACCCCAATCTGTCAAATTTCTTTGATAGATTTTCAACTTTAGCACTCAAGCGTAAGGTTCATGTTCAATTGGGAAATTTTGACAGTTTGGGGTAGCTTGATGTGCTGGCGTCTGTACCTGTATCTAGTAACTACATTAACTTTTCGCTAATACGATATAAGTATTCCAATTTATTAAAACATATTTTTAATTTTAAGATTGGGACGAAACATGTACCTACTTAACAGAAAATAAAAATAAATTGAAAACCATTAAAATCGAATTTATTATTCGTTGTTAAAGTACGCTAATTAATTATCCACAAGTAAACGAGAGTGAACAGTCATCTTCTGGGGATGCTCGTTCCACCATAGACCTCATGAATCGCTTTCCATCAGGCGTGATCGAGGCCAAGAGCCGGCCCCTTCAGTAAGCCCTACTATATACCTAATTATATAATTATAATTTTTATAATTATAAATGAGAAAGTAACTCTGTCTGTCTGTTACGATTTCACGCCTAAACCGCTAAACCGATCGTCATGAATTTTGACAGAGATTTAGCCTGGGATATGAAGAAAGACATAAGTAGGCTACTTTCTTACGCGATAACCGACATCTACGCGGGCAGTGCCGTGGGCAAAAGCTAGTAGAAAATAAGTATATAAACTTTAATATTTACGTTTTTTTTTTTTTTTTTCATAGATCCGTTTCTGACCAGCTCTTTACTGCAAGCTTTGGTGGAAGAGTCAG
This sequence comes from Polymixis flavicincta, assembly GCA_949987655.1. Taxonomy (NCBI): domain Eukaryota; kingdom Metazoa; phylum Arthropoda; class Insecta; order Lepidoptera; family Noctuidae; genus Polymixis; species Polymixis flavicincta. Next base: position 5,948,593 of record OX465199.1, read on the forward strand.
AGAACAAGAAACGTGTCCAGAGATACCGAGATGTTGCGTAATTTCTTTATATAATAATATACCTAATGTTGTTTTAAATAAATACTAGCTATCATTAATGACTACTGAACCCTAAAAATTGTTAAATGATTTTTTCAAATCAATAATTAGTAACTCTATTGAAGTCTAATAAATAAAATTTCGTGATTTCTAAATCCCGGAATGTTCATTTTCTCATCAAATCTACTTTCTTAATAAATATATACTAACATATTAACTAAGCATAATTATACAAAAATAATTAGACAGTATGTACAAGTATATACAGGGTTATTTGAAAAACACCAATAACCTCTTAAGAGGTCATTGTACTCATCATTATGAACAACTTTTACTATGGGACCAAACCTGCAATCGCGAAAAAAAAACATCTTTTCCCTACATTTTGACGAGTTATGCGAACATAAATGTAGGGAACAGCTGATTTTTTATTCGAGATTTCAGGTTTGGTCCCATAGTAAAACTTGTTCATAATGATGAGTACAATAACCTCTTAAGAGGTTATTGGTGTTTTTCAAATAACCCTGTATAAAGTCGTCCGCATCGCTGTCAGTGGGAAAAGTGCCCAAAAGGCTGGCAGCGTTGCCACGTTGGATGGCAACGCTGATTCTTTGACCTAAGAATAGGCCAGCCCTTTGGTCACGTGAAGAGTCGGAATTATAAACCGTCGGTACGTTGGGAGTTATTTAAACACTCTATGTTACTTCCTTCCTCGGAGTTTAGCTGAATAATATCTGGATGACCGAGCTTTGCTCGGTTTTATTCTTTTGACGTTTTCTAAAAATGAAACCTAGCTAGATCGTTTTATCGCCCCCCAAACCCCCTGCATACTAAATTTCATGAAAATCGTTGGAGCCGTTTCCGAGATTCAGATTAGGTACATATTTATGTCGTGGCCATAATCGTGGATTCGGTGACTTCATGTAATGGCCATAATTATCGTAGATTGGACATGGACACTTCATGAAATGCTCGAGTTTTTTTCTCGACGAAATTCTCGTCTTTCTCATGGTTTATATATTATACAGGGTAAGTTTTTATCCAGTGCGCAAATTTTAACAAAAAAAAATCAGCTGTCCCATACATTATGACCGCGTAGGTATTGCACTTTTCTATGAAACAGCAGATTTTTTTTTTGTACATTCGGCGAATAATTTCTGCGCTAGGGGTTCTAGAATGATATGCTGAATTCATGGTTACAATTTGCGCACTAGATAAAAACTTTTCCTGTAGAAGAAGACGGTCGACGTCAGATTAACGGAGCCCCACGGCGGCCACGGCGCGGCGTGGGGCTCCGATTTCTGTCTGCAGGGTTTAAAGGAACTTAACCAAACCGAACCTCGGGGTGCCCCTGACATCGACCGTATTTCCCGAGAATTTCATGAAGTGAGCAAATCTACGATACGGCCATGACATATATACAGGAATTGCTCGTTTCAATGTATTGGATACTATTGATGATGATGACATGGTTAGAAAGAGGAAGTGATAACCAAGGTGACGACTAATAGAAAAGTAAGTATGGAAAAAAGACATATTGCGCCGTCCCCAAATAAATTGGGGTAAGGGTAGGAGAATGACGATCCTCTAAAAAATAATGATGTAGATAATGTACAGACGCCACCACATCAAGCTACCCCAAACTGTCAAATATCCCCAACTGAAAATGAACCTTATGTTTATGTGTTAAAGTTGAAAATCTATCAAAGCAATTTGACAGATTGGGGTAGCTTGATCTGCGTCTGTGCTAAAAGCAACAAAATAATTCGGTAGGTCCTAGGTACCACTCATCACACTACTTTCCTTATCAATCTAGGGCACTGACCAGACAAAAAAATTTAATCGTGGGGCATGACGTAACCTGAGTAAATATATACCTAAACAGCCTATGAGCGGTTGACTGTTCACACGCGAACCACGATTTTTTTTTTGAATTATTTTTAGGTTTTATTTTAGTATCTATCTACATCATTATTTTCATTAAAACCGTTTAACTTAAAAAAATGAAATAAGTAAGTAAGTAGGTACAGTCGCCAGCAGGTCAAGCTATCCCAAACTGTCAAATTTTCCCAATTGAACATAAACCTTATTCCTTTGTTATAAAGTTGAAAAACTATCAAAGAAATTTGACAGATTCTGGTAGCTTGATGTGCTGGCCTCTGTACTTACTTATTTTATTTTCAAGTTTTTATTTCGTTACTTATTATTTCTCATTTTATTTAGTTTATTTTTGATTTTATTTTCATAGTTTTTTTTAATAGTAAAGCCCTTTAATTTGTCACCCTTATTGACGGGGTTTTTTTTTTTTTGGATGGGAAATCGTCAAATAACTTCTCCCGCTCTGGGTGGAGCAGGAGGGCGTGTCAGCCTTTTACTGACTAAAACCCACCCGTGTTCCTTCAGTAGCCCGTATGCCAGGGGCTGTGTTGTCTCTTTCGAACAAACCCGCACCCCTAGCAGGCATCGGCCCTTGCGGGCCCCATCACATTTGTGCTGACATCTCTTTGAGGCGCGCGTGGAACACAACGCGCCGTCGACTTGGGCTTGGTCCTTACCGGACAGCGAGCTACCCGTTACTCGCCGTCCGCAAGCTCATGCCTACGGTGGCCGGAAATCGGCCTGGGATTCCCGACGCCCAGGGCGTCTCCGTATCCTGCGGCGGCTAGGGTCGCGAGGGCGCATATGCCGCCTCTCCCTCACGTGCGCCGCCTCCCTCTTCGCGAGCATCACTGCTTCGCTGAAGGAGGCGACGGCTCCCCATGCCCTCTCGCTCCGTACCATAGCCTGGACCAGGGCCGGACGCGAGAGATCGCCGCCGCCGATCGCCTCCACGAGGACACGGCGGTGCTCCACCCAAGCTGGGCAGACCGCCACCGTGTCCTCAGGGCGATCTTCGCAGTGGAAACACCCGGGCGTTTCCTCCCGCCCTATCCGAAACAGAAACCTCCCGAAACAACCGTGTCCGGTGAGGACCTGCGTCAGGCGGAAGGTGAGGACGCCATGCCGCCTCTCAAACCACTCCTCAAAGAGGGGACTTACCGCCGCGCCGCAATCGTGGCGTGCCCAACCCTTATTGACGGGGTTGCGAAAAAAAATGTAATCCGCCATTTTGTACGGGGGCCATCTTGGATTTACAATGATAGTGATAAATTAGAAACTAAAGGTTTGTACAAAATATCAGATCAATCTGCCAAAAGGAAGGGGGTAAAATTTCAAGTACTAGGTATGACCCAAACAACAAACAGGGCAAGTCGGTGACTTTGGATATGTATTTTAATTTTATGTCACCGCCTCCCAAACTTAGTTATTGAGATTAAACAAAAAGGTTTATTATTTTTTGCGTTTCAGTTTTTTTCGGCGGTTTAATTTTTTTGTTAAAAAGTTTTTATTTTATAATTTTTTGAGGCTATAATCTACTAATTACTACATGATTAATTTTGGATTACTTTTTGTAATACACCACTTAGCATTAAAATCAGTGAGTGAACAATAAATCACCTCTATTTTCCCAACCTTAGGATAGGTTTTTGTTTCCAAATGAAATAGGAAAAGAATTATCAAAATCGAACTACTTTGTAAAAAGATATGCGTGGTCAAACATAAAAAAATATATATATACGCGTCGAATTAGGTAACCTCCTCCGTTTTTTCGTCGGTTAACAAAACCGGCCGTGCGCCCGCGCCTCCACGCTCAGTGGAGGATGGGAAGTTGGCATGAATTTTTCCCAAGAACAAACTTTGTGGTTGAAAAAATGATGTCCTATACATCCCACACACACCAGAGTACCTACATACCAGATACGTCACGTCACGGTCAATTATCCATTATGAAAATGTAAGTAAACAAAAATGTGACAAAACTCTAAATTAAGAATTTCCGGAATTTTTCCTTTACTTGTGCTGTGAGACGTTGCTTCTTGTCAATTTTCATGACACGAGGTCAACGGTAAGTACCTACCTACCTATCCTACACTTTTTTTATTTGCTCGTATAAAAATATGTCGCAAAAAGGGCCGTATTTTTGTATTTGTTGACTTAGAAGCTTCAAGTTTTTTAGACCTTCAGGTGCCCGTTATCTTACGTATTTGATATTGATTTCAACTTTATACCTCCACGCGTTCCTGAGAAAAAGTGTCTTGACAGATTTTCGAAGACGGACGGAGGAACAGAGAACGAAGTGATCCATTAAGCGTTGCTTTCCTTTCTTTTGCTATACGAAACCCTAAAAAACAAAATAGTGTCAGAAGAGTAGGTATTTACCTGTTTGTCCCTTTCCCAAGGTCTTCTCCAGCCTGAAAGGTCCCACATACTGGTAGACCTCCGAGGTCCCTGTAGAACCTCCACCCTCCATCTTCACGCTGCACACCAAGTCCAATCACAAACATAAAAAACATTCACATTTCACCAACATTGTTCAGTCTTTTCGCCGATAGATGGCGTTGCACTAAATTTAAAGTCATTTTATTTTTTTAAATCGAGTTTCCGTTCCGTCGGACGTTCATGCCGGCGGATTATTGTTTTTATTTTGCGTTTATTGTTTACTTTCCAACTCGCTAATGTTGTTATTTATTCTGTAAAGTCAATGGTGGTATTTCATTCTTTGTTTCCCTATTCATTGGTCTTTGAAGTAAATATTCCAGTGCCTCCTACACGAGTAAAGTTCATCCATTCAAATAGTGGAGTGCTATGTCTGTGTATCGAAGGATCTCTATAGCGAAAAAACCGTCACGAACGTAGATAATTATTGTTAACCGGCACCCTAATTGCGTAACTCGCGATTGATCATAATTGGTTTCGTCTTCACAGTTAAACAATATTCATTGCGTTATTTATGTTGTCGAACAGACACATTTTTCGAACATATGAAGCAATGGTTTAACAATCCGTTTCAAAACGATACAGATTATGATGAATCGTGAGTTACGCAATTAGGGTGCTGTTAACCATTTCAATTTTATTCGTATTTGGGAATCACACTAAACCGTGGGATGACGGCTGTCATTTTTGTAGGTCTCTTGACAGTAGTCAGTCTGATAATCAGTCTTAGATCATCATCATCATTTCAGCCAAAAGACGTTCACCGCTGGTCATAGGCCTCCCCCAAAAGGGGGTTTTTGCCATAATCGCCACGCTTGGCAGGCGGGTTGACGATCGCAGTATAGTGGTAAAATGCATGGAGAACGCTGCTGCCCATTCTCTAGTAAGTCCCTTAGTCGCCTTCTACGACAACCAAGGGAAGAGATGGGATGGTGCTATTGTTTACGTCTGGCACTATACCTACGGAACCCACCATAGTCTTAGAAACTAAAGGATAATGTGTCACCCAGTAGGTACCTGGGTTGTGGAATCCATCAAAGCAGTCGCTCCTTGTAAAATACTGATATTCAGCTGGATCTGGTTAGATCACAAGCTTACCCTAACATACAACTTGAAATATTATGTTTGTAATGGAAGATTTTAGTACAGATGCCAGTACATCAAGTTACCCCAATCTGTCAAATTTATTTGATAGATTTTCAACTTTATACCGTAAGCCTAAGGTTGATGTTCAATTGGGAAAATTTGACAGTTTGGGCTAGCTTGATTTGCTGGCGTCTGTAAACCATAGTGTAGTTACGTAGTATTATATTATATGTGGTGTAGTTAAGCAGAGGCTTGGCAGCTGATGATTGATAGGACAACTTAATCAGTCACCACATTTTTTTCTGTACGTTTTGGGTATGTATGACGTCAGTATTTGAGCAGACTGACGTTATGTAGATTTTTAAATCATCAAGAGGACCTAAGCGTAGGTAGTATGGTATTGCAAACACGAATGACCAAAAAAACACTAGAAAGTGAAAAATAACTTTAATTTCGGAATTCGGTGACTTTGGATACGTATTTCATTAATTTCTTGTCACCGCCTTCCGAAATTAAAGTTATTTTTCATTTTCTAGTGTTTTTTGGAAGTCGGTTGTTTTTTTTAAAGGTTTTATTTTTCACTTTTTAGTAACAGTAGGTACCTACCCCACACCAACACCAATTGAAATTTTATCATCATTGGGGTCAAAACAATGCATATTTATGCTATAGCAGCAATCTCGGTTAATTTGCTGTCATTTTTCAAAGAGTTATGTTTTCTGTCTCCGAAGCGCATCATCCGATCTATATGAAATTTAAATGGGACCATTTCGAAATAAACCCCTTTCGAACAAAGAAAGAATTTTGCAAATCGGTCTTATGACGGAGTTATGCCCGAACCTCCACCTAACTCCTAACAGTTAAAGAGTTGTACCTTCCTTCATCAGCTCAGCGTCATGAGATGATGATGACCATATGCAAATGTCTCAATAGCTTTGGAAAATATATGAAAAACATTGTTAATACCTACAAAATTTTAGGGTTGCCCTCGATTTCCCTGGGATTTCATCATCAGATCCTGACTTGGTGCCGATGGGATCACCTCAGGAGTATAATCTTTCAAATAAAAAAAGAATTTTGAGAATCGGTCTACAAATGGGGAGAAATCGATGAATATACTTTAAAAAAATACATACAGTGGAACATATAACCTCCTCCTTTTTTGGAAGTCGGTTAAAAATACTGATAAATATAAATGTTGATGGAGGGAAAAGAAGGCCAAAGAAAAGATGGTTTACGGATTATGTGACGAATGATATGCGAGAAATGGAAGTGAATAATGGTGTGACGTCAACAGGAGACGATAAGAGACCCCAAGCAACATGGCGAGGCGGGGCGAGGGCAAGAACTTGATGATGGTGAGAAGAAAGAAGTTATTCACATAACAGAAGCAAAACTTCTCCCTTTAAATTTAATGAGCATCTGACCTGTGGCCTTAATCGTCTATTTTTATAAATTCGTCATTCCAACACGATCCCATCGTCATTTTGCTTAAAGTTCGTAATCTGCTAAATTCATAATGGTCGGTCAATGGTCTCGTAATAGAATTGTGTTATAATGGCATTGTCGTATTGCCATTATTATAAAACCCGTTAGTAGAAAAGATTTTCGAAAAAATACTACTAAATTTGAACATTTATTCATGCCAGGTTTCATTTTTAAGTACATACCTACCTATATATTTTCACATTTTATTTTTAACATATTATTTTAGGAACTGACAAAATTTTAGCAGATTACCCCCTAAGTCAGTCATTTATTTGTCATTATGTACGAGATTACCAATAAATGCCATTTCTTTCAATGGAGTGTCAGTGGCTGACCACTGGAAAGTCATAATGACGCCATTATTAGTAGATTTTGAAATCAATGATAGACCATTCTCACACTATTGTAATAGCAGACTTGAGGCCCTGAAGTCTGAACGATTCTCTATTATGATTTTGGGTAGCTACGCATTTAATTACTTTACTCATAGCATTTTATATCATTGGTTGTAGGGTAATATTAAATATGTACTGTTTAATAAAGATAATTATTTTAATTTGTTACTTGTTTTTGTATAAATTGTAAAAAACCTGGCTTGATTTTCGTACGTTGTTTTCGGGTGACCACTGAAAATCAGCGCTGTGCTGTGGATCCCATAGTACAGCATAATGCTGAGTGGAAGCCTTCTTGTCACAGTCACGGCGTGCAGCTGCCGACTATTTGTGTTCTTTATGCCTATGTATACTTATCTGTGTTTGTTATCATGTTTTTTTCTTTATTTTTAATGTTGTCATCTTTTATATGCACGTGTTTCTGTGACAAATAAAACTATTTTTTTTTCTTTCTTTCTTTCATACAAAAGTTACACTGGTTCAAATGAAATAACCCCATTACTTCAAACATGTATTTCAGTTATTTTGAATATGCTATGAAGTGAATTTCATTACTCATCGCTCAGAGAACTTGAAAACGTGTGGAGTTATGAACTGCAACTTTAATATTAAATGTTTATTGCTGTCGAACTTTCGTTTGAAGCTATCTACAATCCTATACAGAACCAGTCTAGCAAGGTAATTCCATATCGGGTTTTCATTTTGACATTTCAACAACATTCATCTATCAAAATGATTCAGACTTGATTGATAGTCTGTTACACATTCAGGGTGCTGTGTCGCCCGGGCCAGGTGAGATCAAGATTTTGGGAGAGTTCATCCAAGATTTATGGAGGGTCTGCCCAAGATTTTGGAGGTCAACTTGCCGCTCAAGGACACTTTCAAAGCCCAAACAGTAAATAATTAAATATAGGTTGTCACCAGGTTGAATTATTTCTTGGGGGCGAGTATCATCACGAATAAGCTCGGAGTTTCTTTGAAGGATAAAATCAGGAATTAAGTAATCCACAAAAGAACAGATTTATTGACATATCTTGCAGAGTAAGCTAGCTGAAGTGGCAGAGGGCTGGCCATGTTTGTCGACTGATGTCCGGTGAAGTAGGTCCAGGAGTGGAGACCGCGTATCGGCAAGTGTAGTGTGGGACGCCCCCAAAGGTGGCTGGGACTGGATGTGGAAGGCGGAGGATAGAGTGTTGTTGTGCAGCCTGGGAGAGGCCTATGTCCAGCAGTGGACTGCGATAGGCTGAGTCGATTGATTGAGGATCATCAAGATTTATGAAGCCACGTGATTCTTAATCCAAGCCTGGTTCCTGGTTAGAGCATGCTCCGAATACAGGTCGGAAGGTAAGTGGGAAAGCAAAAAACTGTGCCATAATGTTCATTCAAACAAAATCTATTTTTTCCATCGCTGACGGGATATTGAGCTTTCTGGCTAGGAGGCAGTAGAGGTCATAACCCCTTTAGCCAAGTCCAAAGTCTTTGGGATATAACTTTGTAATTACGATTTACGGCCAGTATTCGTCTCGATGGGTAAAAATGGCATAGCTTAAGCACTATTAGCCAAGACCCACTAGAAAAATGACCGAATCCTGCATCGTATCGACCGTTATAGTTTGGAACTTTACCGAGAAGCAGGGTTAATACATTCTTATGATACCCTTTTGTTCTATGGGCTTGAGGAATCTGGTTTCTGTGAGATAGTGACACGTAGCTTACGGTAGAGCCTAGAAGCCACCTCGTGGACCCATTGCGGGTTAGTGAACGCAATATATCTTGGTTTTTGTTTAAAGAACTTGCGGATTTTTTCGTGCCTGATATTTTCCAGTCCACATTTTTTCCATGCAAACTTCGGGAGGGTTTTATACACATATAATTAAATACATATCCAAAGTCACCGACTGCCGAACTTAGTTATTGGGGTTGGACAAAGCAAGTTTATTATTTTTTACTTTTCGGTTTTTCGGCGGTTTATTTTATTTATTAAAAAGTTTTTATTTTATAATTTTTTGTGGCTATAATCTACTAATTACTACATGCTTAATTTTTGATTACTTTTGGTAACACACAACTCAGTATTAAAATCTGTGAGTAAACAATCAATCATCCCCTGTTTTCTTACCCTTACGGTTGGAATTTTTCTTCAAAATTTATTTAAGACCAACTTTGGGGTATACCCTTTCCAATAAAAAAAGAATGATCAAAATCAGACTAGGTACTATGGAAAAAGTTAAGCGTGGTCATACATAAAAAAAAATATACGCGTCGAATTGAGTAACCTCCTCCGTTTTTTCGTATGGTATGGTTTTGTCTCATTATTAATATTGTCGGTACGGAAACAGAATACTAAAATAATAAAAAAAAAAACCATTAAAAAGTTATGAGCCAACAAAGATTCGTTTTTCTTGATAATTTGACGTAACTTTGGACATGTTTAAGTAATAAAATAAGTGTAAAATCTCCGGAACTAAGTCGGTACCGACAAAGATCAATTATCGAAAAGTTCAATAAACTGAATTGGTCATTGATTTATGGAGTAGTTTTTTCAGAAAACCCGATCTTCCGAAGGACTTTTCTTAATTTTTTACGCGCCTGTTTCACTATAACTGATCCTACAGCTCACTCAATAATGTTGTGCGTGTAGACTACCGTCTAACTGCTCATCACTGATACTACCTCTGTCGAACTCGAAATCTGGTGAGACAGCGTGCTTTTTAGCCAGGCCCACCAGTGAGTTTGAGCCCGCGACTAGTGTACCCTTAATCGCAAAAAGTTAAATGCATATCCGCTTAGGTTCGAACCTACGACTTGAAACTCGTGGTCTGAGCCGGTAACGCGTTGGTTTAACTATACAGGATAAGTTTTTAACCAGTGCGAAAACTATAACCATGAATTCAGCATATCATTCCTACTGCATATGGCTACCACTGCTCGACGATTAGATATCATTGAATATCATTGATTAGATATCACTGAATGGACAGGTCCACTCAACCTGTGTGGTTCTTTCCTCAAAAGACCATTTCAGACACCAATCCACATGGTCTTCACATGATCTGACCAAGATTATGTCTGGACTTTAAAAGAGACTGTGACCTCTGAGTTTGTTTCGGCCTTTCTTCTCAGAATAGTCAGATAGGAAACGCCGACCTCATCTAGTTTAAAAAATATGATTGACGTGTAAAAGTGTTTGTACAAACCTACTTACAGAAATAAAATCATTTATCATTTTATCATTGGTCTTAATTGCATAATCAGCCTATGGTCCCACTGTTGGGACACAGGCCTCCTCTGATCGAGAGGGAGTGGGCTATAATCCACCACGCGGCCCAGTGCGGGTTGGTAGATGTCACATAACTTTGATTGTTTGGTTCTAGGACATGCCGGTTTCCTCACGATGTTTTCCTTCACCGTTTTGAGAGCAGTGGTGATGAAATTATTTACGCAAAGTAAAGCGTCTGTGTGGGTTCAAAGTTTCAAACCATACGATGCCACTGGGCTATCACTGCTGTGTTAAATAATCAAGTTAAAATCTTGACGGAAGTGGGTTGATTTTTTTTTAAGTTTTTTTTTTTTCACTTTTTAACTATAGTAGTTACCTACCTATCCCACACCAATTCCAAATTTCATCATCCTTGGGGTCAAAAAAAAGTATATTTATGCGATAGCAGCAATCGCGGTTGATTTACTATAATTTTTTGAAGAGTTCCGTTGTCTGTCTCAGAAACTCATCATCAGATCTATTTGAAATTAAACGGGACCATTTCGAAATAAACCCATTTTGAACAAAAAAAGAATTTTGCAAATCCGTATGAACATTATATCAATCAAAATCAAAATATTTTATTTCAAATAAACCTGCATGGGCACTTATGAATCGTCAGAAGCTAGATGCACGGTTCCAAATTGTTGTTTCCTATGGAGAAGAGCCGGCAAGAAACTCCACGGTTACTCTTTTAAAAATAATTGGCTTTAACAATGTTTTCAAATTACAGTGATAAAATGTATGGGAGGACAGTGCAGGCCTGTATCAGACGGAGTTATGCCCGAACATTAATAAAATAAAAATAAAAATGTCGAATTAATTACCTCCTTCTTTTGGAAGTCGGTTAAAAATTAATGCAAAAGCAATTACTTATCTAGAATGCCTGTAATATACACTTAGGTACTTCCAAATATTACCAATTTGATACGATAGTCAGGTCAATATTTACTCAGGGTTGGGCGACAAACAAACAGGAATGAGGGTTATTATTATTGCATCGTAGGTATTGAAGCAGGAACTGCGAGCCACCCCATTGTTATTGTTACAAAACAAATTGTTTAAAAAGTTTGCATTGTGAGCACCAACTTTTTTAGGTGTGGAGGGAGTTTTTGGCGGCATCGCGTTGGAACATGTCGCACGAATTTTCATTTTCATGAAATTTCGTGAAATAGCGAATTACCTAAATTGTATAATTTTGGTAGTGAATAATTCGATTTAGTTACGTGTGAGTGCACAAGTGTACCTAGTGAAGGTGAAAATAAGTGACTAGCGTGGACTTTTCGTGTTTCCCCCCAAAAAATCCTAATAGGTTGTTGTAAAGTTACTACCGCTTTACAATAACTTTGACTTTACTGACTATGAGTTTTTTTTTAACTCCGTAAAGAAAAATTACTTCACACTGGCTAAATGCACAAACCGTGCGAAGCAAAAAAAAAAAAAAAGCTGTGTGGAGGTGCGGCTCCGCACCTATATTCGAGGATGGGCTATTCCATAGATTTAAGAAAGAAGAAGATATGCCAAGTAGTTGAAAATGTATCGGAACCCGGTGTCTCCACTTGCTCCCCACTACAGCGCCACAACTACACATGCAATTTAGTAAAACCAATAGATACAAAGTCGCGCTCACACTCGCAATTTATAAATCAGAACGCACTACACAATCAAATATAGACCTTATCCCTTCAGACCCTGCATTTAAGTACAACTCACTCACACAAACAACGGTTGCTACCGTTGTGCTGTGCAAAAGCAATTTATTTTACATATACGCTAGTGATTGACTAAATCGGAAAGTTGTCGATACTTCTGTTTATTATTGTACTACTTCAATTTTTTTTGGGGTCCAGAAAATAGGATAAAATGAAAACGATAACCGTAATACGTCACTAATATATTATCTGAACAATGCCGATAACAATAACGCATACGAAGTGTTTGAAGACTTTAACGTAAGTAAAATGCCAAAACCATAAAAAAGTAAGGAAATAGCACGAGGATAAGACTTATTATACGATAATTCAAACCCAATAACACTCCACCGACATTATCTAAAATTTTATTAACTTTACGACTGTTGTTTACGCATTTCTCTACTACGCTGTAAAATAATCAAATTAAGTAAAAAACATTAATTCACATCGATCTAGCAATAAAGTTATTCGCGAATCGACATTATCGATAGCCTAAGTTAGTGGATCTGCACGAGCACATCACTAGCTCGACGCAAGAACCAGCGGCCGTACTACGTAATGCGTCCGCATAGATACTTTATCGTTTTGTGATTTTTACATTGCTTGTCCAGTCACTTAGCGACAAAATATTTAGGTAGTGGTTTAGGAGCAATGTATTTAGTACAAAAATAATACAGTCGCTGTGATATTTGAAAACAAAAATAACATAGTAAACGCAATAAATGTTTTCCGATTTCTTGTTTTTCATGATTTTAAAGACAAATATAGAAAAATACTTGTACTTATTTATAGTAAGTGATTCCATGATTCACAAAGTTTTTGTTTTGGCTTTGGTTTTTACATGAAACCACTGAACAACACGGCATTCTTATGATTTATCACGACAACGGTCGAAAGCACACTAGTTCGCGGAGACGGCCATTCATTTGCTTTAGGAATGATCATTCTGATCATGGCGCGCGGACACAGACACGCCCCTTTCCCACTTCTCCTGCTTTTTAGATTTCTATGGGCTATTCTGTATAAAGTTAACCTGGGACCTCACTCAATTGACCGCACACAATTCGAAAATGAAGTAATCTGTGTCAGTAGATCATCTGAGTTGAGCCGTATGATTACGGATACATGCGTGCACTGAATGGACAGGTCCACTCAACCTGTGTGGAAGAACCACATCCTCAAAAGACCATTTCAGACACCAATCCACATGATCTTCACATGAACTGACCAAGATTACCTATGTCTGGACTTTAAAAGAGACTGTGACCTCTGAGTTTGTTTCGGCCTTTCTTCTCAGAGTAGTCAGATAGGAAACGCCGACCTCATCTAGTTTAAAAAAAATATGAACGTGTAAAAGTGTTTGTACAAACCTACTTTCAGAAATAAAATCATTTATCATTTATCATCATCTGATTAGCTTTTTCCCAACTATCTTGGGGTCGGCTTCCAGTCTAACTGGATGCAGCTGAGTACCAGTATTTTATATGTAACGACTGCCTATCTGACCTCCACGACCCAGTTACTGGGTAAGACTGACTAAGGCTTCTGACAACCCGTAACGATACTGTCATAGATCTACGAATGACGGGTGGGACCAACGGCTTAACGTGCTTTCCGAGGCATGGAGGGGTCTTGGTATGTTAAGACGGTCACCCATCCACGGCCCAACCGCGGCAAGCGTAGCTTAACCTGATCGATTGACCCCGCGGGACTGCAGTTATTATACGTACCTACTTAACAAGCCCCTTTTTTATTTAGTAGGTAAGTACATACCTAATATAATCATAGCGGATTCACAACGAGACACCGTTCAAATTTCGAAATTAGGTTATAGAGTATAAAGGATTACTGAAAACTTCTTTAAAAACCGTGTTCCAAAAAAGTAAAGGCCAAAAAATTATCCTGCCTTATTTTTGCAAAATATAATTAAGGAAATTTTTTTTTTTCAACAACTTAACAAGCAAAATCCCTCTGAAATATGCTAATTACATAAACAATAAGCTTGAATGACGGCTATCCAGTTTGAAAGCAATTAACGTAGCCGTATTACACCGTTTGGGTAACTGAATTGGGTCAAAAGAAAGGCTTTTAGCAGTAAGTAAGTAGCCCGCATCTTGCTGGATTGTTGCCAGCGTTAAAAACTTTTAGAACAATGCGTTGGACTACCTATTTCTATAATGTGAAATAATAATTTATTCGTATGTTAAAATGGGGTTCATAAAAAAGGTATCTTTTTATCTTTGAAGGTTGGACCCCGTTCGAAGAAAAGTTTTGTGGTATGTAGGTACTTACCTATGTTAGATGAATAAACGTGGTGATTAGGTGGTCCATAATCATGTTTATCTGTCTTCTGCCTCTCTATTTAGGTGATTATCATCCTTACGTGTGCACCGCACGAGGCAATAATTTTGCGTAAAAGGCGTAACCATTCTTTCACCCGCATTTGGCTAATTAAATTGTTGTTAAGCTCAGTACAGGTCCAACAGTTAGGGAACTTTCAAATGAGTTGACGATACGCTCGGAAAGCATTTTGGAGATCCTAGTATGATGCTTTATTTGCTATACGCTAAGATTTAAAGTTTACGTGTATCTTCGTTCAAGTGAGCGCCTACAATAGGGTATTTTCCAATTTATTAAAAACTATTCTAATTTGAAGATTGGGACGAAATATGTAACAGAAAAATAAAATAAAACTGATTTATTTCCATTTTATCAATAAAAAACGATTTAAACCAAATTTATTTTTCGTTGTTTTGAATTTACCGCCAAAACGCTTCCTATGATGACTTTTTACCACGTGACGTCAACTTTGTGTAAAATAAAGTAGGTAGTAAGTAAGTAAATAAGCGAATGTTGAGTTTATAATTATCAAGATTTTTAATGGATAGAAAGTGAAATTACTGATGTGCGATGCCCTGTGCACAAATACTTCTAAAACTGCGCCAAACTAATTATTTGTACAGGTGCCGTTCACACAAAGCTGACGTCACGATGTCACGTGATAAAAAGTCATCGTGAGGAGCGTTTTGGCGGTAAATTCAAAACAACGAAAAATAAATTTGCTTTTAATCGTTTTTCATTGAGAAATGGATAGCAATAAATTTATTTTTATTTTTATGTTATTTATTTCGACTCAATCTTCAAATTAAAATAGTTTTTATCAAATTGGAAAATACCCTATTCGAAAGTGAACTCCATTTTTAAAAGTATACCATCGCGGATTCAAAAAGAGACCGTTCGAATTTGAAAGTGATGTTAGCAGCGACCTAATTTTGAGGCTCCCCCAAGGAAGTGTCTTCAGACCCTTCCTATTCTTATCTATAATCATCTATGGCCCTAAATTGTGTTCTACAACAACGCACGACACGTGTAATCCTATACATACTCCTTATTTACTCAGCGTTATTTTAAATAATAGGTACAAAAGTAGGTAATTATTAGGCCCAATTCTGGGCGCGTGTTTAATCAGATTAAGCCTTTAGAACTCGGGGTTACCAACGTAAAAAAGTTCAAGGTTTTAACGATAAGCTGTTGTCAAACGTGTAATGTCGAATTTAATGATGAGATGAAACTTTCTGAACACGAACCTATACTGTTGGCTAGGTTACATGTGTAACAATGGCTGTTTATAGCCGCTTACACTTATTTCACCTCTGATTTTGCGTCAATGTCAAAATCAAAGTGATCTTTGTTGCATCAACAATAAGTTTGATTTTCGGTTGCCGCCACTAACGAGTCTGTCAATATCAAAGTGATCTTTATTCTTGTTACAATTTTTTTTTTTTTTTTTTTTTTTTTTTGGGTGGGAAATCATCAAATGACTTCTCCTGCTAAGTAGAGCAGGAGGGCGTGTCAGACTTTTACTGACTAAAACCCACCCGTGTTCCCTCAGTAGCCCGTATGCCAGGGGCCGTGGTATCTCTTTCGAACAAACCCGCACCCCTGGCAGGCATCGGCCCTTGCGGACCCCACCTGTGGTTGCTGACATCTTTGACGGCGCGCGTGTGGAACACAACGCGCCGTCCCGTCTACCACTTTTCGGCCGCAGAGGATAGGGAGAGCGGCCAACGCTATACCGACACTCCTCTTCCCCTGCGGCCCCACCGCGTCCGCCATCAAACGGTGGCGGCCCCGTCCAGGCCACGGAAGGGAAGAGCGCTGCTCAGAAGCACCGGCACTCCTCCTCTACCGCAGCCCGTAACCCTCAGCCGCGATGCCTCCCATTCGACATCGCGGCCCACCTCAGTTGCGGTGCACCTCACCGCAACCTACTTTTTGGCCGCTACGTCAATGGCTTGAAGGCAAAAGCCCTGACGAGCGGCCCCACCGTTGGGTTCCTCTTGGCTTCACCGTGGATGGGAGACCACGGTTACTAAGCCCCCCCGCAACGACAATGCGGGAACCCACTCGGGGGGGATTCTTGTTACAATAAGGTTACTGTTGTGTTGAAGCTACGAGAGGTAAAATAACTGCTCACTTTTAACAGTGATAGCGATCCTCTTTGATGAGAATTCTTATTGGAAAGTCTGCGGTTTGGAGCTATACGATAACGCGAATAGCTCAAGCCTTAGCGAAAAATTTGCCTTTCCAAATCGCCAGGTTGTCTAGTGTAGATTTCTGTAGTTCAGCGAACCCCGGATGGCGCTAGATCTACGGAAGTATTGTAAGTTGTCACTCATGAATATTTTTTATCGACCTTTCCTCAAAAGACAATTTCAGACGCCAATCTACATGGTCTTGACATGATCTGACCAAGATTATGTCTGGACTTTAAAAGAGACGGTGAGCTCTGAGTTTGTTTCGGCCTTTCTTCTCAGAGTAGTCAGATAGGAAACGCTGACCTCATCCGGTTCAAAAAATATAATTGGTGGTCCCGAGAAGCAAATGGATGGGAACATCCAGCATAACTATTCACAACCAATAACAGGTTGTTTAATAGAAAATGGGCATGTTTTAAATTACTAATTTGCTTTGAAGAATGGGGGGTCGTCTATTTGATTTAAACTGACAAATTTTTGGATTTTTGGTTTGAGTTTAAGTTCCAATTGTTCAACCTCTTATGTTGACCTGACATATGGCAATGTAAAAAATTCGGCACGGAAGCGTATCGAACGATTTTAGCTATGCAGATAAAATTTGTTTCGCCGTACCTAGAGTCAGTAGGTATCGACTATATACACTACTGCTACTGATTAGGTAGCCTAAAACAGCTGTCCCGTAGAATAAATCTCCTTTATTATGTCGCTTAGAAAAACCATGGGAAACTGCCGAATATAGGCAAGTCAACGACCTCGATAACAAATGACTGTCTGGCACTACGTCCATACTATAAACGCGAAAGTTTGTATGTATGGACGTATGGATGCACGCAAAAACGACTAATTGGATTATTAATAATTATAATTATCCCAGATTGGGATACTTTTGAAGTGAAAACTTCTTAAGGCGCGTTGAGCACTTTTTGGGTGATCAAAAATCAGGGAACTCGCGTCATCGTCACCGAACGCTTTACTGTGTTTATATGGGTGAACGAGCACACGGATGAGTCGCGCGTTTGATGTCTTTTGGAAAAGTCTCTTTCTTTCTTTAGGAAATTCTAATTCTTTTATCCCTTTCTTTCCCTTTGTATTTTTATCGTAAAAATCTGTGCTGTTACCTTTAATGGCTGAAGTCGATCGCTCGTTATCATTTTTTACCGACAGCAATCAGGACCCAAGGACTCAATGTGAAATCCTGTTTAGACGATTTAAAAAATACACACGTAATTTTTCAAGTTTTCACTTCTCCCGGAGTGCCACTGTTTTTTTTTATCCCGGTAGTAAGTTCCCGCGGGATCATTTCCGACTTCCAGGCGGGCGAAGCTGCGGGTGGAAAACCAGCTTATCATTATCTCACAACAGGGCAAAGGCTGAAGGGGCTTGTGGCTTAATAATAACGATGGATCAGGTTAAGCTAACCTTGCCGCGGTTGGTCTGTGGATGGGTGACCATCTTTACATACCAAGACCCCTCCGTGCCTTGGAAAGCACGTTAAGCCGTTGGTCCGATCTTTGACAGTCGTTACGGGTCGTCAGAAGCCCGAAAGTCTGACAACCGGTCTTACCAAGGGGTATAGTACTACTACCCAGTAACTAGGTTGTGGAGGTCAGATAGGCAGTCGTTCCATATAAAATACTGGTATTTAGCTGCATCCGGTTTGTCAAAATTTAAAACGCACATCAAACGTGTCCATATCAAAAAAGCATATTATAAGATAAAAGACTACGTTGAAGGCAGGGAAGTTTGGCATTAATTCCTTCTGCACATGTGGCTTCCCTGGTACCTCATTAACAGCATAACTATGTGAAAGTCTATTAACTGCTCTCAAATACAATGTTCTTTTTTATTCTTTTTATTTTTACAATGCTGACATATTCTCGTCATTAATTGACATTATACATCAATTTTATTTAGGTTCATTTTATTTATGTAGATTATTTTACATATTGTGAATGAGAGAACGTTGTAGGCCATAATGACTGTAGATTTGTAGACGATTTTCTATTCTGTATTCGTCTAAGTACCTGGTACTTATTGACAGGCCTGCGCTGTCCTCCCATACATTTAATCTCTGTAATTTGAAAATATTGTTAAAGCCAATTATTTTTAAAAGAGTAACCGTGGAGTTTCTTGCCGGCTCTTCTCCATAGGAAACAACATTTTGGAACCGTGCACCTAGCTTCTGACGTTTCATAAGTGCCCATGCAGGTTTATATGAAATAAAAATATTTTGATTTTGATTTTGTCTGGAAGCGGACCAAAGTATAGTTGGGAAAAAGCTAGGCAGATGATGATGCACGACAATTGCCTCTTCTCATAATGAGAAGGCCTGAGCATTAATCACCACACTAGCTCAAGGAGGATTGGTGATTTCAGACTCATACTGGCTACAAGTCCAGTTTTCCTAACGATCTTTTCCTTCACCGATGTCAGTACTGTCCAAGATAACCTCACAAAGTACAGATGCCAGCACATCAAGTTACCCCAATCTGTCAAATTTCTTTGATAGTTTTTCAACTTTATTACAAAGGAATAAGGTTTATGTTCAACTGGGAAAATATGACAGTTTGGGATAGCTTGACCTGCTGGCGACTGTATATAATTATGAATTGAAAAAGTGACATTGTTACAGGCGCCAGCACATCAAGCTACCCCAAACTGTCAAATTTTCCCAATTAAACATGAACCTTATAGTTTTGTAATAAAGTAGAAAATCTATCAAAGAAATTTGACAGATTGTAGTAGATTGATGTGCTAGCGTTTGTACTTGCCCTCATTTGACCTTGTCCACCATGTACATAGTCAACATAATTATGTATGTAAAGGTACTAGCTATAATCACCAGTCTTGATAGACAGATTAATCGCAGTGAAATCTATATATAAATATAAATAAAAGTCCTGACTGACTGACTGACTCATCAACGCCCAGCCCAAACCCTTGGACCTAGAAGGCTGAAATTTTGCACAGAGGTTCCCTTTATAATGTAGACAAAGAACAAGGAAGGATTTTTCGAAATTCAACCCTTAAGGGAGTTAAATAGACTAATAAACCTAAACTCGTCATTTAGAGGGGCTAAACAGCCGCACGGATCTATCATGAGGTTATATTACGCTTGCCGCGGTTCGTTTGTGGATGGGTGCCCATTTTTAAAGACCCCTTTGTGCCTCGGAAAGCATGTTAAACCGTTGGTGCAAGCTGTCATTCGTGGACGTTTGACATTTTTTACGGATCGTCCGAAACACGAAAGTTTGAGAACCAATCTTACCAAGGGGTACCGTACTACCCCGTAACTGGGCTGTGGAGGTTAGATAGATAGGTCTTTATAAAATACTGGTATTCAGCTGCGTCCTTCTAGTTAGACTGGAAGCTGACTCTAACATCGTTGGGAAAAGCCTAAATAGACAGACGATGATGTTGAGTTGATGACCTATACTCGTCAGGTTTTTGACCAACAAAGTATTCTGACTTGACTTATAGGTCTGACCACGGCGACATTTCCAGATTTCGAAATTCGGAATTCCGACTGTCTGAAACTACCGTCATAGTTAGTAGTTGTTGTCATGACAATAACGGCACAGGGTCATTCTCAATGCAATGTCAATAGTGTCAATACCGATGCGTCCTTGGTCTAATAAAATGGGTAGGCATGTATTATATGTAGATTCGTTCTTGGAATCATAACACGGCTGTAGTAACGATTTCATGAAGAGTTGGATAATAATTACGGTCTATGCAGGGGCCAAAGCCTTTTTTAGGGTTCCGTACTTCAAAAGGAAAAACAGAACCCTTATCGGATATATCAAATACTCAAGTCAACTGTCCCTTGGAGCTGTGAAAAAATCAAAATTCTATGCCAACGGAATCAAAAGATACAGCCGTATATGCCGCAAATTTTCGAAACTCGCAAGGGAATCAAAACCTACAGGGTACTTCCCGTTATCTTAGAATCTTGAAATTTGGTACGAAGCAAGGTCTTACAGCACAAATAAAGGAAAAATTCAAAAAAGTTGAAAATGTTAGGTAAATTTTGGTACCTACTTACAAGTTTTCGCGAAAATCTAAATTTGCCCCTTTGATTATATTATATAATCAAAGATTTGCCCATATTTTTCTTATAATAGCGGTATAATTAAAATACCATAAGTTTTACTTATATACCTACAGGTTTGTACGGCACCCTCTCGGTGCGCGAATCCGACTCGCACTTGGTCGGTTTTTTTATACAGTACTAGCTTTTGTCAGCGGCTTCGCCCGCGCTGAACTTTCATCCCCTATTTAACTCCCTTAGGGGTTGAATTTCTAAAAATCCTTCCTTATTCCTTGTCTACATTATAAAGGGAACCTCTGTGCAAAATTTCATCTTTCTAGGTCCAAGAGTTTGGGCTGGGCGTTGATGAGTCAGTCAGTCAGGACTTTTCTTTTTTATTTATATAGATAAGGCAACAGTCGGGTGATTATTTAAAGGTCACTTCGAAATTCGAACGATGTAGAGGTGTTCCCTCGATATATTTTTTTAGAAAAATCCGCAAACAATTGAGTAAGATTCGAATTTTAAAGAGAACTTGACAGATTAGTACCACTGGTTTGCCTAGTCTAAGTTTCTTCAAATAATAATTACGTTGTTAACAGCTGATAGTAATCGTTTATATAGTACGTTCCACCAATTACAATTAAGAGGGCTTACCTAAGCTAAAGCCTTCAACAGGCAAGTAGGTACCTACCTACACTTCAAAGCGTGAAAACACTTTGGGAAATTATGGTTTTACCGTGATGAATCCGTTTTCCATGCAGACTGATTACTTACCTCTATGACATCAAACCATTTGGAAGACCATTGACAGTCTTTTATAGAGATTCACGATCAGTCAATTAGATGATCACTTTAAGATGGTGCGATGAATACTTTTATTTTTGTTTATCCGAAAATCGATCTAGCGTGATGGTGGGTAATATACCTATGTAGGTAATATAATGAAAGAAAATAGCAATTTATTTCGCGCTCGTGTTTGGCATTGCTTGTAAAACGAAAGCTAAGTAAATCGAATATTTTTACTGTCGAATTTTGAAATTGGAGTTTATTTTAGTTTTTAGTCTAAAATAGTCTTTTTGGGGTAGAAACTTTTTTTAGAATATAAATATGGCGTCTTTTTATTTTTAAGTTTTTTGCAGCACATTTTTCGTTGTTAATAAGTGAGTTTAAATTCAAAAGCATTTTTTTAATAGAAAAATACTGGTGCGACATAATTAACTATGAAAAGATTAATGCAGATTTTCTCTCATTCCGAATTGAGGCACTGGAATCGTTTCAAAGTTCCAATTAGATTATTTTATCCGAATTCGCATCACTTTATCCGTAAAATGACTTACTGAATTATTAAAAGCACTACACAATCTAATAATAACACTGTATTCCGCATACAACGTTTTCATCTGCACGTCACTAGAAAATCAATATAGGCAGTCTTGGCCACAGCACTTTAGTTTAACACAGCATACGGATGCGTATCCGAAATAAGAAACACTTGACATATTCCCGCGCATTTTCACTTTAGTTTTAATGAATTTATTTTGTTAAAAAATTGTAAAATATTACATAATAATGTGGGTTGAGATTTAATGTTTTCCGTGCGGGCTCCGTACGCTCCCCGCTCGGCTATCATCGGGTTACGTCGGTACTTTTCGTTGGGGGTGGAACGAGTGAGTCATTACCCCTTGAGGGGTGGCTTTTCGTTCCGTTCTACGTACGAGAAATGAAAGGGGAATAATTTTATATTGGAACAATATGAAATAAATGGAATACAATGTAGTGGTTTCCTATTGAAACAAAAAAAAAGTAGTTATTACTTAACAACTAAATTTAAAAAAAAAGGACGAAATAGTTTATCTATTTATTTCTCGGTTTTTTTCAATAAGGTTCCTAGATATTTGGGGTAATTTGGGGTGTCTTAAATATTAAGAAAGTAAGGATCTACCGACCAGTTATATTATGTATTAATGCAATCTAATAACCATTAATGAAATTTAACTCAGTCCCTATCCCAAAAACTTATACCAATATACTCACGGAGTAATGGAAGAAGAATAATAGGTCTTTACCTATGAAATTGCCGTTTTGTATGAAAAAATTTAAACGAATTTTTTTCATGATTTTTTTATTTGTATTAATCGAAGTAATCACCCATGCAATCAATGCATCTTTGCCATCGCAGTGGCAGTTTATTGATGCCCTTCTTAAAGAAATCAGCTGGACGGGAGGCAACAAATTCTTCAAAGGCATTTTGTACTGCCTCTCGGGTATTAAATTTTTTTCCCGCCAAGAAGTTATCCAAATTCTGGAAAAAGTAGTAGTCTGTAGGCGCAAGGTCTGGTGAGTAGGGCGGATGACGGAGAGCTTCCAACCCCAGTTCTTGCAACTTGGAGACCGTCTGCTGTGCAGTATGAGGTCGCGCGTTGTCGTGCAGGAGCAGCGGAGACGAGCGATTGACCAATGCTGGTTGGAGATGCGCCAGCTTCTCCATCATTGTGTTCAGTTCTTCACAGTACACATCTGCAGTAATGCTCACCCCGTTTGGTAAGAAGCTGTGATGAATCACACCGGCGCTAGACCACCAAACAGTGACCATCACTTTTCTAGGGGTAAGTTTTCGTTTAGGGCATTGTTTAGGTGCTGAACCAGGATCCAACCAACTTGCTGAGCGCTTACGGTTATCAAACAGAATCCATTTTTCATCGCAGGTAACAATGCGGTTCAAAATTCCTTCATTTGTGTGTCTGTTGAGCAGTGCAAGGCACGTCTCGACGCGTACTTCGCGCTGGCGATCATTGAGTTCGTGGGGCACCCATTTGTCAAGCTTTTTTACCTTGCCAATTTGACGCAAATGGACCAATATTGTTTTGACGCTAACGTCGAAAGCTGCTGCTAATTCAGCCGTAGATTGTGTATCATCAGCTTCCACAATCGCCTTTAATTCGTCATTGTCGACCAAAGTCTTCGGACGACCGCGAGGTTCATTTTTCAGGTCGAAATTTCCAGAACGGAAGCGAGCAAACCAATAACAGGTGGTGCGTTGGTTTGTAGTGTTAGCTCCGTAAACGTCGTTGATGTTGCGTGCCGCTTGTGCCGCGTTGCTGCCACGACGGTAGGGGAAGGTGGGGGAATTGCGGACGCTTAAGCGAAATCATAAATAAAACTCAAACTTTTAATAATAATCAGTCTTTCTTTATTAATTATTAAACTAAATTTGTTAACCTATCAAATCAACATCAATTATTATATGAGATCAATCAACATTAATTAAATTTTAACGAAAAACAAAAACCTTCTTGTCCGTAATTACCCTTAGCTCTTGGGGTAAATACGGACTATTGCTGGGTTAATTGCGGACGACATGGGGTATTTACGGATGAGATTCCATTTCATTTGCAGAATTCACAAATGTAGCCTCTTGAAGAAGACCCAGCACTGCAATTCTCATGTGCCCAATTCTTACATTCTGAACACATAATCCAATCTTCGGTGGGTGGGTCACAATACTTTTCTTGGCAATAAATGCAGAAATATTCATCATTTTCTTTTTCACATTCAAAATTATTTAAGTTTCTTAAACCTTTTGGTCGTTTTTATTTAGTATTTTTTGGTTTCTTATTTAAAGTTTTGGTATTTTCTTGTTCTAGGTTCTTTCTCTTCCTTTCTATTTTCTTTTGTTCTTTTTGCTCTAAGTTTTCTTTTTCCGGTGTGCTGGTAAAAATAATGGAATGTTTTTTTTAAATAATCGTTTTGTACGAGATGTTTTTAGGGTTGGTACTTGCACTACATCACTAAGTGGTACTGAGGGAGATGGACAAGTTTGACTTGTTATACTTTGATTAGCACCAGTTTCACTAACATCGCCCACTAATGCCGACGTAGGTATTGTTTCATTTAAATCTTCAAAGTTTGCGTCAATATTGGGAAATATTTCTTGAGGTTCTATTAGATTATAAATATTTTCATTGACAGCATCACAGTCAACTTGAGATTCATTCTGAGACTCATTTTGGCTTGGATTGTTAGTATTTGTTTGTATCTGTTGTTCAAGAAGAGAATCTGATGTAACTATATCCCCAAAACTTTCAAAGGTGTTTTTGAATTTATCTTGATCCATTGGACAAATTCCAGCAGACTTAAAGCCATTCATAGCTTTTTCAGTGCTTGTGGTTGCTATTACAAGCCTTTGTATAAAGGCCTACAACATCATATGCCGTAATTTTGGTGCCTGGATGGTTGACCATGAAGGATTCACATTCTCTGTTATATGCCGTTTTTAGTGGACCATGGAAAGTTAAATCTAAAGGTTGCATTCTATGGGATGTGTGAGGTGGTAACGTCAAAACATGAATAAAATTCTTGCGACAAAACTCATGAGCTCTCAAACTAACGTGGCTTTCATGGTTGTCCAGTATTAATAAAATAGGATCATCTGCAGATGGTTTTGCAAATGCCTTGAAATGTTGAAGCCAATCAACAAAAATTGACTCTGTTATCCAGCCTGAATCAGAAACACAAGCTACCATGTTACTATTACTATCCTTCATAAGCAGTGCATTCATTCGCTTTCGTTTAAAAATAAAAAATGGGGGAATGTATGTGCCTGCAGCATTGAAACAATTTATAACTGTTGTCAAGGAACCACGTTCTGCGCTGGTACATTTGCCTACTTGTTTTAATCCTTTTGGTGCGAGAATCCTGGAATTTCGTTGTACAGTACTAATCCCAGTTTCATCAACATTGTAGATTGAATTCGAATTGGAATTTAAATTGGTGCTTTAACATGAGTGTTTTTAAATTTTCAAAAAATATATCCGTTTCTTCTTGATTAAATGCTGTGATTCTATTTATTGAAGTAGCTTCTGGTCTTCGAAGTGATATATGGGGGTGTCTCGCCATAAAATTATAATACCAATCTATACCTGCCATTTTGGTATCTTTATTGAAGTTATTTGGTATGTTATTAACAGTGGCAAAATCAAATGCTATTTTTTTAGGGTAGGAATAGTTATCCCAAAGAAGGCTTTGCAAGATTTTAATATGAATTCAACCAGTTATTTTTCTTGAGATTCATTAAATACTGACTTCTTACCTCTTTTTGGCATGGTACTAACACAGGCTTTTTGCACTTGATCGAAAAGGGTCGCTCTGGGAATGCCATACTTCTCTGCCACCTGTCGAAAAGGAGTCTTCTTTTCTTTAATTTCTTGCACAGCTTTTTGTAAAGTTTCTATGGTATAGGCTGGTTCTTTTTTCCTAATATATTTTCGAGGCATCTGGAATACAAAAATATTATTATATACAAAAAATAACGTAAAAAAATTGGTTAAGATCAATAATGGGGTAAAAACGGACGTCCGTATTTACCCCAGGCCATTTGTCCGCAATTGACCCAAACGAGTTAGAAAAAGTATAATAACAAAATTTTTAGGTTAATAAAATTTATCAAGGCAAACGATTGTACTTTTACTCGTCATTAATATCGCAATCGACAGAAAATATGACTTTTTACTGACACTCTAATCTTTTTGAATAACACTCAAAATAGTAAACATCAAAAATTACATCAAAATCACAAAAAATGTTAAAATTCAATTACCTTGAAGCGTGTGCGCAGCCGCCTGTCGGGAATGTTTGGAGGACACTAAAGATGTCGGACTCGGAACGTAATGCGTGATCGCGGCGGCGGGACGCGGGTGGCGGGGATAAAGTAGATATATGTGAGTCCGTATTTACCCCGCGTCCGCAATTCCCCCATCGTCCCCTACTCATATTCCATAATTACTCGAATTTTTAACGTATCCATGATGACGAAAAAGATTGAAATGCGATGAAAATGTAACACTAATCAATAAAGAAATGACTACTTTTAGAAAAAAAAATCCATGTTTTTAAAATAAAATTAATTTGAAATTAGAATTCTTAGCCAAACAAAAATTATTTTGATTTGAAATGGCCAGTACTGCAGAACGGCAATTTCATAGGTAAAGACCTAGGTAATATATTAATGCTCAATAACTTCGCTGGAAAAGTGACAGACAGCGCCATCTTGTATTCTCAAGCTAAACTACAAACCTAGTACACTCTCTAAGTGAACCATTTATTATTGCTATCGGGTTTCAAATAGGACTTGTAAATACATTTTACAGGGAAGAATCTACAAAAACTGGAAATCCGATTTTTCAGTCGCTGCGAAGTCACTCATACAGAGTAAGGACGCAATAAAATAGCGGTGGGATTTTTTCGCGCACTGTATCTGCAACGGACTGCTTAGCGCCGAGAATTGAAAATCGAACAGTTCGATTTTTGATGCGCTGAGTGCAACTCAGTGAGTTGTACTCTGTTGAACTCTCATAGTCGCGGGCTTGAACTTACTGGTGAGCCTGGCCACAGGCACGCTGTCTCACCAGGCTTCGTGTCCGACAGAGGTAATATCAGTAATGAGCAGTTAGACGCTGATCAGTTGTGGTAAAACAGGCGCATACATTTAAAAAAAAATCCTTCAGAGTTTTATGAAAGAACCACTGCATAAATCAATTACCAATAAAGTTTATTGTTTTCGTTATTTGAGCTTTGTCGGTAGGTATCGCCTTGGTTTTGGCGATTTCACACTTCTTTTATTACTTAAACACGCCCAAAGTTAGGTAAAATCAGCAAGAAAAACGAATCTTTGTGGGCTCATAACTTTTTAATGGTTTTTATTTTAGGTTTCTGTTTCCGTACAGGCAATATTAATAATGAGACAAAACTGTAACATGTTTAATTTTTATGTACAGAGGCCAGCACATCAAGCTACCCAAATCTGTCAAATTTCTTTGATAGTTTTTCAACTTTATTACAAAGGAATTTATAAGGTTTATGTTCAATTGGGAAAATTTGACAGTTTGGGATAGCTTGACCTGCTGGCGACTGTACAGACGCCAGCAAATCAAGCTACCCCAAACTGTCAAGGTTTCCCAATAGGGTATTTTCCAACTTGATAAAACCTATTTAATTTGAAGATTGGGACGATATATTTAACAGAAAAATAAAAATAAAATTATTTATATCCATTTTCTCCATTAAAAACGATTAAAATCAAATGTATTATTCGGTGTTTTGAATTTACCGCCAAAACGCTCCTTACGGTGACTTTTTATCACGTGACATCGTGACGTCAGCTTTGTGTAAACAGCACTAGTACAAATACTTAGTTTGGCGCAGTTTTAGAAGTATTTGTGCACAGAGGCACCGCACACAAGTGATTTCACTTTCTATCCATAAAAATCTTGTTAATTATAAACACGACACTCACTTGTTTACTTACTAACTACTTTAGTTTACACAAAGTTGACATCACGTGATAAAAACTCATCGTAAGGAGCGTTTTGGCGGTAAATTCAAAACAACGAAAAATAAATTTGATTTAAATCGTTTTTAATTGAGAAAATGGATATAAATCAATTTACTTTTATTTTTCTGTTACATATTTCGTCCCAATCTTCAAATTAGAATAGTTTTTAATAAATTCGAAAATACCCTATTGAACATGAACCGAAAACTTAAAAGTTGAAAATCTTTCACAGAAATTTGACAGATTGAGGTAGCTTGATGTGCTGGCGTCTGTATTAGATCAAACAGTGGAGTAATATACTCCCGAAGTTTGTATTGAAAAAATGTCGACAAGATCCATCGTAACACCGAGAGTTGCAAAACTCAGTCGTGAAAAAAACCCGCCGTGATTTTAATCGTCGACTAATAGGTACACACACTTAATTGTATTTCGGTTTTAATTTTGATTTTAATTGTATTTCGATTGTTATTTTAATTCTGTTTTTGATTTAATTTTGTATAATTTAAATTTAGGCTGTATTTCGAACGAGAAACAAGTTACGCATGATGTGCTTACCTGTAAGAAATTGGTACTTACACTAGTCTATAAGTTTAGTGGATGTATCTCATTTCTTGTATCAGTGTGTTCAATTGTTGATGAGCCGAATTAATAAAATAAAATAAAATACACCTTACACAGTACCTATTAATAAGTATGTACCTATATCCTATATACCTAGCGTTTTCACTCATACATAACACACATGTCGTGATGTCAACCCTCGTCTTGCTAACTATAAATATCATCAAACACTTTTGTTCCCTAAAATATTACCCACTGATGTTACCCTAGCCTAGACATGCTAACAAATAATAATCATTTACTACTAGTCTACTACAAGGTAGGTATTCGAAATACCTAACTGAAAATGCGGTAAGGTACAGTCGCCAGCATGTCAAGCTATCCC
Source organism: Polymixis flavicincta (assembly GCA_949987655.1). Lineage (NCBI taxonomy): Eukaryota > Metazoa > Arthropoda > Insecta > Lepidoptera > Noctuidae > Polymixis > Polymixis flavicincta. The sequence goes on from OX465199.1 coordinate 5,977,715, forward strand.
TAACTGTCAAATTTTCCCAATTGAACATGAACCTTGTGCGTTAGTTATAAAGTTGAAAATCTATCAAAGAAATTTGACAGATTGGGGTAGCTTGATGTGCTGGCCTCTGTACCACGCGATTTTTTTAAAACGTTTTATTACATTTTGCATGTCAGTGTCAAATGTCAATAAGATTAGCGATCGTTACTAAGAAAGTAAGAAGTACCTACAGTTGCGAGTTTTTGGCGGGATCGCGTTGGAACATGTTTCACGATTCATTTTCATGAAATTTCGTGAAATAGCGAATTAAATTGTATAATTTTGGTAATGAATTATTCAATTTAGTTACGTTTGAGTGCACAAGTGTAGTGAAGGTGAAAATAAGTGACTAACGTGGAGTTTTCGTGTTCCCTCCAAAAACTCCTAATAGGTTGTTGTAAAGTACCTACTACCGCTTTACAATAACTTTGACTTGACTGACTATGACTTTTTTGTAACTTCGAGCCTGATATCGGGCCATTTTCTTGATTGAAAAGTAAAATAATTTGACACTGGCTAAATGCACAAACCGTGCGAAGCGAAAACCCAAAAAAAAAAGTACCTACAGTCAAATTTTCCCAATTGAACATGAGCCTTAAGCATATGGAATAAAGTTGAAAATCTATCAAAGAAAGTTGATACATTGGGGTAGCTTGATGTGCTGGCCTCTGTTCGTATGTATTCACCGTTTTTATAATGAAATAGGGTAGATACGCCAGTTCGCCGACCGGCACCAGTTCTCGACTTTTTGACGGACTGTTCTTAAAAATAGATACAAAATATCTATTTTGTTGTATATCTGTTTTGTATTCATATACTTTTCTTGATTTATTAACCAGCTCTACTAATGGTCGAGAACTGGCTAGCACAAAGTCGAAAACTGGAAATTTCGGTCGAGAATTGGGGAAATCGGCATTTTTTTGGTTAATTGATTTTTCTATAATAATTCCTAACTCTTATTTGAAAACAAAACATGGTTAATGAAAATAGACTATAAAACGAACATAGGTATTCATATTTTTTTTAAATCATGGATTTATGTTAAAGTATTTTTAATTTCTTCCTGAACTTGACAACTCCACTAATCGGTCGAGAACTGGCGAATCTACCCTATACATTCAATGGGATATTATATGAACATAAGAACAGTGTCGGTGGTGACCCAGTGGAAACAGCAGCCGCGAGTCCGCGACTTACGAGTTTATAGGCCGCAGGTTCGAACACTGACAGACGTTTTACTTTTTAAAGACTTCAAAAAGAAGGAGGTTATCCATTCGACATGTTTATTTATATTTTTAACGGGTATATCCCCGTCATATTATACAGGAAAAGTTTTTATCCAGTGCGCAAACTTTAACCATGAATTCAGCATATCATTCTAGACCCTCTAGTGCAGACATTTTTCGCCGGTTTTACAAAAAAAAATCTGCTGTTTCATAGAAAAGTACAATACATACGCGGTCAAAATGTATGGAACAGCTGATTTTTTTTGTATAACCGGCGAAAAATTTCTGCAGTGCAGTCTAGAATGATATGCTGAATTCATGGTTACAGTTTGCGCACTGGATAAAAACTTATCCTGTATAGATGGATTTGCAATTTTTTTTTTCATTCGAAAGAGGTTTATTCCGAAATGGTACCATTTACATTTCATATAGATCTGATGAGGCGTTTCGGAGACAGACCACGGAACTCATCAAAAAAATTACAGCAAATCAACCGTGATTGCTGCTATCGCATATAATATGAATTGTTTTGACCCCAACGATGATGTTGGGGTGGGGTAGGTAAGTACTATAACTAAAAAGTGAAAAATAAAAACTTAAAAAAAAAAAGAACTACCGACTTCGATAAACCTAGTGCATTTTCAGTTAGGTATTTCGATTAAGTACCTACACCAGAAAACAATCGACTTCCGGAAAAACACTATAAAGTGAAAAATAACTTTACTTTTTAATACATAATCTAAAGTCACCGATTTCCGAAATTCACTTTGTAGTGTTTTTCAGGAAGGCGGCGGTTTTTTTGTTTGGAAATGTTTTATTGTAAATTATTTAATCACCAATGCTCTTAAAACGGTGAAGGAAAACATCGTGGGGCTTGTGACCCGGCAGTAGGAACGTTATAGGCTGATTAAGCTATAGGAAATTAGAGGGTTTTTCGCGAGACCTAATGCAAAATTAGCCGTAAGCAAAATAGGTCTCTATAATTCAGAATTATAGAGACCTTTTTTGCTTCCGGCTACTTTCGCATTGGGTCTCTTTAATTTTAAAGGTGCGTTTTGTTTTGGGTGGGAAATCATCAATAACTTCTTCGGCTCTAGAGTGGAGCAGGAGGGCGTGTCAGACTTTTACCGACTAAAACCCACCCGTGTTCCTTCAGTTGCCTGTGTGCCAGAGGCCACGGTATCTCTTTCGAACAACCCGCACCCCTGGAACTTAGTAGGGTTGGTTGTTGTGATTATTTCAATGATTAGGTACCTATTATAATTTGGTAAAGCCATATTCCGTGTGGTACCGGACGTAAAAGAATATCACCATCCCATTTGTTCCCGTGGGTGTCGTACAAGGCGACTAAGGGACTTAGGTACTAGAGAATGGGCAGCAGCGTTCTCTAAGCATTTGACCACCATACTGCGATCGCCAATCCGCCTGCTAAGCGTGACGATTATGGCAAATCCATGGGGGAGGCCTATATACAGCAGTGGACGTCGTTCGGCTAAAATGATGATGACGAAGGCCGTATTTGTTACGTTTACGAATAATATTTTGATCAGCAAACAGCTTGACACTACTTTAGTGCATCCATCTTAAAGAGGCTTTTGGCTAAATAGGTACACCCACGATGATCGATTTGCGAGTTAAGCTGCGGTCTCCGCGATCAGTCCGAGGATGGGGACCTTTACTAAATCACATTGGGATGGGTCACGTCAGTGGCTAGAGGAATTTAATGTTTGCTGTCATTGATTTCAATATATATATATGTCAATGTTTGCTGTACAATTTAGTAGAAAACAATTTACTGGTCTAAGTAATCAAAATGCGCGACTTATTTTCGTGTTTTTAAATTATAACAATGGGTAGGTACTTAAATGCGTTTCAATCAGCATTGATTAGAATAACTTTAAACGTAATTATCGAATTGTTTACATGCAAATTCATTGATACGTACACTGTCGTAATTTATTTCAATGTTTTATTTATTTAATGTCGCCATTTTGACCTCAGGGGTAGCAAACATTTTGTTTGAATTTGAGGGTGTGTGAGTATCTTACAAATGACACGTTCTTCAGTTACCTTTTATAAACAATTTGTAAGCATCAAGTCTAGTTTTCAGCCTGGTTATTTCCTATCGTGTTGATTTTATAGAGCAAACGCTTTGAATTGCAGCTATAGAAATGTGTCAAATGCAATAAATATTTAAAAAAAAAAAACTTTATTTCAGGCTAATGTCTATATTTGTGTTAGTATTTTGGTCTTAGTAACAATAATGAAATTAGATAAATAGGTTAATATTGATAGTTTTCACAAAATTAATAATTTATGTCTGTCGCTACCCAGTGTCCCTAAAAGGGCCAATCCGCTCTGGCAGCGATCATTTTCAGAATGCTGTTGTCACTACTATACAAACATCGCAGTATGGAGGTCGTTTCCTTGTCTCATGATGGCTCAGGGAAACCATCTGCGTGGGCCATTGCGAGCATTCTCAAAGCACTAGATTAAATTGAAGACGGAGGACGCCATAGGGTGCGCATGAACGCCTTAAAAAGAGTTCAAGCAATGCACATCGATTTTACGTTTAAATACCTAGTAGGTACTTACTTAACGTTTAGTTATTAAGAATTAAGGATATCTTCTTCTTGAAGGATTTCTTGAGAATCTCTCGTCATCTCATTTAGAGGAAAAATAATCACAAAATGATTCTATCTAGGTATCTAATCTACCACGTTTCATATCCTGCGGCTATAGTAGGTACCCATTTATATTTTACTAGCAGCGCTCCGCGGTCTCACCCGCGTAGTTCCCATTCCCATGGAAATACGGGGATAAAATATAGCCTATGTCACCCGGGGATAGTGTAGCTTCCCAACAGTGAAAGAATTGTTAAAATCGGTTCAGTAGTTTCGGAACCTATTCAATGCAAACAAACAAATAAACAAGCAGTCAAATCTTTCCTCTTTATAATATTATTTTTATCATATCATTATACTATAATAATAAACTATAGATAGTATAGACTAGTATAGAATAGACTAGCACATCGCCTGCGACTTCGTTCGTGTGAAAATTTTTGGTCGCTGACCTATCTCCTGCCCACGCTTTTAATATGTGTTCAGTTAGCATTCATTCCGGTTTTTTTTCCTTTTGCTCGGCGTATAGTGTTATGTTAAATGGCCTATAACTGTCCTCAATATTTGGGCTATCAAAAACAAAGCTCAATTTTCAAATCCGACTAGTAATTAGTTCTAGAGATTACCCCGTACGCTAAGTACGTAAGCTTACAATTAAAATACGAAGATAATTCAAAAAAAGGTTGTCGAGCTCTGCCCATATTAACGGAAACAAAAAAGTACGTATAACTAGTAAATGCCAATGTCACTGTTAACGTTCATTTGGAGTTTATTATTCTGGTAGTACACAGGTCTCCGAAAACAAATGTAAGTTTTTAAATCCATTTATTTTTACCTACTTACTAGATACCTCAGTTAGTTACCTTTTTAACCGACGAAAAAACGGAGGAGGTTCTCAAGTCGACGCGTATTTTTTTATGTATGACCACGCATAACTTTTATCAGAGTTGTCCGATTTTGATTAAAAAAAAAATATTGGAAAGGGTATACCCCGAAGTTAGTCCATAAATTTCCCATAATAAAAAAACCAACCCTAAGGGTAGGAAAACACGGGACGGTTGATTCTTCACTCACAGTTTTTAATGCTGAGATAAAAAGTAATCAAAAATTAAGGATCTAGTAATAAGTATATAAGTATATCTGGTTATAGCCACAAAAATTATAAAATAAAATCTTTTTATCAAAAAATTAAACCGCCGAAAAAACTGAAAAGCAAAAAATAATAAACCTTTTTTGTTTAACCTTAATAACGAAGTTCAGAAGGTGGTGACAAAATTTAAATACATATCGAAAATCACCGACTTCCGAACTTCGTTAAGTTCGGAACTCGGTGACTTTCGATATGTATTTATGTAGTAACGCCCCAAACTGTCAAATTTTCCCAATTGAACATGAGCCTTATTCTTATGTTTTAAAGTTGAAAATCTATCAAAGAAAATTGACAGCTTGGGGTAGCTTGATGTGCTGGCGTCTTAATACCTATTTAGTTAAAAAAACAAAGTGTGCATGTGTGTGTACTCTATTGGATACTCGATGCTCGGTTTAACGCGATTGCGCAGTGCGATTTTTTTTACAATCATGCGAATCTGGAGGCTTACTCCCTGAGCACGAAGGAAGTCCGTCGTATCGGTAGAAGTAACGGGCCTTTCCAACTCCGTATCACTCACGGACAGAAGATTAGTTTGGAGCCCGAAATAAGAATTAATGACAACGCGATTTGACAGCTGTCCCTACTCCAGATATTGTTCTCGCCCGTTCAAAAAAGGTAGTTAATTGGCTGTAGGATTCACAAACAAGTTTCGAACTACTTTCGGACGGGCTCGTACCTTCGTTGACGGAGTTAGAGAGTTTGCCCCGTTTGACGTTCCCACGGACGTTATAAAATGGCGGCGGGTTTTTTTCCTAACCTCCTATTTAAGACCGTTTATTCTGAAAGTTGGCAACGTCGCAAACAGCTGTCAAATATTTACCTGTTTGTATTAATTTGTTAATATTACTGTATGGAAATATGAAATATTGCTAACTCATCATCTGCCTAGCCTTTTTCCCAACTATGTTGGGGTCGGCTTCCAGTCTAACCGGATGCAGCTGAATACCAGTATTTTACATGGAGCGACTGCCTATCTGACCTCCACAACCCAGTTACTGGGTAATACCCCTTGGTAAAGACTGGTTGTCAGACTTTCGGGCTTCTGACGACCCGTAACGACTGTCAAAGATCCACAAATGACAGCCGGGACCCGTGCTTTCCGAGGCACGGAGGTGTCTTGGTATGTGAAGATGGTCACCCATCCACGGACCAACCGCGGCAAGCGTAGCTTAACCTGATCGATCGACCCGTGCAGCTATTTTTACTTAGCCACAAGCCCCTCAATATTGCTAACTAGTGACCTAAATATGACTAATGATTTGCAATTACCTATAACACTGAATTTCATTTTGTAACCGTTTTAGGTGTAAAAAGGGCATTTAGAAAGTTTCCAAGGTCGTTTTTTACATCTATAGCTAAATATTCGATGTAAAAATATTAATTACTAGCTTTTGCCAGCGGCTTCGCCCGCGTGGAACTTTCATCCCCTATTTAACTCCCTTAGGGGTTGAATTTCGAAAAATCCTTCCTTGTTCCTTGTCTACATTATAAAGGGAACCTCTGTGCAAAATTTCAGCTTTCTAGGTCTAAGGGTTTGGGCTGGGCGTTGATGAGTCAGTCAGTCAGTCAGGACTTGTCTTTTTATTTATATAGATTGCATTTCATAATCAACATTTTACTCAGAATATTTTAGGTCACTAGTTAGCGATATTTCATATTTCCATACAGAAATTAATAAAAACAGTGAAATATTTGACAGCGACGTTGCCCATTTTCAGAATAAACACTCTTAACTTCTAACTTAACGAAAACGATTTACAAATTTTAATTAAAATGCATCCGCATCGCTGTTGACTGGTACTTATTGTTTCCATGAAACTGGCAGCATTTCCACGTTCTAATGGCAATGCCTAGCCTCTGGCCAAGGCAAAAACCAGCCCTTGGGTTGCTTTTTACCTCATACCAACTCATAGAAATAGTTGTCTCATAAACCTAAGGTGCACGGTTCCAATTGATCGTTTCTAATGGCGAAGAGCCGGCAAGAAACTCCACGATTTCTCTTTAAAAAATTATTATTAGCATATTATATACAGACGCCAGCATATCAAGCTACCCCAATCTGTCAAATTTCTTTGATAGATTTTAATCTTTATCACGTAAGTGTAAGGTTCATGTTCGATTAGGAAAATTTGACAGTTTGGAGTACTTTGATGTAGGTACTGGCGTCTGTACATAGTTTTCAAATAACAGTGTTAATGTTAATGGTTATTGGAGGACTTTGTAGCCTGTCAACAAGTATCAGGTTCTACTTAATAAATGGTCTACAAATCTGTCTGGGAGCCTTATAACACTAAATGAAGCCTTACACAGTTCCTTAACTTTTCAGCGAAAATGCACGACAAATACTTGGGTCTAACACCCGAAGAGTTCGCAGCTTTGATGATGCGTAACAAAAAATTCCAATCCGCCTTCAATGACCCGGATATACCACCAGTCCAGGTGTTCTCTCCTCGTACAGAGAAGAGTCTGGCTGAACTCTACCTGATAAGGGAAGTCAGCAAGGATTTGGAGAAGAAGAAGGAGGAAGATATGAAGAAAGCTGCGGTGAGTTGTGATAGGATAACTTACGCGGTTCAGCCTATAATGTTCCCACTGTTGGGGCACAGGCTTTCCTCTATGAGAGAGAGTGGGCTGTGACTTTGAATGATGTCATGAATGATGGGCGGCTAACGGAAAATAATTACAAGGCAAGGTTATTGCTCGCAACCGGCGTGCATGTATGAACAGATGTTTGAACGTAAACGAGGCAAAAGGAATGTAGACAAGGATCTTATCAGGTGGCGTTCTGCATTTTCTGTCTGGGTAGACATTGAGAAAAAGGCGTAAATTTATGTACATATATACAGACGCCAGCACATCAAGCTACCCCAATCTGTCAAATTTCTTTGATAGATTTTCAACTTTAAGACTCAAAGCATAGAGTTCATGTTCAATTGGGAAAATTTAACAGTTTGGGGTTGCTTGTGTGCTAGCGTCTGTACCTATGTATTTTTCGACGAAATCTGGCCCTTACGAAGTCTCTGCTCGTACTCAGAAGTTACAATCATTTATTTTCTAGGCAGCCTGTGAAACAACGCCTCCCTTTGAATAAATTGGTCGAATTAGCGTTTTGTCCTGACGATTAATAAGTACAGAGGCCAACACATCAAGCTAAATCTGTCAATTTTTTGCCAATTGAACATAAACCTTACGATTTTGAAATAAAGTTGAAAATCTATCAAAGAAATTTGATAGATTGGGGTAGCTTCATGTGCTGGCGTCTGTACCTACTTATTTCCTTTCATTTAAATAAACAGGTTATAATGTTAAATTATATGTTCACAGCAAAACGCAGAAGAGGCTGCAGAAAAGCCCGAAGAGAAGACAGAAGGCAGCACAGAAGAAAAGAAGCCGGAGACTGAGAAGTGAACAATTTTAGTTTAATTTATTTATTAAAACGTAGCTAAGGGTATAATTTATTTCGGTTTTTCATTTACCTTATTGAAAATCTACTCGATAAAATCTTCAATACGTTCACTCACTGACAGTCAACGAGCAGCCTAAATCACTGGATCTTGAGGCATGAAATTTCACACAAAAATTATTAGTTATGGCAATGGTGAGAACTACGGATTGGAAGGTGACAATGTGGATTTTTGAAACTTCATGCCCTAAAAGGGATAAATAGGGGACCGATGTCAGTCATTTTCTGCGATGGGAAATCGCATAGGGCACACGGCTTGAATAATAGCCCTCTCCATTTCCAACTGCCCCAATACCACGTGGATACGTTCAAGCTCTAACGCCATCTAGTGGTGGTTTTGGAGTCACAAAGAGAAAAGTTCAGATATATCAATGAAGAACACAGCTGGTGCGCATTGCACATATTGTTAAAGGGTTTCACAACATTAAGGCTTGCCACTAGGTAGCTTTGCAAGTTTGATGTTTAAGGTGGAACCTCCCCCCCCCCGGAGTGGGTTCCCGCATTGTCGTTGCGGGGGGCTCAGTAACCGTGGATGCCGGCCACGGTGAAGCCAAGAGGAACCCAAAGGTGGGGCCGCTCGTCAGGGCTTTTGCCTCAAAGCCGACGACGTAGCGGCCAAAAAGTAGGTTGCGGTGAGGTGCACCGCAACTGAGGTGGGCCGCGATGTCGAATGGGAGGCATCGCGACTGAGGGTTACGGGCTACGGTAGAGGAGGAGTGCCGGTGCTTCTGAGCAGCGCTCTTCCCTTCCGTGGCCTGGACGGGGCCGCCACCGATTGATGGCGGACGGGGCGGGGCCGCAGGGGAAGAGGAATGTTGGTATAGCGTCAGCCGCTCTCCCTATCCCCTGCGGCCGAAAAGTGGTAGACGGGACGGCGCGTTGTGTGCCACACGCGCGCCGTCAAAGATGTCAGCAACCACCGGTGGGGTCCGCAAGGGCCGATGCCTGCCAGGGGTGCGGGTTTGTTCGAAAGAGATACCACAGCCCCTGGCATACGGGCTACTGAGGGAACACGGGTGGGTTTTAGTCAGTAAAAGTCTGACACGCCCTCCTGCTCTACTCAGCAGGAGAAGTCATTTGATGATTTCCCACACAAAAAAAAAAAAGGTGGAACTTCCGGGATCAGATCCGAGAACGAGTCAGTGCCGTCATTCAACGGAATATTGTAGGCGGTATGTGGCGGCCACAGGTCTTTGAAAACCCTAGCTTATGCTACCTAGCGGCACGGCGCTAGTGTTCTGGAACCTTCTAACAATAAATGCAATGCGCACCAATTGTGTTCTTCATATACATCTGTAACTTTTATGTTGTGTTCACACAAACTGCCACTAGATGCCGCCAGAGCATGAACGTATCCACGGGGCACGGGGTATTGCAACTATGCAGAGGGCTATTATGCAAGCGCGGGGAATTAAGGAACTAGAAGACATGTTGCGCCGACCCCAAATTAATGAGGGTTTTTATGAATATTCAAACCATCGGTTGGCGCCACTTTGACAAGAGGTCTGCCTTCCAGTTCGACAATGAACTTAAAATATTTGATGTCATTCGTTCACCATTCATTCCGTAGGCACTTTGACACTTTTGACAGGTGCCTGGACCTGACGTCTCAGTGCTGCCACCTAGTGAAGGTCATTTCAGAAAACCTTCATTGGAATTTGGGGCAAGATTGGAGAATGATGAAGGAAGGCAATGGGTTAGGATAAAGGAATGTCAATACTTTTACCAGTTAAATTACCACGCTGTTCTGCGCTCGCCCACCAGTAAATTCCGATCAAGTATGATTTAACACTTTCAATATCACAAGATTGTTCGTTCATTTCAAATCGGCAAGCGCAGTGTGGGGCGCCCTCAGCTAGATGGACCGACGTCCTTAAAAAGGTGGCTGGAATAGATTGGATACGCAATGCGGATGATAGTGTGGCTCAGCCTGGGAGAGGCCTATGTCCAGCAGAGGACTGCGATAGGCAGGAGTTTGTTACGGCATTTCTTCTGTCAGGAAACACCGACATTATCCAGTTCTTAAAATATGACTGACATGTAAGTGTTTGTACAGTCGCCAGCAGGTCAAGCTATCCCAAACTGTCAAATTTTCCCAATTGAACATAAACCTCATTCCTTTGTGATAAGGTAGAAAAACTATCAAAGAAAGACAGATTGGGGTAGCTTGATGTGCTGGCCTCTGTACAAACCTACTTCATCTGCCTCATCTGCTAAGCCTTTTCCCATCTATGTTGAGGAATAAAGTAATTTACAGCGTGGGACTAAATGGGTCAATAAAAAATAAAATAATTCCCATAAAAATATATTTGTTTTATTCAGCTTCATTAAACATAAAAAATGGAAGGTTACAGGGAAGTATGTTCATGTATACTACTTGGCTTAGTTATTATAAAAAAAGTATAATTATCCGTAATAATACGTAGCAAAATGCCAATAATCGTGTTATAACTAAGAGTTGTCTGTCATGATGTCTTCGTCCTCATCCTCCGGTTCCGCAAGATCCGGGTGACAGACTCTGATATGGAGATTAAGATTTATCCTCACAATGAAACTTTTACCACAAGTAGTACATTTATGCGGTCGTTTGACATCATCGTCAACATGCGGAGGATGAGCTCTTGTGAGATGCGTTCTGAGTAACGACGAATGCATAGTTCGGTCACAATGCGAACATTTCACATGACAGTCAATTGGCTGCCCTTCGTGGGTCTGCCTGTGCTTCTCCATAGTTATTTTCGAAACAAACAGCTTGTTACAGCAGTCACACTTGAAATTTTTCACTTTTGTATGCTTCTTCATGTGGATTTTCAAGCAGTTTTTCGTGGGAAACATCTCGTCGCACTTTGAACATTTGAATTTCTTTATATCGTTATGTAGCTGCATATGTAGCTTCAAGTAAGCTTGTCCGGTGAAGCTTTTGTTACAAATCTCACAGTTTATTGTAGATACTGATGAATGAGTTTGCATATGACTTTTCAGAAATTGAGCAGCAATGAAGCTGCGGTCACAAACTTCACATAAATACTTTTTGGAGGCAGCACCTTCATGCTTGCTCCTGTGAATATCCAAGTGGTACTGAGAGTTCACTTTAACGTCACACTGGTCACATTTGAACTTACGCCTCTTTTTGGGTCCTTCTTTGTGATGTACTGCTGGCTCAGGTTCCATAATCGGCGTATCCTTGTCGTTTCCATGGAACTTTTTGTGCAGTATCAAATACTCCATACCTTCGAAGGTGAGATCACAAACATCGCACCTGTACCTCGTATCATTTTGCTGTTGTTTCATTTCGTATGTTACATTTTCACCACCATTGTAAACTTCGGCCATTTTCTCGCGTTTTACTGACGAACGGTTATCTTGTTTGTCGCTGGACGCCGGCTCCATCATACTCTTCATCCAATGGTCTTGAATGCCAACACCAGATTTCGTCTCCATTTGGTGAATGGACGCTTCGCTGTTGTTAGCGCATATTAACAAGTGTGCGATATTGATCTATAAATTGCGATGCTGTGCTCACAATTTCACGTAAATACACAATTCTAGCGTGTTTAACGTTAATCGCGCTTTGTTTACGCGTTGCTTTTGAGGATTTCACGTTAAAATATCAGCGGTAACACAAAAGGGAGCCTTGTTACTGTACCATAAATTCCAAAAGAGAAGCGATGCGCGTTGCTTTTTTTCGGGCGGTTCATTGACAGCGGGAACTTTTTTTATTCTTGACAACTTCGTTGTTGCCATTGTAAAATGTTTTAAGTAATGTTGTTTGTAAGTGACCATGAAATTACGGATTTAATTGATTGAATTATAGATCCAGCTTTACATTTAGATTAATAAAAAATAAAAATAAACTATTTTATCAAGATGTGATCAATTCATAATTTTTGTACCCACGTAAAATACCATGTAAAAAATCAAAATCTGACAGATGGAAAATGGCGTCTAGAATCATATGCGGTGTTTATTTTTATTTGTATCCTTGAAAACTTGAGTTTTATCACGATAAATAAGACAATGTTTGTGTAGTACCGGTAATGAGTAACGTGTCCGTCGCAATGGCTTCTGGTTCGGAAGCTCCTGTGACGACTTATGTCGATAGTTCTTCTGACGACGAATGTTTGTCGGCAGTGAAACGAAAAGCCGAAATTTCTGGCGAAAACAATAGAAGCTGTGGTTATGATGAGGACAGCGATGATGAGCCTATCATGGCCGGGGTGCTGGTTACCGTGGAAGTGGAAGAAATGGATGAGGATTGCCCCCTAGAGTTTAACAAAGTAGGTAACACTAATGAAATGAAACTACTTAAATTTTATAGATTCTGACTAGTTTCAGGCATGTTAACTTGTGTAAATACTTGAAACTAGCTTTGAAAACCAGTTTACCACTTATCTGTGCTCTGTGTACAGTAAGAACATCTTATTATTTATGTCAATCAATCAATCAATCAATCAATCTTTATTTGTGAACACAGGTATAACATTATAGGTCTTATGTTTACATTTTAGTCGGGCTCTATGTCCTACCAATGAAATTGGTGTACAAATATATTAGTTTTTGCCTTTTTTAGTTACAAGTCTGATTGAAGATACAATACAAAGTCAATTATATGATTATTAATAAATTATTAATCAATTACAATTTATTTTTACATGCATGTCAATGGTAAATTATATTAAAGGGTTAGCTAAGTCATATTTCATCATATTGTAGTTATGTCAATTAAATGTATGAATAAACAATTCATCAATTATAAATCAAATAAATTACATGCAAGTCAAATCACAATAATTACAGGGGTGGTAATGTCAAATCTTATCGTTTAAAAATTCTTCGATAGAGTAATAGGTCTTATCTATTAGAAATGAGTACAATTCACTTTTGAATTTTCGGACACTATCTTCACTCCTTATACATTTCGGTAATTTATTATAAACCCTTGGAGCCATTACAAAAATACTGTTTTTGTACAGTGCAGTACAAGATCCGACTGTTTGTAACCGATCACAGCGGCGCTGACTAGTTACTCGAGCAAATTTATGTAAATTATTTTTAACGAACATGGACGTTTCATAGATGTACAACGACGGCATAGTTAATAATTTCGAATTTTTAAAAAACGGTTTGCAGCTGTCTGTTGTCTCCAAATTATATATCGATCTTATGCACCTTTTTTGACACTTAAATATCATATCTTTACCCGTGGCATTGCCCCAAAATATAATTCCATATCTCAATGTTGGGGCTACTAGACCATGATACGCCGTTAAGACAGTTGCTCTATTGGCTGTTTTATTTAACATGTGCAAGGCATAGGAATGTTGGTTTAGCTTACTGCATACTTTGTCAATATGTGAATTCCATTTTAAAGTGTTTTCTATGTTAAGTCCAAGAAATTTAGTCACATTTGTTTCATTAATAATTTTGTCCTTGTATTTAATATTTAAGTCCAGATTGTTATTTATTCTTTGTTGAAATTTCATTAATACTGTTTTGTCAAGATTTATTACCAAATTATTATTTTTCAGCCAAGTCACAACTGATAGCAAGTTAGAATTAATCTCAGCCTCTAATGTGCTCACCTCGTCACTATTAAAAAGTAAAGTGCTGTCATCTGCAAACATTGTCATAGGATACGATGATGCTGTCGGAAAGTCGTTAATATAAACAATAAATAGGGGTGGCCCAAGTACACTACCTTGTGGTACTCCATAATTTACCGTTCTCTGGCTAGATTTATACATTATTTCGTTTTTATTTGAAATTCTATTTATTGTCGTTATTTGTTGCCTATCACAGAGATAAGATTCTATTAGATTAGATATATTTCCTCTTATTCCGTATGCGTTAAGTTTACTTATAAGTATTTTATGGTCTACGCGATCAAAAGCTTTTGACATATCCATATAAAGCGCCAGAGTTGGTAATCTCTTATGTTTGGACATACACTTGTTAGCACCTCCTTTTTTGCGTCGGGGGTTAAAACAAATCTATCATTATTATGTGTTTCATGCATGAATTTACCGTGGCTCTGAGCAGAACTCATAAAGCTATTGCTTTCATTTTTATTTAACCAATGTCTCTCTGTTTTCATTTGATAGAACAAAATATTTCCATAGGCACAATCATTTTATCAAAGGGATACCTATGTAACCAGAATTAATATTATTTAGTAAATATACTGATAACAAAGCCCTGTTATCATTGAATTTTGAAACATACTGCCTAAAAATAAGTTTCTTTTTTTTGTAATAATAGTAACAGAACTTATTAGAATAATTGATCCAACTGGTTCGAACATTTTGCTACACAAAAATAAATAATAAAAATATTTAACAGAATACTATAAAAAAAACATGACTGCAATTTAAACTAATGTCTACTTTATCTCTATGGAAACTAGGTGCTTTTCAGATGAAAAACGATTAAAATATTAAGTTGCATTAGAAACCGAACTTTGTGTAGTTGGATTAAGGTTGATAATATCAGTTTGTTGAACAGCAGGAAAATACCATTGTTTATGTGAACAACAATATGGATGATTTTCTATTCTTCACTTTAATTCCTCTAAGTACCAAGTATTTATTGACAGGCCTGCACTGTCCTCCCATATCTATTATCACAGTAATTTAAAAACATTGTAAAAAACAATGATTTTAAAAAGAGTAACTGTGGTGTTTCTTGCCGACTCTTCTTCATAGGAAGTGCCAAATGGAACCGTGCACCTAGTTTCTGACGTTTCATTTTAGTACCCATGGAGGTTTATGTGAAATAAAATATTTTGATTTGATTTTTTAATAATTTATCATCTGATACAAAGACATAGGCATCACAAAAACTATAAAATAATTATACTTAATCCAATCTGCAAAAAAAAATTCTGTGTGTTCTTAGGGCCAATAATAGCCAATGCTTTCTTACCTCAATTTTGACTGTCGGAAAACTTAATGACCTGCCTTGGCTAAACTTGAAATAAAGGCTTGTTTTCCGTGGATGGGTGACCACATTTACATATCAACTCACCTCAGTGCCATGGAAACCACGTTTAGCTATTGGTCTTGGCTGCTATGCATAGATCTTTGACAGTTGTTATGTGTCATCAGCAAGCCTGAAAGTCTGACAACCAGTCTTACCAAGGGGTATTGTATTACCCACTAACTGGGTTGTGAAGGTCAGATATGCAGTCGCTCCATGTAAAATTCATCTAGTTACAGTGGCAAAAGCACCATATAACATGATTCCTACCGGCGTCCCTTGGGTGATTCCCATCTCTACCGCTTTTGAAAAATGGCACGTCAATAGTCTTCTATAGCAAAAAAAAAAAATTGTTACACCTATGAGTATTTAATTCATCATACCATTCAAATGTTCCAAATTAACCTGGCGCCAAAACGTCATAATCGGGAACTAAAAATTCAAACTACAGCAATCACTTAGTGTTGTCACTTGAGGTCACGTGGCCCCACTTGATATGGATGAGAGCAAGCCGTTGTACAACGGGCTTGCGATAGAGACGGATAAAAAAAAAATGCGTTAGCAAGAATGAGATGGAAAAAGGCTAGGCAGAGATGATGAAAATGTCTTTTAAATTTGTGTAAATTAAATATGATGGTAGAACGTGGAGGATTATTAAAAAAACAATATCTATGTACTCATGTTTGCAAACTAATAAATTATTTGATTTGGAACATTTATCCAATTCTTACAATAATTTAAAAACATAAGTAATAATATTTCCTAAATGTTTTTACATTTTTCAGAGTGATAAACCTAAAAAATTTAAAAGAAGAAAAAAGCAGAAAGAAATAAAGGAGAAAGTAAAAAAAGGGAGGACATTCCGATGTACTGAGTGTAACATAGAGTTTGAGAACGCTGGTGACCTCAAGACACATGGACTTGAACATCAAGTTAAAACAAGGTAATGTATGTTAGTACTTCTTAATTCTTTTTGAAGTGAAAACTTCTTTAGGCGCTAGAAGTTTTCGGGCTTTCGGGCTTCTGTCGACCCTTAACGAATGTCAAAGATCCACAAATGACAGCCGGGACCAACGGCTTAACGTGCTTTCCGAGGCACGGAGGGGTCTTGGTATGTAAAGATGGTCACCCATCCACGGACCAACCGCGGCAAGCGTAGCTTAACCTGGTCGATCGACCCGTGCAGGTATTGTTATTTAGCCACAAGCCCCACTATTTTCAACACATTTAATGAGAGCACCTACTTGACTTCGATGCACATTACCACGCTCCCTCATTGCCCGCGGCTCCGTAGAAATATTTTTTCGCGGTGATGTCCATCGAAGTCAAGTAGTATCGCAGTGAAAATCTTTCGCGGTAACGTTCATCGCAATTTTTTAGCATCGTATTAGCATTTATGGATATTTTGTGCGTTGAAATTCCGTATTCTACTCAAAGCGCAGTAAGAGATTTGCGAAATAATTGCATTCGTTTGATCCCTTGTTGCATCTTTATTACTTAACCTTTAGTTATGTAATTAATATGTCAGATATTTAAGGATTTAATCTGTATGAATATCGTACACTCTAGAAACACGATTAGGTACTTTTATTTTTATCGATAAAACAATAAAATAAAACAAAGTAATTTCTATAAATCTCTGTATGCTTATTAGCTTTCAACAACTGTTTACAGACATAAATGTGAGATATGCGGCCGGTACTTCAAGAAAGCGTTCAGTCTGCGCATGCACTCTAAAGTGCACATGGAGAAGGCGGCTCCTACGTGTCCGCTCTGTGGTCTCAAGTTCAATAATAAAAATTATTTGGTAAGCACACCTTTATTAACCTGCACCCCAATGAGGGTTTTCTGAAATCACGTTCACTAGGTGGCAGCACTGAGACGTCAGGTCCGGGCACCTGTCAAAGTGTCAAAGCGCAAACGGACTGAATGGTGAATGAATGAATGAAACGAATGACATCAAATATTTTAAGTTCATTGTCGAACTGGAAGACGGTGATGGTGTCAAAGTGGCGCCAATTGGTGGCTTGCATATTCATAAATACCCCCATTCATTTGGGGTCTCGGTGCAACAAGTCTTTTACTTACATAATTCCCCTTTAGTCCTCATTGCACACTAGATCCGAACGTCCGTTCGTATTTAGAACATTACCAGTGAGGGTATTTATTGGCGACACTTTGACAGAGGTCTTCCAGTTCGACAGTGAACTTAAAATATTTTATGTCATTCGTTTCATTCATTCGTTCACCATTCAGTCCGTAGGCGCTTTGAAATTTTTGACAGGTGCCCGTCTGACGTCTCAGTGCTGCCACCTAGTGAATCTCATTCGGATTGAGCTCGGATGCAGAACCGCTCTTACGCAAACAAGATTTTACCGTCAAAATGATTGGAAATGCAAATTCCACAAAGCAGATTTAATGTTACCTTTGAGCAAATCTCGTGTCATCACGAGACTCACACGGGGTCACCTTTCTGGGTAACAGACTCAAGTTCTTCCAGCAGGTTTGGCACGAGTACCGTAGAGAAGCGTTTTGTCGATGGAAGAGTAGACAAAAATTACGTTTCCGAGTAGACAACTGTACCAAGAAATGTAGACAAGTGATTTCTATTCTACGGTAGGATAGAAATAGTCATTTTAGTCGTCTTGCTGCACTTTCAACTCTTTTCCCCCGCCACGTTGATCACACTAATGGTACGCGTCCCATCGAGATCTGTCTGTTTGATCATGTTAATCCGAAATGGCTGTACCGATATTGATGGGACTTTGGTCAGATCATGTGAATACCATGTGGATTGGTGTCTGAAATGGTCTTTTGAGTCATCCTCTGGGCCAATTATTAATTTGCCAACATAAAAATCCATTAAGATAATTTTTGTAACGCAGTATTTTGTATCTTCTCTCCAGGCGCGACACATGTCTACCCACGACCGGACAGAAGAGTGTGAGAAGTGTCAAGCCAAGTTCCACACGAACTCTCAACTCAAGAACCACACTAAACAAGCTCATTCCAAGAAGAGACAGCTAGATGAGACTCTAAAGTGAGTATTTTTTAGAATTAAGTAACAAGGGCAATTTTCGTAATTGAAATGTCAAAAATGTATAAAAACTCGAGGTATTTTTGACAGATTGAGACCGAGTTCAGACTGTGAACGTTCATAAAATTTACGGGAATAGCCCCTCAGATATAAAGATATCTGAGGGGCAACTGTCAGATTTATTCCTCAGATAAAAGTATCTGAGGAATAAATCTGACAATTGGGCATATTTATTCCTCAGACTAGTTAGTTATCTGACTGTTGACAAATCAGCCCTTAGTCGAAGTTCAAACGGACCGGACGTAATAAAATCGCGGCAGATTTTTATCGCACATTGAATTTTCAACTCTCAGTGTTCAACCTAGCAGTGAGAATTCAACAGAGAGCATCGCAAGCGAGTCTCAGCGCTTCGAAAAATAATGTGTTCGATTTTCAACTCTCGGCCCTAGACAGTGCGTTGAAAATCCAGTGCGCAAAAAATATCTCGCCGCGATTTTACTATATCTGTCGGAACGTGGGCTTAGTTTTGACCTATTGTTTCTCTAGTCTGAAGAGTGGCAGGAACATTGCCGTGCTAACTGAAACCGTGAATTCAGAACATGTTTCTAGACGCCCCTTGCGTAGAAAATGATCGTCGGAATGGTTGTCGAAATAACTGTATGCTAAAAGATTGATTATCGCGTACCACGTGGTTCGTTTGGATTCAAACCCACGACTTCCAATCCGTAAGTCGCGACCGTTGCCACTGGGCCACAATTTGCGTAAATTATTTCACCACCACGAACAGTGAAGGAAAACATCGTGAGGAAACGTGTCCTAAAACCGAAAATTCGAAGACATGTGACATCTGCCAATGCGCACTGGGCCTGCGTGGTAGATTACGACCCACTGCCTCTCACCCGGAAGAATCCATTGTCCCAGCAGTAGGAACGTTCTAGGCTGATTATGCTAGGGGACCGCTATTCTCCGTTTCCGGTTCCTCGGTTCCGTGTAGTGCCGGACGTAAAGAATAGCACCATCCCATTTCTTCCCGTGGGTGTCGTAGAAGGCGACTAAGGGACTTACTAGAGAATGGGCAGCAGCGTTCTCTATGCATTTTACCACCATACTGCGATCGCCAAACCGCCTGCCAAGCGTGGCGATGATGGCACCCCCCCCCCCCCATTTTTTTTGGGGAGGTCTATATCCAGCACTGGACGCTATCGGCTGAAATGATGATGATGACCGCTATTCTTCCGAAAGCTGTATTCTGTCAGAAGTCAAATAAAGTTATAGAATAACGGATACGGTAGCCTGTTGAATAGTTAAGCTGAACAATTTACCTCGTTTTATACCCACTAAACAATAGGGTATTTTCCAATTTTTCAAAAACTATTTCTAATTTGAAGATTGGAATGAGATATTTAACAGAAAAATAAAAATAAATTGACTTCTATTCATTTTCTCAATTAAAAACGATTTAAATCTTAATTTTTCGTTGTTTTGAATTTACCGCCAAAACGCTTCTTACGATGACTTTTTATCACGTGACGTCAATTTTGTGTAAACTAAAGTAGTTAGTCAGTAACTAAGTGAATGTCGAGTTTATAATTAACAAGATTTTTAATGGATAGAAAGTGATATTACTGGTGTGCGATGCCTCTGTGCACAAATACTTCTAAAACGGCGCCAAACTAAGTATTTGTACCGGTGCCGTTTATACAGAGTTGACGTCACATGTCACGTGATAAAAAGTCATCGTAAGGAGCGTTTTGGCGGTAAATTCAAAACAACGAAAGATAAATTAGATTTTAATCGTTTTTAATTGAGATAATGTGTATTAATAAATTTATTTTGATTTTTCTGTTAAATATATCGTCCCAATCTTCAAATTAAAATAGTTTTTATCAAATCGGAAAATACCCTATTGTCTTAAAACTAAAGTAATCTCAACTATTTTCAGAAAATCATCCCGCCGCCGAAACCCAAACCAAAGCTCCTCAGTAGGAGACAACACACAGTCAGATCACGACCAAAAATTATCAGAGGACGAGTCCGGTAAGCCACAATTTCTATACAACGAGTTCGATGGCTGCCTCAAACGGGAAGACTTGAGTCACCCAACACAGTGTGCCATCGTCAGCAAAATGCATAAGGGCAGATCCGTTTCAGATGTATGTAGGTTATACCATCTGACCCCTGAAGTAGTCAACGAAATATGGGAAGATAGGGACAAGTATGCGCTTCCCAAAAAGGCAGGGAAACGAACCACGAGATATATGAATAGTGTTTTAGATACGAGGATAGTTGAGTGGTTTCATTCGCAAAGAGCGAATGATATACAAGTGTCCGGCAAAATGCTACAAGACGTTGCTGAAGCATTTGCAAAGGAGAGTGGTTTTGTTGCCTTCAATGGGAGCAAAAAATGGTTAGACAGATTTAAGAAGCGATATAATATAACTCTTAGAGGTACTCCGTGTAAAAGGGATTACCATAATCAAATGGAGTCGAAATGGAAGAACCACTTTTTTAAAGAGCAATGGAGCGATGCCCGGTTAGGCATACCAGACGAAGATATTTATACTGCAGACGAATTTGGCTTTTATTACAACCCGTCTAAAGGTCGAATCAAAAAGTTAGCGGGGAAAAAGTATATACAGGGCCATGTCAAAGACAGATTGTCAGTATTCCTTTGCGCCAACATGCCAGGCACAGATAAAAAAAAGTTACTTGTCTGTGGTACCGAAGACCCGTTATTACATTCCTTTCGAGATCCTGATACGTTACCTGTCACTTATATACGTCATTCTCAAGCCCATTTTACTACACAAATGTTTGAGGAATACGTCAAATATTGGAATAGAGAATTGCAAGTGAAGAATAGAAAAGCAATTCTTGTATTAGACAGAGCTACGATTCATTCTAAATTGCAGTTATCACATTTAAAACTAGTATTTGTACCTTGGAAAGCGTCGAATGGTTTAATACCAATGAAGAACGGTGTGTCAGCGAAGTTTAGAGAAGAATTTCGAAGGTTAATTTTGGAAGAAAAAGCTTTAAATGTACTAAGAGGTGTTGATAGAAACCTAACTTGTTTAGAAGCACTGAACATGCTAGAAAAAGCATGGGAAAGAACGCCTCCGGATGCAATTACAAAAAGCTTTGTCGATACGGGATATGACGTCACAGTACCAGAGGAAATAAGAGAAGTAGACAAGCCGAAAGTCTATGAAAATGACGAGGAGGTTTTAGCCAGTATGTTGAAAGATTATGATGTAGAATCGTACTTCTCAAATCTAGGTAACTTAGACCAATATTTGACTGTCGATGAAGAATTGGTCACAGGGCAAGGGACCAATGGATCCGTATTTGGCGGGAACCATAAAGTCAATGATCCTTTGAACTACGCTGAGAAAGCGAAGGAGGATTTAATGCCTCTAGCCACAGATAAACCAGACTCCGAAGAAAAGGAGGTTTTAGTCAAAAAGTCTAGGGCGTTGCAAGACCTAGATATTGTGAGAAAGTATTTGCAATCGAATGCAACGTCGTACGATACGTTTAGTTGTTTCATGGAAATTGAAAAATTCGTTATGCAAACTGTCGTTGGTTGACCTTGGATTTTAAAATTATTTTCGGAACAGTTCAGATAACCTTTGTTTTAGTTCGTGCATTTCAATAGAGCGTTTCACTCAAATTTCAACCTTATGTCTATGTGACATACAAGTCAAAAATGACGCGCTCGTGATTTGCAACGATAATGAAACGAAATTACGTGATTGGCCCAAGACTATTGTAATAGGTGGGAGTTGAACCAATAGGCGTCAACGTGGCTAGTCAAACTCTTGTTATTGGTGCAATAAAATGACAAATCGGGAATCGCCTCCCATTTTTGAGTGTTCGATTTTGAAATCTACTGCCAATAATTGTTGTGATTGGTTGATAGAAATATCTACAACTGATCTATATACTTTATTTGGGTCTAGAAGCATGTTCAAGACCTTCTATGGTTTGAATGGAAGCCGACTCCAAGTAGGCTTCCAGTAAAACCAAATGCAGTTGAATACCAGTATTTTACATGAAGCGACTGCCTATCTGACCTCCACAACCCAGTTACTGGGTAATACGATACCCCTTGGTAAGACTGGAACAAGCGTTCCTTGTAAAAAAGGTTAAATAGAGAATGAAAGTTCGACATTTTTTGTAGTTACAAACATGGTAGTTGGTATTTCGACTTCTGTGTGTACTTACAAAGAAACGCATGTGGCTAAAAGAGTGATGAATATATACAGGAAAAGTTTTTATCCAGTGCGCAAATTGTAACCATGAATTCAGCATATCATTCTAGACCCGCAGAAATTTTCGCCGGTTAAATAAAAAAAAAAAATCAGCTGTTCCATGCATTTTGACCGCGTAGTTATTGCAGTTTTCTATGAAACAGCTGATTTTAATTTTTATAACCGGCGAAACATTTCTGCGGTAGGGTTTTCTAGAATGGTATGCTGTATTCATGGTTACAGTTTGCGCACTGGATAAAAACTTACCCTGTATAATAATGGAGGGAGAGGAAGGCCAAAGACAAAATAGATTTATTTTATAAGGAATGATATGAAAGAGAAGGGAGTGAATGATAGACTGATGGATGACGGGCCAAGTAACATTGGACAAGGGCAGAAAGATATGACGTAACAGTTTTTTTTTTTAACTTTGCCGCACACTAGGAATTTCTCTAGTATTGCGGGTGCGTTTACAAACATTTAAATTCACATACACGAACAGCTAGACCCGGAAGAATTACTTTTAGGTCATCAAAATATTTGTTCCGAGCGGGAATCGAACCTGCGAAACGCAGCGCAGCTGTCAATCGCTTAACCACTGCGCCAACCGTGCCGTCCATCAGTTATCATCTTTGTTCTTTGTTTTTTTTTTTTGGAGACTCATTCGCTCCCGAGACGTTGTCAACGGGAACTAAATTATTAGCCCTTAATGACATTTTAGTTTAGTAATGTTGCTTACCTGCGTTTTAGCGTAGTAAACTTATCAAACAAGGCAAATTAACGGCGTTTTTTTTTTAAACTCGGCATTCATAAATAGTAGAAAAATACCGCTTATACAGAAATATAGAGATTTTTTTTCTGATTATGGTGGCATCGAAAAACGAAAATCGCGACCATATGCGAGTTAACGGCATTATATCTTGTGGACGGCAACTGAGCACATAAATGTTTTAGAATCATAGAAAGTTTTCGTTGGTTATCAAAAATCTTTTTTTTATATATATACTAGCTGACCCGACAGACGTTGTCCTGTTCGTCCAAAAGTCATTCATACAAAATCACTACCCTACCTACGCTACCCTACACTACCCTACCTACCCTACCCTACACTACCCTAACCTACCTACCTACCCTACCTACCTACCCTACCTACCCTACCTATCCTACCTACCCTACCTATCCTACCTACCCTACCTACCCTACCTACCCTACCTACTCTACCTACCCTACCTACCCTACCTACCCTACCTACCCTACCTACCCTACCTACCCTACCCTACCCTACCCTACCCTACCTACCCTACCTACCCTACCTACCCTACCTACCCTACCTACCCTACCCTATCTACCCTATTATCCTATCCGTGAAAATTTTCGTTTTTCGACAGCCAACTTCCACTTTGATACTTTTTTTATTTCTGAAACAACTGAACGGGATAAAAAGTATCCTATGTCCTTCTCCTGGCTCTAAACTACCTCCCTGCCAATTTTCAGCTAAATCGGTTCAGCCGTTCTTGAGTTATAAGTGAAGTAACTAACACGACTTTCTTTTATACAGGGTGTCCAAGAACCTGGCGTCCAACTGGATTCCCACGATGCCCCAAGTTCTAACAGTACTCAGAAAAATATTTTAAAAAATCCACCCCATGTACTTACAGAATTATACTGATTTCAAAAAAAAAAGGGGAAATGAGCACCCTGTGACATACTTTTGAATGCTGTGACTGCTAATGCTGATAATTTCGATATTTCTTGGAGGTTTTGTAATCTAGGGTATTGCTGTGTCTAAATAGAATGTAAAAATAAAGTACTTATTGTACCATTTTAAAATAAAATATTATTTTAACTAAAGGTGATATGGAAAACTATTGAATTTCGCAACTTTGACCGACTGTAGTGTAAAAAAAATGTACCAAAATAGTATGGCAAGTGACGTCAAATTTTGACGCGTTTATTCCTCTTTTTAAAAAGGTATAATACTTACACATTAATTTGAAAAAAAAATTTTTTGATAATATTTTTACTCAACAACCCAATTTTTACGATGTCTTACAGAATTCTTAGAAAGAAAAATTTACGACGAATTGAATCTAACCTCTAAAGAATTACTATTGTATGCTCATAAAAATAACAACAGGCCTCTCAAAAAACAGGTTAGACCGTAAGGGACGGTATGTGCATGCATCTCACCATAGTGATTCGTTATTACAACAGGAGGGAGCAAGACAGAAACTATCTTTGCGATTTGCTGGTTCTTCTTTATGGTACCCCATTATTCAGGTAAGAGTGAGGGAGAAAAAGGTTAGAGGTGCGAGTGAGATAGATAGTGACGCTATCTGGGATCGTGCTATTTAGGATAACAGTACGGTCAGTACGCGTCCCTGCCTCCTGCCGTTACTACGCACCTCTCTCTTATTGTTACCATTGATCACGTACTACGATTTAAAGCTTTGTTTATTGGACTCGATTACTCTTTGTGCTCTGGACTTTGAAACGAACTCTTTACGACGACCTTTGCCTGTGTTTGGACAGTTTGTGTTTTGTGTGTGCTACCATGGCGACCTACACTCCGCAAGAATACGCAAATATGCACTACATTTATGGAGAATGTAGAGGTAATGGACGAGCTGCAGCGAGACTTTACAGAGAAAGGTATCCGAGGGCTACGCGATATCCCGACCATCGAGTTTTCATTAATGTGCACAGATCACTATGTGACGGGCGGTTCCCCAATCAAGTAGCTGGTGAAGGACGACCCGTAAATGACTTCATACGCGATGAAGTTTTAGAGGCGGTGTCGGCAAATCCAAGCATCTCTGTGCGAGGAATAGAAGCTGATACGGGGATACCGAAGAGCACAGCACACAGTATTCTCCAAAAAGAAGAATATCATCCGTACCACGTACAGCGAGTGCAAAGTCTTTTACCTCGAGACTATCCGAGCCGAGTCGCGTTTTGTGAAACAATCCTGCAAAAACATCGAGAAGACGAAAACTTTATCGACAAAATTTTGTGGTCAGATGAATCAACATTTAAGAAGGATGGCTACATGAACCTACACAACTTGCACGAGTGGCATGTGGAAAATCCGCACTTGATGCGAGAAGATAGATCCCAGTACCGGTTCAAAGTGAACATGTGGACCGGTATTCTCTGTGGGAATATTATTGGTCCATTTGAGATGCCCGAGAATTTGACTGGCGAATCATATTTAAATTTTCTTCAAAATGATTTGCCAAACTTACTAGAAGAGACCCCACCAGATATGTGGTTCCAACACGACGGCTGTCCAGCACATTTTCGCGTATCCGTTAGAGAGTTTTTGGACGAGCAATACCCGAACAGGTGGATTGGGCGATCAGGAACAATCCTGTGGCCAGCCCGCTCACCTGACTTAAATCCGCTGGATTTTTTTTTCTGGGGAACTATGAAGGAGCTCGTTTATGCGAAGCCCATTAATGACATCGCTGACCTTCGTGAGAAGATAACACAAGCAGTGCAGGTGATACGTCAAAAAAGTTACTCGCGAAACATAAAGCGGTCCTTTTTAAGGAGAGCGAGAGCTTGTATTGCCGCGGGTGGTCAACATTTTGAACATTTATTGTAATAAAATATCTTTAAACTAACATTCTTTGCTTTTATTCTACTGGGAACCCATCTACCTGTGTGTATTTCCTTCTTGCTCACTCTTGGAACCGAAGTAAATAATAGTAGTAACATAACAGTTTCTAAGATAAGAAAGGGTCCGACAGTTACCGTTAGTAGGTAGGCACTTCGTAAAAATTGGGTTGTTGAGTAAAAATATTATCAAAATTTTTTTTTTTCAAATTAATGTGTAAGTATTATACCTTTTTAAAAAGAGGAATAAACGCGTCAAAATTTGACGTCACTTGCCATACTATTTTGGTACATTTTTTTTACACTACAGTCGGTCAAAGTTGCGAAATTCAATAGTTTTCCATATCACCTTTAGTTAAAATAATATTTTATTTTAAAATGGTACAATAAGTACATTATTTTTACATTCTATTTAGACACAGCAATACCCTAGATTACAAAACCTCCAAGAAATATCGAAATTATCAGCATTAGCAGTCACAGCATTCAAAAGTATGTCACAGGGTGCTCATTTCCCCTTTTTTTTTGAAATCAGTATAATTCTGTAAGTACATGGGGTGGATTTTTTCAAATATTTTTCTGAGTACTGTTAGAACTTGGGGCATCGTGGGAATCCAGTTGGACGCCAGGTTCTTGGACACCCTGTATATATAGATTTTAATAATGGATGAAAAATATGCCATCTGTATAAGTTGACATGAGATTTCAAGATCTGGAATTCAGAAATGGGAGGGTAGTCTTGGGCCTTCATTCGATGAGAAGATCATGTTTTAGATCTATCATGGGTTATTAATTACCGCCTTCTTGATTAAAAAGTCAAATAGTCAAAGATTTGTTAAAAAAAAAAAACAGTGAGAGACATTATTTTATTTTTGTAAGATTTTCGTTAAAAGTTGTGTTAAAAATTCTTCTAAGATTCGAGTAGTGAGCTAGCAAAGAGTCAAAATTAGATTTAACTTTTGAAATTCTAGTTTTAATGTAAGAATTACAAATTAGGCATTCGAGGCGATAAGAAGGAAAATACATTGTTGCCATAACCATATCTTGCCAATCAATTCAGCCTATCGCAGTACACTGCTGGACTTAGGCATCTTTTATGCTGCGCCACATGACCTTGTCCTCCGCCTTCCGCATCCAGTCTATCCCACTGTGCCGCCTTTATATATATGGTCGGTGGACCATCTAGCTGGGGGACGTCCCATTAGTATGGGACGCTGTTAAATTGCCAAACACTACATCTTGTGTATTTTTTTATCTGAAATCACGCCAATATTGTTCCAAGGAGAAGAGCAGAGGTTTCTAGTACACCCAAATTTCGCCAGTCATTTTATATCTAACATGTAGTAGATGCTACAACAACAAATGCTAATGTTACATCAAGTAGAATTTTTACCCAAATAGCCACCCTTCATGATTTTGAAAGCATTAGAGGAAACATCGTAAAGAAACAGGCATATTCTAGAACCAAAAAATCGAAGACATTGTGACATCTACCGATCCTTTCTAGTCCCAGCAGTGGGGACAGTGGCTGGTTATACTAAATAGCCATATATGTATGTGCTAAGTTGATGTTTTAAAACAAAATCTTGATCTGATTATGGCAGCAAGTATCAAAACTTTAAATTCAAGTTTCTAGCTCTAATTTCAAACACACGGTTTCCAAGATATTCGGGTAATAAATCCATAACAAATAAGAATACAAATTCCTTACAAACTTGTATTTTAAAATGGCAATATTAAACTTAAATCAACGAATCTAGCTTTTACAGATTTTGAATTTTTTATACATATTTGTCGATGGTTACAATTTTAATATACCTAGTAGTAAATTTTTAATTTTTTTGATGTGAAATTAGATAGGTCACTTGATATATCTAGATGGCGCCACTGTTGAACGACCTTTTTAAATAGGATAAGTTACAAATGTTTTTTTTATAAATTTGTTGCAAGTTTAGGGTAAAAATATACTAGAGAAATATATTCTGTAAGTAAAATAATAGATTCTAAGATCTACAACAACAAGTCACAAAGTTTCATTTCTGTCTATGATTGGTTTGTGTTGTTTTAGGAGAAACCTATATATTTTTTTTGTAATTCCGTTGAACGATTATTTTATGAAAAAGTCGTTCAATGGAATTAATTATACTTAGAGGAGAATTAAATGAGGATTAAGTTGATGATTTTAATTAAGTAAATACATTTTTTACGGTCACGAATAATATTGAAATCAACATACAAGCTGGTAGTGACTTGCAAATTGCAAAAAACGTAAGGAAATTTGAAATTTCACGGGCTATCGTGGAGAACTTTAAGTAAAACAATCACAACAGCTAACTTGAAAGCGGATATCTGCCATGCTAATTGTATCAGCAGTAATCGACACTTGGGTTTTCACTTTTTTTGCAGAAATGGCATCCTTAGAAGCAAACCTAGTTATATGGCAAATTTAAAAATATTTGGGTACTGGAAGTATGTTTTCTTGATAACGATATTCACAGTACTTGCATGAAAATTGTACTTTTAGATTTCCGCGCTTTTCTCGAAACCTCTTTTTTGCAAGTGCTGCATTTACAATTAGCAGGGTAGATATATGAATCCGAGACTTAATCAGGCTTTCAAAAGTTGGAAGAAAATATAGTGAGAAAGTATTACAATACTTATGTTGTCTTAAGAAAAACATACATGTTTTTGAACCGATGCATCATATCGTAAGGATTAGCTTGAAATCGACTTACACGATTTGTTAAGAGTATTAAGCCGCTATTTCACTATCATATTGAAGTAAACGTATGATGATATTATCATAGAAATATGACAGTTAGTAAAAGTATACGTATGGTGCCGGACGGAAAGAATAAAACCATTTCATCCCGTGGGTGTCGTAGAAGGCGACTCAGGGAGTTACCAGAGAATAGGCAGCAGCGTTCTCTATGCATTTTACCACCATACTGCGATCGCCAACCCGCCTGCCAAGTGTGGCGATTATGGCAACCCCCCCCCCCCCCCCCACTTTTGGGGAAGACATATGTCCAGCAGTGGCATCTTTCGGTTGAAATGATGATGAGTAAACGTATGAGGCAGAATAACATCATTAGGTTTGCCTGTGAAACAAAAATTTGTATAACCACAATAGTTGATTTTATTCTTTCAGAAGGGGCATGTCGTATGATAATAGTGTTAAAAATCTATAAATAGAGAACATATTTAAAATAAATAAATTCAACAATCCTAGCTGTCACAAAACTTAATGATAGTTATGATATCATGTTTCTACTGTCTATGACGACATAAATATGATAATGTAATAGAGGCCTCAAACTTACTTTAAGAGTGGCGCTTCTAGAATAAATTAAAGTATTTTCTTCTTTTATCTATCTTGCCTGTTTTTGTTATGTACGAAAGTTTTATGTATATACATAGCGAGATTTATTATACATTTAAGCAAAAGTTATTATGTTATTTCTGTTTGTAAATAATTTGTAAGTATTTAAGAGAAATTCCAATTTTATTATAATATAATGAACGAATTCTGAGAATGATTATGGTTAATAGTTTGAATAGCAATTGAGAATAACCCATTCGACGCATGTATCAAAATTTTCCGATAAAGGTGTCGACCAAAAATGATCTGACATTTAGAGGGGATAGCTTCTGTGGTATTAATTGTTGCTATGTCACATGTTTCATAGAACTCTAAGAAGATACAATCTTGAAGCTGGCAACATCGCTAATAGCTGACAATAATGTCGCTGTTTAAAAATTCATAAATTATGGGAAAAAGACGTGAGTTTGTGTATGTCAGTATGTAAACTTATAAAATATTTATGTTGTACATCAAGCTATAAATTTCCAGTATAAGCTGATCTCGCCTTGTACAGTGCGAGATCAGCCTAAACTGGAAATGTATAGCATGATGTGTCGGCTACACAGACGTGTACAGACGCCAGCACATCAAGCTATCCCAAACTGTCAAATTTTCCCAATTGAACATGAACCTTATGATTTTGTAATAAAGTTGAAAATCTATCAAATAAATTTGACAGATTGGGGCAGCTTGATGTGATGGCCTCTGTACCAAAATATTGTTTTTTGGTTTCTCGTTGATTTAAATAAGTGTGCAGGTCTCTCAACATTAAAAATCTTGATATTACATTGAATGGGTTAGTAGTGTTGCCAGACATATTTCAACGTTTCAAACATTACATTATTCGCACACATTTCTTGTTTTAAAGTTGTTGAATGTTATAAAACTTTTTAGACTATTTACCAATTAAATAAATTTTCTAATTATTCCCTAGTTCTTCCAAGATTTGAAACTTGAATATGGCAACACTATTTGAACGTAAGTGCACATTTGTGCAATTTAGCGCTTTTGTTGCATTTGGGTGAAATTGTGGCGTTATTATTGTAGTCTGTTATAAGTGTTATTTCCTAAAAAAAGTATTTTAAGAATAAATGATTTAAATGTCAAGTCCCTATGTTTCATTTTCTAAACATTTCTAAGTCCTCTCGCTTCTCTGCTTCGTCTTCTGCAGGCTTACCACGAGAACCGTAGACAAGCGTTTTGTAGACGGAAGAGTAGACAAAAATGACGTTTCCGTGTAGACAATTGACAGTTTTGTACCGAAAAATGTAGACAAGCGATTTCTATTCTACGGTAGAGTAGAAATAGAAAGCCTCGTGCTAAGCCTTCTAGTGGCAAATTGTATACAGGTTGGTAGGGACATCTGCTCAACCTGTTACCATGCATTAGTGCATGATTCAAAATCTCCCTGCAAGTGCCTGCTACCATGCATTTAGTACCTACGAATTTTTAACCATTTTTTTTTTGGTTTAGAATAATGTAGTGAATTCATGCTTACAGAGTCTCAATGTCCCTGCCACCCACTGTTAGTGTAATTTTATCAATTAGTCAGGGTCGTAAATAATATTCGATCATCTGCCTAGCCTTTTCCCAAATTCTGGGGTTGGTCAAACTCATTCCTTCATTCAGTGACCAACAAAGCACATCCTAAATTGTTAGGTCTAGAAGAATACCATTTTCCACAAGAGTTTTTGTGTTACAGTGAAGGTGAGTAGTGAGCAAGTGCAAATTAATTCCGTAAAGAGAAAAATAAGGAAATGGTTCGATGGGAAACCCCATCGGGCATCGAGAGGAATTCCCATCGGGCATGTGGTATTGTAAATAAATAAATCCGAAAATAACACAATATTCAAAAGAAGAGTGAAAGAACACTATCTCTCCACTTTGCCATAAGTTGCAATTGTATTTATTATTTAAATTACATTATAATTATATATATATTTAGTTGATATTAATTTTAGTAGTAGTATGTATGTATATTCTTATATGATATGTGTATTTATAAGTTAGATTATAATTTGTGCTATTATGTTTTCCCTTCTATTATGATTACACGCGTTGTCTACATCTCTGTTATCTTCGTATTTTTCTGTTCCTTCATTCTTGTCTGTTTATATTTGTGTGCATAAATGGTTAAATAAATAAATAAATATTAATTCAAAAAATATTTTAATAATAACAATGTAAAACAATTATTTACAACATTAAAATTTTATTGTTCAACTTATTAATATGCTACTAATAATATAATTATGAAATAGTTGGGGGGAAACATAAATTAATAAATAAGTTTGTGATTATTAAAATATGTAGTAGTTCATATTGAAGATTTTGTAAACCAAAAAATTCTTGTTTTCTCGCATATTTTTTTAAGTTTATAAAATAGGCGTGAAATCAATTAAATCTAGACTAAGACATGATCATTGAAAATGCTGACTGCGTCACAGACGAGTTTCTAATCTAATTAAAATAATTTTATGAGTTGAATATTTTGATGGGTGTTTGTGACAACGGAACACAAACTGTCCACTAGTATCTGGTTGTTCATATTCTTAGTTATACAGCCAGTCAGTTGTTCAGTTCAAAGATTGAGTAACCACTCATTTTTAAAATAAAAAAAATAGCCAACTCATACTACCTATATTTTAAAATAAATCTAACCACAATGACTAGTTGTTTGTCTGCAGGGATGGTGACACATTTCTTCCGAGCACATTCTCTTTGTATTTCAGTTTTTTTACGTTGGTTGGGTCATTGAGAGCTTCTTCGTCTACTAAGCGTTCTAATCTTTGATCTTGCACTGCCTCTGAAAATAGTTAAATAAAGGAGTTGAAACTAAAAAATTTAATACTTCCGATATAGACTGGTACATGGTGGCCCAGAAATTCACTTTTGAAACCACTAACACTAAAGTTCGCACGCTTCTTCTATGCGTGTTGATGGCAAAGATAAAACGAAAAAATTTACATAATAGTACAGTTATTTAAATTTGTTTGGCCTAAAATTCAGCAACGCGAATATTGTTTGCTGATGCAGCCTTTAGGTTCTCACGTGTGCAGGTAATAGGGCATGCGGTGCAAGATGGGAGGTGAGCCATTGTCTGTGGAGAGACGCCGCACGCACACCAGTGATGTGACCTGCCATGAATCCCCACTTGTAGATAGAGGTGGCTCTAGAAAAGGATGCCAGGAAGGATTTAGGGGAAGCCCTTGTTCAGCAGTGACAGTGTTGGCTAATTCTCACAACAAATTTCTTAATTTCCATTGATCCGCTAAGAAGTTATTGTTGTTTACTTACTATTATAAGGTGTATATCTATCAGACAATAAGCTTTCTAAGTTATATCCTATTACTCCAACCACTGCAGCAACCGGCAACGTGAAGTATGGAGCATTTGACCGTAAAAACTGCAGTAATATTGGCCACATCTGAAAAAATCACATAGCTTTAATACAATGGAAAAAAAAAAACCGGTCAAGCGCGAGTTGGACTCGCGCACCGAGGGTTCCGTACAAACCTGTGGGTATATAAGTAAAAGTTCAAAATTGTCAAAAATATTTTTTTTTTATGACGAAACTAAAAATTTTCGGTTTTCTTAATTTTTCCTATATCTGTACTATAAGACGTGACTTCGTACAAAATTTCAAGATTCTAAGTTCACGGGAAGTACCCTGTAGGTTTTGATTCCCGTGCGAGTTTCGAAAATTTGCGGAATTTTGCGGCCTAAATGGCTGTATCTTTTGATTGCGTTGACTTAGAAGGTTGATTTTTCTACAGCTTCCAGGGACAGTAGAACTAAGTATCATATAGAAATTTCAGTTTGATACCTCCACGCGTTCCTGAGAAAAACGGTCTTGACAGACGGACAACAAAGTGATCTTATAAGGGTTCCGTTTTTTCCTTTAGAGGTACGGAACCCTAAAAAAGAAGATCAGATGTCCTAGGGCTGGACTAAATGGATGGGAGGCAAATTGTTATTTATGTTCAAGGGACTTAAGGCCACGTACTGGTCAGCCGAGTCGCTTAGGGGGCTGTAACAGGCGGGAAAGACAAAAACTAACTTTAATGGATCTTTTTAATAACTTAAACTGGCGCGGAATTAAACAAATACTTAAGTAATTTTAAATCAGTTTTTACGACTGCCTTCCTACATTTAAAGTCGTTAGCTATATATTATCAAGGAATCCTGTGCTTTGATAAAAGTATCAAAAACCGCAAAGTTTTATCAAACTTTTAAGGTTATGTAAGCGGTTGATAACAATCTTTTTGTATTTCAATTCTTAAATGAGTCTTACTTACTTTTGATGTTAGTTACGAACACTTATACAAAGATTTGTGAAATATTAAACTTTATTCTGTGAAAATAAATATTTTAACACGACCGTACCGAATCAGGAATGGCAGCGGACCTATTATTTGACAACTTGACAAGTTGACAGTTTGACTTGACTGGGCGCAATTGACAAGGCGCATTCCGTATTAGAAAAATAGCGCTGTGAGCGCTCACATCGATATTTTGCGTTCCGAGTTAGATATCACGATTCTGACCTGCACCCTAATTGCGTAACTCACGATTGATCATAATTGGTTTCGTCTTCACAGTTAAACAATATTCATTGCGTTATTTATGTTGTCGAACAGACACATTTTTCGAACATATGAAGCAATCCGTTTCAAAACGATACAAATTATGATGAATCGTGAGTTACGCAATTAAGGTGCCGAACCGTCATTTTTGTCATCAATACGGAACGCTCGTGATCGCGATAAAAGTGCTCACTCAACGTTAAAACATATTTTCACGTTATTAGACTTGTATACACCACACATATAATCTTCTTAGAAAGAAGCACTATTTCAAATAAATCAAAGCTAGTTAAAGATACGATGCGAATCAAAACAAAACAGCCCAACTGTCATTTCTGACAGCGCCCATGGTGATATTAGAATAACGCATGGTCGGCGTTATCGCTAGATGGCGAATGTCATGACGTCATCTATGACGTTTCGCGAGAAATCGTTATCGCGCTCACGTCAATTCGGAACGAGTGTGAGCGCGCTCAAATCGATATTATCGTATCTCGGAACCTAGGGAAAGTTGACAACATGACTCAAACATGACAACTTTGAAATACGTCAGACACCAAAATTTTTGTCACCATGTTTTTTTTTGTAGGGTGGGAAATCATCAAATGACTTCTCCCGCTCTGGGTGGAGCAGAAGGGCGTGTCAGACTTCTACTGACTAAAACCCACCCGTTTTCCGTCAGTTCGAACAACCCGCACCCTTGGCAGGCATCGGCCCTTGAGGACCCCACCAGTTAGTGCTAAACTTTTCGGCCGCAGGGGATAGGTAGAAGGGCCAACTAAGGCACTCCTCCTCCACCGCTGCCTATAACCCTCAGCCGCGATGTCTCCCATTCGACATCGCGGCCCACCTCAGTTGCGGTGCACCTCACCGCAACCTACTTTGTGGCCGCTACGTCGTCGAGTTGAAGGCAAAAGCCCTGACGAGCGGCCCCACCTCGGGGTTCCTCTTCGCTTCGCCGTAGCTGGGAGACCACGGCTACTGAGCCCCCCGCAACGACAATGCTCCCAACCCACTCGGGGGGGAAGCAAACATGATTGGACTCAAAGGATGTACTATCTTGCATGGTTTTGTATGTATACTTTAAACAAATAAAGAAATCTTGTCTTATGGTGCATGTCATGACGTCATCTATTACGATTCACGGGCATCGTTGTTGGGCTAACGCACGGAGTTAATACAAAGAGGAGCTGTTGTAATCAGATTTCCCTAAGAAACAATGCGTGACAATTTGCGGGGTGAGGGGGGTGTTAGATCCCGCCCTTTAACTCGGTGATCCCACCCACTTCTTTATTCCATCTACCGGTCAATAGCAAAACTACTCGCTCGTTCTGTTTATTTTACTTTGAAGTTACGTAACTATCTCACACTAGATGTCACTAAGTGCAGGATGCAACAGGGTCGTACTCAGAATAGGGTATTAGACACATTTTTGAAAAGTGTCTTTTATTTAGATTCTAAAATGGTAATAAACCACCAAAAAAAAAAACACAACGTTTTTATTGAATCGATTAGTGCGATAAAAATGCATTTTCATTTTCATTTTTCGCGCGTTATTTGACGAAAACGCTGAACGCAGTGGACGCCATATTGCTCTGAGGGTATGACGTCAGCTTGCTGTGTAAACAAATGCCCTGATATTTTGTATGATAATGTTTTTAAATTTTAAAAAATGAGTTATTATTCTACTTATCGTTGGTTTGCTGTTCCTGGATGTAAGATAATATTTCAATAAAGATTACTTTGGTTACGAAAATAGTAAAAGTACATAGTTGGTCAGTTGATTAGTTTAAACAGCGTTATTACATAATAACACGGCGGTTACAATTTCATGGTGTTCAAAAACAGATTAAAAAACTGAAATCTTTGAACTGAAATTTATTTTGTTATTTCATGAACTAAATCATGAACGAACATTTTCGGACTGCTTTTTGCCTAAGCTATCTAATAATATGTTTATAGATTTTTTCTCATAAAGAGTAAAATACCCTATTGTCGTACCGGGAGTACTCCGGTATTTTTACTAATTTTGCGAACTATCCATATTTGTATTGAAATAGTGATATTAATTTTTGTCATCCATTGCTGTCTTAGATCATATTCGGAAAGAAATCTGAACATACTCGTACATCATTTAAAAAACTAAATAAATTAGTAAACAACAACTATCTACCATACTTAGCTGTCTCACGGAGAGAAAGTACTTTAAATACATTTTTGTAGATAGAATATTTAATTTAAAGGAGATTGTATTTTTATGAGTAATTCCATATATGAGACAGCCGCGGGAGATTTGGTTCACTAATTGGATTCTAATTACGGCCCTGTCTTTTTGTTATGTTTCCGGTTGTCGTTCATAGTTGACGACAAATGGCGGCCTGCTTACAAAATGGTCTATGAACTACAAAAATATAATTTTGGCAACTAAAGGATATTTAAGAATGAATGTTGAACAAATCTCAATGCATATGATTTTAAAATATGTTAACACTGAGCTCTCCGTACCTAAATATTTTATTTCCCATGACACAAAGTGTCGCCATCTAGTGTCGGGTAGAATTATATACTGAAAATACCGACGCTTAGAGATTTTTCTAGAACTATGTTGATAAATTACGCATAAAATTACTTAGAAATGAAATGTGATGCCATCCATAGCAACAGAACGTCTATCTGAGTAGTTTTTACAAGATAAAACACAGCATTTCATTCTTTTTTTTTCTTCGAGCTCGATATTCTATAAAATGGGAATGTGTACAAAGTTGTGCATAGAACTTAACAGGACGAACGCCAACAATACACTGACTAAGGCCACGCCCACGTGATGACGTCAGGACCTGGTTGAGAATCACAGTACACAGTTGCTTAGGCCGTCTCCTCTTTGTTATAACTCCGTGGGCTGACGCCAGTCCACTTGGGAACGGGTGTGAGCACACTCAAATCGATTTTTATCCCAAATCGGAATGCAGCCATATTTGCCTTGACGGACATAGTTTAGTTTAGAAATCATTTTAATCCGTTGCAGCAAATATAAAATTTAAAAAAGAAGAAGAGGATAAATAGTGGAAAGCCATGTTTTCTTAAAATAGTAATGGCCACAAATCACCATTGAATCAAAATTATTACCTCAATGCGTTACATAATCTTTTAGCAAAAAATATGATGAGGTAATTATGGAATTATCTTTTCATATTTTTGCTATTAAGTTCCTTTTTCGAACGAATCGTTTTCCATCAATCACATCAATGTCATTGAGAGACGTCAGAGAATTGAAAAGAAAAACATAACCTCAAATCTTAGACGCAATTTGCGAAGTAAATAAAATAATGTGTTTATAACTAAAATAATCATCACTAACATATTTATTTATAAAAAATGTCACAAACTCAACTCCTCAACTGCCTTTCTAGGCTCCACATAACGAGGAACGAGTCGAAATATTTACGTAACTATGTTCAAGTTTTGGTTCGAAATAATTCTTCTAAAACTGCCAAACGGAAGACTGCTACGTCTGTTTATCGTGCTATGAATATTTTTGATAGGAATGCGAAGGCTTTGCAGAGAGAGAGGTCAGCAAGAAGGGAGGATTACCACTTGGCAGAGTACATCAAAGAGGAGGTTGGTTGGCGTACTGCTGACCGAGTTTTAGATATCAAACGTGTATTTAAGAATGCTGTTGAGCTTGGTAAGTTAGCTTTTAAGTATAATACAGTAAGTATATTAAGTATTTACCTACTAACAAACAATGTTTTTCTTGGTTTTTGTTGATAATTTCAGTCATAATATTGTAAGTCCTATTGGTTAATCATTTTTAACCGACTTCAAAAAGAAGGAAGTTATTAATTCGACATTTTATATATATGTTCGGGCGTAACTCCTTCATTATACAGACCCGCCCCTAAGACGACCCATTGACCGCGCCAGCCCCTTTGTGGTGATTTTATTTTAGACTCTTGGGCCCTGCGAAGCGGGGCTCCGACTACGCCTTTTAGGTAACTTTTAAGTGTTTTGAGGTTACGTTACACAAAACCATTTTTCTCGGAAACGGTGAGTTACCTTTTCATGGGAGTGGTACCAGGGAGGAGGGGGGCAAACCCCATCCCCCTCCCTCCGTCCTACCAAACGATACTAAATTTTAACCAGAGACAGATGACGGAACTGTTCATAAAATGACAGCAAATCAACTGTGATTGTTGCTACCGCTTAAATATGCATTGTTTTGACCCCAAGAATGATGAAATTTCGAATGGGGTAACTAGGTACTATAACTAAAAAGTGAAAAATAAAAACTTTAAACAACCAACTTCCAAAACACTACAAAGTGAAAAACCAACTTTAATTTCAGAAGTCGGTGACTTTGGACATGTATTTTATTAATTTCTTGTCACCGCCTTCCGAAATTAAAGTTAGTTAGAAGTCGATTGTTTTTTTTTGGAAAAAGTTTTATTAAATTGCGTCACTTGTTCAATTCCTTTATTTCTTCACACTAGCTTTTGCCAGCGACTTCGCCCGTGTGAAAGTAGAAATTTATCCCACAGGAACTACCAGCATAAAAAGTACCCTATTTATGTTAATCCAGGTTATAACCATAAAAAAAGGTGTGCAATTCAGTTCAGGCCTTTTTTCGTTATCAAGTAACAAACATACAAATTTTACGCTTGGTATTTATTTACAAACAGCCCAATAATACAATTTTAAAATTATATTTCAGGTGCAAGTCGTGGTTATGTATCCCGTCACTTCTTTCCGGACAGTGTTGAGAAGGTGACATTATGTGACATGTCACAAACACACCTAGACAAAGCAATAGTAGGAGATGGAGTGAAGTTTGAGAAAAGAGTTATGGATGAAGAGAATATTGATGTAAGTTAATTATTTTTGTTCTTTAATTGGCCTCACATCATGCACTGCGGGGCATAGGCTTCTCTTTTCATGTGGCAATCCCCAAAAAGTTCTAAAGTGGCAACCGCATACCGGAACATGTAAAGTTGGAAGGCCTCCCACAAGGTTGACCGATGACCTTGTGAGTTCCGCAGGAGCCCACTGGATGCGGGAAGCACAGAACTGGTTGAAGTGGCGGAGCTTGGAGGAGGCCTATGTCCAGCAGTGGACGTCTTTCGGCTGAAATAATGGTGAATGATAATCTCCACGCTCCTGTGCCAGTCTCATCCTGGTTCTACCAGATGTTTTAACATTGCTAGGCAAGGGTCTGGCCCATATTCTTTTCAATTTTCTTTGTATTTTGGCTCCCAGTTCATTTTATTATTACAAGAATAATTTATAAGCTCCCATGAATTATTGATTGTCTATGAGGTATTGGTTGTTAGCTATAGCCACCACGCTCCCAAGTGAAAGATTTTACCGTATACACACATTAAGGAATTTAGAATGGTCACCACACATGTGCATTGTACTATCTGCCTAGCCTTTTCCCAACGATCCAGTCTAATCGGATGCAGCTCAATACCAGTATTTTACATGGAGCGACTGCCTTTCTGACCACTAACACGTGTGCACTGTGTGTGTTGGCTATTCAAGACCATCTATGTTTATCTATCAATGCAAATTCAAAGTCCAATCATAAAAGTAAGTATTTCAATTAAACCATGAAAAGTCACTTTTTCAAGTCAAAAACAAAAATCACTAGAAAATTTAAACACATCATTGAATTCTTCCTCTTTAGGACGGCTGCAGTACCTATCCAAAATTAACTTAAGAGGGATTGAAATTTTTTTGAAATCATCATTGTCAGGTTTTTTGTCTAATAAGAAATTATTAGCAACCAGGCTTCTCAGAATTAATGAAACATAATAATCCCATTGAATTACTATTTTTATTTGATGGAAACAAGAAAATCGTTTTAAAAGGATGACCATTAGACTGAATAGGTACTACATCAATCATATCTCATGCAGTCGGAAGCCATGAAGGCCTTTATTGTTAAATTTAAGAAGATGCCTCCGACTGCATGAGATTGCCAGTTTCTTGAATCCATCTTTTTAAATTAAAGTTCTCTTTTTTTATTAATCTGTCACTATGTATTAGATGTATATTTATGACGTCATCACCAATTTATGTAATTGTATTTAGCTTCCAGATAACAGTGTGGATCTACTAGTATCTTCGTTAGTTCTGCATTGGGTGAATGATCTGCCTGGCTGCTTCGATAAGATCATGAAGTGCTTGAAACCTGATGGCGTAAGTTTATGTGTACACTTTTATAAATGCTCAACGGAAGCTAGACATGGTACATTTAAATGTTTAATTCTTCACGGCTACACATCCAGCTGATCTCGTATTGTATAGAATTTCCGTACAGTGCGAGATCAGCGTGAACTGGAAATGTATAGCTTGTGGTGTAGCCGTGTGTACCACACAAATTCGTATAGCTTCAATTGCTAAGTAGTTTTTTTTAATAAACTGTTTCTTATGCCATTTGCCACTAATTTCCAGGTATTCATGGCATGTGTCTTCGGCGGGGACACTTTGATGGAGATGCGCCAAGCCCTACAAATGGCAGAGAGTGAACGGAGCGGTGGTATATCACCACACATATCTCCCTTTACTAGAATTCGAGATATTGGGGGGCTGTTGACTGCGTGAGTGTGAAATACTATTGTTTAAATATACAGAATGTTAGGTTAAACGAGGCACATATTTTAAGGGGGTGCGGTACTCATGAATATACATACTTATAAAACTTTTAATATGCAGTCGACCAGAATATAAAGAAAAAATAGTAGATTTTTTCTACATTTTGTCCAGTTATGTGAACATAAATGTATAAAGGATGACTGGTAATTAGTGACCGATATTTAAACACATGATTAAAACTGATCATAACAAACAACTTTCCGAAATAAACGATTTTTTATTATTATTTAACTAGCGCGTGTACCCAATCACCCCAATAGAATATTGAGTACCTAGCCAGAATAATACACCATCAGAAGTAGTACAATTTAGTTACCTACAAACAAACAAAATAATCTACTTTTACCATGCATTATTAGAATAGAATAGAATAGAATAGAATGAGATTTTATTTTGCAAATATGGGTTTCAAAATAGTTGTTAATATACATTAAAGGTCAGCCATATTTTACCATTCGGCATGCAAACATTTACATTATTTATGTAAGTTGTACTTACATTTCGAAACCACAACAATAAAAAATAAAATGAAAATCGTAACAATAATCATAATCATAATAAGCTGGCAACACTGTCAACAAGACGTCTTGTTTCACTAATTTTCGAATTAAATCAATATTAATAGTTTTGACGGATTTTTAAAGTGCTTTTTTTTTACAATCAGAGAAGAAACCGGTAACCTATCCAATTTTATTAATAAGTGACCAAACCATTCCAAAAAATGTAAGAAACTTTATTCTAAAACTGCCGAATCGGAGGTGACATGACAGATGTCACCTCCGATAAAACAATAAGAAAATCACAGAGCATGAGAAAATTTGGAGGAGAAAATAATATTGGAAGAAAATGAAATTATGAAATTAAGATAGATGTTGACGAGATCAGCGGCACTACGAGCACACCCACCACCTCCGGACTCGTCGCTCAGCTCCGCCTCGCCGCCGCCGGTACCCAGCCCCACTGCGGGCGCTGTGATAACACCGGCCGTGGTAGTTGCGTCGAGCTCGAGCGACGAGTATTTCTCCCCGCCCACGACACCACCACCTGTTCGTCGACGGGGAGGACGCCGGCCGCCGGACGGCTTAGGACCTCGAGGCCCACCGGCCTCTGATAGGGTCCCAGTTCCCGGCGGAAGTGTGCAGCGCATGAGATGGACACGATCCATCAACGAAAACGTCATGCGCTCATACTATGGGGCTACAGAGGGAGGAAACAACCTGACCGCGTACCGTGTTCGGATGCTCTCTCTTTTTCAGGTGCTTGAGCCAGCTGTCAACGTTTCGGCACAACGACTGTCGGATCAGGTGCGGGTCATCCAGCGTAATCATATGTTGGATGACACTGTACTTGATCGCTTGCAAAAGGAAATGCAGAGTAGCCATGTCATCATCCCCCCGTCGCAGACAGTTGTGGTACCACCACGGCTCACCACAGATAACGCGCCTCAAGCTGACGAGGGGAGTGTTGACAGGGCTACAAACGTAAGTACCCAGTGCAGTGAGGAATTGAGGAGTGCTTTGGAGGGTGCGATTCGAGAATATCGGTTCATGTCGCCCGAACTTAGGCCACGCTTACCTTGTTTGCCCATGCATAAGAAGAATAGGGCGCTGGTGGCGGCTTTGGATTCGCAGTTGTCAAATTATTTTGATGACTGCGAAGACCTCACCGATACTCATTCGATTCTGTACTGCGCGGCTGTGGCGGCATGTCGTGTAGCTCACGTCAAATTCGCAAATTACTCTAGAGCTACGCGACCGAAACCAGCCATACCAGCTTGGCAGTGCAGGATTGAACGTCGTATTGGTGGGGCCAGAGCCCTCATCGGCAAACTAATCTGCTTCAGGGAGGGCAACACTCGCCCTAGAGTGATGCGCTTTGTGAGGCGGGCATTTTCAGGGACTGATACCAGCCCTCAAGATTATATGTCCCGTGTCACAGAGCGCATAGACTTCCTGAAGCAGAAAGTGTATGCATGGGCAAACCGTATTCGTCGGTATAAGCGCCGGGTAGACCGATACACTCAGAACCGCACCTTCCAGAGTGATGAAAGGTGGGTCTATAGGGCTTGGGAGCGACCGAACCAAGGTGTGGCTGATACGCGCCTACCGGAAGATGACGCCATGTGCTCTTTTTGGCGCAATATCTGGTCGGTGCCTGTCAGTCACACCGAAGGTGATTGGGCTCGAGAAGTCGAGCGAGCCTGCGATCCCATACCAGAAATGTGGGCTATTACCATCTGCCCCCAAGATGTAGCTCGTGCAGTCCGTCCGCTGCCCAACTGGAAGTCTCCAGGGCCGGACGGGCTGCACAACTTCTGGATCAAATGGTTCATGGGATCGCACGCTCGCTTGGCGGCTCAGTACCAGACTGCTTTGGAGTCTGGTTCGCTACCCCAGTTCCTGACAACAGGAGTTACCCACCTGCTCCATAAATCAGGTAGTACCGCGGAACCCAAAAATTATAGGCCGATCACTTGTTTAGCGACGGTCTATAAAGTTCTTACATCCATTTTGAGAACAAAAATTTACAATCATGTTGACACTAACTCCATCATGTCTGTCTCTCAAAATGGATGTAAGAACGGGTCCCGCGGTACTAAGGAGCTGCTCCTCATTGATATGGCCATTAGCCAACAGGTTCGCCGTTCCCGAAAGGATCTTTCGACATGTTGGATAGATTACAAGAAGGCCTATGACTCGGTGCCACATACATGGCTCATGAGGGTGCTAGAGTTGTATAAAGTAGATACAACTCTGCGCACCTTCCTGATGTCATGTATGGGGCAATGGAGGACGGTCCTTCGATATCCAGGATGTCGAAACATCCAGAGGAACAGCGAGCCGATAAGGATCGAGCGAGGTATATTTCAGGGCGACAGTTTGAGTCCGCTTTGGTTCTGCCTAGCCCTGAATCCTCTAAGCACATTGCTGGAGGATTCAGGTATAAGCTATCGGCTGAGGAGAGGTGGTCAGGTTATATCTCACCTCCTCTACATGGATGACCTAAAACTCTTTGCCCCCAACAATTTGCAACTGATGGAGCTACTGAAAGTAACTGAAACCTTCAGTAGCGCCATCAGGATGGAATTTGGTGTGGACAAATGTGCGGTCATGCATGTAAAGCGAGGAGAGATTGTGGAATCCGTGGGAACCCAACTCTCGGATTCCATAAACCTTCGAGCCCTCTCCGCAACCGAAACCTATAAGTATTTGGGTATGTCGGAAGCGTTGGGCATCAATGTTACTGACATGAAGCAATCTTTGAAGGAGCGCTTCTTTGGCCGCCTGAAGAAAGTATTTAATAGTCTTTTATCAGGCGGAAACAAGGTGCGCGCCTTCAACGGTTGGGTCATGCCGGTCTTGATGTACTCTTTCGGCATACTCAAATGGACTCAGACCGAACTCGACGCCCTGGATGGATAGGAGGGTCCGTACGCTGCTGACTGCAAATCGAATGCATCACCCACGGTCATCGGTAATGAGACTGTATATCCCGCGAAAGTGTGGAGGTCGAGGGTTCTTAAACGCTAAGACCCTGCACAATCGCGAGATATACAGTCTCAGGGAATATTTCTTAGAGACCGATGTGGGGATGCATCGAGATGTGGCCGCGGTGGACAAGGGCCTCACCCCGCTCTCCTTGGCTAAAGAGAACTGGCGCAAGCCTGTAGTGCTTGACACTAAGGATCGCATGGAGGTATGGCAGAGTAAGGAGCTTCACGGACGCTTTTTTCGGGCCCTACATGGACCCGATGTAGACTTACTAGCGTCCGTAGCCTGGCTGCGTTTCGGTGACCTCTTTGGGGAAACCGAAGGTTTTGTCTGTGCAATTATGGACGAAGTTATCATGACGAACAACTACCGGAGATTTATTGTGAAAGATGGTACGGTTGACATCTGTCGGGCATGCCACCGTCCGGGAGAATCAATCAGAC
Organism: Polymixis flavicincta; assembly: GCA_949987655.1. Taxonomy (NCBI): domain Eukaryota; kingdom Metazoa; phylum Arthropoda; class Insecta; order Lepidoptera; family Noctuidae; genus Polymixis; species Polymixis flavicincta. The sequence continues at coordinate 6,022,617 of OX465199.1, forward strand.
ACATAATCTCCGGGTGTTCTCGTCTAGCTAACGAAGAGTACTTGCATAGACACAACCTTGTAGCCAGGATTATCCACCAGCAACTTGCTCTGAAATACAGCCTTGTGGAATCAGAAGTGCCGTACTACAGGTATGTGCCCGACCCAGTTCTCGAAAATGGGCATGTCACACTGTACTGGGATCGATCCATCATCACTGACAGGACTATTGTTGCCAATAAGCCTGATATAGTGGTGGTGGATCGACTAGAGCGGCGTACAATGATCGTTGATATAACGGTCCCGCATGACGGGAACCTCGTGAAAGCCGAGAAAGATAAATAAATCAAGTATCTTGACTTGGCTCGCGAGGTTGTCGACATGTGGGATGTGGACTCAGCGATCATTGTACCGATAGTCGTTTCAGCCAATGGCTTGATAGCCAAGAGCCTCGACCAACATCTGAGGAGGCTCTCGTTGGGCAGCTGGGTCAAGGGCTTGATCCAGAAAGCGGTAATCCTGGACACGGCTCGCATCGTTAGGAGGTTCCTCTCTCTGGAGCCCTGACCGCCGGTAGCTTGGACCTTATTCCCGATACCGGTGGGCTACTATTTTTTATATTTTTAAATGTTTTTATATTTTTATAATAATATTTAAAAATGTAATTTATAAGTATATTTAATGGAATAAAGGCAATCATAATCAGTACAATTATCATTACAATTACAATCATCATTACAATTGTCATCACAATTATTATTACCATTAACATTACAAATATCATCCATCACTACAATTATCATAATAATCAAAATTACCATTCATTATATCAATTATTCAACTAATACATTTTTCTCTGTTAGAAACTCAGTTACACTGTAGCACGTTTTATCTATCAAAAATTTACGTAGTCTACTCTTAAACAGTACTGTATTTAAATCTTTCCAACCACTTGGTAATTTATTGTAAAATTGGGGCCATGCAATATCCACTGTTACGCATCAAAGTGGTTTGACATAATACTTGCCATAGCTTGCTATTGTCTTGCCTATTCCTTGGGAATACATCAGCATCAGCATTTAACCACCGAACGGATCGCGCGCGCGCTATCAGGTGTGAGTCGCTTGACCCCGGGGTTAGAGCAGATAGCGCGCGCGGTAAAAAAAATGCAAGTGTTTTTTTTTGTAGGTAACTAAATTAAATTACATTATATACTGATGGTGATAATATATGGTGGATGATATACTGATGGTGTAATTTATTCTTGTCAAGTACTCAATATTCTATTGGGGTAATAAAATTGGGGTCGATAAGATAGATTAAAAAAAAATCGTTTCTTTGGAAAAGTTGTTTGTTATAATGAGTACAATCATGTGTTTAAATATCGGTCACTAATTATTAATCACCCTATAAAGCGGCTGGTTTTATTTTCGCGATTTCGGTGTTGGCCACTGTTGGTACCCATGAAAATGAAAAACTTTTACTAAAGGTAGTAAAAGTTTTTCATTTTCATGACTACTAAACTCCCTTCATTATCCGCGGGTATCCGCTGGATGTGGGAAGCACAAGACCGGTCGAAGTGGAGGAGCCTGGGGGAGGCCTATGTCCAGCAGTGGACGTCTTTCAGCTGAAATGAAATGAAACTCCCTTAAAGTATGTCCGTCGCATAAACTCACGCCCTTGTCCAATGGTAGGTAGAAAGTACAGAATGAGGTGGCGTTCTGTAGTTTCTACTACGATCCTTAAATACTTTTTTTTTAGTTTATTATTATGTTAGGGTTTGTGAATTTTGATTTTGTTAATCGATTATTTTAATTGATATTCGTATTAATTAATAGCCTTTTCACTTACATATTTTACGTTGGCAACTTTACCTTTGCCTGTATTCGTGGTCGCTTATGATTGGTTGACGCAAAATAGCGGGAACCAATCAGGGAACTCGCTTTTTCCGGTCAAAATTGGAGGGATTAACGTGGGTGGACGGAACGCCTGGCTAGTGGCAGGCTGGCGGGAAATTTGGCTCTCGAAGCGGTAGGGTGGGAAGTTATCCCGCTCTGAGTGGAGCAGGATGGAGGCGGGTCAGACTTTTACTAACTAAAACCCACCCGCGAAATTCAAATATTCTTACGCTTCTTTTTTTGCAATTTGCAGGTTAGCGTTTGGTAATATTTTGATTAAGTTCATTTAATCTCATTTAATGTTCATGAAAAAGTCCAATTTAATCTCATTTAATGACATTATTTTTTGTATATGCGAAACCTGAATATAGTTTGTTCAGAATAAGGAACTGAATCGGTTCCAATAGTTTTTACACTGTGTTATACATATTTATTCCAAAACATTTTGAACCCCCGACGCAAAAACGACGGGCTGTTATAAGTTTGACGTGTGTGTGTGTGCGCGTGTGTGCGTGCGCGCGCGCGCGTGTGTGTGTGTGTGTGTGTGTGTGTGTGTGTGTGTGTGTGTGTGCGTGTGTGTGTGTGTGTGTGTGTGTGTCTGAGGCAACGTAGCTCCCGAACGGATGACCCGATTTTGATTTTGTTTTTTTTTGTTTGAAAGGTGTATTAGTCGGGAGTGTTCTTAGACATGTTTTATCAAAATCGTTTCAGCCGTCTCAATGATAGATTATAGATAAATAGTGATCAGGACGAGGTATGAGGATAAATTAGTAACAAACTTCATTGTGGGAAAAATACGCAACGACGCGCAGGTTTAAGCGAGCGAGACATTTAGTTTAAAAAGCAGGAAATAAAAATTTAAAAAACCCCCGACCCTAACAAAACCCTAAAAAGTAAAAATAATAATATTTATAGGCCTTTTAAGATGAAAGTAATATTTTGATCAAGGCATTGTCAAGTCGGGGGACGGTCAATGAAAACGCCAAACAGAGGCCTAGCATTTTCATTAGCCTTTACAATGCCTTGATCAAAATATTACCTACATCTTAAAAGGCCTATAAATACGAGGGTCATTCAATAAATACTTAGCCTACAAAAAGTAAACGAAAATTTTGGAAAAGTGGCAATTTATTTTTCAACATAGTCTCCTTTTAGTTCGATACACTTAGCACAGCGATGCTACAACTTTTTTAACCCGTCCGAAAAATAGTTTTTGTCAAACTCTGCAAAATAGGCCTCCGTGGCGGCGATGACCTCCTCATTCGATCCATATCTATTCCCGGCGAGAGATTTTCCAGATTAGGAAACAGAAAGAAGTCACAAGGGGCCAAATCTGGAGAATACGGTGGATGAGGCAGCAATTCGTAGCGTAATTCGACCAATTTGGCCATGGCAACGGCAGACGTGTGAACCGGTGCGCTGTCGTGGTGAAACAGCACTTTTTTCTTCGCCAGATGGGGTCGTTTTTTCTTTAATTCGGCCTCGAATCGGCCCAATAAATCGGCATAGTAAAGCCCTGTAATTGTTTTACCCTTCTCGAGGTAATCGATGTAGATCACACCTTGTGAATCCCAGAAAACGGTGGCCATAACTTTTCCGGCCGATTTTACAGTTTTCGCCTTCTTTGGAGCACGTTCCCCGGTCTGGATCCATTGTTTTGATTGCTCCTTGGTCTCTGGTGTGTACCAGTGGATCCAAGTTTCATCGACGGTCACAAAACGACGCAAAAACTCCGCTGGATTCCGCTTAAACAGCGCCAAACACGTCTCCGATGTGGTCTCACGGTTGCGCTTGTTTTTTGGTGTGAGTAAACGCGGCAACCATCGCGCCGACAGCTTTCTCATGCCGAGTTCCTCATGAAGAATATGATGCACTGTTCCTTCTGAAATGCCTACAGTCTCAGCTAGCTCCCGAACCTTCAATCGGCGATCTGCCAATACGAGATCATGGATTTTTTTTATGTTTTCCTCCGTAGCAGCTGTTTTCGTTGCACCTGGACGTGGTTCATCAAAAACCGACGTACGGCCACGTGCAAACTCGTTGAACCAATTCTTGACGGTGGCCATCGATGGAGAAGAGTCACCGTACACAGCATCCAAGCGCTCTTTGATTTCGATGCGCGTTTTCCCTTCCAAAAATAGGAATCGAATCACCGAACGATATTGCTCTTTTTCCATTTTTGTAAAACCGATCGACACGTTCGCTTCCATAAGTTGTCAAATTAAAACAAATGAAGGGATTGGAATGAAAATTTGAAAAAAGAATTAAAAATGAATGAGCTACACTGTGGTAAAACTCTTTTGAAACTACAGCGCCCTCTGGCGATGAGGCTAGGTACTTATTGAATGCACCTCGTATTATTATTTTTACTTTTAGGGTTTTTGTTAGGGTCGCGGGTTTTTTTAAAGTGTGATGGAAAATGTTATCACCAGTTAATTACAATACAATCGCCGTACGGTTAGGTACCTACTGCGTAATTATTATCAATGAGCACAATACGACGATGGACGCGCGGACGGCGCGTGGGGCGCGTGGTGATCATGTTTGTGTAGACAACTAGGTAACATAACAAGCTTATAACTTTGTGATTTTACACGAAATCTCAAAAAACACTGAACCTACAAAAATGTCATTAGGCACAGAGGTAGAATATGAGTAGGAGACGTCAGCCAAGAAAGGATTTTAGGAAACTACCCCCGTAACGGGGTGAAATAGGGGTGGGAGTTTGTATGAAATTTTTTATTCCTTGGGCCATGCAAATACGACATAGGATACTTTACTTCCAGGGATATGGTTATTTACCGTGCACCTAGCTTCTGACGTTTCATACGTGGCCATGCAGGTTTATGTGAAATAAAATATTTTGATTTTTTACATTGACGCGGGTAGAGCCGCGGGCAGCAGCTAGTAATATATATATTTTTCTTTTCCCAATTTCAGGAGCGGCTACACCCTACAAACAGTTGACGTGGATTCAATAGTCGTATGGTATCCTAGCATGTTTGAAGTTATGAGGGACGTACGCGCATTAGGAGAGGGGAATGCGGCCCATAATCGGCCATTACGACTGTCCAAAGATGTCATATTCGCCGCAGCTAGCATTTACGATGAAATGTATGGAAAAGTAAGTATAATTATTATTATGGGCCGTCCATAAATTACGTCACACAATTTCAAAGTTTTTGACCCCCCCATCCTTGTCACATGTGGTCACACTTGTGTGACGTCACATATTTTTCAATTTTGTATTTAGAAGTACACAATTAAATGGAAACAGCAGTTTTTTCCATTTAAAAAAATAAATAAATTTAAAATATCCTTAATAAAATTAACATAGTTTTCAGAAGAAACAATTTTTCTTGTTTCATCTGATTTGTATGCAGGGGGTTTCGGGGGCGAAAATAGATCTAGCTAGGTTTCATTTTTAGGAAACGTCAAAAAAAAAAAAAAAAAGCGGTCATCCAGATTTACTTTTAAACCATGATTTGATTTAGCTTTGTCTCCCGGCTTTTCAGGAAATGCCAGACCGCAAAGAGCGCGGTGTTCCAGCTACATACCAGATAATAAACTTCCTAGGTTGGAAACCTGACCCGACTCAACCTAAACCTATTGCGAGAGGCACTGGGCAGGTTTCACTCAAGGACCTGCATAGAATAGATGAAATTATTGACAACCCGAAAATTGTTAAACTAAGGGACGAAGATGTAAAATAAGAAAGGTTTTGACTGTTCCCACCCGCCATATTTTTTTTCTATAATAATTAATTTTATTTATTTTAATTTTGAAAGCAAGAGTTTGTAAATATTTAGAAAACGTTGTTTTAGTAAATGAACTTGTCAAGAGTACCTTCTCTATGTAATTTTATTTCATCGTCATCATCAGCCTATAATGTTCCCACTGCTGGGACACAGGCCTCCTCACTGTGAGAGGGATTGGGCCGTAATCCACCACGCGGGCCCAGTGCGGGTTGGTAGATGTCACATGTCTTCCGAATTTTTTGTTCTAGGACATGCCGGTTTCCTCACGATGTTTTCCTTCACCGTTTTGAGAGCAGTGGTAACGAAATAATTTACACAAAGTAAAGCGCCAGGCTGGGTTCGAACTCACGACCTACAACTCGTAAGTCGCGGCCGTTACCACTTGGCCACCACTGCTCTCGTTATATTTTTATTTACTTAAAAGTAATTCACAATTTGTATATAACTAGCTTTTTCCTGCGACCCGCCCGCGTGGCCGTCGGTGCGTAAAAAAGTAGCCTATGTCCTCCATATTCCAGGCTATATCTAGATATGCCAAATTCCATGACGATCGGTTCAGCGGTTTAGGCGTGATAGCGTAACCGGAAGACAGAGTTACTTTCGAATTTATAATATTAGTAGCTTTTGGGGTTTAGCTTTATAGTCACAACGAAAACCTCTCAGGGTTTGTCTGTGTGCTTTCAATTTAAAACGAACAATTGTAAAACAAGAAATTTAAATACAATAGGAAATGAATTATAAGTCAATATTGAAAAAAAAAAATACAGCAAGCAATACTAACTACATTGCAATATCTAATCTAATCATCAAATACCTTCCGACTTTTACTTACTAAAACCCACCCGTGTTCCCTCAGTTGCCTGTGTGCCAGGGGCCACGGTATCTCTTTCGAACAACCCGCACCCCTGGCATGCATTGGCCCTTGCAGAACTTTGCCCACCAGTTGGTGCTGACATCTCTTTGAGGTGCACGTGGAACCTGGGATTTCCGACGCCCAGGGTGTCTCATGCGGAGGCTAGGGCTCTCCCTCACGTGCGCCGCCTTCCTCTTCGCGAGCATTACTGCTTCGTAGAAGCAGGTGACGGCTACCCATGTAATCTCGTTCCGTACCATGGCTTGAACCAGGGGGCCTACTGCCTAAGCACGAAGTCCGTCGTTTCGGTCGAAGTAACGGGCGTTTCCAACTCCGTATCACATACGGACAGAAGATTAATTTGGAGCCCGAATGAATGACAACTTGATTTGAGCTGTCCCTACTCCTGATATGTTTTTGCCCGTCCAAAAAAGTTAGTTAATTTGCTGTAGGATTCACTAAGAATGTCGAACTACTCTCAATCGGGCCTGTATCTTCTTTGACGAAGTTATAGAGTAGGCCCCCAGGGCCGGACGCGAAAAATAAGTACAGAGGCCAGTACATCAAGCTACCCCAATCTTTCAAATTTCTTTGATAGTTTTTCAACTTTATAACAAAGGAATAAGGTTTATGTTCAATTGGGAAAATTTGACAGTTTGGGATAGCTTGACCTGCTGGCGACTGTACCTAAATAAAATTGTATTGTTAATGATCCTCCTCCTCAAGTCGTGCTCCTCGTTACTGAGGGTCGTGATCGTCCCTTGAAATTACTTTTACTCTGACGATGTTTCGCCATCTCTATCTATCTTTGGCCAAGTGAAGCGCATCATGTAATTTTGTTCCGATAGAAGAGTTTATCTGGTCGGACATCTGGGACGTTTACCATCCACCTTGTCGGTAACCATCAGTTGTTCGAGGTTATTGCCATCTTTATGGCCGAAAAATTCCAAAATTCTGCGGAGGCAGGTCGTAGAGAGTCTGGTCTTTATTTTGAGCTCGCGTAGGATGGACTCGTTGGTGCGGAATGCCGTCCAGGGTATCTGAAGCATCTTCCTCCAACACCACATCTCAAAGGCGTCTATGCGAGCCCGGGCGGCCTTTCTCAAGGTCCAAGTTTCTGCTCCGTATCCAAAAATTGAAAAGACCAGCGTATTTACCAATTTCACTTTGGTATTTTGCGAAATGTTGCGATCTCTCCATATTTTTTGAAGCTGAGACATAGCATTCTTGGCCATACCTATGCGTCTACGGATTTCTTTTAAGTCAATGATACTTCACACACAAAAAAAAAACATATTTTTAGAACAATATGTGATATTGGGTTTTCTATCTACAATTTCTCTGTACCAGTTTGGAGTCTGAATTTGTGCCCGGTTGATGGTAATAGGCTCGCCCCCTATTACATGGTAGTTAAACATAAATGGCAAAATGTGAGTATACTATAGGTCCACCTCTGCTTAGCGGCCATCCATAAATTACGTCACACGTTAAGGGGAGGGAGGGGGTCAACGAAATGTGACATTGTGTGACAAGGCCCAGGGGGGTCAAAAGCTTTGTGACGTCACATGTTAAAACCTAAAATACTAAAACTCTACTTACCTACTCTTACTTCTAAATATAAAATTGAAAAATACGTGACGTCATACAAGCGGGTGACTGAGTTTTACAAGTGTGACCACCTGTGACAAGGACGGGGGATGGGTCAAAAAACCATAAACTTTGTGTGACGTCATTTATGGATGGCCCCTTATCCCTTCGGGTAAACAAAGCGTGATGTTATGTAATTGACGTGATTTTGGAGTAGTAACTTAAAAAAAACACACACAGTGTTATTACAAAACTAAAGTTTTTATTTAGGTATGATTTTAACCATCGAGTCTGTTTTTACCCGACTGCGTCAGAAGGAGAGTAATGTTTTTTGAGTGTATGTATGTATGTTTCTTTAGCACGCTCTGTGTCCTAATCGATTTCAGCTTGAGAGGCGCCGTTAGATTCGTCTTAATTGTGAGAGTGACACTGGGTATATCAAAACTGAAAAAAAAAATGGCTTTTTTGGGCGTCATATCGTGTATTCAAAAAATATTTTCTTTCTCAGAACCTATTGAGTGGGGTATCAACATAAAGGGTGCCATAAATACGTCTCATTAGAATCAAAAATAATTATATTAACTAAAACCTGTGAGGTAAATTTTAATATTTACAAAATCAAAAAACCCGACTGCCTAAAAAGTGAACTTTAATTAAAAAAGATGGAAACTAGAAACATAATGTTGAGGTAAAAAAAGAAAAAGAAAACGACCAAATTGGGAACCTCCTCCTTTTGTGAATTCGGTTAACCAATAGGGTATTTTGCAATTTGTTAAAAACTATTTTAATTTGATGATTAGGACGAGTTAAATAACAGAAAAATTAAAATTAATTCATTTAAATCCATTTTCTCAATTAAAAATGATTTAAATCAAATATATTTGTCGTTGTTTTTTTACCGCCAAAACGTTCCTTACGATGACTTTATTATCACGTGACCACATGTGATGTCAACTTTGTGTAAACTAAAGTAGTTTTAAACAAGTGCATGTCGCGTTTATAATTAAGAAGATTTTTAATGGAAAGAAAGTGATATTACTGGTGTGCAGTGTCTCTGTGCGCAAATACTTCTAAAACTGCGCCACACATTTTTACCGGTACCGTTAACACAAATCTGACATCACGTGTGGTCGTCATAAAAAAGTCATCGTAAGGAGCGTTTTGGCGGTAAATTCAAAACAACGAAAAATAAATTTCATTTTACTCGTTTTTAATTGAGAAAATGGATATAAATAAATTTATTTTTGTTTTTCTGTTAAATATCTCGTCCCAATCCTCAATTTAAAATAGTTTTTAATAAATTGGAAAATACATGCATTTTCGCATGGATACTACGACTACCTACAACGAAGACAGGCCGTAGGCTGTCAACTTTACCTCACTTTACATGGACTCCATCGCGCAAATATTAAAAGTATGCAACATAGGGAGTTTACCAGTGACGTTGATTGAGTAACATTTGTAATATTAATAGAATCATTTTACCAAAAACAGCTTCATACAATATTACGCAATTAAATACCAACAGAACTTTGTACTTTTACACTGTGGGAAAAGTACAATTGATTCGGGGTAAATAGAAACTAGTCGCATATTTATTTATTTATTATTTATATATACTTTATTGTACACCACAAAAAACACATTATAAAAAAACAAGGTATGTACACTACAAAATATACAATGGGCGGCCTTATCGCTTTCCGCGATCTCTTCCAGGCAACCTTAGCATGGACAGCGATTGGTCTGGATATAAAATGGGGATGTTCTTGGCGCAAATAATAAATAAACAATATACTAAAATAGATACACATATATATACATATCCTATCCTATATAATAGATACATAAATACATACATACCAAATAAATAGGGAACGAAAATAAATGAAGACTTTACATCGAAAATTACAGTAAAGTATGAGAACCAGATTACAACGACAGGTAATGATCCTTGACGAGTCTTTTAGTTAAACACATATAAAGACTGAGCGCGTTTAATTTCAATACCTACATTATCATGTCTCCATATTGGCCAGAAGACAAAGTCAACAATGACTGTACAAGCTAACTCGACAAACATGTAAAACAATTACGGAATCCAGTGACTGTCACATACACCTACAAATACGTCATGATTACCTACAATGAAATGCAATTTTAGAACCAGCTGTTGCTTAGCCAGTATTACGGAAAGTTTACACACAAAAACGACGCGGCCTTGTCAACACTATCGGCTGGATTGCAAACTCACTGTTCGGAGTATTGGACGAAAGCTTCGCAGAAACATAAAAGAGGGCATTGAACTCGTGCTTCGTAATCAGAAACATGAAAGTCAGTTATGCAAGAACTTGACATCGATTGTTGAAGCAGAGAACAATGCACAGACGCCAGCAGGTCAACCTACCCCTAACTGTCAAATTTTCCCAATTGAACATGAACCTTATGCTTACGGTATAAAGTTGAAAATCTATCAAATAAATTTGACAGATTGGAGTAGCTTGATGTGCTGGCGTCTGTACTACTATGAACTGAAGATATAATAGCAAAGCAACAAAAAACCACAAATAAACATTTAAATAAATTGGACAAGGTTAACAGTAAGATGCAACAAGAAATCGTTGTGATGGCAACAGAACACAACAGGACTTCACATTCATTTCTTTAGCATAATAGCCCATAATGTTCCCACTGACACAGGCATTCTCTCCTCGAGAAGGAGTGGTCCGTAATCCACCACGCGGGACGGCGCGGCAGTGCGAGTGGATAGATGTCACATGTTTACGAATTTAGATTTGGGGCTGGGCCATGCCGGTTTCCTCACGATGTTTCCTTCCACCGTTTTGAGAGCTGTGGTGATGAAATTCTTTACACAAAGAAAAGTGCCTGTCTGGGTACGAACCTAGGACCTACAGTACCTACATCTTCAAGCTACTGAAAAAAAAGGATCGGGTCACCGAAAATAAGCTGTTCCATACATTTTGACCGCGTAGGTTTTGCACTTCTCTATGAAACAGCAGATATTTTTTTGGAGCTGACGTAAAATTTCTACGCTAGCGGGTCTAGAATGATAATTATGCTGAATTCATGGTTACAGTTTGCGCACTGGTTAAAAAAATATCCTGAATAAGGATCGTAGTAGGTCGCGTTCATGTAAAAACCAGTGGAAAGAGTGTACTTAAAATAATTAATTAGTTATCCTTTTACATCAAGCAGAACATTGTCTAACCTGTTACAGCAAACATAAGGAAAAATGAAAAATTAATTCAAATTATGTACATTCATTTAGTAGCTGTCAATTTTATTTAGGATAATTCCTGTGACTACGGTAACCATTAAATTATTTTAGTTGGAAGGCGTCAGTGGGATTTTGTGGTGAAATTTAATAGTGAAATATGTTCATTTTATTCGTGTTCCTAGTGTCTATGAATTTGCTCATGATCAGAACGGACGGTAAGGCATATTGTTTGTTGAAATTACTCGTATTAAGTCATGTTAATTGCATAAAACTGCATGTCTTTGACTTTACTGTTGAATATGGGATGTAATGAAAGCAATTGTCAAAAGTTACGCGTGTTCTCACTCTGGAATTTGGGCGTTCTACGTGACATATCGCCTGTATTTCTCGAAGAAGGCATGACCATCAACCAACTCAGACTATCACAGTCCACGCCTAGGCCTCTCCTAGGCACCACAACACTCTGTTCTTCCGGATCCAGTCAGTCCAGGCCACTTTCTTAAGGTCATCGGTCTATCTAGTTGGGAGGCGTCCCATGCTACGCTTGCCAATACGCGGTCTCCACTCCGGGACTCGTCTGCTCGACCGGCTATTCGTCCTTCGACAAACATGGCGAGTCAACTGCCACTTCATTATGCTTACCTACTCTGCAGGCTATGTCGGTAACTTCGGTGCTCCGGTTCGTACCCATAATACACCCATATTTTGCTAGTTATATTAAAGGGGTTGCGGTAAGGTAGGCCTCGTAAGTTTTGTTAATGGAATCACTGAGTGATTGGATATTTACGTCACAGATTATAAAACAAAGGCAGATAGACCGCGCGGGGACACCAACAGTGAGGACAAAAAACCAAATAGATACTAAAGCGTCGCATTTTATGTAACATACAATGCGACGCTTTAGTTTTGCTTTTTTTTGGTTTATATTATAAAACTAGCTGTGCCCGCGACTTCGTTCGCGTGCATGTCGGAAAACAATAATGTGTCGCTTTGACGGTGTAGGTACCACTCCTCCGATCTTCCCATCTATCCTGGTAGGAATCTACCACAGCTTTCGAATGCAGTCCAGAGCCTAGAGACAAAACACATTACTCTTGGCGTTCACGCTAAACGGTACGCCAAAATGTATGGGAATGACATTACCTGCGGAAAGGACTGGTAATGTCATTCCCATATATTCTGGCGTAGAGTTTAGCGTGAACGTTAACAGAAAGGTGTTTTGTCTAGGCCTGCAGGCGTCTTTAGGGGTTATAATGATATTGCGACGAAGTCTCACTCAGATTTTTAAGAATAAATATAGATCAAAGCGCCTGGTCGAGGCTCATTTTATAATACATAAATGTGCACCTGCCGTAGGTACAGTAAAAGCTCTTTATTCGCGAGGTATACGTTCCGTAAAATACCTACCGCGAATACAGAAACCGTGACTATGGACTGGTAATTTATATGGGATTATAGGGGATACGTTCCTAAGTGACAAAAAAAAAACAATTTAATTGAAGTTTTTGACCATATTGATTAATTGTATGAGCGTGATATGGATGCAAGCGATTCTCCAAGGCGTAAACGATCAAGCATTTCTATGCGTTAAACAGATTTTTTCGCGTCGAAAATCGTTTTTAAGTAAAAAAAAAAATTTCAACATTTTGCAATAAATGGAAAGATGAAACAATAGGTAAAACACGCAAAGCGGCTCGTACCAAAGGATGGAATGTCTATTAAGTCGCAGCATTTATAAATGTGGGGGAGGCCTATGTCCAGCAGTGGACGTCTTTCAGCTGAAATGATGATGATGATGATATATAAATATACTTTATGGTGATGAGGTTGGTTTCATTATGTTTGTTTACATTCTCAAAAAACTTTTTTCAAAAAAATACCAACCGACTTCCAAAAAACACTACAAAGTGCAAAATAACTTTAATTTCGGAAGTCGGTGACGTTGGATGTGTATTTTAATTATTTGTCACCGCCTTCCGAAATTAAAGTTATTTTGCACTTTGTAGTGTTTTTTGGAAGTCGGTTGGTATTTTTTTGAAAAAAGTTTTTATTTTTCACTTTTTTGTTACCTACCATACACCAATTCGAAATTTCATCATCCTTTGGGTCAAAACAATGCATACTTATTTATGTGATAGCAACATTCGCGGTTGATTTGCTGTAATTTTTTGAAGAGTTCCGTTGTCTGTTTCCGAAACGCATCATCAGATCTATATGCAGGGCCCAATCTAAGGGGGGGCAAGCCGGGCAAATGCTCAGAGCGGCAAAAATGAGCGGCGGCAAAATGTATACTTACAAACATACCTACTCTCATGAATTTTTGTATACTTGTTCAGAAGCCGTAGTAGACTAACGTATGTGAATATTATATAGTTAAAAGAATATCACATAATTATGGTCATACCATCTTTGATGGTGTTAGTGCAAAGGGCGGCGAATGTTATTTTTGCCCGGAGCGGCTAAATAGCTAGATCGGGCCCTGGCTATATGAAATTTCAATGGGACCATTTCGGAGTAAACCCCTTTCGAAAAAAAAAAAGAATTTTGCAAATCCGTCTATATACGACGGAGTTATGCCTGAACATACATTAAAAATATAAACATGTCGAATTGATAACCTCCTTCTTTTTGAAGTCGGTTAAAAACACCGACCGCGGCGAAGGCGGCTATTGTAGATGTCAAAGGCCGAACCAATACAGCGGCGATATCATTTGACAATGTACTTTAGGCGAAGTTGTAATAAGGTGTATTTCACTTTTTTATAGTACATCTGACGACGCGTTTACAAAGGATATTGGGTTGGATACCTATTGGAATCCTTTTTGTTATTTGTTAATATGTATGTACCGATGTACCGATTAGACCCGCAAATAAATAAATCTTTAGCCGCGGATATAGGAATTGGGTCGCATTTTTTTAATCCGCGAATAGTGAAAACGCGAATGAAGGAAGCACGAATAAGGAGCTTTTACTGTACTTACTCAATAAATCGACTGCGCGTCTGGTTGAGTGTGCTGAAGCATTATTCCACGCGGGGGCGGGCGCCTATCTCGGCCCGTACAGGCGCGTGTCTTTTAGCTTTGTTTATCAAACGTTGACCACTGAATAAAACCACAGCAGTGGGAATGCTCTGCACGGACTGCGATAGGCCTCGACAGGTAGCAGTGCAGTAACACCTGACGCCACCTGTCAGTTAACGGCCCGTGGGACCATGGCGTTATCACGATGAAGAAAGATCACGCTGTAAAGGTGGATACTGACCGGCGTCACGGGTCAAAATGCACCTAATATGTTACCAAGCAAGTATTCGTGCAGTCAGTAGTACCTACGGCAAAACATGCGAGCGAGCAACACTGATTTTAGCACACGGCGTAAAGACATGCTCGCTGCGAATGTTACCATTACCTACGCCCCGTAACGTCGGTCATTATCCACATTAAAAGCGCTGTTGAAAAAAAAAACAAACCAGGCAAAAAAAACTATTTAATTGTATAGCACGGGTTTTCTATGAACATAGTAAGTACGATGTTGTTGCTACGTAGTGCCATACCGCGCGCGCCCCCACCTCTCTCCCCGCTGCTGACGCAGGCAGCAGGAAGAGAGAGAGCCCGATCCCGAGGATAATGGACGTAACAGAGCGATCCTCCGCGACTCTCAGTTGCGATGCCTTTTTATTGTAAATTGTAATCAAAAATGTTTCAGTGTTTCTTTTGTTCAGCCATACATTTATTTGTAGACCAATAAATAATTATATTTAAAGAAGCGACTTTAAAATTGACAATATTTTACTATTGTGATTTCTATTGTTCCTGTGTAGGTAATGTATCCTTTGTTGGAGATGCCAAATGGATAAATAAATACATTTTTAAACTTGTTTTAACTAAGAAAATGCTTCTCTGTAAGCGATGTTGCTCGGAAGAGCATCGACATAACTACAGTTGCCCGTGTGAAAACCTATCTATTTACTCAAATCCACCAGTAGTTATGGTCGCAATTTTGGATTTTTTTCCAGATTTTCACCATCCGACCTCGCTTGAACCCCTCCCCACCTCGAAATCTGACATCACGAAAATTAGCACATAAGTATTTACAACTCTTTACTCCCAAAACTCCCATTTTTTGAATCGAGTAATGCTGTAAACACGCATTTAAATTTAACATTATCATATTTCGCGCGAAATCAAGTTGTTGTCTTTGCATGTTTGCTATTCAGACCTAGATGGCGTTACTGACGCTAGAGATTAAGAATTTCTATGGAGATGTTCCTCTAGCCGCTCTAATTTTGCTATATTATGCTAGATGGCGCTACTAAGACTTTTATCACAATTAAAAATGAGATTTCTTCCCCTCTATTTGTATTAATTTGATTGATAAAACTAATAAATATTAATCTTACATTGCATTCTAGGTATAAGACTCAGAACACCACGTCAGTTAATATTATCACAACTTTTTATTTGAAATTCTTTTAGCTTTTTTGATTCGTGGGAACCAACCACCAACGGAAAGCGATTTTAGTAATCAGTATCATTACTTTTTGAAATAACACAGACACAGTAACTTAAATGAGAATGACGTGTTAATATTAAGTATTCGTTAGTACCGTTTCACGCCAATAGATGTCGCTAAGTGTTTCAACATTACGTACATAAATTCTTCTTGAACACTTTAAATTATTTAGATAGGTTGACCGAAGCGATTGCGATGAAACAAAGACTAATATAAACTCTGAGTTATAAACAATATTTGAGTATGAAAGATAACCATATTAGTTTCGTTCTTTTGACGTGATACTTGATCTATTCAACATAGAAACTGAAAAACCGAGCTACAGACAAAAATTTTGATAAGGGTTAAAATGTCATCTGTTGATTATCCCTTATCCCACCCCAAGCAATTATTTTCGAAATATTTTAAATGTACAGAAAAAGTTCCTTTACAGATTTATTATATGTATAGATAAAGGTAGATAGATCGCGCGAAACACCCAAGAGTCGAAAAAACAAATACTAAAGCCTCGCATTGTAGACAATGCGACGCTTTAGAATTTGGTTTTTTGGCTTCACTCATGGTGTTCCGCGCGGCCTAGATAGGCCAAACAAAGGTACCTGGTTTAAAAAGGTAAGGATACCTTTGTTTGATAATTTTAGATTTAGGTACGAGTGTATTTTTTGAATCGTCAGATTAAACAACGTTCAACGTTGTTCGTTCGTAGGTACGTTCGTGTTGTTAGTGGTGTCGGTAACAGTGTCGCGAGGATTTCACATGATTCATCATCATAATTTTATTCCTATCTTCTGAACAGGTTATCCGATTTTCATAATTCCAATTGGAACATTAGTTCTGAACCTAAACTTATCTTTTGAGACTTCAATTATTGAAATACCTATACTAAAAAACAGAGGTGTCGGTAACAGTGTCGCGAGTTCAATTGTTTTTTGTCACTTCAAAAAATGCCCAACGCGCCTAAAGAAGTTTTCACTTAAAAGCGTATGACAATTTGAATTTCCCGTCTACCCTTTTAATTCCCATGTAAGAGGGTCAAGGTGCACCATGACACGCTTTTGCGTAAACTACGTCATTACGGTGTTCAAAACGAAGCACTCAACGTATTAAGTTCTTATTTGCAAAATAGGCATCAATGTGTAGATGTTAATGGAGTAAAATCCTCCGGGCCACCAGTTAAGTTAGGTGTACCTCAAGGCTCAATACTGGGTCCATTCTTGTTCTTAGTATATATTAATGACTTACCATTCTATTTAAAGGGTATCTGTGACATCGTACTGTTTGCTGATGATACCTCTCTTATCTTTAAAGTAAATAGGAATAGACAAGATTTTGACGACGTAAATAGTGCACTCGCAATGGTTACGGATTGGTTTACCACAAATAACCTAGTTCTCAATGCCAAGAAAACTAAATGTATAAAGTTCGCCTTACCGAATGTTAAGAATCTAGGACCGAATATCGTCGTAGATAATGAGGTACTTGAGACTGTAGACTCGGCAGTTTTTCTAGGCATAACAGTAGATGCCAAACTTCAGTGGGGTTCACATATATCAAGCCTAGCGGGAAGGCTCAGTTCGGCCGCCTACGCCGTCAGGAAAGTAAGACAATACACTGACGTTGACACAGCGCGGTTAGTCTATTTTAGTTATTTTCATAGCATTATGTCCTACGGCATTCTGCTGTGGGGCAAAGCCGCAGATATTCAAAATATTTTTGTTCTTCAAAACCGAGCTGTTCGAGCAATTTATCAACTAGGTGCTAGAGTTTCTCTTAGATAATTTTTTAAAGATATTGGTATATCTACTCACCGTGGCATCGCAATTCATCTTGGCCAACATCTTATATAAGGCAAAACATACACTTGTACACTAAAAACAGTGATTTTCATAATATTAATACTAGAAATAAGGACAAACTACGTGCTCCCTTTCACCGGCTTCATAAGGTTCATAACTCATTTATTGGTCTTGGTATCAAGCTTCCTTCTTCTGTGCTAGATTTGAATTTTAATGCGTTTAAAGCTAAAGTAAAATCCAACCTTTGCGCAAAGGCATACTATTCAATCAACGACTACTTAAACGATAAGAATAGTTGGTCGCTGTGATTAACTCAAGACAATGTTTGTGTTCTTTCACCAGAGTTTCCTTGCCTACTGACAGGTCATATCTTTATTAACTTAATTGTTTGTTTTTATTTGACTGTATAAATTCATTTGAATTTACTTAGTGTTGACATAATCTACTCATTGTTTTTTATTTTTAATAATGAGTTAAATTGCAAGATGTAGCTAGCTAGCGACCTCGATAATTGGTCTATTATATCTAGAACAATTTTAAATTTTTATATTTCGTATCCTACCATTGTATAAAATCAAGTTCTTCTAACATAACAGACAGCTGTGCTGCGGGGAGTTTGTTGCGCCACTTCTTTTTCCCAGCTAACGCACTAGGAAGTGTCGAAGGGTGGGCGTTTTTGGGGAACTGTCTTTTGTAATTTTTGACGTTCAAAAAGTGCTGACACTAGCCTAGTTTGAGTAAATGACTTTTGATTTTGATTTTGGTGGCAAGGGGAACGGGGGGGGGGGGTCTGGTTCTAATGATGAAAAAATAATGTGCATAAAAAGTGCGAAATTATCCCATGGACATCTGCTCTGCTGGACATAAGACCTCCCCTAAGCATTCTCAGAATCTTCAGCGGTATCGTAGAAAAATGACATATTCCGACAGGTTCCGGAATTGCTCCCGACATCGAACAGCACTTTAATTGCGTAATTATCACGATCAATCATAATCTGTTTCCTTATGACAGTTCAACAATATTCATTGCGTTATTTACGTTGTTGAGCAGAGACATGCGTTACGTAATCAGGGTGCAGTCGTCGAAAGAATAGCGGTCGTCTATTTTATTTAAACTGTCTTTTTGGGGTTTTGGATTCCGATAACATTGATTGATGTTCGTTTACGTACGGAAGCGTATCGAATGGTTGTGGATAGCTATGCACGTTTTCCTCATTGTCGGGTCTACCTACCCATGCAACGAAATTTACCAGCGGTCATAATAATAGGGTATTTTCCAATTTTTCAAAAACTATTCTAATTTGAAGATTGGAACGAGATATTTAACAGAAATAAAAATAAATTCATTTCTATCCATTTTCTCAATTAAAATGGATTGAAACAAAATTTATTTTTCGTTGTTTTGAATTTACCGCCAAAACGCTTCTTACGATGACTTTTTATCACGTGACGTCAACTTTGTGTAAACTAAAGTGGTTAGTAAGTAACTAAGTGAATGTCGCGTTTATAATTAACAAGATTTTTAATGGATAGAAAGTGATATTACCTACTGGTGTGCGGTGCCTCTGTGCACAAATACTTCTAAAACGGCGCCAAACTAAGTATTTGTACCGGTGCCGTTTATACAAAGTTGACGTCACATGTCACGTGATAAAAAGTCATCGTAAGGAGCGTTTTGGCGGAAATTCAAAACAACGAAAAATAAATTAGATTTTAATCGTTTTTAATTAAGAAAATGTGTATTAATAAATTTATTTTTATTTTTCTGTTAAATTAATCGTCCCAATCTTCAAATTAATCAAATCGGAAAAAACCCTATTATCATCATAATCAGCCTATAATATTCCCACTGCTGGGACACTGCGGCTATAGCCCACCACGCGGGCCCAGTGCGGGTTGGTAGATGTCACAAGTTTTTGAATTTTTGGTTCTACGAGAGGCCGGTTTCCTCACAATTGGTGCCGATTCTGTTGTCACAAAATTCTCTAAACTAGACTTAAAATCACTAAAATTTAATTTATTCCTATCAAACGACGATTTCCCATTCTGAAATTGACTAAAGTGACACAACTTAACTATATTTTAGTTTGACAGCACTAAGATTGCACAGGGTTATTAATTTAGTGAAAATGGCAATTTTACTATACTGTTGTTGTCATTTTCATTATTCTATTCAACCTAAAATTTTGACTGTCTAACTAAATCTGACTATTTTAAATCGCGATTAAAAAGGTATGGAATAGAATTAGTTGTCTAGAATTAAAATTCACACCAACACCTCGACTACTGGTGCAAAAATGGTTCTGTATCTTTTTTTCTTTTCTTTTGCTTATATCTCGAAAATGGTCTGTCCTATCGCAAAAAGAATGAAAATTTCGACCCCCTTAATGAAACTCATAGACCTCTAAAACTCAAGATGTGGGTAATAATTTTTCATATTTTCCATACAGAAAGTGAAAATTCCATATAAATCACGTCGAGGCTGCCGTCCCTGCGCGCCTCGGGCTCTAAAAAAAGTTTACGGGGTAGGGCAAACAAGTACCACGTTGCGAAATCAAAACATACCACGTGCGAGTCGCGATTGTCAAATTCTATTTAAGCTGTGTCAATATTTTTTTTTAATTTAGAGATATTTTTTTTCAGAATAGCGTTTAGATTCTCATAGCCAAAAGTAAGTAATTTTAGTGATAGTTTTGTTCGGTGTACAAGAGAATCGGCACCAATGTTTTCCTTGACCGTTTTAATAGCAGTCGCAGTCATCAATCGGAAATCGGTGCACTGTACACTGTGACGTATAGTACAAAGTTCATTCTGATGAGTTTTGGTGTTAAAAATGGTGATGACAGATATATTTAGTAAACTCATAAGGTCGTCGACATGTACCTAGCAGGTAGATTAAGGCTAGCTAAACGCACATTAAGGCTAGCTAAACGCACATTACAGACGCAACTGGCCGCAGCGCATTGCTGACAAAAGGAAAATAATTTAAATCAATGTATTGTGTTTCGTTTCAACAGAAAATTCAATGTTATTTCAAGGCAATAAGACTCAATTTTAAATGCATAAAGTAATGCTAGCGTTAACACTATTTTCTTAATAAGCAAATACCAGCCAGCTTTAAAAAAAAAGTTTCGTTGTTTTATACTTTCTCAATACTCTAACTGGGGTGTAAAAGGTCCGCGTTAATTACACGTTACAGGTTGTACGTAGAATCAAGTTCTTCTAACTAAACTTGTTGCTGGGGAGTTTGTTGCGCCACTTCTATTTCCACGCTAAAGCACTACCTAAGAAGTGGCGAAAGGCGGGTGTTTGGGAAAAATACTAAGGTACCTAAATATTGAATGTATCTTGGGCCACTTTCTACCATGTTTCTCTAAATCATCATCATAATCATCATTTCAGCCAAAATACGTCCTCTGCTGGACATAGGCCTCCCCCAGGCTCCTCCACTTCAACCGGCCTTGTGCTTCCCACATTCAGCGGATACCCTCAGCCTTCACAAGGTCATCGGTCCACCTTGTGGGAGGCCTTCCCACTCTACGTCTTCCCGTACGCGGTCGCCACTCCAGAACCTTTCACTTAAGTTTGGCAATTCTTCGGGCTACGTCGGTTGCTTTGGTTCTCCTGCGGATCCATAGAAATATAAAAAGCAGTGCGGATCCCTTCATTCCTGATTCAATCACCTAGGGAAACTGTAAGCATAGCCCTCTTAAATGCCCTTTGGGTGACTTTTAGCCTTCTAATAAGGCCCATTGTGGGCGTTCACGTTTCAGTGCCATAGGTCATCACTGGCAACACAACTGGGGCCTAAGTCTGTTATTTTTATAAATTCTTCATTCCAAAACGATCCCATTGTCATTTTGCTAAAAGTTCGTAATCTGCTAAATTCATAATGGTCGATCAGTGGTACGTCAATGGTCTCGTAATAGAATTGTGATATAATGGCATTGTCGTATTGCCATTATTATAAAACCCGTTAGTAGAAATTATTTTCGAAAAAATACTACTAAATTTGAACATTTATTCATGTCAGAATTCATATTTTACTTATTGTTTTTTAACATATTAATTTAGGAACTGTCAATATTTTAGCAGCTTACCCCCTAAGTCAGTCATTCATTTGTCGTTATGTACGAGATTACCAATAAATCCCATTTCTTTGAATCGATTTTCAGTGGCTGACCACTGGAAAGTCATAATGACGCCATATTAGTAGATTACCAAACTTTTCAAAATCAACAATTATGAAATCAATGATAGACCATTCTGACGCTATTGTAATAGCAGACTTGAGGCCCTGGTCAAAGACTTTCGTCACGACACAAAGTATTTGGGACTAGAAGATATTGCGTAACCTCTCGAACGCTGTCCAGCCTACTCGGCTTGGCAACCCCTTACATACAAACTTACCTACATGCGAACAAATTTTACCTGTTTTATAATATTAGTATAAGATGACTTATGGCCGATTCCTATAATTTTAAACTGTACGTAATTTCAATATTTATTTATAAATTGTTTACTTTTTGACTTCCATTTAACTTTCACAGTAATTTGTCGTGTGGTTCCATTTTGCATATATACGGACATATATATGCAAAATGGAACCACACGACAAATTCAGTTTTTACCCGACTGAGCCAGAAGGAGGGTTATGCTTTTTCCTTTTTTTTTGTTTTGAAGAAATCTTATTTAAAAGTGGTCTAAATTTCTTATACAATAAATAACCACATGATTTTCACTTGTTAACAAGGTATACTAAAAGCAGAACAGAACCAACAGCAACATCAAACACTATCTACATACTACATAAAGCAAAATCGAACTACAGCACAACGGGACTCGATTGTTCAAACAAAATTAAATAGACGATATTACTATCATGTCATTTTATACAAAACAGATTCACCCATACTTAGTACCATTAGGCGTCTCGCGCACTAGACGGCCACGACCACGACCAGAGGCCGCAACGACCAGATTTAACTAAGAAACCATATGAACATCGCGCACTTGGCCGCAACGGCCAACTGGCCGCACGCCGGGTCGGCACGACTGGTCGTTGCGACCAACTTACGTATAGTTTGATATGAACGCTCGCGCACTAGATCTGCGACCGCGAATGCGGCCAGCCATCCGCGCCGTCCTACATAGCGTAGGACACCGCATGTGTCAGGGGGTATCAACTTTGGGCACGCCACGATTGCGGCGGTAAGTCCCCTCTTTGAGGAGTGGTTTGAGAGGCGGCATGGCGTCCTCACCTTCCGCCTGACGCAGGTCCTCACCGGACACGGTTGTTTCGGGAGGTTCCTGTTTCGGATAGGGCGGGAGGAAACGCCCGGGTGTTTCCACTGCGAAAATCGCCCTGTGGACACGGTGGAGCACACGGTGGCGGTCTGCCCAGCTTGGGTGGAGCACCGCCGTGTCCTCGTGGAGGCGATCGGCGGCGGCGATCTCTCGCGTCCGGCCCTGGTCCAGGCCATGGTACGGAGCGAGAGGGCATGGGGAGCCGTCACCTTCTTCAACGAAGCAGTGATGCTCGCAAAGAGGGAGGTGGCGCACGTGAGGGAGAGGCAGCATATGCGCCCTCGCGACCCTAGCCGCCGCAGGATACGGAGACGCCCTGGGCGTCGGGAATCCCAGGCCGATTTTCGGCCACCGTAGGCATGGGCTTGCGGACGGCGAGTAATGGGTAGCTCGCTGTCCGGTAAGGACCAAGCCCAAGTCGACGGCGCGTTGTGTTCCACGCGCGTCTCAAAGAGATGTCAGCACAAAAAATGATGGGGCCCGCAAGGGCCGATGCCTGCCAGGGGTGCGGGTTTGTTCGAAGGAGACACCACATCCCCTGGCATACGGGCTACTGAAGGAACACGGGTGGGTTTTAGTCAGTAAAAGTCTGACACGCCCTCCTGCTCCACCCAGACCGGGAGAAGTTATTTGACGATTTCCCACCCAAAAAAAAAAAGGGGGTATCAACTTTCTATTGGCCAATATAGCAGAGGTACCCGGGGCAGAAATACGACATTGCCAATATTTAAAATATTGTGAAGGACCCACATTTGGTCCCTAATAATATTTTACTTTTAAGTTGTAACACAGGTGCATTGTATTTGTCTCGTTATTTTTTCTTTCTGAATAGTAGTTTTTAGACTGCAAATGTTCCAATGAAATATAAATATTTATTAGATATTATAAAAGTGAATGACTGTTTGAAGTAATGCTAATTTTTTGTTAGTCCAAATTAGGTAATATCATAGTAATATTGTCCTAAATTAAATGAAACCGAAAATGTAGTAGTTATTTCTGATAATTCATAGTGGCAACTCAATGTCATGTCAGATCTCAAATGTCCAATTACGTCTTTTCCACATCATGTACTCAGGCACACAATTTCTATGTCCATTCTGTTCGAGCTACAACTGGAACAGCTCGACAAATGGCCGCTTTACGACAAGTCGTGGTCGTGGCCGCAAATTTGGCCGCACCCAACCGTAGCTTCTGCGACCACAGTTGCGACCACGACCACGACTGGTCGTGGTCGTGGTCGGCTAGTGCGCGAGGTACCTAAGCCATTAAACATCTATTTAAAGAAAAACTAAAAAACAACTGACTTCCAAAAAACACTAGAATGCGAAAAATAACTTTAAATTCGGAAGGCGGTGACTTTGGATATGTATTTTATTAATTTCTTGTCACCGACTTCCGAAATTATAGTAGATTTTACAACAAGTGCACAAAACAAACTATTTTTATCCGAGACTTTTAGCAGCCCGAGCCGAAGGCGAGGGCTGATAGTAATGTCGAGGATAAAAATGGTTTTGTGGACGAGTTATAAACTCTGCTTTTCACTTCGATTGCGAGGAAATAAAACAGTAGTATAACATAACATTTCTTTAATTAAAATTCAAAGTAAAATTAGAACAGTTTTGAATACTGAAGGAAATTGTTTTTCCGGTATATATATCCGGTATATATATATATTAACGGTATTTTTCTGAATTTGTGAAGACGACATATTGTGAGACGATGGCATATTATGAGAAGATGGCTCTGACGACAACAAGGAATCTCTGGATGTAGAAGGGACGGGCTCACTTGGGATTAAATTAATGGCTTCTGTTATACGGTCGGTAATCTTGCTTTTGTTCTGTACGGATTCTTCAATGTATCCCTCAGCAACCTGATCAGACTTCCACCCGCCATGTCTTTTCAGCATTGTTAAGTATGCTCCCGAATCTGCTAGAAGGGTGGCTGAGGTCCGGCGGAAGCAATGACCCGTGTAATTTTCGGGATTTTCTAATTTTAGAAAAGTTGCGATCTGTTTGGGAAAGGCTGCAAATTTATTGCGTCCTATAACTTGCTTAGTGCACTTCCCATTTTGATAATTGAGGAAAAATTTATTAGTCGACACGTTTTGAGGACGTAGAGCTTGGTAATTTTTAACTATTTTTAGGTAATCTCCTTTGACAACAAATGTTCGCTCCCGTTTGTTTTTTGTGTCGGGTTAAGTTTATTGCTTGCAAAAGCGTGTCTGTCTTTACGTCATTTACGGTAATGTTCGCAAGTTCAATGCCCCGGCACGCACCACTTATACCAAATATAAGTGCCACCTAAAACAAAATTAATAACTTTTATACACTTTAGAACAAAAGAGCAATAGGTATATGAGCAACAAAATAATAGGTCTTTACCTATGAAATTGCCGTTTTGTATGAAAAAATTTAAACGAATTTTTTTCATGAATTTTTTATTTCTATTAATCGAAGTAATCACCCATGCAATCAATGCATCTTTGCCATCGCAGTGGCAGTTTATTGATGCCCATCTTAAAGAAATCAGCTGGACGGGAGGCAACAAATTCTTCAAAGGCATTTTGTACTGCCTCTCGGGTATTAAATTTTTTTCCCGCCAAGAAGTTATCCAAATTCTGGAAAAAGTAGTAGTCTGTAGGCGCAAGGTCTGGTGAGTAGGGCGGATGACGGAGAGCTTCCAACCCCAGTTCTTGCAACTTGGAGACCGTCTGCTGTGCAGTATGAGGTCGCGCGTTGTCGTGCAGGAGCAGCGGAGACGAGCGATTGACCAATGCTGGTTGGAGATGCGCCAGCTTCTCCTTCATTGTGTTCAGTTCTTCACAGTACACATCTGCAGTAATGCTCACCCCGTTTGGTAAGAAGCTGTGATGAATCACACCGGCGCTAGACCACCAAACAGTGACCATCACTTTTCTAGGGGTAAGTTTTCGTTTAGGGCATTGTTTAGGTGCTGAACCAGGATCCAACCAACTTGCTGAGCGCTTACGGTTATCAAACAATCCATTTTTCATCGCAGGTAACAATGCGGTTCAAAATTCCTTCATTTGTGTGTCTGTTGAGCAGTGCAAGGCACGTCTCGACGCGTACTTCGCGCTGGCGATCATTGAGTTCGTGGGGCACCCATTTGTCAAGCTTTTTTACCTTGCCAATTTGACGCAAATGGACCAATATTGTTTTGACGCTAACGTCGAAAGCTGCTGCTAATTCAGCCGTAGATTGTGTATCATCAGCTTCCACAATCGCCTTTAATTCGTCATTGTCGACCAAAGTCTTCGGACGACCGCGAGGTTCATTTTTCAGGTCGAAATTTCCAGAACGGAAGCGAGCAAACCAATAACAGGTGGTGCGTTGGTTTGTAGTGTTAGCTCCGTAAACGTCGTTGATGTTGCGTGCCGCTTGTGCCGCGTTGCTGCCACGACGGTACTCATATTCCATAATTACTCGAATTTTTAACGTATCCATGATGACGAAAAAGATTGAAATGCGATGAAAATGTAACACTAATCAATAAAGAAATGACTAGGTACTTTTAGAAAAAAAAATCCATGTTTTTAAAATAAAATTAATTTGAAATTAGAATTCTTAGCCAAACAAAAATTATTTTGATTTGAAATGGCCAGTACTGCAGAACGGCAATTTCATAGGTAAAGACCTAATATGAAAGGAATGTGTATTACCTACGTACTTTTGTTGATTAGCTGAAAGGACCTTGCTTTTCTTGCTTTAGTGCCCACTTGAAAGCCTCTTCAACAAAGATGTAAGCTTCGAATAATTTTGTATATTAACATTGTCCTTCATTTGTAATGTTGCTTTCAGCATGGAATATAATACTCCACAGTGTAGACGGCTGAAGTTTTTTGGATAATTCATCAAAATAACTCAAAAGAACACTTTCGGAGAACGTAGTTACTAGTTTTTCTTTTCTCCAATTTACAAAATTATCGTAAACTTTGAGATATTTTTCCCGAGACTTTGGCGGTAATATCTGTTGCACAACTCTCTGTGCATTTATTTCCTTAAGCGTATTAGGAGAGACTGTTAAATCCTCTTCTTCACTGGACATTTTTAACAATTTTAGCAAATTGAAGAAATTAATAAATGCACGAAAAAAGAACAAGAGCTGTTTCCCGCCGCTTTATTTTTTTTTAAATCTTACGACATTGATATTAGGCTGCAGACCTATACAGCCTACTATTAAATTAATTTTGTAATAATAATTTTCTTAAATCAACTAACCTACCGTACTTGAATTAAAATTTTAATATCTATTATATCTTAAAAAACACATAAGGCAAATAAATTAAAGTAAATATTATATAATAACAAATTCTATCTATGAACTTCTTATTGCATTTGGCTGTATGGCTCATTTTCTTTGCCTTAATATAATACATTTATGAGTAGATACGTTAATGCCCTTGTGCACAAAATTCGATTTTGTGCAGCCTATACCCTGCACAAAGAAGCACTTTCAGAGCATGAGAAGTGAAAAAGTTATTTTTCGCTTTCTAGTGTTTTTTAGAAGTCGGTTGTTTTTTTTTAACTTTTTATTTTTCACTGTTTAGTTATACTTAGTACCTACTCCACACCAATTCGAAATTTCATCATCCTTGGGGTCAAGACAATGCATATTTATGCTATAGCAGCAATCTTGGTTACTTTGCTATCATTTTTCGAAGAGTTCCGTTGTCTGTCTCCGAAACGCATCATCCGATCTATATGAAATTTAAATGGGACCATTTCGAAATAAACCCCTTTCGAACAAAAAAAGAATTTTGCAAATCGGTCTTATGACGGAGTTATGCCCGAACCTCCACCTAACTCCTAACCGTTGAAGAGTTGTACCTACCTTCCTCCATCAGCTCAGCGTCATGAGATGATGATGACCATACGCAAATGTCTCAATAGCTTTAGAAAATATATGAAAAACATTGTTAATACTTACAATATTTGGGGGTTGCCCTCGATTTCCCTGGGATTCCATCATCAGATCCTGGCTTGGTGCCAATGGGACCACCTCAGGAGTATACTCTTTCAAATAAAATAATAATTTTGAGAATCGGTCCACAAATGGGGGAGAAATCGAGGAACATACATAAAAAATAATAACACATACAGTGGAACATATAACCTCCTACTTTTTGGAAGTCGGTTAAAAAGAAAAGTCCTGACTGACTGACTCATCAACGCCCAGCCCAAACCCTTGGACCTAGAAAGTTAAAATTTTGCACAGAGGTTCCCTTTATAATGTAGACAAGGAATAAGGAAGGATTTGAAATAAGCCCCCCAGGCAGTCAAATAGGGGATGAAAGTTCCGCGCGGGCGAAGCCGCTGGCAAAAGCTAGTTAATTATTATTATATAAATAATAAAAATTAAATTAAAAATTTAAAAAACCCCCGATCCAAACAAAAACTCAAAAAAGTAAAAAATAATATTTATAGGCCTTTTAATTTTAACGTAATATTTTGATCAGGGCATTGTCAAGTCGGGGGACGGCTAGGCCTCTGTTTGGCGTTTTCATTGACCGTCCCCCGACTTGACAATGCCCTGATCAAAATATTACGTTAAAATTAAAAGGCCTATAAATATTATTTTTTACTTTTTTGAGTTTTTGTTTGGATCGGGGGTTTTTTAAATTTTAAATTTAATTTTTATTTCTTGCTTTTTAAACTTAATGTCTCCCTTAAATCACCATTTATCTATAATCTATTCATTGAGACCTTTTCAATGAGCCCAAACACGATACTTCTGCTGTTTGTTGGTGAATAACTTGGGTTTCCTGGAAATTCCAGGTGTTGCTCCAGCATCAGTTCAAGGTTATTTTATTCGTCTAATATCATTGAAGTAATAGAATCCCAAATTTTGAGTTGATCAGAGGCTAAAATCCGTTTTTCAACCAGAAAAGAGCTGATAATCTTTAAACGGCTGAACCGATTTTGATGAAACATGTCTAAGAACACTCCCGACTAATACACCTTTCAAACAAAAAAAACTAAATCAAAATCGGTTCATCCGTTCGGGAGCTACACACACACACACACACACACACAGACACGTCAAACTTATAACACCCCGTCGTTTTTGCGTCGGGGGTTAAAAAGAAAAGTCCTGACTGACTGACTGACTCATCAACGTCCTGACTGACTAACTGACTCATCAACGCCCAGCCTTGAACCTAGAAAGCTGAAATTTTGCGCAGAGGTTCCCTTTATAATCTAGACAAGGAAAAAGGAAGGATTTTTCGAAATTCAACCCCTAAGGGAGTTAAACAGGGGATGAAAGTATAAATGGGAAACCCGTTAGTTAAGTAGTTCAAACCATGACATTTTTTTATATAGCCTTATCGTTGGTAATTAGTAATTACATGTGTGTAATTACATCAGCGGTTTTGAAAAATCATCCCAGAAGACGGTAAAATAGGGGATGCAAAATTTGTATAGGAAACCCGTAAATGAAGCTAACCCATGTAATTGGTATTAAAAGCCTTTTGGCGTCTTTGTAAAATCATCCCTGGCGATTAAAAACCCTTACTAACTCATCATCACTCAGCCCAACTTTCGCCATCGCCTCAGTAATTCCGAGTCAGGTGTCTTACTTTAGTAATGCTAAGAACAATAACTTTACTAAGGGATCCAATGAGTAATAATAATATTAAAATTTTCCTTATTTCGTACCTGTAATTATTTACGTAACATTTTTTTCCTAATTCTGACAGGATAGAGAATAGGATTTAATATTTACGCTTTAATGAGTATTAATATTAAAATTTTCCTTATTTCCGTAACTGTAATTATTTACGTAACTATTTTTTCTCATTCTCACAGGATAGAGAATAAAGAGGATTTAATATTTTCACTTTAAAGTTGTCTTCAAATTTTGCATCATCATTTCAGTCGAAAGACGTCCACTGCTGGACATAGGCCTCCCCCAGGCTCCTCCACTTCGACCGGGCTTGTGTTTTCCACATCCAGCGGATACCCTCAGCCTTTACAAGGTCATCGGTCTACCTTGTGGGAGGCATTCCCACTCTACGTCTTCCGGTACGCGGTCGCCACTCCAGAACCTTACACTTAAGTTTGGCAATTCTTCGGGCTACGTAGGTTGCTTTGGTTCTCCTGCTGATCTCTGGATTTCTGACTCGATCGCGTAGGGAAACTCCGAGCATAGCCCTCTCCATTGCCCTTTTGGTGAATGTAAGCTTTCTGATAAGGCCCATTGTGTTTCTCGCGTTCGCAGTATGGTGGTAAAATGCATAGAGAACGCTGCTGCCCATTCTCTAGTAAGTCCCTTAGTCGCCTTCTACGACACTCACGGGAAGAGATGGGATGGTGCTATTCTTTAGGCCCGGCACCACACGGTACAAATTTGACATGCAAGTAGATAATTTTCCGTTCCGTTACATATTCCGTTTTTATTGTTAGATTTCAGGATTTGTTATCCTCCAGCAATCATACATCAATCCGCGCGCCGCACCTCGGATACTGCAATCAGCAGTGTGAGAAGACATTGTTTACCTGACGCATGACGTTTTTAGGGTTCCGTACCTCTAAAGGAAAAAACGGAACCCTTATAAGATCACTTTGTTGTCCGTCCGTCCGTCCGTCCGTCCGTCCGTCTGTCAAGACCGTTTTTCTCAGGAACGCGTGGAGGTATCAAACTGAAATTTCTATATGATACTTAGTTCTACTGTCCCTGGAAGCTGTAGAAAAATCAACCTTCTAAGTCAACGCAATCAAAAGATACAGCCATTTAGGCCGCAAAATTCCGCAAATTTTCGAAACTCGCACGGGAATCAAAACCTACAGGGTACTTCCCGTGAACTTAGAATCTTGAAATTTTGTACGAAGTCACGTCTTATAGTACAGATATAGGAAAAATTACGAAAACCGAAAATTTTTAGTTTCGTCATATAAAAAAAAATATTTTTGACAATTTTGAACTTTTACTTATATACCCACAGGTTTGTACGGAACCCTCGGTGCGCGAGTCCAACTCGCACTTGACCGGTTTTTTTATGTCTATGAAGAATATATGAGTATAAGGTCATCAACACAAGCTGGTCAAAGACTTTCGTCTTGAGACACTGCGGTATTTGGGACGAGAAGATATTGCGAACACACTTAACATTACCTACCTATAGTATAACCAAACTATATTTGGCATAAAAAGTCAATTTATGCAATGAATTTATGTTTTCACCGACGACATTTGTACTGGCTATTTGCAACTATATAAGTAATATTTTTTCCTGGAAAAGAACGTCGGAGGTCAGCCATTATTCAACTGATATTATTGTAACAACTTTATATCCTTACCGAGTATTTTTAACCGACTTCTAAAAAAGAAGGAGGTTATATGTTCCACTGTATGTACTTTTTATGTATGTTCCCCGATTTCTCCCTCATTTGTGGACCGATTCTCAAAATTCTTTTTTTATTTGATAGAGTATACTCCTGAGGTGGTCTCATTGGCACCAAGTCAGTATGTGATGATGGAATCCCAGGGAAATCGAGGGCAACCCTCAAATTTTGTAGGTATTAACAATGTTTTTCATATATTTTCTAAAGCTATTGAGACATTTGGTCTGGGGCCTAAGTCTACTAATTTATAAACGTCACAATGGTCTCTCAATGGTAAGTTTTTGACAGATTTGCCATACAAAAACTGTCAAAAACACACCATTGAGAGACCATTGTAACGTTTATAAATTAGTAGACTTAGGCCCCTGGTCATCATCATCTCATGACGCTGAGCTGATGAAGGAAGGTACGACTCTTTAACAGTTAGGAGTTAGGTGGAGGTTCGGGCATAACTCCGTCATAAGACCGATTTGCAAAAATGTTTTGTTCGAAAGGGATTTATTTCGAAATGGTCCTATTTTGGAAATTTCATATAGATCTAATGATGCGTTTCGGAGACAGACAACGGAACTTTTCGAAAAATGACAGCAAATTAACCGAGATTGCTGCTATAGCATAAATATGCATTGTTTTGACCCCAATGATGAAATTTCGAATTGGTGTGGGGTAGGTATTATAGCTAAAAAGTTAAAAATAAAAACTTTTTTCAAAAAAAAATAACAACCGATCACCGCCTTCCGAAATTAAAGTTATTTCTCACTTTCTAGTGTTTTTTGGAAGTCGGTTGTATTTTTTTTTTTCCAATGATTTTCATGAATTTTAGTATGCATGGGTTTTCGGGGGCGATAAATCGATCTAGCTAGGATTTATTTTTAGAAAACGTCAAACAAAAAAAAAAAAAAAAAAAAAACCGAGCAACGGCGGAGCTCGGTCATCCAGATATTAATAATAATCCGAGAAAGATAAACAAATCAAGTATCTTGACTTGGCTCGCGAGGTTGTTGACATGTGTCATGTGGACTCAACGATAATTGTACCGATAGTCGTAACAGTCAATGGCAAGCTGTCAGGTGTGGTCCCATAGTAAAAGTTGTTCATAATGATGAGTACAACGACCCTTAAGAGGTTTTTGGTGTTTTTTCCAATAACCCTGTATATGTTACGCGCCACTTTCTTCATTTTTTCTTTTATAAAAAACTACCCCTGACAATAATGCACACAACAAAAAAAGCAGCAAATTCGGTCCAGCAGTTCACGTGTAATGTCATGACCAAGGGAAACAGGGATTAATTTTTATAAAATATACTAGCAGCGCTCCGCGGTTGCACCCGCGTAGTTCCCGTACCCGTGGGAATACGGGGATAAAATATAGCCTATGTCATCCGGTGATAGTATAGCTAAAACAGTGAAAGAATTTTTCAAATCGGTTCAGTAGTTTCGGAGCCTATCCAATGCAAACATACAATCAAATCTTTCCTCTTTATGATATTACTATAGACTCAGCTAGTCTACCCAACAGACGTTGTCCTGTCTTATCTATGAGTGATGAATTCGCATTCGCGCAACTTTATTATTTTAACAAACACAACATAAAAGGAATTAGCAAAATTGGTCCAGCCGTTCACGTGTGATGCCGTGACCAAGGGAAATAGATTCGTTTTATATAAATACTAGCTGACCCGACAGACGTTGTCCTGTCTTAAGGGGACACTTTGCGCGGGCTCGAACTTACTGGTGGGCCTGGCAAAAAATCACTTTGTCTCACCAGGCTTCGTACCCGACAGAGATAGTATCAGTGGTGAGCAGTTAGACGCTAGTCTAAATGCACATTTGCACAACGTTATTGAGTGAGATGCAGGAGCATTTTTGGAAAAAAAATCGCGAAAAATTAAAAAAAGTCCTTCAGAAGATTGGGTTTTATTAAAAAAACACTGCATAAATCAATGACGAATAAAGTTTAGTGAATTTATTGTTAATTGAACTTTGTCGGTACTGTCTTGGTTTTCGAGATTTTACACTCCTTTTATTACTTAAACACGCTCAAAGTTAGGTTAAATTAGCAAGAAAAACGAATATTTGTTGGCTCATAACTTTTTAATGGCTTTTTATTTTAGTATTCTGTTTCCGTACAGACAACAATATTATCGAGACAAAACCATACCATATTTTATTTTTGATGTACACAGTCAAACAGTGGAGTAAAACCCTCCCGAAGTTTGTATGGAAAAATGTGGACAAGTGTCACCTTAACTATGAATATTGAATTCACAACTTTCTTTATTTTTTCTAAGAAAACAACCTTCTCCTGACAATAACAAACAATAAAAAAAAGAATTAGCAAAATTGGTCCCGCCATCCATGTGTGATGCCGTGACCAAGGGAAATAGGGATTTTTATATATAAGACTAGCTTTTGCCAGCGGCTTCGCTCGCGCGGAACTTTCATCCCCTCTTTAACTCCCTTAGGGGTTAAATTTCGAAAAATCCTTCCTTATTCCTTGTCTACATTATAAAGGGAACCTCTGTGCAAAATTTCAGCTTTCTAGGTCCAAGGGTTTGGGCTGGGCGTTGATGAGTCAGTCAGTCAGTCAGGACCTTTCTTTTTATTTATATAGATAGATGTTACGGCTGATAGCCGTAGTGCGGCCACACCTAGTTTTAGCCGGCTACAATTAGGTGCAGCCGGCCACATGCGGCTAAACTTAGACGTATCCTACTTATGTCACCGTAAATACCGTTAGATTATATTCTATCTCGCGAGATTAAAAACTGTCAATGAATTGTGAATTGCACCATACTGCTAACAGACCGAATAGGTTAGGTTAGAATTGCGACCAACCGCGCG